>LT669791.1:11963286-12578303 GCA_900128785.1 Arabis alpina
CGACGTGCATTGGGTGGGTGTTGTAGTAGACCTAGTTAACAGGAATGTCAAAGTATACGATAGCATCCTCTCGGGTTACCAGGACAACGTTGTGGCCGAGTCATGCAGACCATACACGAGGATGATTCCTAAGTTGCTTAAAGCTGCTGCACCAGCAGAAAAAAAGAAGGGGATGAGTGAGGCTGCGTTTCACTTCTACAGGAAAAAATCAAACATACCCCAAAACATCCAATCAGGTGACTGTGGTGTCTACACTGTGAAATTCTTAGAGTGTCTAGCTCTAGGAAATACAATGGATGGGATTTGCGATGCAACTGTGCCTGCTATTCGTCTAAAACTTGCGGCTGATATCCTGGAGGAGGCACCACTTGTAGACTTGGCCATACAGGTGTCCGACCCAAACCCACGCACTAATCCAGACGACAGAGTTCCGTTACAGACAGATTCAGGATAGTCGGATTTGTGTATGCAGTGGTAGATTTATTTTCATTTGGTAGTACACTTATTGGATATTTTGCATACTTTCGAAGGACCATGTTTAGTATCACCATTGGAGTAGATTTAGTGGTCCTTCGAAAGTTTGGTAGACTTCTGTAGCGAAAATGTATTGACAACATTTTCAGACTTAATTTCATAAACCTACAATCAGACCATTTTCTGTTTCATGGTAGACTTATTTTCCTTTCATGGTAGACTTATTTTCCTTTGATGGTAGACTTATATTCTGTTTGATGGTAGACTTATTTGCCTTAGATGGTAGACTTATTTGCTTTTGATGGTAGACTTATTTACCTTTGATGGTAGATTTAATTCTCTTTGATGGTAGACTTATTTGCCTTTGATGGTAGACTTATTTGCTTTTGATGGTAGATTTATTTCTGTTTGATGGTAGACTTATTTTCTCTTTGATGGTAGACTTATTTGCCTTTAATGGTAGACTTATTTGCTTTTGATGGTAGATTTATTTCTGTTTGATGGTAGACTTATTTTCTCTTTGATGGTAGACTTATTTGCCTTCGATGCTAGACTTATATTTGTTTGACGGTATACTTATTTTTTTTTATGGTAGACTTATTTTCCTTTGATGGTAGACTTATTTTCTCTTCGATGGTAGACTTATTTGCCTTCTATGGTAGACTTATATTCTGTTTGATGGTAGACTTATTTCTGTTTGATGGTAGACTTATTTTCTCTTTGATAGTAGACTTATTTCTGTTTGATGGTAGACTTATTTTCTCTTTAATGGTAGACTTATTTTTGTTTGATGGTAGACTTATTTTCCTTTGATGGTAGACTTATATTCTGTTTCCTATGTCTTTCGCAACCATTATGTTAATCAAATTACATAACATAACATTCATGATTAAGCTTTGCAAGTCGCACGATTGTGGCCATGATGAAGACAGTTTGAGCACTTGGGTTCTTTCCTACTTCGTTTCCGAACCATGGCTATTTCTAAAGCACTTTTAATCCGGGAAAGTCTTGGCCTACCTGGTGGTTCCCGCACAACCGGAGGTTTGCAGACTTTTGTTACCACAATTTCCGGCGCTGGAAGCGCAATATCTCGTGGCATAATACTTTTTGAGTAACCCTTGAACAAGTTCTTTGTATGGAAGTAGGGATGTGCAAGGGCGATCCGTGACTTCTTCACTGTTTCCGCTGCTGCAATGGCATGAACACAAGGAATTCTATCCTTGTCAAACCTTTTGCAAGTACAACTATTTGATGTCAGATTCACCACATGCAATGATGACCCCAACGTTACTTCTATTTCGTTGTCATTAATCTCTTGCACAGTCCAAACCTTAGCGTTCTCAACCCTATCCTGTTTCCGAAAAAAGGCAAACAACTATTAATCTACCCTCAGTTGTCTATAAATCAACCATAACATGCCTATTAAATCTACTTTAGCACATGCAAATTAGATGTACAATAACATGCTTATTAAATCTACCATCATACAGAAATAAGTCTACCATCAAACAGAAATAAGTCTACCATCAACGAGAAAATAAGTCTACCATCAAACACAAAATAAGTCTACCATGACAAACAAAATAAGTCTACCATCATACAGAAATAAGTCTACCATCAAACAGAAATAAGTCTACCATCAAACAGAAATAAGTCTACCATCAAACAGAAATAAGTCTACCATCAACGAGAAAATAAGTCTACCATCAATCACAAAATAAGTCTACCATGACACACAAAATAAGTCTACCATCATACAGAAAATAAATCTACCATCAAACAGAAAATAAGTCTACCATCAAACAGAAATAAGTCTACCATCAACGAGAAAATAAGTCTACCATCAAACACAAAATAAGTCTACCATGACACACAAAATAAGTCTACCATCATACAGAAAATAAATCTACCATCAAACAGAAAATAAGTCTACCATCAAACAGAAATAAGTCTACCATCAACGAGAAAATAAGTCTACCATCAAACACAAAATAAGTCTACCATGACACACAAAATAAGTCTACCATCATACAGAAAATAAATCTACCATCAAACAGAAAATAAGTCTACCATCAAACAGAAATAAGTCTACCATCAAACACAAAATAAGTTGTCTATAAATCAACCATAACATGCCTATTAAATCTAGTTTAGCACATGCAAATTAAATCTACAACAACATGCTTATTTAATCTACCATAACAAATATTTTACCTGAAGCTGTTTCTCCACCGCAGTGGTCAAGGTTGTGGTCATTAAACTTGCTTTTTTCCTTCTTGTAGCAAACCACCTTGTCAACATCGACCTAATAGTATCCAGAAGTTCCACTATTGGATACCCGCGCGCCGGAGATAGGACCTTATTAATAGATTCCGCTATGTTGCTTGTCAGGAAGTTATATCTATGACCGGGAAAATGCACATGAGTCCATAAACGAACATCGGCTCCCTTTAAATAAGTATGAAGAGCAGGATACAATGCCTCAATCTGCCCAAATAACTCATTAAACTCTTCAAGTGTATATGCCTTCGCTGCCTTCTTCACTAGTCCGAATGATTCCCCACCTTTGAATTTCAGCAAAATGTTTTTATGCAGATGATATGTGCAAATACCACGAGAAGCACGCGGGTATACCTTCCCAATCGCCTTCGATATTGATCTATGCCTATCTGAGATAATCGCAAGACCTTCATCATCTGCTATTACTCGACTTAACTGACTAAAGAACCACTCCCAAGACTCATCATTCTCAGTATCAACAACACCGAAAGCAATAGGAAATATGTTAAAATTTCCATCTTGTGTCGTGGCAATCAGTAAAGTACCTTTGTACTTACCTTTCAAATATGTCCCATCCACCACAACTACCTTCCTCATATACTTGAAACCATGTATGCTTGGGCTAAATGCAAGGAAAAGAAACTTGAACCTATTTTCACCATCGACTTCCAGCTTTATAAGTGTCCCTGGATTAGCTCTCCTAATCATGTATAAGTACGTGGGAAGTCCTTCGTACCCATTCTCAGCGCTTCCTCTAACCAATTGCCTTGCATACTTTAATGCTCGATGGGCTTTCCAATACTCAACCTGTAACCATCAAACGAAAATAAGTCTACCATCAAACACAAAATAAGTCTACCATGACACACAAAATAAGTCTACCATCATACATAAAATAAGTCTACCATCAAACAGAAATAAGTCTACCATCAAACAGAAAATAAGTCTACCATTAGACAGAAAATAAGTCTACCATCAAACACAAAATAAGTCTACCATGACACACAAAATAAGTCTACCATCATACAGAAAATAAGTCTACCATCAAACAGAAATAAGTCTACCATCAAACAGAAAATAAGTCTACCATTAGACAGAAAATAAGTCTACCATCAACAAGCAAATAAGTCTACCATGACACACAAAATAAGTCTACCATCAAACGCAAATACCATCGAAAAGAAAATAAGTCTACCATCAAACGAAAATAAGTCTACCATCAAAGAGAAAATAAGTCTACCATCAAACCGAAATAAGTCTACCACAACATAAGTCTACCATCAAACACAAAATAAGTCTACCATCAAACAAAATAAGTCTACCATCAAACAGAAATAAGTCTACCATCAAACGAAAATAAGTCTACCATCAAACAGAACATAAGTCTACCATCGAACAACAATAAGTCTACCATCAAACAGACAATAAGTCTACCATCAAACGAAAATAAGTCTACCATCAGTTAAAGTACCTTTATTCTGAAACGTTTCCTTATAGCATCGGCAACATGACTTGGCAAGACTGTTGGTCCAACACCACCAATGAAATCTTTGTAGAGACGACCTAACACCTGATACGTTGCTTTACGAGCACGGGTTGAACGATCAGTCACAGAACAAGAGTGGTTTCCATTATAAGTCTTGATATGGAAACTGGGACTGTCTCCAATAGTTAAAGCACGAACCCTCCACGTACATCCTTCCACCCAACAACTAACCGTCAACAACGTTGGAGTTGAGTGTCCGACGTTAAAGTCAAACTTACGTGCAACAGAAATAATCTCCAACTCCTCTTTTGTGGCATAACGTTGCCCAACCGCTAAGTCTACCGACCTCATTTCTAACTTCACGCCATCTGGAATCGATGGTAGACCCCTTTTCTTCGGTGGTAGAGTTTCCATGGCGGCGTCGTCGTCATCATCTGAAAGTCTACCACGCCTCCCGTATTCATCATCGTCCGAGCTTGCACCGTCTGAATCGTCGCAATAGTCAAATCTACAATCATCATCTTCATCATCTTCATCTATAGGTTCTCCCTTCTTGCATCCACTTCTCTCTCTTTTAAACTGTTTTTTTTCTTTTTCACTAATCTCCACGCATAGACGAATAATTTCCTTATTATGTTGTTGTACAAAACTCTTGAATTGTCTTGAATTTGCAACGAAAATCGGTGGTGTATCTACAGCGAAGCTTGGTAAAAGGTAACTCAATTTTACCTCAAAAATTTGTTCATCGATTCCAAAATCTTCATACACCATTCGAAGGAAATTGTTGAACGAGGTTGCATGATCTAACCCAAGAACTCTACCACCTTTTGAGTTGTCAACCTCGAACGCCCATCCATTCTTCGAAAAACTCCATCTACCACAGACAAGAACAATTTGTTCCATTGGACCTCGTTCAAGTTCACTCCAACAAGTTCACTCGTTCGAAAAGCACTTTAGAAAATAAGGAAAGTTCAAATAATCACTTCGCAAAGATCTACCCTAAGCGGCTGTGAACCCTAGTTCATCACCATTGTTGCTGGTTTTTCGTGCAAATTTGTCTATTTTGAAAGGGTAAAATCGACATTTCCGTTCCCTTCAACTAACTCTACCACCAACCAAAATAAGTCTACCACCACATAAATTCCTAAACATAAAATAAGTCTACCACCAAGTACAATAAGTCTACCGTTATAACAAATAAGTCTACCGTCACTAAATTCGAAAATAAGTCTACCACCACTATAAATTCCTAAACAGGAAATAAGTCTACCACCAAGTACAATAAGTCTACCACTATCACAAATAAGTCTACCGTCACTAACTTCGAAAATAAGTCTACCCGGTAGACTCTACCGCATAAAATAAGTCTACCGCTATGGGAAAATAAGTCTACCGCAGATAAAATAAGTCTACCGTTCGGAAATAAGTCTACCACCAAAGGAGACACAATAAGTCTACCGCTCAAAAATAAGTCTACCGCCACATAAATTCCTAAACATAAAATAAGTCTACCACCAAGTACAATAAGTCTACCGTTATAACAAATAAGTCTACCGTCACTAAGTTCGAAAATAGGTCTACCACCACTATAAATTCCTAAACAGAAAATAAGTCTACCACCAAGTACAATAAGTCTACCGCTATCACAAATAGGTCTACCGTCACTAAGTTCGAAAATAAGTCTACCACCACTATAAATTCCGAAACAGGAAATAAGTCTACCACCAAGTACAATAAGTCTACCGCTATCACAAATAAGTCTACCAAATGTCTAATGTGAAAAAAAGTCTACCGTCACTAAGTTTGATAAAAAGTCTACCATCACTAGACCTGGGTAAAAACAAATCTACCGCTTCTATCGCTAAAAACGCATAAGTCTACCACCATTGATCCTAAAAAAATAAGTCTACCAGTCAACGGTTGGTTTCGTTGACCGAAAATACGAAATAAGTCTACCGCTAACTATAAGTCTACCACTACTACAATAAGTCTACCGCAACTAAACACAAAATAAATCTACCACCACGATAAAAAAGTCTACCGCACACTATAAGTCTACCGCTACTAAAATAAGTCTACCGTCACTATAAATCTACCGTCACTATGACTAATAATCTACCACCAAAGGAAACAAATCTACCAGTCAAAATAAATCTACCATCGAAGAAAAATAAATCTACCGTTGAAAATAAGTCTACGGAAATAAATCTACCATTCGAAGAAAAAGTCTACCGCAAAACATAAGTCTACCGCTATGGGAAGATAAGTCTACCGCAGATAAAATAAGTCTACCGTTCGGAAATAAGTCTACCACCAAAGGAGACACAATAAGTCTACCGCTCAAAAATAAGTCTACCGCTCCTCAAATAAGTCTACGGACAAAAAAATAAGTCTACCAGAACTCAAATAAGTCTACCATCACATAGCGGTAGACTTGTTTTTTTTAGGCGGGAAACTTTCGCGCCTACTTGGCGCGTTTCATTAATGGCATTTTCGTAAATACGTTTTTTGTTATCAAAGGAAAAAGGGTAAAACGAACTCAAAAATAGCTCCAGTAATTAAAATCTAAGAAGGTTATTTGAGTTAGACCAAAATCTAAGAAGGTTATTCTAGTAAGTCTCCCTATTAAATAAGAAAAATAATATCATTTTATCTGAAAAAGTATACGAGACAATACAGACCCATATTCTTCTAAAAAGTTTTCTTTACTCATTTTGTTTCACATTTCTAACTTCAACCTTGCATTAATTTTTTATCCTCGGTAAAAGATAACTTTCCTTTCAGTTTTGTTTCTGCTTACTTGGATTTATTACTTTAAATGACAAGAACATAAATACAGTTTTTTTGTTGTTGTCAAAAGAACATATATACAGTGTGAAACAAAAATCCTACGAAATTTGTGTTATTTCATACGTCAGTGGAATATCAATACTCACATAGAACGTACCATCGTAAAGAATTAAGAAATAAGCATCTTTAAAACCAAATTTATAACAAATAAAAAAGGAGTATAATTTTTTTTACAAAGATGTTCATTATAAAATATAACACCATGCAGATGTTATGATTAGTCAACGTTTGGGTCGAGTACAATGGCCCACGTGACTTATAGGACAGTGGTTAGAAGTTAGTAAATGTTTCAAAGCTCATAATCAAAATCTCACAGTTATTTTGTATATATTGATTCTGTTCATTGAATCCGAACTAACGTCTAAATATAGTATAACATCTTTTCTAAATTATAATAAAAGGGTTTTGTTGAAAATAGATTGGGACTAAATAATTTTCTATTACTGAGCCATTACAATATCCATCTTTCTATCTTTCACATGAATTTACAACCATGACTTGTCGAATGCTTGATCATGTGAAAAGAAAAAGAGATACTTTTCAGTAAATTTGTGTGTTAGCTGGTATTTATTACTTACCAAGACGCTTATAATTTTAGACTTCAAAAAATTGCATGATTTAGTAACTAGTTTATACTTGATACGTTCATGATTTGTAAAATTGTATGTCTACATTTGTCTTGTACAAACAAATTTGTTAACCAAAACATTACAAACTTTCGTTTCATATTCTATAGCTAGACGTACAACATCTCTATAAGATAAATCATCATAGTACTCTAACTTATATGCAATTATTGTTGTAGCTATTACGTTCTTTAGGCACATCTACGTACAATGCACAAATTGTTGTGTATCCTTTATAAGCCAATGGTACTTTATTTCTCTTTCCATCTTTTAAGCTAACATTGTAAAATCAAGTTTAAATATGAAACAAGTCGATACTTTTCCAAAGACTAAAATCAAAACTAGACATTTCATTAGGAAAAAACGAAAAAGAAAAGAGAAGTTAATTTCAGATATTTGCAAACTTATATGTAAGGAGCAGAGTATGCAGTACGACACGAGGACATATGCGGCTTTGTAGTGAAATTGGGAAAAACTCCAAACCATAAATGCCTTTGCTACTTTTTACATTTGTTGTAGTAAATATAAATTATTGTTTTCATTATTTATTTTATAAAATGGTCCTGCTGTATACTTACACGTGCAAGTACGATATAAATAATAATCATGATTTATATTGATATCCTTAGAGCATCTCCAATGAAGCGGTAAAACACTAAATTTGGTGCTAAAACCTCTCCAACAAGACACCAAAACACCAAATATTTAGTGCTTTATGAACAGTGTTACACCATATTTGGTGTGACACTATTCACCACACTAAACATTAAAGTATTATTTTTTATTTAATAAGTTTGTTAGATTAACATTTATTAATTGAATAATTTGTAAAAAAATAGTTATATTAAAATTATGTTTATATTTTTTTGTATTTAATAACATTACATTTTAATTTGCACAAAAATATCCAAATCAATATGTAAATTGATTAAGATCAAAAATTTATTTTTCATTAATTTTAGTTTATCAATGGTAATTTATAATTTATTGGATATAAGAATAATTAATATTAATCAAACTATTTAAATTAAAAGAAATAAACAAATATAATAATATAATAGTAATAAAATATTTGTTAGTGTAACATTTGGTGCTATGGTTGGAGATGAAAGATACTATTACACTATATTTGGTGTAATTTTAACACCAAAATGGTGTTTATGGTTGGAGATGCTCTTACAAAACTACCATCAAAGAGCAATAATGAAATCTATAATAGCTGTCGAGGGACAAAACCTATGGGTCCAAACAAACATGCATAAACAGACAAATAATGTACTTATAATACTTGCTTTGTTAATAGGGATTTGTTCGAAAATAAGGGGCAAATCGCTGATTTTACTGATAACACGAAATAGAAACACAACCAAATTTCATCAATTTTGTTTTTTTGGGTTAAAACATTCATCACACAGTTTTTGTGACTGATTTTGGCAAATAATTCAGCAAATGTAGTTGCACAAAGTGGTAACAAAAAATTTGAAAGATTAAAAAAAACTAGGAAATTAACCAAGTGATTAACAAATTTTGCTATTTCCAAGACTTGTCAACATAATTTATTTCGTTTCTATATTCGTTTCATGTTCCTCGCATTTTTGAAATGTAGAAACGTGATTCCATTACTTTTTTACCATTCAAACATTTATCAAAATTTTACGTTGTTAAAATATAGTTTACTTGAAACTGTGCACATATTACAATACTCCCTCTGTTCCTAAATGTAGAATTTTTTACAAAAAATTTTTGTTCCAAATTAATAGAGTTTTTACAGTTTTCTATGCACTTTTACAAATTCCAAAACAAATATTGAAATACTATTGGTTAAACTTTATTGAAAACTGTAAATCGTAGAAATCAATGCGTTTTCTTAATTACCGTGCATTACCTTAAACATCTATTAATTAGGAACGGAGGGAGTACAATTTTTGTGATGAAAATTAACTAAAAGTATAATTAAATTAACAAATGTATAAACCAGTTATGCAGAACATTTTATATTTGTATTAAAACAAAAACAAGAAGAAAACACTACATAAATACACCTCTAAGATTAACTTTCCGTAGCAAAAAAAAGAAAGAAAGATTAACTGGTTCTTTGACCCAATTTTTTTTTGTATTTTTTACTGTTTCAACAATGTAGCAAGTGTCATTAATTAGAGTGAAGAATCTCTCTCTCTTTCTCGGTAACATCACCACCAAAATTATGCACTTTCCCAAAGTCCTCAATTTCTTCACATGACCAATATTATAATATCAACATATAGATTTCACCACAATAATTAATCAGGAAAAGGACGAGAAAATTAAAAAAAACAAACAAAAAGAATTAAAACACCTTTTTTAAAACAAAAATTTGTTTAATACTAGTAATTAATTAATTAATTAATCTAGGGCATGAAGAGCTTGTTTCCACACTTGCATCGCCAAGCTTCAGGGTAATACTCTAATGGTATACTTAAACCAGGTTGTATTGGTACACGAACCGGTTTACACGGTTGACACTTCCCACACTTGGATCTACACGTCGGTGGTGACGAACCCGGTCCTCCAAGCCGCTTTAACTGACCCGGTAAGTCCGAACCACTACCTTGCCCAAGCCATCCACCTGGTTTAACCACTACCGAGTTAACTCGTTCTACTTAAAACATCAAAAAATATTGTAACCATTGGACTAAAAGAAATGTTTCTATTTAAGTTAAATAAACCATTACTGATTAGCCAAATTTTTACATCAAGAAAATCAAGAAACTAAGAGAACATAACATTTTTGTAATAAAGAGTTTGAGTTTAATGGGTTCTTACTAACGGAGACTGCAGAGGCGGAGAAGAGGTGGAGGAGAGCTAAGGCTACGACGGTGGCTAAGAGAAACCGACGGCGACGACGACGGAAGGCGCCCATTAGCAAGAAACTCCGAGGATGCGTACGTTAGCAGAGACAAGTGTTTGTTTGTTTTTTGAGAGAGAGATTTTTTTGGGTTTATGTTTGTGTGTTTGAGGTTTGGGGTTATTCATTTGGTCTTAAGTCAAAAGAAATTTAGATAGAAAAAGAGAGTGTATGTGTGTTTGTGAACAGTAGAATAGAAGAGACCCATGAGCTTTGGAATCCAAATATTAAATTCAAATTGTTAAAGTATATAACACTTTTGTTTTCTTTCTATTTGACTGTATTTTTGCTCCTGCTTTAAGTAGAAATGTTCACTTAACCATTAAACAAAAATGAATATATCGATTTATTTGTTAGCTACAAGCCTACAAAGTTGAAACTAATGCATCTAGCCTGGTCGGCTTAAGCAAAAGATTAGGACTGCGTACAACCTTTTTTTTTTAAACTATACAAATTTTATTTATTTGAGGGCTACTTACCTTTGTATAGTAATGGTTATATTTTTATGGCAACCATATTTGTTTTACTACTAAAATTATTGTTTACAAATATTTTAAACAATTTTTGAAAAGCTAATATTAATTATTTTGCTAAGAAAGAATAACATAAATGAAAAAAACAATATTAGGTCTAGCCGCATAGTGGTGATTTTCTCTCTGGTTTAGATCTCGTCAGATTTTTGCTTGGCCGGCGTGCGGTGGCTCTGATAGCACCGACGCCGGTCCTCTTGTTTCTTATTTTGCATCCTCTTTCGTTTATTTCAGTGTTTGTAGTCGCATGGAGTAGTTTAGGTTCTAGGGTTGAGGGGTTTTGGATTTGAGAGGAGTGGGTTCGACTCTGGTTTGGTTCAGATCGTGGTGGAGGAAGCGCCGGATCTTCTAGATCCACGGTTATCCGGTTATAGTCTCACCGGAAGGAAAACGACTCAAGATCTGTTCATCCCGATCTAGATTTGTTCGCCAAATCTGCCTCCTCCTTTCAGTTCATCTTCATTGCTTTGCCGTTACTCTATATCTGGTCTGGAGTGGTAGATGATGAAGCTTTCTCCCTTGATTATCCGCTGTTCCGGCCATGCTTAGTTTGGTCTCATCTATGGTGGTAAAACCTAAGTGGTTCTTGTGGCCATGTCTATGTTTTTTGTCTTGCATGGGCCTTCGCTCAGTTCGGATCCTTGGCTCCATTCCGAAATCGATCTTTTGCAGCTTATCATATGAGTTGTATTTACCGGTGTGGAGATGCAGTTGCTCCTTGTTTCTACGCATCAGTTGTTGGCATTCTCTATAGGTTTCATATGTGGTGCTTTACAGAATCGTTTCAAAGCGATTGCGTCGTCCGGGTTGTTTTGATGGAAAGAAATCGTATTCCATCATTCCGGGTTTAGAAGCCAGTGTTCTTTGATTTTGGGAGGTAGTACTTATTCACTATAGGAGAATTGAAGTCGTTTATTTGATCATGGTTGGTCTTATCGGCTTGTCGTTTGAAGGGTCTCCCGAGTTGGTTGTGCAAGCAAAGGCTGCGATTATGGTCCAAAATCGTTTTTGGTTATTGCCATTAGGTTTGAGATTGATCTAGTATGGTTGTAGGCTTTGTAGTTCTTGTGCTTTGTTTGTTTTCGTAGTCTCTCCTTCGCGGAGCTGTAGTTGTTGAATACATGTCTCTCCTTCGCGGAGCTTTGTATCTTTCCGAGTTATCAATGAAATCTTTCATATGGAAAAAAAAATGAAAAAAACAATATATTTCGTACTTGTACTATTATTTTAATTTGATCGGTTTTGACATCAAATACTTTGTAACAAGACAAAAAACGCAATTTTTTTTTAGTTTTAGCATAATTATTTATGATATTTTGTGTCGATGGATCTAACCATTAAGAGGCATGTCTCTAACACAAGCAACAAACACATTAAGACTGTGAAAATATGATCGTGTAATATTTTATGACGGTTCTCCAACTCTAATTGAATAAAAGAGAGAGAAAAAATGGAAGAAGAACACACCGGAAGTTAATCTTCGGTATATTAGAACGCTTGCGAAAAATAAATGAGTGAAAAGATGATGAAGACATAGTATTTTAAGTGAGAAATTAGTTAAAAGTATAAAAAGTAAGCGGAAGCGGACATAAAGATGAGAGATTTTTTGAAAGTTCAAATGTTTAGAGAATAGTATTAAAAAAAAAAATTAAGAAGTCAAAAAGATATTTTGTCGCTAAAAGGAAGAATATTTATAGATTTTTATATGTTTTGGCTAAAATATTGGATTAGCCGTCTTAGATCGGATCGAGTCTGGATTAATTGGTTTGAACATATACGATGCATTCAAGTGTTTTTCAGCTACCACATTTATCTTTGTTTGTTCGACAAGTTAATCTCAGGGCTTATAGTGACTTCATTGTCGTATAGAAACATCTAGAATATGCAACGGATTTGAGAAGTCTCTTTGTTTTTTGCTTTTATATTTTCGTAGAGGCTATATATTTTACCTATCACATACGCAGACTAAATAATAACCGATTGATCGAACACTAATTTAAATATGTTTGGATATTTGGGTTTGCGCTATGAATAATATGTGCATCCTTAATATTTGAGGTGATAGAAATAAAGTTTGATTGATAGATGAACGTTTAAAATTGGAAAAATATTATAACAAACAAAAAAATCTTCAACCGGGTATATATATATTTTTTTTTTTTGTCAACCTAACTATTAATCAGAAAACACCATCCGATCTTGAAATCCAGATCGGTATATTGTTGCTTACATAAGAAAAATTAAAATCTCGTATTCTGGCTGAGCGGGGTAGGCAGTCAGCCTTCAGATTAATAGTGCGAGGGATGTGGGATAAGCAGAAGTTGGATAGACGATCTTCAAGCGGGTATATATATAAGTGTATAATATTATTAACAAACATTTACGATATTATT
This sequence comes from Arabis alpina, assembly GCA_900128785.1. NCBI lineage: Eukaryota > Viridiplantae > Streptophyta > Magnoliopsida > Brassicales > Brassicaceae > Arabis > Arabis alpina. The sequence continues at coordinate 11,976,810 of LT669791.1, forward strand.
ATGATACATTGTGGTTTATTTATATCCTCCAATACTTAGATCAAACTGCGATAAAATTCTGATTATCGAAGAGCTATTGGTCTAAAAATATTCAGATGTTCTCAAAATACTACGGTAACAACTAACAAGTAATAGGCAACTAATGAGTGGGGGCTCAAGGTATAGGCAAAATAAATAGGTTGGGCTTTATGGAAATTACCAGTCAGATTTTCTTTCGATGTTTCTTTATATTTTGGCAACCTTTTGATGTTTCTTTTTTCTTTTTAGGTTTCAGTCCTATACTACGTTGCAATGATTCGTTCATTTTTTTGTCTTGTATATTGTTGATACTTCTTGATATTTATCTCTCATTTTTGAATAACTCGATTTCAATTTTTCTTTAAAAACAATAAATTTTAGTGTCATGTTTTATCCCAGTCATTTTGTCATATCACGTGTAGGGGCCGTCTAGCACGATCACAACCTGAGATACGTAAAGATGCACAACGAATCCGGTCGGAGTGTGAGACTCTGAGTATATGATGATTTTTGCATTATATTCAGGATCTAATTAGTATACGCCGGAGTGAAAATCTCCAATTACTATGAGTTGACTTATTAAGATTCACACATTTTTTATATAATTTGTAATCTAAAATAACATATAAAGTCATAGTTACGTAAATCAATCTCATTTTAAAGATATCTATAATTTTCCCATGATATGAGAACCTATAGCACAACTGATCCAAAAAAGCATTATTTGATCCACTACAAGAGTTTTTAAAAAATCATTTTGATAGAACATGGTAGAAATCTCACATCAAAACAAAAAAATTGCACTAATAAAAAAAAATCGCATATTAACCTATTTTATATCCAATTTGTTATGAGAAAACTCAAGAAACTTTAACAGATTTAAAAATCTACTAAGACACCAAAACAAACCATACTTTTAAAAATTTATTGATAAAATTCCAAATTAGTTTTGAATAAATCTTTGACTGTGATTATCTTTTTTTTTTTGTCACAAATGCACTTACAAATTACCGGTTACAGAAATACATGAGTATCTTTGAACCAATAAGGAATGAAAATACTAGTATAAGAAAAAGGCCCAATTTCGCTATGATAAGAGATGTTTTGATAAAGAAGGTTTTAAGGCGAAGGTTATTGACACTTGGAAATATAGCCCTGTCAATTCACTGCCTCTGAGTTCACGAATTCGATATAGCTGCCAAGTAATGCAAGAGTGGAAGTATCAGAATCAATCAAATTCGTTGAAAAGAATAAGAAAACTTCAAAATCAGATTGATCAGAGTATTGCTTCTGGAGTGTTAGATACAAGAAGAATACAAGAGCTTCGTGGTGATTTGCAACGAGCTTATTTGGATGAAGAAAAGTATTGGAAAGGGAAGAGTCGGAATAATTGGCTTCAGTTTGGTGATCGAAATACGAAGTATTTTTATGCTTGTGCGAAACAGAGGATCGCTAGGAATCGACTTTTAGCAATTGAAGATGAGCAAGGACATTTCCACAGAGGTGATAAAGATATTGGTCGTACTGCCATAGACTTTTTCACGAATTTGTTTTCCTCTACAAGAAATACATCAAGGGATTACACGAAAGTTTTTGACGGATTTCAACCTCGAGTCACGGCTGCAATGAATGAAGAACTTCTCAAACCAGTTAGTGAAGAGGAAGTACGTTTTGCGGTTTTTAATATTGGCCCAGACAAAGCTCCGGGTCCTGACGGTCTTACTGGTGCCTTTTATCAACAATTTTGGCCGGATATAAAACACGAAATCATCGCAGAGATTGAATGGATTTTCAGAGAGAATGCTTTCTCAGGAGCGACGAATCATACTAATATTTGCTTAATACCGAAACCTGATGTTCCCAAGACCATGAGTGACTTCCGGCCTATTGCGTTGTGCAACGTCAGTTACAAGATTTTTTCTAAAATCTTGATTCGACAACTTCAGAAGATTCTTCCAAGTATTGTATCCGAAACACAAGCTGCTTTTGTCCCTGGTAGGAATATAATGGATAATGTTATTATTGCACATGAGATGTTGCATTCTTTAAAGCACAGGAAGAGATGGGCGAAATCTTACATGACAGTCAAAACTGATATCTCGAAAGCATATGACCGGATGGAATGGCAATTTATCAGAGATACAATGACCAATCTCGGTTTTCACCCTACTTGGATAAATTGGATCATGTTGTGTATTGAAACCGTAACTTTCTCTCCATTGATAAACGGAGTCCCATTTGGTATGATTCAGCCACAACGGGGTATACGTCAAGGGGATCCGTTATTGCCTTATATCTTCATTTTGTGTGCAGAGGTTTTAACACATATGTTCACACGAGCTGCAGCATCGGGACAATTGCGAGGTATGAAGATAAGCAACACCGGGCCTAACATTAACCACTTGCTTTTTGCCGATGATGCTCTGTTTTTCTGTCATGCGCATCCGAAGTCTTGCACCACGATAATGAAATTACTAACAGAGTATGAGATAGTTTCGGGTCAAGCTGTCAATTTACACAAATCAGCTATTACTTTTGGAGCCAAAGTACGTATTGATGTGAAAACAAGACTTCGCAGGATTCTTCATATACATAATGATGGTGGATGTGGTAAGTATTTGGGTCTTCCGGAACTCGTGGGCAGAAAGAAGAAAGAAGTCTTCCAGTTTGTGGTTGACAAGGTTAAAGCACAGACTCATAATTGGTCACACCGCTATCTCTCGGAGGCAGGAAAAGAAATTTTGTTGAAAACAATCGCCCTTGCAATGCCGGTTTATACTATGAATTGTTTCAAGCTACCAAAGGGATTTGTGATGAACTTAATAGTGTGATTGCAGACTATTGGTGGAGTAAAGGACATGACAAGAAATCGATGCATTGGTTCTCTTGGAAACGAATGAGTCTATCAAAAAATGAAGGTGGACTTGGTTTTCGTGATCTTGAAAAGTTCAACATAGCTTTACTCGGAAAGCAGGTTTGGCGAATTCTCTACAATCCTAATAGCTTGGTGGCTCGGCTTCTACAAGGAAGGTATTTTCCAACCTCAAATATTTTGGAAGCAGGAGATGGATATCGAGCCTCTTATATCTGGAGATCTTTATCCGAAGGTCGAAAATTAGTAAAACGAGGTCTTAGGTGTGTGGTTGGTAATGGACATGAAATTGACATTTTTTCTGATCCATGGTTGTCAACACATCCTCCTCGAAGTCCTCAACTAAAAGAAGGGGTTGCTACAGATTTGCAGAAAGTTAGTGAGCTGCTCGTTCCTACCACTCATACTTGGAATAAGGTACTAATTGAAGACTTGTTTAGACCCGATGATGCTTTGGAGATTCTCAGGTTAAAGCTAAGTCATATACCAAATCCGGATATTATTGGGTGGCATTATACGACCTCTGGAATTTATACAGTGAAATCCGGATATTGGTTACTTAACCAATTTCTAGATGGTGATATAATAATACCTCCACCTGGCAATCCGCAGCAGAAGAAAGTACTTTGGAAATTGAAAACAGCGCCAAAATTGAGACATTTTCTTTGGCGTGTTTTATCTAATGCGATTCCGGTAGGTTCGATTCTGAAAAATCGTCGTATCACGCAAGCTGGATGCTGCAGAAGATGTTCCAACGATGAAGAAACTTTAGACCATTTGTTCTTTCAGTGTTCACATGCTCAAGCGTTTTGGGAAGGGTCTTCTATTGGTCATCTCAATATTTTTAACCAGACTACGTCTTTTGAAGAAAAACTACAAGCCATTATTGAGAATGCGAACAACCGACAAGTTTCAGCGTTTCAACGTCAATTACCATTATGGATTTTATGGAGAATTTGGAAGAGTCGTAACCTCCTCATACAGTAGAACCTCGATAAATTAATACTCGATAAATTAATAAACACTATAAATTAATAAATTATCCCGGTCCCGAGTCGGGCCAATGTAAAAATCAAGTCAATTTGATAAAATGATAAGATAATAATTTTTTTGAAACTCCTATGTAAAATATGGTCCCAATAATAGCATAAATTAATAATCATATATAATTATGTATATATATATGATAATGTACTAAACATGGTTTTAGTGATTTTTGTTTTAACTTAAAAATGAAAATCTCATTAGCCTTATCTTTTAATTTAAGTGTTACATCAAAAAAATTTATAAATTTTTTTTCCGGTCTTTACCATAAACTTGTAAAAATTCTAGGCAAAATAATTGATTCTTTATAATAACGCTTTCTAAATGTATTCATCGACATTAGGGATAATAACTATGATTTTTTCTAAATTTTATACATAGTATACCATTTTAGTTTGATCGTCTATTATGATAATATCATCCACTCTATTGCGATAATCAAAAATTTTAATCAAAATTTCATTAATTTGCAAATAGATTCATTAAATTCCATAATATAACATTATTCGAAAAAACAAATTAATAAAAATCTTACCTAAAACAGATTTTTCTCTATAAATTAATAATTATTAATTTATCGATAAAATAATATTCTCTCTAAATTAATAAATTATCCCGGTCCCAACATTATTAATTTATAGAGGTTTAACTGTATATCAAAGACAAAGTTGTCCATGGGAAGAGGATGTTACCAACTGTGAAAGAGAAGCTCATGAATGGAGTACAAGTTTACAATCAATTACTCAGGTTGATTCTCAGCAACCGCCAATTATTGAGTCTAGTTGGCAAAGGCCGAAACAAGGTTATATAAAATGCAATTATGACTGTTGGTTTAGGACAGATGGTTCTCCATCTGGGATGGGGTGGATTCTAAGGGATTCCGAAGGATTTTATATTGAATCTGGTTACAAGACCGGCGTAGTTTGTGCGTCGGCACTTGAGGCAGAACTACAGGCTCTCCTTATGGCAATGAAATATGTTGAAGGTCGCGGTTTTGCGAAGGTAATTTTCGAAGGAGATAACCAACTTGGTGTGCGTCTCGCAAATGGAGTTGATGACAATTTTGCGTTACATAATTGGATCTCTGATATCAGATTTTGGCATTCTAAGTTATGGCCTTCAGAATTAGTGTGGGTGCCAAGACATGACAATCGCGTGGCAGATCGTGTAACAAAAGAAGTGTCTCTACATTCTCTGGATTACATTTATTATTTTGTACCTCAATTTCTTGTACCACTGTTACATTGTGACTATGTTTCATCTAGTATATGAAATCGATCTTGAAAGTTAAAAAAAAAAAAAAAAAAAACTGTTGAACGGAAACGAGCATTCCTCGCGAGGAGGTCTGCCTTTTCATTCTTTTCCCGAAGACAATACATAAGACTGAAGTCCGAAAAAGAAACACGTAACTCCTACAATTTTTCCAATTCAGGTTTGAACCGAACCAATTATCTCTATCGTCAATCATGTTCACCAATTCCTTAAAATCTGTGAAAAAAGCCTCACAAAACCTTCTCCGCTTTCTTAGACATTCTATAGCCCACAGTAGACTATGCAATTCCGCATAAAGTGGAGATTATCTTTCTTTTTTTTGGTCGAAAGTGTGGTGGAGATTATCTGTCAGTATTTGTTGCTCTTTTATTTGTTTTAATGGTTGATCATGAGAGATTGTTTTATAGCACAAAACAAAGAGCAGGCCCAGAAAGAGTAGAGATATGTGAATGGGCCTTAGATAAGGCGAGGCCCATTAAAGGAGGAAGAGTGTCCCTACAAAGGGGGAAACAGCTCCTGACTTACTGACTCACCCTCTGTATCCAAGCCACGTACTCGCGACCCCTCCTTACTGCACAAACCAAATCTGTACGATTTATCAATATTTTTTTTTTTACAAAACGATATAAATCTTAGATCGAAATATATACTAATTAATTCTCATAAATCATAGAAAACTATATAATTTTGCCATTTATGATGTTTATAATAACCAAATTTATAGTTGGTAGAATACGAATTTTGACTTCACACCGCATGGCAAATCGATATCCTATCGTTCATGTACAATTATTTAGCTTACCAAAATATAGTAAGATGGACTTGTCACTTCTCTATGTGTAATTTTGTTAGGAATCTCCCACCGATTAGAGTCTTGATATTACAATCATCATTCTAGGGTTTTTGTACTTTTTCGAAGAAAACCAATTTGTTTCTTCTTAGACTCGACTTCGCTTCTCTTTTTGTTTCTTTGAAAAATCTCTTCTCCAACATGAGTGAGTGACAATATTATTCTCTCTAGAAAACAAATATACAATTATTTTACGTTTTTGGAATGTTTTCAAATCTTCTAGAATGTCATAAAAATTTGTTGATTTTTAGAAAAAGTATATAGAGAATCTCCTACATTGTTAAGTGATTCGATTTTTATTGTCCATTTTAGAAATGGATCTTGTCTAATAGGGGGAATTCTTCATTTGTAAGCATACAAATATATTGATTATACAATTGGTTTTAATCATTTATACAAATATTTCTATCTCCGTGATTAGGATTGTTTTTAAGACGGATTGTTCAAATCTAATTTATGGTTAACAATGCAGACAAGAAGCCAATATTTGTAGCAAAACTTGATGATTTTAGGATGTTAGTGTTTTGTTTTCTTTTGATATTCATTGTATCCCTCGTTGTACCAATAGTTGTGTGGATTGCCTTACGAGAATGGCAAGAACATGACATTTTTTCTTGTAATTCATTGATCGGTTATGGAGTAACTTATTTTGGATGTTTTTTTCTAGAATCTTAGCGAATGAATTTGATTTTTTTGTAAAACAAAAAAACTTGTGTTTTCATATAATCATTTGAAAAATGAACAATGATTTTTTTTGTTTTTTGTTACGACATGATAAGGTCAACAATATATAATTTAAAAGTTTAAAAACAAAAATCTGAGTAGGGTTTGGTGAGTGGTGTCGCTAGAAATGGCAGATACATCCTTTATAGTTTAAAGGGAATAGTACCAACGTGGATCCATTTCTTCGATTACGACTCTTCCTATTTCCACTCTGTTTTTTTACTCTTCTTCTCTTCCTCAACTTAGTTCTTCCACCACTCACAAAATTCTAAACCCGTATCTCATGTTGAGTGTATACTATTTACTATATTTTGTTGTTATTATGTTCTAAACCACAAGTAAACAATTTATTCAATAATCTACATGCTAGAATATTAGGTTTTCTTCCTTTTCATTTTGATAGGTTGTCACATATAACGAATAGCCAATAGCTCAACTGATAAAAATTTCATTCAAAACCTAAATTGCTGGTTCGAATGATATTTTGAACGAAACTAATATTACATGTTGTAGTTTCGGACTTAAAATGATTATATGCTTTGATCCAGAAGATTGGGACCTCCATCACAATACTAGTGTAGATCCCACATCATTCAACATGAATTAAAATCCCACTAGTCTAGAAACAATAATGCTCTAAATTTCGAACGAGTCGAGTTTTGACGAGTTTATCTATACAATACCAACGTTATCGTCATACCACCGGACCACCACTATTAAGAAATTATGTTTTCCACCAAAAAGACTCAAACCTTAGACCTCCCAACCGCAAGAGTATTACCATACCACAAGCCTCTCGGTTGCAGTACATTAGTTGACATTAAAAAAGGCATGGATTTTGAAATCACCAAATTTATTTCCACTAATGTAAAAATAAAAAAATAAATCCACATGCATGTTTTGATCTCTGATCCAAATAAATTAAACTATTACAATAATATGTTTGAATTTTTTTGGTAAAGTAATTTTTCTTTTGCAATATCTGATGCATGAATCATAAGATACAAATACAATAGTACAATAATAACAAGTTTGCTTATTTAAATATGTTTTTCGGACATGACTATATGAAATTAATTATGAATATCCAAATTTAGAATGTATGCATGATGGCTATCTTGATAATTACGAGCATTATATAAATCCTTCATGATCGTACATTTTAATTAAATAAAGAAATATATGGGATTTGGACCTTGAGATCACGCCAGACCAAGCAGGTTCATGGGGGAGTCCATGTTGGTCAGACTCAATAGACTTTTGGCATGTGCAAATATATTTCTCATTCTCTGTCTTGTCAATTTATTACTCTCTCTTGTATATTTCAATAGTTTTGGTCTTGACTTGAGAAAATGACTAGTCTTCATTTCTGTGTGTGGTGAAACATGTCATTCAAACGTTACAATAGATTATCGAGTAGTAGATTGAGTTAACAAATGATTTACTAATGTTTTTGGGTGGGATTTTTAAAACTCGTTCAACATAGATTTGTCGCTTGCATTGAGGTTCATGTGTTTGTTTTAAACACGACAAATTAATATGTTTGCAAACTCTTGGGATATTTTTGTTTGATTTGATGAATCAACAATTTATCTTATGGCTATCCCATTAAGTGCAAACTTCTCAAAACTCCCGATTAAACGTTGAAGCATTTATCTTTACGTTTCATATTTTTTTTTTTTTTAATTTCGCATTGTATGCATTCTCCTATTTTGAGGATTTAGTCTGTTTTGAACCCAAAGAGCAGCTAAATATATACTTATTTTATAAACATCATTATGAATTCTCCTCTTCATTTATTTTTAAAACAAAAAAAGAAAAGAAAAGATGTATTATATAGTGCTAGTGACCTAGCTCAATATTATTGGTGACAATTGACAAGTTTTTATCCCTAAATATTGCATTTTTCTTTTTCTATAAATAGTCTTTTTTGGTTTTAGGTTCAACCCTACTACTCATGCCCGGCCATGCCAAAGACATTATTAGCCTATGCCAAAAAATCTCTCGACGTTAACACATCCTTATAGGTTTATCTCTACCATTGTATGCCAAACAAATTAGACAAGCTGATTAACTTAAATGAGTTTAAGTGAGATCATACATAATCACATATTTTTACTTAAAATTATGTTTTTTTTTAATTGTGTGTGTTTAATTTAAAAATAAATAAATTACGATATGTGCATATTTTTAATGTATATTTTAGCAGAATTTTGAAATTAAACCAATTTGTATAAAAAATCAAACAAAAAGATATGAAAAAACTGATGTTATAAATGGTGATAGTGCGAGACGAGAGAAATGTAAAAAAATCTAAACAGTAATAATAATATATATATATAAATATAGATTTTAGTTATATAATATAGATTTTTGAAACGAGAAGAAACGTTGCTATTCAAAACTTGAAAAGGGTAAAAACTAAAAAGTAAAAGAAAATAGTTATTAATGATTCAAAGAATGTAATATAAAATGAGAAAGAGAGTAGAGAAATGATGCGCAATTGAGAAACATGTTTGCGTTTCTTTGACCATGTGGATTACATAGCCATTTGACTTATGATTAATGAGTATTTGATTGTTATTTTTCTTTTATTAAATCACTTCCAAGTAAGATTTTGTAAAGTAACTGGTCTCCAAATAGCTTACTTCTTAATTTTCCAATGAGTTTAAAACGTATTACTATTTTGATTGGTTAAAAATAGAAGTGAAAGTGTTTAACGAAACAGAAATCAAATTACCATTAATCCATCCATCATCACTTGATTGCAGTGTTCTAAAACGCGCTAGGCGCTTACTAGATGGCGAATGAGAGCCTAGCGCCTAACTGTATACGCGGAAGTATAGACGAGCCCTAGGCGGATAGTTATATATTAGGTATATATATCTATAAACATAAATATAGCTTATATTTAGAAATGAAAGAGTTCAATATAATCTCAAATATAAAATTAAATAAAAATTTAAATTTAAATGTATAATTTTTAATATACATATAATCTCAAAATATAATTTCAAAAACCATAAAATATATTGATAAATATATAATTTCTAAACTTATGTTTTAAATGAATTTACCTAATAAGTTTAATATTGCTTATAAATTTTTTTAGTATACAATATGATAAAAAAAATCTTATTTTTTATTTTTCTATATGGCCGCCTAGGCATCCGCGTAGGCCGCATAAACATCCGCCTACACCGCGTAAACGTCTGCCTAAACCGCATAAGCATCCGTATTTTTAAGAAGCGCATAAATGACCGTATAATATAAAATCGTGGCGCCCGGCATCCGCGTAGCGTCCAGGCGCCGCCTAGGCCGCGTTTTAGAATACTGATAAACCCAAATACAACGATTAACAAAAGCAAAGAACCACGATTCGCCTAACTACATAATATTCACTTTTAAAGGTCTAAATCGAGAACTCTGCATTCCCGCAAAAGGTTTACCTTACAAGAACCGACTAAGTAAGACCACAAGCGAAGACTAATTATTCACTAAATTTTAAATGAAACATAATTTTGTTTTTTTCCATTGTTTTCGACGCACAACTAACTCAATCAGCAAAACTATATACAGTTGAAACAAAATACTAATAATTGGATTATACAAAAAGTATATATAATTAGCAGCCATGATTATCATACACAGAAACAATAAATCTGACGTGGCAGTCTAGGGAGCTTCGTTGCTCTGAAACCAATTCCCCCAAATTAAAAAAAGCCCATAGAGACTCTCTTTAGACTTCTTCACTCTTTTTTCTCTCTTCCCCTTTCCTTATTTTACCCCTCAAACCCTCCAATAATTACCAAAACGCCACTACTCTCTCACCGGAGCTCCGGCGGCTCCATTTTCACCGGAATCTAACCACAAAGATGGACGTAGGAGTATCTCCAGCCAAGTCTATACTCGAAAAGCCTCTAAAACTACTCACTGAAGAAGACATTTCTCAACTCACTCGCGAAGATTGTCGAAATTTCCTCAAAGCTAAAGGTTTCAACTTTCTTCTAAAGATCCTAACTTTCTCAATTTCTTTAACTTCTTTCGAGCTTTTGTGTTTGTGGGTTTGTCTCTGAGAATGGTGGCTTAACACGTGTCGTTGTTACAGGAATGCGTAGACCTTCTTGGAACAAATCTCAAGCGATCCAGCAAGTTTTGTCTCTTAAAGCTCTTTATGAGCCTGGTGATGATTCTGGCGCTGGAATTCTCCGCAAGATCCTTGTTAATCCGACTCGTGTGAGTCAATTTTCTATTTTTAGCATTGTTTAGTTTTACTTCGATTTTGCTTCGATTCGTGCAGAGACTAAAGTGAAAATCTTTGAATAGTTTCTTTGGTTAGTAGTAGTACTGATTTTAGTGAATTGTTGGGTTGTCTCTACTACTTAGGTTACTACAAATTCGGTTGAGCCAAGTAATGAGTATGGAGCTAGTGGTCGAGTTCTTTGTCAGGAAGAAGATGGTCCATGTCATAGAAGGGATTCTCCAAGATCAGCTGAGTTTTCAGGTGGTTCTGGTCAGTATGGAGCTGAGACAGATAGATACAAGACAGTTTCTCCCAGGTTTTACATTTTTTGTCACTTTGAATTCTTGTGATACCTTTCTGCTGCTGTGTTGCTGTAATGTTGTTTAAATTTCAAGAAGAGAGCTATGCATTAGATTTGATCTTAGAAAGTGTTTGGTTTGGTTTAGATTGTAAACTTTAGGATGGTATTTAGGTTAAAGTTAGTTCCTTTGTACGAGGTCATGGTCATAGAGCCTTTATATGTATCTGTAGTTGGTGTGTCAAGATCATCTTGGTTCTGTCTTAGTCTTCTTGTTTTTTGGTAAACTGACTATCAATAAGGGTTGGTATGATCATTGCTAGTTAACGAAAAAGTCAGTTACTTACTCCATTGGTTAATATTTTTGGCAAATGGTTTGTTAATTCCGCAATGATTTCTTTTTTACTAGCAAGAGTTTTGCGGGTAGTCCATGTACGAAAGCTTATTGTCATGTAATTTTTATATAAGCGAATCAACTATTTCAGCGTTGTTTTAACTAATTCTCTGTAATGTTGCAGCAGAAGCCCAGCTGAAACAAGTCCGCGGGTTGGTCAAATGACGATATTCTATAGTGGGAAAGTGAACGTATATGATGGAATACCACCTGAAAAGGTAAATGAATAACATTATTTTGTCCCGCTTGAAAAAGAAAAACCGTGATGGCTTGGTTTTGATCATGCTTCCTGTATATTGGTTTGTAGGCACGGTCAATCATGCACTTTGCAGCCAATCCAATTGATTTGCCTGAAAATGGTATTTTTGCTTCTAGTAGTATGATATCCAAGCCCATGAGTAAAGGTAAGCTTTTGCTTAAGTTTCTAATTTGCTTTCCAGTTGACAGATAAATGATAGACTTGTGACGATTTTGTTTTGAAGTGTATGATCAAACTGATAAAAGTGAATGGAGCTGCCTCTCTAGCTTTTCTGACAGATATAGTAGATCTTTTTAAAAAGAATCTTTTGTTTCAAAACATTTTATTTTTCCAATTTTGGAAGGAGGCATTGTTAAATGAACAAAGAAGCATGTATAAATGCTGCCTACCTTTACTAGCTTGTGTCAGCGTCTACAGATGCTTCTTGCATTCCAGATGATCATCTTGTTTAAAAGCAACTGAAATTGTGATTTGATTTTGCAGAGAAGATGGTGGAGCAGCATCCCCAATATGGCTTTGAAAAGGCGAATGCTTCTCGGGATTCTGGTACAAACAGTACTCATATTACATTGCCTTAACGATATAGAAACCTGTCATTCTAATGATGCTTAAAACACCTGAGAGCACAATTTGATCCACCTGCTTTCCCCTGTACTTGCTTATTCTAATCGTGTTTACTTTAGGCAGATAAACTTGACTTGCTTGTTCTGCTTGATATGTTGCCTGCACATTCTGTTAGTTTAACCATTGTTTATATGTATTGTTGGTCTTTCTGAAGATGTGGAGGGTCAGGCGAACAGAAAAGTGTCGTTGCAAAGATATCTTGAGAAGCGGAAGGACAGGTGCGTCAAAGAAACATTCGTTGTTGCAATTATGTCATGCAAATGCTTAACACTCATTCCAAATATGTGAATACTAATATCATTCCTTTCTGAGCAGAAAATTCAAGACCAAAAAGGCTCCAGGAGTTGCATTCTCTAGCTTGGAGATGTTTCTGAATCGTCAGCCACGTATGAACGCTGCATACTCACAAAACCTTAGCAGCACAGGAGATCCTTATATGATCTGCGAGTCACCTGAAAATCAGACAAAAAGTCCCAATCTCTCTGTTGATCTAAACAGCGATCTAAACAGTGAAGGTAAGAAAATCATACCTTTTGTTAAATTGTTTCAATGATTTCCCTCAAAACTCTCATCGCTTTGTTTTCTAGATATCTAACAAGATGGTCAAGAAACTGGAGATGATATTACACGGTCGCAAGGCGCTTAAAGCTGAAAAGAGCAACAATTTGTTGCTTCTCTTTAAACAAATTGCCATGTACAAAAAGGAATAAAAGCAGACAAGAATTGTTGTTATTTGCTCATGGTGGAAGAAACATGGCTTAAGGGTGAGCTTGGAGAAGTCTTGTCGTGTGATCAGTGCGGGTCTTGTCTGTTTATTATTTTGTTTTTTCCAGGTTGCATCCATCGTTTTTTTGGTCTGTAGTTTTGAGTAGGTTAGTGAGGGAAAAGTTCTTGTTTGATATGGAGAGAATGTGGCGGGCTTTTGTACTATGTAAATGCTGCCTTTATATGTTACACTTTTGATGAGAGCCCTTATCAAGATGATACCAAACTTGAGTTTGTCACAATTTGTAAAATGATGAGAGTGAAACCATTATGATGGAATAGCTCATCATTTTAAGTTTGATGGCTTATTTGGGGCCAGTCATACCATGAAGAAATAGTGTCTAAAGTGATTCGCAACCATATCCCCGACTTGTTTTGTGACCGTTTTTAAAGAGGTTCTCTCTCGCTCTCTCTAAAAGCCCTCCATATTTGTATGTGTTGCCTAAATTTCATTACTAGAAATCGTGTTTTGTGAAGAATTAGTAAAATGGTAATCGAGTTATTATTATTGTTATTATTATACAGTTTGCGTGAAAGAAAAGATTTCCGAAACAGGTAAAAGCAAAATTGGATCTAACTGAATCAATCAAAAAGTATGTGGATCAATTTGAAATATAGATTATTTTATCACACATATGCTCGAGACACTATGAATGCGCTTGTGCCCTGTTCTCATATCTCAAATTTGTTACATTTCTCACAGCTATGGAAGAAGCAAGGCTCATTGTTGTTGATTTGAATCTTGATGTACTTACTTATGCACCCAAGGATCTTCCACTTATGCATGCAGTCTCCAATTTAGTTATCCATCCCTACTTTGGTTGATCAGTTATATTCCCTGAAGAAGATTATCTTACCACACCTCTTGATAAAACATCCTAAGGTAGAGATACCTTTGTTATGACATAATTTTAGCCATGTCTTTGTTATTATATATTTTCTGACTATCTCAAAAATTGCCTTGCTCTTACAACTTTTATCTGCAAGATTCATAACTAGCAGTTCCAAAACTTTGCTTACTACACATCACGGTTCAAGAGTAATAAACCTGTTTTTTCTCTAGTAATCTTGTAATAAAGATATCATTCTGCAATGTCTTTAAACTAGCACCTTCACACAAAATTTTGACGCTTATTGAGGCTCATCCCTCTTGAAATGATATCATTATGTTTAATATATGGCTTTTCCTCTCGACTTTCTTTGCAGTTGATGTTAGAAAATCTCTACACTTGAGACTTAGTCTAGATGTTTATCTCAGCAAGCTCTATAAGAGCATAAACCTATCTTTGTTTTGAGATTGCTAACATGGTATTAAAGCCAGGTTTGCAGAGCCTTTCCGTCTGTGTCTTCTTCGAGTTGTTCCAGACCAACAAGGTCGTCTCTAGCATTCAACACCTTTGTGAGAAGCGACAACTGTTCTTCTTGACTGCGGTAGCTTAAGCTTGAACCAGCGCCAGGAGGTGGAAGGCTTGTTATTACCTTAAAGCTATAACCTTGATCGATCAAAAACTGCTGTCTTTTCGTTGAGTAATACATTTTCTGAGTATCTGTAGAAACAAGTGAGTAGAAGAATGCATTGTACTCTTCTTTTCCACCAGCCATTCTATCTTCAAGTTTACCCTTAGCTCTAAGAATACGACCCAAACGCTGAGCCTCTTGACGCCTAGAACCAGCATGTGAAGAAATCTGGATAATCACATTAGCTTCAGGAATATCTATAGAGTTATCACCAACCTTTGACAAGAAGACAGTGTTGACGTTTTTACTTGTTTTAAATTGCTCGAGAATTTTGGTTCGTTCGATATGGCTGGTTGCACCATAAATCATCGGTTTCCCGAGTTTCAATGCATACTCTCTAAGTGCAAAAAGATTGTCTGCAAAGACAATGATTTTATCCCCACGTTCTTCTTCATGGAAACGTATTAGAAACTCACAGGCTCTAAACTTGTTAGGGTTCATGACATAAAGTGCTTGTTTTTTCTTCGAGTTCTCAACCTTCAAATATTCTGCAAAAAACTCTTTTGTCATAGGACACCATACTTCAACACACTGAACATTTGCAATAAACCCTCCTTTAACTAAATCTAACCAATTAGCTTCATAAAGTTTCGGGCCAATAAGGAAGTTCAAATCTGTAATCTTATCGTCTTCTCTCACAAGTGTTGCTGCGAGTCCTAGCTTGCAGTGAGATTTTGTGATACTGATAACTTTCCTAAACATAAGAGCCGGAACCACATGCACCTCGTCCATTAGCAATAACCCCCACTCTCTGTTTCTCATTTCTTCTATCATCTTCTCTGATTCATCAGACCGTTTACCACTAAACGCAACCATATTATAAGTCGTCACAACAATACCAACATTTCCACGGAATCGTTCTTTACTATCAGAAGTAAAACGACATATTTGGTCATCTCTTATATTAGACCACAACTTGATCTGGAAGGCCCATTGATCCACCGAGACAGCATTCGTAGCCAAACAAAGACAACTCTTCTTTATACGTGCTGCTGCAGAAACACCAACTAGAGATTTACCTGCACCACAAGGCAACACTAATCCCTGATCTTGCTCGTCCATTCCCAAACATTTTACTCACTTTTTTCCTGGTATGGCCTTGCTTGTGCGTGAGGCTTTAGTTCAATGTCAAGATTAGGATTAACATTGTCGTTCTTGAAGTCATATTCCTCTTCAATATGACTATAATTGGCAGTAGAGTCATGTATAAAATCAATCATCTCTTTAGGTAGATTAGTCTTAGAAAGCTTATTCAAAACAGTAATGATCGTTTCTGTGTCAAGCCCTACGGAAACAGCAGCATGCAACGAATGAGTGGTTAAGTTATACTCATGCATCGCCTCTGGCCTGCAAACAGGTTCGGCTATGGTGATAAGAAAATCATAAGCTTGTTTGTATAGAGGAGAAAAAGTTTCTAATAAAATTCTTCCATCTTAATGCCCACAAAGGTCTATTTCCATGATCTGGCTTCAACTCCAATTTGGTAAAATCTGTATCCTTCTTCTCATCAACATCATCATCGAAATACTTGTCTTCGTTTTGAATGGTATTCATCTTTTCATCATCCTTCCCACCATACTTCATCTTCTTGTTAGATTGTCCTCTTTCACCGTGTCCCATATTGATCTCTTGATCGAATCGATTCATAGATTAGGCCTGTTCGAGAGATGGAAGCTGCGGCAGCAGCGAGCGTCAAGGAAAAAGCATGTAACTAATACTTGCTTGTGACGCAAGTATGTGAGGTTAAAGTCGCAGCACGTCGGAGAGAAATCGGCGGCGGTGTGGTGTTCCGGTGGAAGCTACTCGGCGAAGCGCCGGAGAAGAATCTGATTTAGATTATGGCGAGTATCTAATGTCAAAACGGGTCTGGGTATGGCGAGTTGGTGAATGGTTTTGAGTTGAACAAAGAAATTGCTTTTACACAATACAATGTCATTACGAATACTTATATAACATCTATCATGATAGAACCCTAGCTTACATGGCTTGAATATGGTCTTGGGGTGGAGCTCACTAATATTTGTTTTTTTTTAAATCTAAGTTATTGATTTCAACTTGAGTTTATATGAAAGCACAATTCCTAACAAAATATTTATTTGAAAATTCGGGAAAAAAACTATTGTTTTAAGAAATGTCTACGTCTAATCGAATGAACCGACGAATAAGACGAAAATAATATTATATTTATCAACGAACGAAGAATACAATGACAATACAAGTAATCAGTAAGCGTCAGCTAGCTAGTATTTTAGTCGAGCTTGTGTCCAAAAAGTTAGGTCAAAATCTGCATATTCTCCTTGTATTACATTTCTTTCAGCTTCGTTCGTCAGCTCCGGAATCTCTGGCCATTTCCACATATCTCGGGGGACTCGGTTGTGATCTTCCGAGAATCACGGAGCTAAAGCGAGTCCACGATCTCCGGTTGACTCACTCTCAGCTCCAGCTCCAGCTCCTGAAAGAGCTTATCTTTTCGTATGTGGACCTTACCCTATTCACATCCTGACTTATTCCCTTATTCGGCTGTAAGTGGGCTTGAATTTGTTTAAGCCTTAAACCTTCGAATGAACTTTTGCGTTGACCAAAACAATAGATTTTGGACTGGATTTTAACTGGGCTTGGTTCGGTATGACGAATCCAGCTCCAACAGTTGCCCCAGCCCACTAAGTGTTAACAGAAAGACACTTAGTGGGCGGTTACGTTCTTCGAGGTTTTGCGAACGTAGCCGATCTCGATCCTCAGTGAATAATTATTAGTGCTTTAGATTCTCCGTCTCCTTAACGTTTGACCGTTTAATCTGACGCGTCCTCTCCTTAATTTGACGGCTTTGATCACGCGGAGGGCTTAGGATGAGAGATAGCTTGCGGCGCTGACCGGATGACTTGCGACTGACGTCATCCTCGGGGCCCACCTCCCCTTCGATAGCTGCTTATATTCCCTTTTTTCTCCTTTATACTATTCATCTTCTGCCTTTTTACTCGTACAAACCTTGCTTTCTTTAGGAGAATTGGAATTTTACCTTTCCCGGAATTTAAATTGTTCGGCACATTTTCACTTCGGTTTTGCGTGATAACTCGTTGCAACTTCATTCGAGAAGCTAAGTATGGTCGGTGCAGCTCCCAATGATTGATGGGAACCCTACAGCCCGTCGTCAGCGACGTTGGAAGACCTCCAACCTCTGCAAGCGAGGTAACCATTCGTCGACTTCCGCCTGCCCCATCCCGGGGAGATGCCAGAGTCGATCATACCGAGGTGGTGCTGCGCTTACTTGATATACTTTCGGCCGTGTGACCTTATGTTCCTGATTTCTCCCTTCGTGACGTGAGTCCTTTCCTGCCTTAGATTGGCCTTTCCACATATGTCCCCTAATTTTTTTCGCTTTGTGGTTGACACCTTCATTCGGAGCCAAGAAGAACGAATAGGTATGAGGCTTTAGATTTCTTCGACTTCTACATGGTCCGGAGATGCAGAACTCCTCGCGGTAAGTTTTACCTAAGTCCCCCCTCGTCTTGCAGATTATCACTATTCCCGACGACAAAAGGGACGCCAACTGGTAGCTGGGATATTTTTTCTTCAGAATTTCTCCTTCCGTTGTGGCTTCTGTTGAGCCCTTCGAATGGCTCCTGAGAGTTTTTGCTAGTAAAACTGGTAAGTGGCTGACATAAAGATATTTTTTCGATGAATTTGTGAGGTGCTTGGAAAGATCCTTTTTGACTGTCCCCCTTATTTTGTAGCGAGCATGCCAGAGTGGAAGATACCGAGACGATTAGGTGGAGGAGGGACCTGCTGTGCTCGGGATACGTTTTTTGGCCGTCATTCAGTACTGCGAGGATTCAAAGGGCTTGCTCCGCTTCTCCGTGGTTGGGTTCAGCCTCGTTTTCTCCCATGACAACACATCTTTCATCTCTTCTCGCTTCAATTCCGGTGGCGATCGTGTCTCCCTCCCCTCCTCTGACGTGGGGGTGGGGGGAGGGGGAATCCTGAGGGGTCGAGCCGCACAGATGCCATAGGTCCTGTGACTCTCCTGTCTGTAACTTTTATAATTTAAATTTTAAAATATTATATAAGATTGAACCCATATTTACTATAAAAAAAATCTAAACATAGGAAACAAGTCTCCAAAATTTAGATTTAAAATAGAAATTTCAAACAATAAAATACATTCCACACCATTCCGCATTACATACTAACAAAATTTATATTATATGTATTTATGAACTTTATACTAACGGTTGGATGATTTTCTTGGCGAGAAATCCCAGGATGACTAACATGAAAAAATACTTCATGTCTTGATCGAGTTTTTTTTGCAAGAAAATAGATACGAACATTATCAGTTCGTGGGATATAAACTTTATATTTATATATGTGTCTTTATAAATTTTTGTTTGTTCATATTATTTCACACATTTTCCATTCACCACACAGTATCCTATTCAAAACTAAAATAATTTTTGTTTATCATTGGATCAAATCATACAGCAGCATGAGACACAAAATCTGACGTGGCAGTCTAGGGAGCTGCGTTGCTCCGTGAAACCATTCCCCTAAATTGAAGCCCATAGAAAATCAACTAACTCCACTTCACTTTCGCTCTCCTTATTTTACCCCTCAAAACCTCCAATAATTACCAAAACGCCACTGCTCTCTCACCGGAGCTCCGGTGAAGCCGTTTTCACCGGAATCAAAGAAGAAGATGGACGTAGGAGTATCTCCGGCGAAGTCTATACTCGAAAAGCCTCTAAAACTACTCACTGAAGAAGACATTTCTCAACTCACTCGCGAAGATTGTCGAAATTTCCTCAAAGCTAAAGGTTTCAACTTTTAAGAAAAGATCCTAACTTTCT
The DNA here is from genome assembly GCA_900128785.1 of Arabis alpina. Taxonomy (NCBI): domain Eukaryota; kingdom Viridiplantae; phylum Streptophyta; class Magnoliopsida; order Brassicales; family Brassicaceae; genus Arabis; species Arabis alpina. The sequence continues at coordinate 11,996,534 of LT669791.1, forward strand.
CAATTTCTTTAACTTCTTTCGAGCTTTTGTGTTTGTGGGTTTGTCTCTGAGAATGGTGGCTTAACACGTGTCGTTGTTACAGGAATGCGTAGACCTTCTTGGAACAAATCTCAGGCGATCCAGCAAGTTTTGTCTCTTAAAGCTCTATTTGAGACCGGTGAAGATTCCGGCGCCGGAATACTCCGCAAGATTCTTGTTTCTCAACCTTGCGTGAGTGAATTTCTATTTTTGGAGTTGTTTTGGATTTTGTTTCTATTTCTTGTTGATTTGTAACTCTTATGTTCACAGGTTACAACAAATGAGACTGAGCCAAGCAACGAGTTAGGTCGGATTCTTTGTCCGGAAGATGATGGCTCATGTCACAGAAGGGACTCTCCGAGATTTGCTGAGTTCTCCGGTGGTTCTTGTCACTATGCAGGGGAGAAAGATAGTTACAAGACAGTCTCTTCCAGGTTCTTCTATAGTACTCTTCAAATTCGTATAATACCTATCTAAGAATATGTGATCTTAGAGGCTTCATTGTGACTTTATCTGTATCTCTAGTTAGTATGTCCCAGTCTTCTTGGTTCTGTCTTAGTCTCCTAGATTTTGGTGATATGTGACTTTAAATGAACATTGTCAGTCAACGAATTTGAATTCCGTAAGAGGCTTTTTGGGATGGTCCATGTATAAATACTTAATAATACACGGTGTTGATATTATGTGCCTGTTGTTTGTATAAGTGAATTAGCCATTCTCTAGTGCTGTTTAAACTAATTCTCTGTAATGTTGTTGCTTCAGAAGCCCAGCTGCAACAAGTCCTGTGGTTGACCAAATGACGATCTTCTATAACGGAAAAGTGAATGTATATGATCGAGTACCACCTGATAAGGTAGATGAACAATATTATTCTGTTCAGCCTGAAAATATATATATTGTGATGAGATGGTTTTTTGATCATGTATCTTGTATATTGGTTGTGTAGGCACGGTCAATCATGCATTTTGCAGCCAATCCAATTGATTTGCCTGAAAGTGGTATATTTGCTTCTACTAGTATGATTTCGAAACCTATGAGTAAAGGTAAGCTTTCGCTGAAGCGTCTGATTTGCTTTCCAGTTCATAGATACATGATTCAAAATCGAAATGATTTATGTTTGAAGTGTATGATCACATTGGAAATTGCAAATGGAGCTGCATCTCTAGCTTTTCTGAGTCCAATTATATTGTCCAACTACGGAAGTAGGCATGATTAAATGACCAAAGAAGCGTATGTCTAAATGCTGCATGGTGTTGATACCTATACTAGCTTATGTAGAATATGTGGATGCCTTTTTCACCTTCCTGTGATAGTTAGTGATTCCAATTTCTTTAGTCAGAGTCGAGTTTGTACTAGCCAATGATCAAACTGAAAATGTGAATTCTTATCGCAGAGAAGATGATGGGACTTTCCCAATATGGTTTTGAAAAGGCGAATGCTTTTCGTGATTCTGGTATGAACATTGAACAGTGTTCATGTTATCTTAATGATTCCGAGAGCACAATTTGATCCACACTGCTTTCAACTGTGCAATGTTAGCTAGTAGCGTTTACTTGGTGGCTATTTTGACTTGTTGTTTTACATGTTTTAGTTATTTAAATTTTTGTAATGTTTTCTTGGTCGTTCTGAAGATGTGGAGTGTCAGGCGAACAGAAAGGTGTCGTTGCAAAGATATCGTGAGAAGCGGAAGGACAGGTGCTTGAAAATACTTACGCCTATTCCAAATCGCTTAATGCTCATATCCTATTCTTTATGCGCAGAAGATTCTCCAGGGCCAAAAAAGCTCCGGTGATTGTGCCCTCTGGCTTGGAAATGTTTCTGAATCTTCAGCCTCGGATAAGCACTGCAGATTCACAAAACCTTAGGGACACATGAGTGGTCTTCGAGTCACCTGAATATCAGACAAGAAGTCCAAATCTTTCAGTTGATCTAAACAGTGAAGGTATGAATAATTATATAACAACAATCTTGCAAATAGCATTAGTTGAATGGTTTCCCTTAAAAACTCTTCATGGGTTGGTTTCCAGACAGTTAACAAGATGCACAAAACGCGGAGAAATGATATTACGGGTCAAAAGGGGCTTAAGCTCAAGAGTAAAGAACATCGCCTTGAGTGTTAACAAGTTGTCATGTACAAAGAATCAATCCACTCTTCGTTTACTGAAGATTGAGCTGGAGGAGTCTAGTGATCGGTCTTTTGTTTGTCTCTTTGGTCTAGAGTTTTGAGTAACTTAGTAGATTAGTAGATTAGTGGTGAGTTCTTGTTTCTGATTCTTTTTTGAGAAGATACAATAGAGGGAAAATCGCTTTGTGATATGTAAATGATTAGATGACACTTTTAATTAGAGACCATATCCCTCAAAACTCTTCTTAGTTTGACACCAAACTTGACTGGAGGACTAAAAAATAGTAGTCCATTGCGTTGACCAATCGTGGACCACCATTGATCTCAGTGCACGTTACCCTAATATGTTGGTTTTGATTGGTAGCTTTTTTATAAAGTTTATTGCCACTTTATAATTTGTAACGTTTTAAATAATACCAATCATAAAAGTTATACTAAAAGTTTTACACTCAGCTTTATTTGTACAGTTTAAGGTTATAGCTACTTCTTACAACTTTGCATTATGGTAACAGCTTACAACTTAAGCTTACCGCCAGTTAACACCGTACAACTTAAGCTTACTAATTGGACCCGTTATATTCCAACATGACCACGTAGAACCGACGTTAACTTATGAGGATGGGCGATGTATTGGAAATGACAACGTACACATTTTAAAATCTGAAAAATGTTTAATGGATTAGCTGTATCGTTACACATGCCAATGCAATGCAATGCAACCGATCTAAATGAAATACATCTGTGTATATGCTTAATTTCTAACATGTTATATACACCAAGTGAGTTCATATCAGGCATTACTCACTCATAAGTAAAATCCTTTTACAAAAAAGAAAGAACCATTTGTGTATTACGATGACGATAAGCATAGGCTTGCTTGAGATCTTCATTGTGTTTCTTTTCTTTCTTGTCTTTCAATGTTTCTTGATCCACAAGAAAACTCAAAAGCCTTTGCTCATGAACTGGCCGGTCCTTGGGATGCTTCCAGGTATGCTCATCCAACTTCCTCGTATCTACGATTGGCTCGCCGAGGTTCTTCAGGCGACCGATATGACGTATCCTTTCAGAGGGCCATGGCTAAGTGTAATGGATATATTATTCACTGTTGATCCGGAGAATATCCACTACATTCTAAGTTCAAATTTCGTCAACTACCCCAAAGGAGTGGAATTTAAGGAGATTTTTGATATCTTGGGAGATGCGATTTTCAACGTTGACTCGGAGCTGTGGGAGGATATGAGGAATTCGGCTCATGCCATCTTTAGCCATCAAGATTTCCAAAAGTTTTCGGTGGATACAAGCGTAAAGAAATTAAAGCAAGCATTTGTTCCTATTCTTGAAAATGCTGTTGAGAAAAACACCATTGTTGACTTGCAAGATTTGTTCCAGAGATTCTTGTTCGATACATCTTTGATTTTGATGGCCGGGTTTGATCCAAAATGTCTCTCCATTGATATGCCCAAGGTGGAGTACGGTGACGCGATTGATGGTGCTGCTGACGGGATTTTCTATAGACATTTCAAGCCGGTTTTCTTGTGGAAGCTCCAATATTGGCTTGGTGTAGGGGTTGAGAAGAAGATGAGAAGAAGCCTCGCGGTTGCCAATAACTTTCTCGAGAATATCATAAAGGATAGAAGAGCGGAGCTAAAAACTAATCATGACTCAAAAGAAGAGAACTTGGATGTTTTAACATATTACATCACTGTGGACACGACCAAATATAAGCACTTGAAACCGAGTAACGATAAATTTCTCAGAGACGCTATTTTGGGTTTCTTGCTCGCGGGAAGGGACACAACAAGTTCAGCTCTCACTTGGTTCTTCTGGCTTCTCTCTAAACATCCTGAAGCAATGATCAAGATCCGACAAGAGATTAACAAGAAGATGCCAAAGTTTGATCCCGCGGATTTAGACAAGCTCGTGTATCTAGACGCTGCCGTGTGTGAGTCACTAAGGCTATACCCATCAGTCCCGTTTAACCACAAGTCACCGGCAAAGCCAGACGTGCTTCCAAGTGGGCATAAAGTCGATGAGAATTGGAAGATAGTAATCTCTATTTACGCAGTGGGGAGGATGAGATCTATTTGGGGAGATGACGCAGAAGATTTCAGACCAGAAAGATGGATTTCAGACAAAGGAAAGTTGAGACATGAGCCTTCGTATAAGTTCTTAGCGTTTAACGCTGGTCCAAGAAGTTGCTTGGGGAAAAAGTTATCTTTCTTGCAGATAAAGACAGTGGCCGTGGAAATCATACGAAACTATGACATCAAGGTTGTTGATGGGCACAAAGCCGAACCAGCTCCTTCTGTTCTTCTTCGCATGAAACATGGTCTCAAAGTTAGTGTCACTAAGATCTAGTGATAATTTTATGGTGAAATAATAGTTGTCAAATATTTCAATAAAAGAGTGGATGTGTCACTCATTGCTCTAATTAGATTTAGTTTGCAACTACGTCTTGTATCAGTCATTGCTCTAAACAGCTAGTATTTCATAATTTCCTCATTGTTTTAACTAATATGCATCTGTCTTTTGAGATGATAATAATAAATAAAAGTTTTGGTTTTGGCCGACCATTTGATAGCAATTTGAGTCTAGTTTAACCTTTAGTCTTTTTAGGAGATTTGAACTAGCTCACAAATATTTTTCAATAGTTATTTCTGTCTTGGCCACTCTTCCTCTCTCATGGAGAGTCACGTCCTTTCTCGACCCTCCCATGGATTGAAGAGTATACTAGTTGGCAAATCGATTTTAATGGAAAATACACCACCAAATCTGGTTATGGTCTTATCAGAATTAAAAATGTTCCCTAAGAACAACGCAACTTCAATTAGCAAGGTGATCTCTAGAAACTTAAAATGAGGCCAAAGATTAAAAGCCTATTGTGGAAGTCTTTGGTAAAGGCATTACCATTGGGAGAGAACCTAGCCCACATGGATATCTTAGGAGTTCTCTCTTGTAAGATTTGCGGCCAATCATAATCTTCTTTACTTGTTCTAAAAGACTGCATCTTTGCATCCTGAATATTGGTTGTGTAGGCACGGTCAACCATGCACTTTGCAGCCAATCCACTCTTTGATTACTGAAGATTGAGCTGGAGAAGTCTAGTGATCGGTCTTTTGTTCGTCTCTCATATTTTTGGTCTAGAGTTTTGAGTAGATTAGTAGATTAGTGGTGAGTTCTTGTTTCTGATTTTTTTTGAGGAGAGACGGGAGAGGGAAAATCGGTTTGTGATATGTAAATGATTATATGACACTTTTAATTAGAGATCATATCCCTCAAAACTCTTCTTAGCTTTGACACCAAATTTGACTAGAGACTCAAAATAGTCCATTCCGTTGACTAGTCGTGGACTAGATACATTAGAGCAAGCACATTGGTGATCCAATGTGTGTATCAGAAGCCCATTTAATTTTTTTTAATGTTTTTGGGTATCTTTGCAGGCCAATTTGAATCAGAAAACTGATCCGTTAAGAACAGTAAAATGGGCCACGTGTCGTTTTCTTAATGGACCGTGTGTTTTTAGAGATTAGGGTTACACGATTGTTTTTTCATTTGTGTGTTTTTGCAAAACGAAACAAAAACTCTCTCTCTCACGGCGATTTTCTCCTCTCTGTCTCTTCGATCTCTTTCTCTTCGATCTCTTTCGGTTTCGTATGTTTCGCTTTGATCGTGTTCGATCTTCTTGTGTTTGATCGTACTTGATCTTCATCTCTTCTTCTCTTGATGGCGATTCTCATATCTTCTCGTCGATCTCTCGACGGCGACGGAAGAGACGCGATTCCGATCGAATCGGTGACGATTCCGTCTCTTCTGGTCGATCGTCGATCCTCTTTTCTCTTCTCTGTGACTGTTTCTCTTCAAATCAATCTGTCGAACCTTGCATGTCGATTCGTCTCCTTTGAGAAGAATCGATCCGATTCGATCTGTGAAGCGACGATGTGTCTCTTCCATCCCACATACGACTTCTCTGGATCTGTCATCTCTCCGAATCTATAAGATAAGTATACGTCTCTCGAACTTCCATGTCGATTCTTCTTCCTCATGTTTTGATGAGTCCATGTGTTTTGTACTTTGTCTTCTAATTTGTTCTTTTTCGTGTTTCAGGGGACTCCAGGCTACTACGATACTCGATTTTCTGAGAAGGATTCAACAGTCATGAAAAGCCAGAGAAGAAGACGTATGAGGTTAGTCCTTATCTGTGCATGTTCGTATATCGATGAATCTTTGATGAATGTGTGTGTTCGTATATCGATGAATATGATCATATTAAACGATTACGAGTGATGTATGTCTGTGTGTCTGCCTATTCATAGATGAATCTTATCATATTAGGTTGTGAATTGGACATTAGTAATGTGTGTGTATCTGTTGATAGTTGAATCTGATCGTATTTACTCTTCTCCTTTTGTTCTATGATTGTGTCTGATCATGTTTCTTCATTTGCCTGGTCATATTTGTTAATGTGTCTGATCATATTAAACAATTAGTAGTGATGTTTGTCTGTGTGTCTTCCATTTGATAGATGAATCTTATCATATTAGGTTGTTAATCAGAAATTAGTAATGTGTGTCTCTATATCTGCTCTATCATTGTGTCTGATCATCTTTGTTCTGAGTAGTAGTTACATAAACAAAATTGTGTGTTTCATATTAATCTATGTTTAAGTAGTTGTTATGTCTGTCATCTGAGATGTGTGAATATGTGTGTTGTGTTATTGGTTAAAAATAAACTAAAATACTTAACAAAACTAAATTACAAAAACTAAATTGTAAAACTTATTTACAAAACATAACTACAAGAGTCAACTACTCTACTGAAGTAAAATTAATGCTAATTGATGGTGATAGAGACATTAGGCAGTTAGGCAGTAACTTGAAGCTGCAAACCTAACCCGAAATGAATACTTTCCTTGTTCATTTACTCAGATGTTGTGTTTTAAACCCATCATAGCTTCTGAGGTTCTTCTTCTACATTCTCCTTCTTTCATCTGAAGTAAACGTAACCCGAAATGAATATGGATTTTACTAACTCACTTAACTCCTCTCAAATACAACAACCTACAAACATATTCACCTTCACTTGTCTCTTGAACACCCAATCTATAACGCCCCAACCGCCCTGCCGTGGGCCCTACGCCCACTTTCGGCTCGCAAGCCGAAAACTTCTCCGACGGTCGGTGCGTTAGTCCGGGAGACTCGAAATGCATGTTTACTGACCCTGCAATCACCACGCGATCTTTCCCCGAGTTTTGGCCTCACTCGCCCGGTACTGGAAATGACTTCCCAGTAGGTCACCCATCCTTCGATTGCTCCAGCTCAAGCACGCTTAACTCTGGAGTTCTCTCAAGACAAGTGACCGAAAAGATAAGTGCACTTTGGTGACATAGGTAGCCAAATCAATTCTTTTAAGCCTCTCCGCATGCACCACATATTCTCAGACAATGCACCAAGCATTTCTAGAATCTGGGGTGTTACACAATCAGAGATGTTGACTCCACAAACCTATTCCCAAACACTTTCTTCTTCTGCCCAAAGACCTTCTCCTTCTGCCCAAAGACCTTCTCCTTCTAACAAAACACGTTCAGCTAAAAATACCCAAAGTAATGTTAGATGGAAAGTACCAGAGCAGATAGCACTTGTAGGTGCTTGGTTAAACACCTCCAAGGATCCCATAGTAGGTAATGAACAGAAAGGAGGAACCTTTTGGCAAAGGGTTGCAGCATGTTGTGCTGCAAATCCTTCTGTTGCCAAATTTCCCAAAAGGTCTCCCAATGTCTGTAAGCAGAAGTGGACAAAAATGAGTGAGATTGTTAGCAAGTTTAATGGCTATTTTGAGTATGTCAATCGTACATACCATAGTGGCTGGAACGGTCAAAAGTACATGGAGGCAGCTCAGGAGATGTACTACTCCGATCATGGCCTGAAGTTCAACTTGGAACACATTTGGAACATCCTTAAAACTGAGCAGAAATGGTGTAGTTTGGTCACTGAAAAAACTCAGGAAACCTCCAAAAGATCTAAGATGGATGATTCCTCCAGCTCCACCTCTGTTTTTAATGTGGAGGACAAAACAAATGAGAGACCCATGGGTGTTAAGGCGGCAAAGTCGCAAGAGCAGAAGAGAGGCAAGGGGCAGATTGCAGAGGCAAAGGGGAGTTCTCAAACACTGATGGTGATTGAAGGGATGTGGAAGGTAAAGAAGGAGGAGTTGGAAACTAAAGAAAGACTGTCCAAGCATAGAATCCTTGAGAGTCTCATTGCCAAAGGAGAACCACTCTCGGAGATGGAAGTGAATCTGAAAAACAAGCTTATGGCTGAAATCTACAATGACCAAGGTAAGATTGTTGTGATGTTGTTCTGATTTTTACTTTACACATTTTCGTTTCTCAATATTTGTCTTCTGTTTTTTTTAAAGTTTCTGTTTTACTTCTGTTTTTTACTTCATAAATTTCTGTTTCTTCTTTGTTACAGGGCAGACGGAGAAGACTGATGCGGTGGAGATGGCAATGTGATACACTAGTGCTGCTTGTCTTCTAGCTCCATGTGATGTACTAGTGTTGTTTGTCTCTTTGCTTCACAAGACATGTGTTATTCGGCTCCAAGTGGTCTGTTTTGATGGATAAGTTGTCTTTTAATTATGTATTTGTTTGTGGTTTTCGGATGATGTGTTTTTGTCATTTTGTTTCACAAGAACCATAGTAGTTTTTGTAGATGTGGTTGTAATTTATTCGGATGATGTGTGACATTGTAATATCTAGAAGTTCTATAAATCTAGTATTTCATAGTTTTGGTTTCATTACTTTGAAACAAATTTTCCTTATTTCTCTTTAGCAACTCTCATTTTCTATCTCAAAAACACTCATTAGAAGATTCATAAACTTTCATTGTCGTATTCGAGAAATTTAGCAATTCAATCACAAAGTTTTACTTTGCAACTTCATTTTCTTATCCAACAAACTTATCATTTCTTATTCACAAAGTTTTATTTGCAACTTCATTTTCTTATCCAACAAATTTATCTTTTGTCATTCTCTTTTGTTCTAAATTATCATACAAACTAAAATCATGGCTTCTTTTCCAAATAATGATCCTAATTTTTACGAAAATTACGAGAATTACGATCAAATTTGGGAAGAATATTCTGATCAACTTTATGATCAAGGCTATCAACAATGTTTAGAGGAGCTCATGCAACAAGAAACGGCAGAAAAAGAAAGGAAAAAACGAATCACTATCGAAAGAAGACGCGAAGAAGGCCATATTCAATTATGGAACGACTATTTTAGTGACAATCCAGTTTATCCCGCTGATAAATTTCGACGACGTTTTCGAATGCGCAAGCCATTATTCTTACGTATTGTTGATCGACTGGCCAATGAGGTGCCGTATTTTGAGCAGAGAGTAGATGCTACCGGTAGAACTGGCCACTCTCCTCTACAAAAATGTACAGCGGCGATTCGAAGACTAGCATATGGTCTTTTGGCTGATGCGATGGATGAATACCTCCGGATCGGCGCAACAACTGCCGCCCAATGCTTAGACTATTTTGTGGATGGAGTTATAACATTATTCGAAGATGTGTACTTGAGAAGACCAATAGTTGAGGATCTCCAACGGTTGCTAGAAATTGGAGAGACTCGAGGATTTCCGGGGATGGTAGGAAGCATTGATTGTATGCATTGGCAGTGGAAGAATTGTCCGACGGCTTGGAAAGGACAATATTCACGAGCACATGGAAAACCCACAGTCGTGTTAGAAGCAGTGGCTTCAAAAGATCTCTGGATTTGGCACGCATTTTTTGGACTTCCAGGTACTCTTAATGATATCAATGTTCTTGACCGCTCACCAGTATTTGATGATATATTAGAAGGTCGAGCTCCAGAGGTCAACTACACTGCTAATGGTCGCGAATACAATATGGCTTACTATCTCACAGATGATATCTATCCAAAATGGGCAACTTTCATCCAATCGATTTCTCAACCCCAAGGTCCAAAAGCTTCATTGTTCGCTCCTCGTCAAGAAGGTGTCAGAAAAGATGTCGAGCGTGCTTTTGGGGTATTGCAAGCTCGATTTGCAATTATCAAAAACCCAGCCCTTAGTTGGGATAAGGTAAAAATAGGAAAGATAATGAAAGCATGTATCATATTGCACAATATGATAGTAGAAGACGAACGCGACGATGTGAATGAAACAAACCCACAAGATTTCACACGAGAAGAAGGAACCTCAACTTCACAACGAGTCAACTACGCGTTTGCTAGAACAACATCCACAATTGCTAATAATATGTTGGCGAATCGAGCTCGAATTCGTGAGAAAAAAATGCATCTACAATTGAAAGCTGATTTGGTCGAGCATATTTGGCACAAATTTAGCTATATGCGAGATGGACAATAGACCCGAGTTAAGAAGTCTACGCATCATATTTTTAAATGTTTTATTTTTCTCTTTTCCGTATTTTACTATATGCGAGTTTCTCTTTTACTTTGTTTTTATCATTTGTAATTCACGTTTACGAGGTTATGAACCATAATAAATTTGTGTTTTTATAAAAACAATTATGTATATATATGGTAATTTGATTATTTTTCATCAAAATCATTTAGTTTTAAATTTTTTTTTTTTTAAAAAACATTTATTATTTTCATTATTTTTAATCAATATATTGGGAATCACCAATAAACACAAAAACACTTAAGTATCAATTTAAGTATCAACTAATACACTTAATATTAAATTAGGCCTAATGATTCCCACTTAGTATCACCATTGTGCATGCTCTTACTCTTAAACCTGCCAACCAAATATAATTCATTTTTTGTTGTTGTTGTCATGAACGCACTTAATCCCTCTGATAACAAAAATAAACGAGCATCGTTGAACCAAATAGGAATTGATGTGCTAACATAAGAAAAAACTTTTTGTTGGAGATGAGCATTCCTCGTAAGAAGGTCTGCCTTTTCATTCTTTTTCCGCGGACAGAACGTAAGAGTAAAGTCCGGAAAAGAAATACGTAACTCCTGAAATTCATCTAATTCATCCAATTCTCTGGTTCCATTACCATATTCACCAATTCCTGGGAGTCGGTCAGAAAATCTGCACAGAAACAACCTTTTTTTTATACTCTCCATGGCCCATATTAGGCTTTGCATCTCAGCATGTAGTGGGGATACAAGACGACACATACCCCATGTTCCCAGCAAATCTATCGTCCCATCCTGTAATTGTAAAATCTATCTTACCCCACTCGTGCTATCTTCATCCTTCCATGAACCATCAATAAACATCTGAAAACTGCATTTGTGGCCATGGGTTGCGCACTCGGCTCATGGTTGCTTACTGGAATTTCCCTAGTCTCATTGGCTAGAAACCACTATGACGCCTCCTTACTAGCCATCTCGACGATCGCATGTGGCGATCTATCCAGATTATTGAACACCTTCTCATTTCGAGCCTTCCAAAGATATAAGATGATCCAAGAAAAACATCGGACAAAAACCTCGAGTTCAGATCTAACTGGAATGCGAGAGAACAGATAGTCCATATTGGCCCATAAGTTATCCGACGGAAAGATCGACGGAGGATTCGGAATATTCGACAGGGCCCAACATTGCCTAGCGGGAGAACATGTAAAGAGAACATGGTTAATAGTCTCCTCCATGTCACCACATCGTGGGCAGTTTCGAACCTGTTTTACATGCCGATAGACTAGTCTCTCATTAACCGCTACCGATCCAAAGAGAGCTTGTCACAGAAAATGGCGAATTTTGTTCGTTGTTTTCAGCTTCCACACTTTCTCCTTTAATGAATTCAAAGATGGTTGTTTTAGAGCAAACACTAGATCTGCATCCAAATTCTGCATGGCAACTTCATACCCGGACGTACCGTATACAAACCGGAGTTAGTAAAATACCATCAGAAACCATCATTCCTTCTACCCTGGGATGACCTCAATGTTAATATCAGATTGATATCCTCGGGTGCGACGCATGCTCGGAGCCTCTCCAAATTCCACTGTCCGGTACGAGGATCAATAAAGTCGAAAACCCGTTGGTATCTATTAGGGTTTGAGGCTATACTCCTCACCATCCGGGGATTTGTATCAGGGATCCATCTGCCCGTCCAAAACCAAGATTGAGCTCATGATCCAATAGTTCGCCGCATGCCTTTGTCCAGTAAAGGTTGATATAAGCTTCGCCAGCCTTAAGAGGGTCGGTGATGTTTTTTAGCTTCAAAAGGGTGAGAGTAACAAAAGCACTTTCCTTTCAAGACTCTTGCCACTAACAAGTGTGGGTATCGGTGTAGTCGCCAGAATTACTTAGCCAATAAGGCTTGATTGAACATGTTTGATTATGCCTAATAAGAAATTTAAATTATTTAGAAGGTCTAGAATTTTTATCACCAAACTTCAACAAAAAAATGTATATATGAAGTCAAAGAACAAATAACATCATTTATTTCAATCTTCTATTTGGCCAAATGACATGTTCACTGTGCATAATATTTTAACCCAACCTTGCCCTTATTCATTCTCTTTCTCATCTCTCGTTAAATGTGGCGGCAAGGGTTAACTGTGGCAGTGGGTAATCTTAATTGTTAGCCGGATATTCTCGTTAAATGTGGCGGTTAGCGTGAACTGTAGCGATTAGGGTTAACTGTGGCGGTCAATAATAAAATTGGTATTCATATAATTTAATAATGTAAAGAGTAATCTTAATTGTTAGCCGGATATTAATTATAAATACTGTCAACCTAAAGATTTACACGTTTATCTTCTCACGATTCGTTAACCCCAAAATCGTATTTTCCTCTCAGCACTTGTTGTCATTCACTTAATTTTCAACACATTTAGGTTGTTTTCTTAAATATCCAATATTGCATGGATATTGAGCTAATTTACTCTTTCATAATTGTGGAAAATTGTTTTTGAAATTAAATTACTAATTTTTAATAAAAACAAAAATCCAAAAATCAAACCCTAAAGAGAGTTTGAATTAGGTTCTGTAAATGTTTTTCCACTCGCAGCGACGCTCTCACCTTTTACTTATCGGAGACTCAGACTTAGACGAAACCCAATCTATACACTGGTTCGTTGCCTCTCTCGTCTTCTTCCCGCACCCTTGTCGCTGTGTTGTCTTTCTTTGTTTATCACTGTCCAAGTTCTGGTTGAATCTAGGCTAGGGATTTTCTCTAATCGCATTTAGCTTCAAGTATCTAGTTAATTGTATGTAAGATGAGATTACCATTTATCTCTCTTCTCTATTTCATAAGCATATATTACCTCTAGATTGCTATGGTGAGTGACATTGGTTCATATCTATGACTTAAAAGGTGAGTGGTGATTCATTGCATCCTTTTCTCTTTGCTTTTGTGAAAAAGAAACAATGAGAGATGGGAATGTGTAGAAGATGGTGATGTTGAAGGTTCCAATATTGAGAATGATTTAAATAAGGTTCCTGAAGATGTCAAGTGATGAAGGGGACCGTGTTTCTGGTTCGAAGAGGTCTAAGAAGAAGCAACCCGATAATGGTGGAAGAATTTCGATTTTGTTAATGGTCCTCGATTCTCTTTCTCATTTTCCCGTCGTTCGATTCTTTTCAGTCTCTGGGTTTGGTTTGTTTCGATTCGGCGTTTATTCATCAATTTGTTCTTGATTTTTGATTTCGGGTTAGGGATTTTATTGCTTCTTCCATAAACATTCTATGATTAGAGTCGTGTTCTTCGCGTGTTTCATTCTATGAAATCACTGAAATGTCACGAAATTTTGAGTCAAATTTTCTAGATTTCGTAACTTTTTTTTTCTTCTTCTTCTAAATCTATAATCGTCTTCTCTGTGTCCTGCATTTTGATCATGGTCTGGGTTTTAATTTTTTTAAGCAGGAAACTTAAGAACATAAGCTTGAAGATCTTCTTCTATCTGCAACAAAGTCTCAAGAGATGTACTGATTTTGGCTTGGGCAATTCCAGGATCTATTACGGATCTCTTCTTATGTTTTCTTCCTATAATTTCTTCTTAGTAACAATGTTTTTATTTTAAAATAAAACGGAGTTAACAGCGCTAACTTTTCTGTTTAAATTTTTGACGGCGCGAATGAAAGTGTCGGAATGTAAACGGATGTAAATTTTTTGACGGCGCGTGTAAAAGTGTCATGTTGGTGGTTTATATTGCGAATAATGTTATGTTGGAGGTTTAAAGTGCTAATGCTAAACGTCGGAGGTTTAAAGTGCTAGTGTGTGTCACCTTGAAATTCATAGAAAAGTAAATCAGAGGGGATGTTTCTGGTTAATTGATCCCTTTAACCGGTCAGTAAACCTATCAAATTAGAATTCGAATTAGACATGTTAGATTATGCCTACCGAATAGTGTAAATTAGTGAAAGAGCATAAATGGATGTAAAAGATAATTCTGCCTCTCTTGGATATAGGGCTTACTGGCTTAGAACTCTCTTTTATTTTAAAAATAACAATAACAATATATATTTGTTTCATAAAAAAAAAAGCAAATAGAAATGTCACTTTATAAGTTTTTCTCCTTTTCTTATCAAAATACCCTTTTCAATATTGATTTCTCTTTTTTTCTTATAAAAATATTGTATTTTTGATGTTAATATTAATAATATATTTGTTTTTTATGAAACAAATATAATCAAGTTTTATTTTTGTTTCCACGTTTTTCAGATTTTATTTGTACTGTCTCGCGTTTAAAATTTTTCTAGGATTTTCATTCCCTACTTTGGATTTCCATTTTTATTTCAAGTGTTCGTCCTCGATGAGGTTTTGTGTTTTTGATTGTACATTAACTGCGCAAACGTTCACATATTTATGAACGAATAACTTGAGGCGAAGTTACATTTTTACGGCTCAAATGCTAACTATTTTGTTCTTTAAAGAGCAATTTTGATAGTTCTCTTGTAATAAACTAAAATGATGACAAAAAAGTTGAAATGTTGTGTAAAGCGGATTTTTTTTGCAAAAACATACGATCCAATATGTGAAGTATAAGAAAACTTTTTTACTTATATAAACATGTTAATTATGTACTGAATACGCTTCCTCGGGTCTAAGCAACTTTTTGAAACATGTTTGATCTAGGCAGTAATACAAGCTAGGGTTCTAGTCGTGAAATTTGTGGATTCAGTCACGGAGATAGAATGTGGTTTTGTGTATTAACAACATGTTGGCTGTTGTCAACAAAAATCTCCTGAAGGCTTACGTGATAAGCTTTTTTTTTATAAAGAATACTAGGGGCTTCTCGGGCTACGCCCGGTTTTGTAATGAATTATAAAAACATTATATGTATTTCAATAATTTATATTTATGTATTATTGATGAATTTTTTTTTGCTTCGTTATGATTTGATAATGAATTTTTAGTTTTATTGATGGTAGTTTGATAATCTTCCAAAACTTGGTTAATTGTTTTACTTAAGTTTGTGTTAGTATCATTTAGTTTTCTAAATAATTTTTTTTTGTCAACCATTTTTGTTGTTGTACAGAGTAATTAAATACTTCCGTACCATATAAACACCATTATTAAATACTTTTTCCTAATTAGTACTTTTGTGGTGTTTATTTTGGAGAAGATGTTGCACGGTTTTTCTTCCATATGTTTCTATCATTTTACCTGAATTTTTGGAACCATTTGTATGTTTTTTCTTTCTTTGTGAAAGTACCATTTGTCTGATCGGTGGTACCTTAATTAAGAGGGGAGGAAGAAGAGCTATTACCTAAGGTCTATTATTTTCGTTTTACTTGTAAATTTGTCTACTATTTTGATATGGATAAAAATATACCATAGTAATGTCTTGTGATTCTGTGAATTTAAATTTGTATATTTTTACCAAATGTAAAGTAAATAAAATGATAAATTAATCTCTTTCACTTAGGTGTTTGAGTTGTTTAAAGTTTAGAATTTATTCATGTTTTCGGCATCATATATTTTTAATTATCCTTTAACTCATTCATTACCAATAATTTTAAAGTATCAAATTCCAAATATAATCATGAATAAAAAAGTTTTTTTGATAATACCAAAATGTTAATTTTCTTGGTGAAGAAAGAAATCCTTAAATTTTTTAAAATTACCCTCTAGTTAAGTAAGCACGAGATTAGGTGTCTTTTGAATTCATTGTTCCAAATTTTGTATTTTATAATTTTTTGGTTCAAAGAAGCTTTAAAAATTACAAAATTCTCATTTATATCATCATCATAACACTAACTTAGAAATTCATGTTTACCTAAACAAACAAAAAACTTAAGAGATTGAGACCACTGAAGATAACATGTATGAGATTTGCTATCGTCTTTAGGGCAAACTGTTATGATTTCAGCGTCCTGAAACCTTCAACTTTGTGAATCTATATTACTTTAAGCAAGCGATTGATTGCTTCACGAACAAACCCTAAAAATCTAACGATCGTCTGAAAATGCAAAGATAAGAGATAGAGATTTGCACAAGAGATTGTTTACCCAGTTCACACCTCGATGGGAGGATGCTACGTCTGGGGCTTGACGGCACAATCAAAAAGATTTCACTATAACAAGAGAATACACCAAGACCTAGTTGCAAGAGAACTCAACAAATTATTGAAGGACTCTCCTAGATCTCTCTTCTCTCTTTTCTCTCCAAAGACCTAAACCCTAGGTTTTCTTCAAGACGTCGTTTCTTTATTTCTTTCTAGGTTAAGTTGACAAACTCCCTTCCTCCTCATATATATATCATAGGCCGGTCCACCCTGAGTTAGACAGATCCAATAACCATACCGGTTATCTCCAACAGACTCCTGAACCAATAAAATTAAACCAAACCGGTTTAATTCTAACAATGAGTTGTGACAATATCATACCGGAATCAACATATACAACTATTATATTCTACTCCAAACCAACCACTTATTGTGGTATGTTGGGTTTTAATCCATGCGTTTTGGATTTTGATTCGTTATTGATTCCTTTTTCGGAAATGAGATGTGCATTAGCGTTCTTGAGTGTTTTCTTCTTCATCTAGACCTTGTTGCTGTTTCTTCCCTCTCAACCAACACAATCACTTCCCAATCTTCTTTTGCAAACAGAATCATAGTCATGTAAAACGTAAGTTTCTTCAATTGGTTTAAGAAAATCATAATGGAAAAAAACTCAGAGATTAAGTTATATACCAATATGATTTGTTCTTGTTCATGCCACCATATGCATATAGAGTGAGCTCAAACTCAACTCAAAACTCAAAAAGTCATGTCTCCATTTTATCTGACGCGAATAAGATCGATATTCAGGAGATTACTTAGATGTTGTAAAATCTGTGGAGGAGAAGTACACCTTTGTCACCTTTTTTCAATGAACCAACAAAATGTCTCAAGAACTCTCTATATGCAAATAGCGTAAGTAGTCTACTCTGTCCTTACCGTTTGTATTAAAATTTCAAACGTTTTAACTTCCTCTTTCTCATCATTTTCATCGTTCAGAGCAGTGAGACATACACATGAGTTTTTGGTTAGAAATGTAACGGAATGTTCATGAACTGAGATTCTATTTTCTAATTATATAATCTCGTTGGAATTGAGAAGCAAACCTTTATTATTTCATATATGAAACGTAAGCAGCTCATCGGGCACAAGAAGCGCAATTGCAGAGTAAAAACATACAACAATTAAGTAACTAAATGGATAAGAATTTGAGTTTTCAGATGATTTATCCCGATTCTAGATACGGGCTCACACATGACAAATTCAGAATGATAAATTACGCCTTTGAAAAACAACCAAACAAATATCAGTTCACTTACCAATAACATTCCAAAGTGCTTGTTTGTACTCCGGCCAATAGCTCGTTTGAGGATATAAAATGGAGACTCTTTAATTCTTAAGCCAATAAATCCATGGGAGGGAAGGTCCCAAATGTTAAAATGATAGTCGAAGACTCTTTTTGTTATGGCATGGATGACAATCCCAAAGAAGACTTACTAATACCTTGCAAACACAAAAATCATTTCTCCAAAGTTATGACTAATTTGGTAACAAAACACGTAGTTTGTACACAATTAAATAAGATGGTGTTTACTGTCATCGAACTGCAACATCATTTCGTTTTTAAGGCAAGAGACATACCGAATTTTATATACCTTTGATGATATCATTGGAATTTTACTCGCTCCTGTAAGAAGGGATCATTATGAGGTCGATCCAGACCCTCTGTATCCTGCTCGTCGAATATAACGTAAAGGTCTTTCTTGGCCGGCACCGACCACTTTCGGGCGGTCTCGGCCCTCCTTTCATGCTGTTGTATCGATCTCACAAAATCGTTACATTCTTCAAGCCCGCCCATAATTATGTAGACCTTTTTCCAAGGTGCCGAAGGACTCTTATCCCCATACAAGTCGTCTCGGTCCCGTTTGGGGGGATTGACTCCAGGTGGCAACTACTTTATGCTCGGTAGCGTTTCATTAACACGTCCAAGAGGTGACGACATTGGGCTGTCGAATGCCCCGATGTTTGGTGCAAGTCACACCAGCTCCGGGTGTTACTTTTCTCCACGGGTCGGCTACTTCTAGGCCAATGCTTCTGCACGGGTTCCTTATCGTCCTTGCTGATTTGGAAACTCTGTCCCTTCCTTCCGCAGCTTGGTTTGTCACTTTCTTTGACCTCCAGATGATCCTTTTCTAACTCCATAAAGCTCGATGCTTTGTGCAAGGCGTCTTCCAAGGTAGGGGGTCGGTTAACGGTCAGTTCGTTTCGGAACGGACTTTTCAGGAGTAGTGCTTTCTAAAGCGCATCGATTGCGGCATCGTCTCCCACAACCAATTTGGAAACGGTTCCTTTGAACCTTCCCATGAACTCTCTCAAAGGCTCTTCCGGTTTCTGTTGGAGGGCCCAAAGATTGGCAGTCGAAGTCTTTTTCTCGATGTGCGTCGAGTAGTGCTTCAAGAAAGCCGTCGACAACTGGTGAAATTATTGATTGAATTTCGGTGAAGCTGAGAGAACCAGGCCAGAGCGTTGCCAACGAGGTATTCTAAAAACAGCTGACAGTAACCAGCCTCTTTTTCCTCGGGAGGGAAGTGAGCTCGGTCCATAGCGATGTCAAACACCGTGAGATGCTGAGTTGGATTGGTCTTTCCTTCGCAGAGCACGATCCGAATCTTAGCGTTGGGTTTGACCGGAGTGTTTACAATTCGGATGGTGAAGGGGGTCTGTTTCGTTCCCTCGAGGACTTTATCGAGCTTGGGAGCCGAGATTACTACGCGATGCATCCTTGACTTCATCAAATGGATGATCTGCTTCATGGCTGCTATCTCATCGTCTATTTCCTCCAAACTTCGTGAAGGCTATGTGACATGAGTCGCAGATTGGCCTCCCACCGATAAAACTCTAGGCATTATCTCGGTTCGAAACATATTTCGATCAATTTGAGTCGTCCGGTTCTGGGAACTCTGATCAGTCCGTCCCATGAAGAGAGTCATCTACTCACAGTGTTTTTCCTGATCACTCTACTGTTTATCGTACTTTTCTTGTAGCGATTTCAGCTCGGCTGGAACATCAAGTTCCGTATCTTGGATCAGGATTACCTGGGGGTTCGATTTCTCTGATCGGGTCTCTGGTTGTTGATCTCTCTCAAGAATAGGGATCTATGGGGTAAGACCCTGTTTAGCTGAGGCTTTCAATGCCCCTTCAGGATTTCTTCCATCGGTTGAATTCTTTTCCGTTCCGCTATGTTCGTAATAGGTGGAGTCAGAATTTGATCTCCAGACATCTTTTAAAGATTTCTCTCGTGAAAGTTACGCAGTAAACCTAATCGGTCCACTTCGTCGGCACCAATTTGGTGATACCAGATTAAGCAACCATCCGAGATCGGTCCAAAGAATATAGGTACTAGTTTTAAACGTAAAATCACAAAGAAAAGATCAAGTAAAAAAATGTGTATAAAATATTCTATCGATGTCCCCGTTTTGGAGGAATACATCAAGTATTTATACAAGTACAAAGTCGGTCGAAATAACCCTAAAAGATAAATGGAAAATCTCCTAAAAGATAAATGGAAGTTATACTAATTCTAAGTCTTCCAATTTGCTTGTATTCACCGAGGTCGGCTAACGCTCCTTAACGGGCCACGACGTCTACATGGATCCTCGCTGGCCCATTTCTCTGAGATGCTTCCTAAAGCTCTAAGTCGAATGGGATATGGGTCGGGTATGTTAATGGGTGCGAAACCCGGTACCACCAACTGGTGTACTAGTCAATATTGTCTTCAGCTTCGCAAAGCTCTGCTTACACTCTGATTACTACACAGAAGGAACATCCTTCCATGTTTGCTTCGTCGTAGACTGAACCATACTCGCAAAACCTTTGATGAACCTCCTGTAAGAACCTAGCAACCCGAGAAAACTCTTGATATTTGTAGCATTCCTTGGTTTAGGCCACTCTCGGATAGACCGAATCTTCGCCGGATCCACATAAACTCCATTTGCATAAATAATGTGCCCCAAAAACCCATCTCTCGCTGCCATAAACTGCACTGCTCAACTTAGAAAACAATTTATGCTCTCGCAGCTTCTCTAGAACTCTCCTCAAATGCACCTCATGCTCCTCATGACTCTTCGAATACACCAAGATATCATCAATGAAGATAATCACGAACTCATCTAGATACTCCTGAAATACTCCATTCATCAACCTTATAAATGCCTCCAGTGCATTCGTCAACCCGAAAGGCAAAACCACAAACTCAAAATGCCCATACCCAGTCTTGAAAGCCGTCTATCCTAACGTCTGCCTAATCAATAGGGATCTGATGATAACTGGATGCCAAGTCAATCTTGGAAAAGCAAGTAGCCCCTCTCAACTGATCCAACAACTCGTCAATTTACAGAAGAGGATACGTGTTCTTCACAGTGACTCGGTTAAGCCCCCGGTAATCGATGCACAACTGGAAACTCCCATCTTTCTTCTTCACAAACAAGGCCGGTGCTCCCCATGGTGAAGTACTCGGTCGAATAAAACCCTTATCCAACAAATTTTGCAGCTGCTTCTTCAGCTCTACCAACTCAGCTAGATCCATCCTACAACGTGCCTTAGATAACATCGTCGTTCCAGGCTCTAACTCAATCGTGAAAGGATCAAACAGAGACATAAATTACCAAGTCTGAGTTAGAAGGTTTACTTGTGATCAGCCTCGTGCTCGGCTCACCAGCCGCGGTAATAGATAGTGGATGCTGCATCGCCGCAATCTGAGCCACGTGCTGCACTGCTGCATACTGAGCAACTGACTGAAACACTGCAACTGCCATCTGCTGCAGCTTAGAACAATTCGACTTGATGTGCCCCGACTCTCCACACTAATAGCAAACCCGAGCCTGGCTCTGCTTAGGGCAACTCGCCCTCTTATGATTCATAATCTCACAACCGTAGCATCCCTTGCCACTATGGCTCGACCTGGAAGTGTCCTCCCACTTCCTCTTCTGTCTTTGGGCAGGGTTGCCGCCTTTGCTAGGACCCGCCTTCTAATGAGGCCTCCTAAACTGAACAACTTGGCTGACTACCACAGCCTGCTCCCTCAAGTTCTCCTCAATCTGTGCAGCGGTCTCCGCCAACTCTGCTGTAGACAAAAACTTGGTCCCTCTGCACTGAGTCCTCAAGTCTGGTCGAAGTCCTCTAAAGAACCTCCTGATATAGACCTGCTCGCCCTCCATGCTGATACAAGCATAACACAAGAGTCGGTTAAACTCCACATCGTACTCACGAACTAACATTGCTCCCTGAGCCAGCTCCAAAATCCTCGCCTCAAGCCGATCCAACGCCTACTGAGGAAAGAACTTGGCATTACACACTGCCACAAAGTGTGCCCAAGACATCACCGTCTAAGCTCATCTCGCTGCAACATTCCTCCACCAGAGATGTGCATCACCATCCAAATAATGGACTGCCAAATCCACCTGGTATCCCTCTGGACACGTGATAGAGGGAAAGTTACGCTCCTGCCCCATCCTCCACTCATCAGCCTCCTCAGGCTTAACACCTCCTGGAAAGGAACCTTTATCGATCCTCTGCATCTGCTCCATCATCCGAATATATGACAGAACCTCCTCAGCAACCGCAGCTCTCGGCTGCACCTCTGCCACTCGTGGCAACACTGGACCCTGAACTGGCACCGCACCCGGTAACTCCTCCAACAACTGCTACAACAGATCAGCTAGACAATCATCTCGCCCCTGGGCTACTCCTGTGAACGCAACCGCACACCCAGCTGCGCCAGTACAACCACCAATACCACCCCCAACATGACCCTCAGCGGCCCCACCAGCCCTCACACTGGCACTCTCACTGGCAGTCACACTGGCGGTCTAACCCTCATGCAACGTCTGCTGACCCGTCACAGGCCCATGTGTGGAACTCTGAGCCTCGCTCACCCCAAGCTCATCCACAGGTCCACAACCTCTGCCTCGGCCTCCACGGTCTCCACAACCACCTCGACCACGTCCTCTAGCACCTATAGCCATATCGCTGCGCTACCAAAGCACACAAGCTAAGCACTAGAAAACAACAAAAACACAGCACAAACAACACTTATTGTGGAATCTCATTGAAGGCTCGAAGGAAGATGATCCAGAATCCCCAAACCCACAAAATTGCTAATTAACCAAATTAACAATCTTAACAGTTCTAGCTTGTCCTAAAACCGTAAGGGCTTTGATACCAAATTGAAACAACCTTACCCATTTTTTTTTATCAAACAATCCTTAGACTCAGGTTAACGTTCCCATAAACGCTAACCCTCAAAGTCTAAGCAAATCATCAAGCAAAGCAGCAGAAGACAATAACTCAAATTAAACAAATCATTAAACCAAAAGAAACCACAATGATCAATTCCACAATAAACAAAACAAAGGTTCCAGAACTAAACAACCAACCTATGACAGTTCTAAACAAAACACAGAAAAACATAACAACAACAAGACCCTAGATCATCCTCCTCCGCAGAGGTATGATTCCACGGTCACACTTTGTCTTTACCTGCATCAGATGGGAAAAAGAGATGGACCGTTTATGAAAAAGTATACAAAGATTAAACCAATTATCTTTGATGTATGATTAAGGTTTAACTTAAAGAACAAGATATGGTTCAGTAACAATATGAATTTTTGTATTAACAACATTGTTCATGTTCTTTACATTTTTAAAGAATACCATATATATGTAATTGTCCATGGATTAATGGGATGTTTAACTATGTTTTTTGTTTTGACAACTAATGTTTACTACTAATGTTATTACCTTCCTTAAAACAACTAGATGACTTCTAAAATCCATTTCATTATAAATGATGTTATACATGAGACGGTCATCCCATCTACGACCACGCACTCATGCACGATGGACCGTTTAGGCAAAACACACAAACAATACATCAAGCAAAACAGCTCAAATGGTAACAAGAAACGTGCGTCGGTCGACACAACCACTAGGTGTCGCTCGACGCACTGGTCTTGTGTTGGTCGACACACCCATATGTGTTGGACGACACACCACAAACCAGGCGCCTGTGTCGCTTGACACAACCTCTAGGTGTCGGGCGACACATCACCTCGTTATGGATGCATTGATCGATACAACCACTAGGTGTCGCTCGACGCATCCCTCGACATGGATGCATCGATCGACCATGGATTAATGGGATGTTTAACTATGTTTTTTGTTTTGACAACTAATGTTTACTACTAATGTTATTACCTTCCTTAAAACAACTAGATGACTTCTAAAATCCATTTCATTATAAATGATGTTATACATGAGACGGTCATCCCATCTACGACCACGCACTCATGCACGATGGACCGTTTAGGCAAAACACACAAACAATACATCAAGCGAAACAGCTCAAATGGTAACAAGAAACGTGCGTCGGTCGACACAACCACTAGGTGTCGCTCGACGCACTGGTCTTGTGTTGGTCGACACACCCATATGTGTTGGACGACACACCACAAACCAGGCGCCTGTGTCGCTTGACACAACCTCTAGGTGTCGGGCGACACATCACCTCGTTATGGATGCATTGATCGATACAACCACTAGGTGTCGCTCGACGCATCCCTCGACATGGATGCATCGATCGACCATGGATTAATGGGATGTTTAACTATGTTTTTTGTTTTGACAACTAATGTTTACTACTAATGTTATTACCTTCCTTAAAACAACTAGATGACTTCTAAAATCCATTTCATTATAAATGATGTTATACATGAGACGGTCATCCCATCTACGACCACGCACTCATGCACGATGGACCGTTTAGGCAAAACACACAAACAATACATCAAGCGAAACAGCTCAAATGGTAACAAGAAACGTGCGTCGGTCGACACAACCACTAGGTGTCGCTCGACGCACTGGTCTTGTGTTGGTCGACACACCCATATGTGTTGGACGACACACCACAAACCAGGCGCCTGTGTCGCTTGACACAACCTCTAGGTGTCGGGCGACACATCACCTCGTTATGGATGCATTGATCGATACAACCACTAGGTGTCGCTCGACGCATCCCTCGACATGGATGCATCGATCGACACACCCATATATGTCGATCGACGCATCTTGCAGGTTCAAAGGATTCGATTTCTCACATGCTCGAGTACGAGAACCCTGCACAAAACTTCAATAACCACGCAATACACACAACCACAGCACGAAATCGAACAACCAATGATCAAACAATCACATAAACCTATCACCAGGAAACCCTAACGATCCATTGACCCATAAGCCATGGTCACACACTCACCTTAGATTTTTGGATAGAAAACGATGGAATTGAGACTAGAAATGAGATCAGCCTTGATCATCCACGAAATCCCACTCCTTTTCTCCTCCAAACCACAACAAGAACGATTCCTTTCCAAAGCTAGTCGAACCCTTTTGCACCAAACTCTTCAAGAACGATATAAAACTCTATGGAATAATCTTTTCTCTTTTCCTCCACGAAAATACGGCCAACTCCCTTTTATATTGAGCCCTAGGGTTTTTCCCCAAACCAAAATCGTAAACAGTGCGGTTTAAAAACTAAACCGGAAAACCGGCCACAAAGTTGTGTCGTTCGACACACAACACTTGTGTCGTTCGACACACAACACTTGTGTCGATCGACACACCCTTCCAATTTTTCGAAATTGGTTCACGGGCGGTACACCTCCATCATTTTAATAACAATATTTATAGCTACATCCACATAAATCTATCATCTGATAATTTGGAGGTACACGCCATAATTGGAAATTCAATTTTAACACTCATGATGCCGGAAAAATACTCGATTTCGTAATAATTGTCGAAGGAGCCTGTAGATGAAATGATGTAGGTCATTCAAACATAGCATGTCACTATGTATCACATCTCATTCCCCTATTATGTAAATTTACATAAGAAGTGCCACATGAAATGCCTTGATTTTGGCTTGTAGTAAATCTTCCATGTTTGTGCTTGTAAAGACTTTATTGTAGGGCCGAAATGATAAAATGAATGTATAGTACTGTTTTTTGGTTGGTAACCTGATTGAATTATCTATCTTTCAAATTTGGTATGATGCCGTCTTACGGATTCATGTCTAAATATATTGCGTATCAGAATATTGTGGATAATTTCAACATCTTTGGGGACTATGAACACATTGATCAAATCCAAATTCCATATCCTTATCATAGGATAAACCTTAAAGGATAAGTAATAATTAATAGCTTTAGTTGTTGGTCTTACAATCATTTCTTCATTTCCATTTTTAGTTCATTTTCTCTCTACTTAAGTGTTTATTCAAATTAATAATTATAACACATTTTTTTATATGAACTTTCTTTATATTATCTTTGACTTGTAATATTCATTTGTAGAAAAAAACTACTATATAGGTATGGTAAGTCTGTGTAGAAAAAAATATACTATACAAATATGGTAGTGGTGAGATAAAAAAAATTGAAGAAAAGGGTTTATTTTTAAAACAAAATCTAAATATATCCAAGCATTGGTCTATTTGAACAAGAGTCAGGTACGAGTTGGGGTAAACAATATGAACAATTTACATATTTCTTATTACATAGTTTTGAGTAGTTTCATGATACTAGTTTTCAACTTTTGTTTATAATTCAAAGATCACACTCTTTTTATTTATCAGGGTATCGAATTTAAATAACTAGCTTAGCTTAACATTTTTATTTATCTTAACTTTTTAGGGTTTATGGTTCAAAATTTAGGATATCGAATTTGGACAACATACTACAAAAATTTATGGCTTATGAAATTTGTATTTAAACGTAAGTCTTTTGGATGTTTGAAAGGTAAAAAATACTCACAACAATTTCCTGTTAATAAATTTTCTAAAAGAATTTTGAATTCTATTTTTGATATGTAATTATCTCGAGGTTCTTAAAAAAAATAATACTCACCATATTTCAGTATAAAGAATAACTTTTTAAAGAAATTTAAATAAAATTCTACTTTTGTATGAAGATAATCGTACTAATATCTTTTTTTGCATCAATATCATTATAACAACCACATATATGTAATTTATTAATTAATAAAGAAAAGCTTAGTTTACTCCATAGCTAAAAGTTAATGGTATACTAAATTGCATGGAAACTCCGTCCGATGTGCTATTTTTATTGATCTCAGATAATAGTAACTCTCTCACACTATTTTGTTAGAAAATCAGGCTAAACAATGTAACAACAAAACCATACTTGATTAAAGTAATCTTCTTTCAGTTTCCACACAAGAAGATGCTCTAAAAGCTTTTTATTTTCAGTCATTTGCATCATTTTTTCTTCAACAGTACCCCAATTTATGAGCATATAAATCATTACTTAGAGACGAAAATATAGGCTGAATCAGGGACATAAAAAAACCTTGCAACTCATAATCACGGCTAACAATGTGTATTCACATTTCTTGCAAAAACACAATCAAATTACAATATCTTATACTTGTGCTGGGCATACGATTTCATTTGTTGTCATCACATGACGTTTTCGATTACAAGTTTTATGTACATTTATTTATAGAATTTACATAACTTTTCTATAAATTTTTTCATAATTTTATAAGCAAGAGACAAATACTCTTTTTACCTTTTCTAGCAAGCAATGGTAGATATCTTCCTAAAATTTGATTAATTTGAATTTGAGTTAAGTAAAGAAATCTTGATAACTAGGCATCATTTCAGATACATCATGTTTATCATAATTTTGAACTCCACAATAATGTTATTTATACCAAGAAAGCAATGAAATGATAAAGCCCAAAATCACAAACATATCCCTTTTAGTTTTTGGTAAACTTTTCGAATACCTTACCCTACCTTTTAGATATGATTCAACACCATTTAGTTATAGTCAAAACCATATTTTTATGGAGTTTAAAAGGTCGCAAGATTAACCAAAGTAAGAAATTACCTCGTGTGCTCAAATTAGACTCTATGAAGTTGGGTTTAGGGGATTCACCTCATGTCACAAAAAATGAACTGTCTAATCCGAATTAGTTAATACATGTCAATAATTATAAGATCATTTTTCTCTCCTCTAGGAATTAGATAAACAAAGTTATCGAAATCAAGATAAGAGACAAAAACAAAGAGATACCGCCATTTTGTTGAGGGAACTGATGTTGGAGCAGCTTCTTTAGTTGTAAGATAGGAAAAGATGCGGCCAATAAGAGCTTTTGGTAAGTCACTGATTACATTTCTAGAAACATCACAATCTCTCGTACAAAGATGTGAGCTTGTGTATGTAATCCAGTTAGATATTTTCCAGAAGCTAAACATCAATATATAGACCTCTAACATGATTACTACACAATGTCACATCTTTGTACAAGTAAGTTTCAGTATCAATCTCTTATTGTGATGGTTCTGGAGATTTAATCACTGACTTACCAGAAGCTCTTACTGGCCGCATCTTGTCCTTTCTTACCACTAAAGAAGTTGCTTCCACATAAATTCTCTCAACAAAATGGCGGTATCTCTTTGCTTTTGACTCTAATCTTGATTTCGATAACTTTGTTTATCTAATTCCTCGAGAAGGGAATAAAGAATCTTATAACTATTGACATGTATTAACTAATTCGGATTAGACGGTTCATTTTCTGTGGCATGAGGTGAATCGCCTAAACCCAACTCCATAAAGTCTACTTTGAGTACACGAGGTAATTCCTTACTTTGGATAATCTTGCGACCTTTCAAACTGCATAAAAATCTGGTTTTGACTATAAGCAAATGGTGTTGAATCATATCTAAAAGGTAGGGTAAGGTGTTCGAAAAGTTTACCAAAAACTAAAAGGGATATCTTGTGATTTTTGGCATTATCATTTCCTTGTTTCTAATAAAAATAACATTATGGTGGAGTTCAAAAATATGAAAAACATGCAGTATATGAAATGTTGCCTTCTTATCAAGTTTTCTTACTTACTGTAAATTCAAAAGCATCATGTTTCAGGAAGACATTTACCACGGCTTGCTAGAATAGGTAAAGAGAGTATTCTTGTGTTAACATTATATAAAAGTTATGTAAATCCTATAAAAACCGTACATAAAATTATATAAATTTATTATTTATTTGGCCCCAAAAATTTATAATATAAAAAGTTGACCCTGAGGCAATTGCCTCAAAATTTGCAATGGCGTTAGGGGCTGGGCCATAACATTAGCGGAACGAGAGATAAACCGATGAGAAAGATAAGGCCATAAGACGAATATCGTTAACAATAGCATGAATCTCTTGTGCGTTGAAGAGGTTCACAAGTGAGAGCGAATCTGACAACACCAAAAGAGAATCAAAACCTCGTTCATCAGCTAATAGGAGAGCTTCCCTTACTGCCCAAGCCTTTCCGGCAAAGGCCGAGGAGACATGACATCTAGTTGCTTGCTATGTTTCTTACACACTATTGTTACACTGAAACACTAAACACAGTCCACACTTTCGAGAACTCGCCTGCCAAGCCGCGTCTACAAAGCATGATGCTGCTAGAGACATGTCGGGTAGAAGAATACTAGGTTATGTATTTTTACGAGCTCCCGGAGTTAGTGGTTGAGCATATTGCCAATCCTTTGCTTCTAAGATAGCCTTCAAACTGATTTAATTCTCCAAGTAGGACCTCTTTCCAAACAACAAATTATTTCTTGCGGTCCATAGATTACATAACCACGTTTGAAGGGGCTCTTCGTCTCCTTGGCTGAGTCAATTAAGTATCCGACATGCTTATTTTAGGTCATGGCCCATTAATAGTTCTCTTGATTACATATCCCGTGATTAAAATGGTTAACCGCATAATTACACCGATTTGGTGAAAATCAAATCGATTTTGGGAAGTTAAGCGCCTAGACAGGCGTATAAGCGACGCCTAACCTGATTTTTAGAACATTGCCGGAAACCCAAATTGTGTATATCAGGGTTGAGAAACACTCACATGAAGGAGATGAATAACATCTTAAAAATTGGGCGGTATACTCCAAACTCTTGACCAATTCCAATCCTTTGTATCTTGGTCAATGATCTAGCCACACGCATGCCATTAGTTGCCAAGGGGGGTTTGAAAAATGGGGTGGAAATGTGTGAGAGAGCTTGTCCTTATGTAAAAAATCAATATTCTTGCGATTATGCTCCGCCATCCATGAGATGAGTTAACCATGGATTGCACTCCATAAAGGACTAAGAATGGCAATACTTACCTTTGCAAAACTCGAGAGAGTGCCTTAGGATGAATCATAAGTCGAACCCCATGTTTTGCCAAAAGAGCATCCTTGAAATCTTCTATATCCCGGAAATCCAAGCCTCTCGCATTCTTCGGTGTCGTGAGCTTGTCCAAGAACCCCAGCTCATTTTCCTCCTCTTATCAAGTTTTTCATCCCACCATAATCTAGTTAAAATATATTGGATGTGCTTATATAGCAATTTTGGTAGTTTCAAGCACGACATAGAGAATACCCCTCAAAGAAACCATTGATTTCAAAAGAACTTATTTTCCACTGGGGAAAGGAACCTCGAGGACCACTATGTAGAATCTTATCCAGAATGCCCCCAAAGATGTCTTTTTCTATTTCCAAAAGTTATCCACACAATAGAAGATAAAGAAAGACATAAACAAGGAAGCTTGGAGGATGTAGAGAAATTAAGAGAAGAGTTAGAGAAGATAGAAGAACAATACATAGAAGATACTAAAGAGATTAAGATGAAAAGAGAAGAAGCTTTGATGAAGACAAGAAAGAGAATTTCTTAGAAGAAGAATAAGAAGATGCAACAAGTTGAGTAAATGAAACAGAGCAACACAAACATTGTTCTCTATTTTTATGGTTCCTCTGTTTTGTCTTTCATAGTTTTAAAATGAAATTGTTCCACTATGTAAAAAAGCATGATTACACCATGATGAATCTAATCAGGAAAATTTGAAATAAAAAGATGTTTAAATACGAAACAGACGAAGTCATCCACACAATGATCTAACATACATGGTTAAGACTGCTGGAGGCGTTGAGGAGGTCATGAGGGAGCAGGTTGTGGTGGTTAGCCCAGCTGTTCAGTGTATGAGGCCTCAGCAGCAGGTAACACCTGGCAAGGCAGCAAGCCTATACAGGGACAAAAGAGGAAGTGGGAGGATACTTTTGAGTTTACCTAGTGTGGCTGAGGATGCTTCGGGTGTGGAAGCATGGGTCATAGTTGGTGAGTTTGTTAGGTTTCTTAGCACATGGGAGTTGTGTGGAGACCTTGGTAGTGGGCAGTGGTGAGTCCCACATGTGGTTTGAGTTTAGAGCATCATTGCTTCATTTATCGGAGCGTGCTGAGTGAAGCGGTATCCGGAGTGACGCTAGTGAGTGGACTGGACCGGTTATGGTTGTTGGAGGAAAGTTTCTAGTTACTCATGGTCGGGCCAGCGGACCTGGTGATTAGTCCGGTGGAGCTGTATGATGTCATACTGGGTATGGAGTTGTTGGACCAATGCATGGTTCACTTGGATTGTCACCAGGGTCGTAGTGTGTTCGAACGTGATGGTGGGTGGTTGGTATATCAGGGGAGGGGGGGGGGTGAGACCGACTCCTGAGAGTCTCATGATCTCTCTGTGCTAGCTGAGGCTATGATCGAGAGGGGTTGTGAGGCTTACTTGGCGAGTAGTGTGATGCAAGAGTCTGTTGGTGAGGTTGTAGTGAGTGATATCCAGGTTGTCTAGGACTTTGAGGTTGATTTTCGGTCGTTGCAGGGATTGCCGCCGTCTCGGTCAGATTCTTTCACGATTGAGTTAGAGCCTGGGACGACACCGTTATCTAAGGCACCTTATTGAATGGCTCCAGCAGAGTTAGCAGAACTGGAGAAGCAGTTCGAGGATTTTATTAAATAAGAGTTTTTATTCAACGGAGTAGTTCACCGTGGGGAGCGCCGGTGTTGTTTGTCAAGAACAAGGATGATAGTTTCCGGTTGTGCATCGATTATCGAGGGCTTAACCGAGTCGCTGTGAAGAACAAGTATCTTTTGCGGAGAATTGATGAGTTGTTGGATCAATTGCGAGGGCTACTTGGTTCTTCAAGGTTGACTTGGCATCCGGTTAACACCAGATTCCTAGTGATGAGGTGGATGTCAAGAAGACGGCTTTCTTGATGAGTTATGGGCAGTGTTGAGTTAGTGGTGATGCCTTTCAGGTTGACGAATGCACCAGTTGCGTTTGTGAGGTTGATGAGCGAAGCATTTCAGGACTATGTGGATGAGTTCATGGTTACCTTCATTGATGGCATCTTGGTGTATTCGAAGAGTCCTACGGAGCATGAGAGCTAGGAGAGGGCAATTTTGGAGAAGTTGCGGGAGTAGAAGCTGTTTGCTAGGTTGAGCAAGTGCAGTTTATTGTTGGGGTCAAATCTCACCCCATATGAGATTATCAAGAAAATGGCTAAGTGTCAAAGGCGCGCGCAGGACACCAGAACTAACACTGCCAGTTTCTGGGAGGACCTACGCTTTTCTGGGACGAGCACTGACTTTGGGGACGAGCACTGCCAGTCTCTGGGACGAGCACTGCCAGTCTCTGGGACGAGCACTGCCAGTCTCTGGGACGAGCACTGCCAGTCTCTGGGACGAGCACTGCCAGTCTCTGGGACGAGCACTGCCAGTCTCTGGGACGAGCACTGCCAGTCTCTGGGACGAGCACTGTCTTCAGGGATGAGCACTGCCAGTCTCTGGGACGAGCACTGTCTTCTGGGACGAGCACTATCTTCTGGGACGAGGTTTACTTATCTTTGGGACAACGCCAGCTTGTCTCTGGGACAACGTCTCTTTGGGATGACGCCTGCTTGTCTTTGGAACGATGTCTCTTTGCGACGACGCCTGCTTGTCTCTGGGACGACGTCTATAATTATTGCCTCTTTTGGACGATGACTAGAACTTTCCACTAACAGTTAAAGTCAGCTCCTTCATTTCACTACAAAGAACTGGGCCGAGCTTAGGAGGCCCAAATCGAGAGGATAATAGGCTAAAAGTCCTAGGACGATGTGGCAGTAAGACAAAGACAAGTTGGGCCGACCTTTGACACGTCTAGCTCAAGTTGGGCCTAGGTGACGGCTCAGGTCTAGGCCCAGGACAAGAAGGAAATCCCGAAGAATTAGGAAATCTTCCTTATCTTTTTAGAAATAGGCCTAGCCGACTTAAGACTTGTATAAATATATAATGTATACCTCATTCAAGGAGGGGGGCAATTTGATTCACATACGCTTTACGCAAACAGCAATAAAGAACTACTTCTTCTTTGATATTTGTTTACGTGTTTTCGCCCTAGAATTCTCTGTTTCCTTAGAACTCTTGACAAGTTTATTGTGTAGGATCTAGCACTCACATTTATGGCAACGGGAAATGAGTTTTCAGGGTCTTACTATTCCTACAGATAGAGTTTCTAAGGATCCAGCTAAGATTTAGTCTACCTGAGTTTGGGCATAGACCGAGGAATGTTGCTAAGATTAGGAGTTTTCTCAGGTTGGATGGTTAATGGAGGAGATTTTTATAAATCTCGCATGCATGTACTGCCTCGGCATTCATGATGTATTTTTCTAACACATTCGTGTTGCACTCTGTTTTGTAGTTTTTCATCCTCCAGCTCCTCCTCTTGTGGATTTACCTTTCGGAGAAGACCTTAACAGAATAAGGGCAGGAAACCAACGTTAGGACAATCTGTCCTACACTTGGTAATGATTATCTACGAGTTACTTTAATATCATAAAGTTTTTGTTCCTTTGACTTCAAAGTCTGACATCGCTCTGGTTGTTTATCATTTTCATATATCTGGGATAACGAATACTGGGCCGCAGAGATGTGAGGTGCTTCTCCCGGATTTCCTGCGTTCAATACTCCCTCTATTCCGATCCGCCCCAGGAAATCTAGGAGACTTTCCGAGGTGTCGAATAGGTCGGAAGCCGAGGTTACGGCCGATCCGTCTGCCATAGTAGTTATCCAAGACTCTGAGGATAAAACTGAGTGCGTTTCTCTTCCAAATCAGGAGAAGACTCAAGCTGTCAAAGATGGTTCCCAGAAGATTCCTTCTGGGACCGATGCGGCCGATATGCAAAGGGCCGATGATACAACTCGGGGGTCGGTCCCTGGCGAGTCCAACAAACCAAAGGGTCATGGCGATTTTTCCCGTTCAAAGGGAAAAGGGAAAGTTGATCTTGTAGATAAGAAGGCAGAGAAGAAGAGGATAGCGGCTAAGGCAAAAGCCGACCTCGAAGTGGGAAGGATTCCAGCCTTCCGGATCGGTGGAACTTGTGAAGTCCTTACGTCCGAAGCACCCGTTGCTCAAAGTTTGGGTGTCACACCTCCTGCTTCTCTTCCTGTCAGTTCTGACAGTGCGGCGATTCCGCCATGTCCAGCTGTTCAACCAGCTGTAAATGTTCCTCTGCCTCCTCCTCCTCTTGCTTCTCTCACTCTGTCGTCCAGACCAGCCTAAGAGCTTTCGTCCGAGTCTTCTCTTTCAAAGAGAAGATGTACTACTGAAGTACCTCGCCAAAGGGCTTCTGGTCCTTTGGGAAATTCGTCAGTTCGGTTTCCTCCATGTCATGACAATCGCTGGTCATTCTCCCATACTGATGATGAGTTACCATTGGTTTCGTCAAACATCAAGATTGGGGCCGAGCTGATAAGGAAAATAGGTGGGATCAGGGTCAAGTTTCCCGCAAATCTCGAGGACCTCCTCGTGCCAGTTCGCTTTCTTGACTGGTCAAAAGACCTGTTGGGGTCGGATTTCACCCGCTGAACGTTGACGTTCAAAGTTATGATAAACAACGAGCATATTTCAACGGGCATAGATAATATGGACCCTAAGTCATTCCACTTACAAGAAAGGGTGAAGGCCTCTTGAAATACCCTAAGTCATTTCATCTACAAGAAAGGGTGAAGGCCTCTTGAAATACCCTAAGTCATTTCACCTGGAAGAAAGGGTGAAGACCTCCTGAAAACCCCTAAGTCCCTTGAACCTTCTGCCTGGTGAAGGAACCTTCTGCCTGGTGAAGGAACCTTCAAAGCTATCTTCACCTCAGGAGAAGTCGTGAATGCAGCGTCATAGAGGTCACAGAGTCAGCAGAAGGCGCTGCAGAGACCAAGGCTGCCTGGCACCGATGTCACTGAGCAGTGACACCGATGACAGGCAGTGGCGCCGATGTCACTGCCCAGTGACGCCGATGTGCCTGGCCTCATCGGCGTCCAGGCAGTTGACATCGGCGCCCAAGCCTTTCCCATCGGCTTCAGGTCCTTCAACGCCCATCAGAACATCAGCGAGGGTTCCAGAAGGTTCAGCACGTCAAAGCCCAGCAACGAAGCCCACGTAGGCTCGACCGACATAGGCGAAAAAGGAAATCCACAAGGGTTTAGGAAAAAGGCTTAGCCGACTTAGGGGGTTATATATAGGAATGCAAAAACACTTGTAAAGGGACACACAATTTTTACCACACAAGCAATACAAAGCAATTACAAACCCTAATTTCTCTCTGCTCATCATTGTTCTTCATAGCTTATCTTCAGAAATCTCTGCTTCCTTTCGAAACCCTTACAAATCTAATTGTGCGAATTCCGGCCTCCACAATTTGGCGCCGACTAAGGGGATCTAGAGACTTTCTTACACAAAAAGCTACGTAACAACTCAAAGATGGTGAGCGGCGAAGAGAACACGTCCCGCAGAGAGAACCGGGAAAGAGAACCTTTGGTCAAGGCTACTGCTGCCAAAACCCCTGCTCATGGTGACCTAACCGAGGTGAAGAAGATGCTAGAAGACTTCCTCACCGACCAGAAGAAGCAAGCCAAGATGATCGAGGAAAACTCAAAGGAACTCAAAGCTCTTTCGCGAAGAAAACGCGAAAGACCCAACACGGCGAGACTCAGAGCGCGCGTCGACCCTCAACGCCTCGACTTCTCAGCGCCTCGCACTACTCAGGGAAACCCAGAGGACCTACCACCACCACCACCACGTCGGGAAACGGACAAGTCTCCCGAACGCGTCGTGGATATCTCTGGCCAAGAAGAACCAGCTCCTACAAAGCGTGCACGCGCGGAAGGTGCAGAAGGCAACATACAAGAACCACGCGCCTCTGATACTCGAGGAGCGTCAGGCTCTTCCAAGACAGAGATCGTGAAAGACACCTCGGAGTACACCAACTACTCTAGCAAAGAGCTGTACAAAAAAGAGCAAGAGCGTAGAGCGTTCAAACGCTCTTACGCTGCAGAGCTCGCTGCAGTAAAGGCTCAGATGGATCGGGTAACCTCAGACCTAAAGCGTACCCAATCGCAGATACACCACGGAACGGGGAAGGCTCCTGCCATCGCTCACGTACTAGAAAAAGCAAGGAACATACCCTTCGACAGTCGAATCGCGAAGACAAAAATCTCCGACCCTGGAAGAATCAAGTTACCAGTCTACGAAGGAACTACAGACCCTTCGGATCATCTGATGGAATTTGAAGTGGCCCTGGGGAGAGCAAACTTTAAAGAAGCGGAAAGGGACATCGTCTACTGCAAGCTGTTCGTAGAAAGTCTCAAGGGGCCTGCCCTTCAATGGTTCTACAAGCTGGAGAAGAATTCAGTTAACACTTTCCTCCAGCTTTCCGAGTTATTTGTGCAGCATTACAACATCTTCATGGAGCGGAAAATCTACGACTCGGAACTATGGAATAACAAACAAGGCGAGACCGAGAGTCTTCGGTCTTTCATGACAAGGTTCAAGAACACGCTTTCAAAGGTTGAAGGTGTCAGCAAC
Source organism: Arabis alpina (assembly GCA_900128785.1). Lineage (NCBI taxonomy): Eukaryota > Viridiplantae > Streptophyta > Magnoliopsida > Brassicales > Brassicaceae > Arabis > Arabis alpina. The sequence continues at coordinate 12,032,922 of LT669791.1, forward strand.
AAGTCAGCCCTAGAAGCCTTGCGAGGAGCACTTCGGTGTCCATCTCCATTCTGGCAAGAGATGAGTCTCAACACGCCAACGACGATCTAAGACGCTCTGCACCGTGCTGCTGACTTCGCTCGAACCGAAGAAGAAGTCCGTGCTAGGAATGGTGTGAATCCCGCCTACATCCAATACGAGGGAGGATCCAGAGGGGTCCATAACTACCAAGTGGAGTCGTCGGGTTACGAAGAACCGAAGGAGTATGACGAAGAGTTATACTGCGATTTCCACAAGGCAAATGGACACTCAACTGCAAAGTGTCAGGAGTTGGGGCAGCAGCTCATAGCCAAACTGACTGAAGGCACATTGAAAGGCAACGTCAGCCTGTCAGACTTCAAACCCAAGGAGAAAGCTCCTGCCAACACCGAACAACAAGTGGATACTCCCAGGCGCCAACGTCGCGATGATGACATGGAAAACGAGGACCAGCACGAAGTTATGAACATGATAATGGGAGGCTCGCAGTACTGTGCTGACAATGAGACTGCGATCGAAGCTTACCAATGCCGCGCTGACGTCTGCGCGAACATATCAGCACCTGCAAAGCCAAGGCTTTCCAGCGACCCTATCACCTTCGACGAGCAAGACACTGAGGGTCTCGATCAACCATACAACGATCCTCTAGTAATAAACTTGACTGTTTACGACTTCAACGTCGCTCGGGTTCTTATTGATACAGGAAGCTTGGTGGATGTCATCTTTAAGAAAACACTTGAGCGAATGAAGATTAACCTATCCACGATAAAAGGGAGGCCTAAACCCATAACAGGTTTCTCTGGCGAGCCAACTATGACGATGGGAACAATTCGACTTCCCGTCCAAGCTGGCAACGTTAAGAAGATGGTCGACTTCACCGTCTTCGATCATCCAGGAATTTACAAAATGATCATGGGGACTCCTTGGCTCAACCTGATGAGAGCTGTGCCTTCAACATACCATTTATGCCTCAAGTTTCCTACACCCATCGGCGTAAAAACGAAATGGGGCAACCAGAAGGAGTCTCGTATGTGTTTCATGGCAGAGCACAAGCTGAGGAACACCGAGAAAAAGAAGGAGGAATCTTTACCTCAAGAATCACGAAAGAGGAGAAGGACCAGTTCCGAACATGTCAATGATTTGACCAACCTTCTACAGCAGTTACAGCTCGCAGAAGCTACTGAAAACGCAGAGCCAACGCGTCTACAAGTAGCAAGGTCTGCAGCATGTCACCACCGCGAGCCTACATCACCGAAAAACCTCCCACACCACTCCCTAGTGGTTTGCAAGGCACTCGAAGGGTACTGCCACTAGTACCTTTTGAGGCCTTTGGAACGAACTACGAGGCGACTTGATCCCTGCAAAAGGGTAGGTAGGCAGCTTGTCTCCGGACGAGTTCAGTTGCCCTCCTCCGTAAAAGGAGGGGGGAGTGGGGTACGTATACTCGTATACTCCTATCCTTTACTTCCACCATGCTGGAAAACATCAAACATCCTTTTCTGGATTTATTAGACAAGTCTCGAGCACTTCGTCTACGTCCTTCTCAGGATTCACTTGACACAAGTCTCATAGACTTCATCACTTACATCTTCTATGGATTACTCGAAGCCTTGTTTAAGCAATGTTATCAATTACATCCTCCAGGGATTCTTCAAAGCCTTTTCAAAAGCAAAGTTCAATCCACTGTCGTTGCTGCTGGCCACAGCAACAATGTGTGAACCTGAACACATTGACATCCATCATCGGATCCTAAGCGCGCTATATAAGTTATAACGATCAGTTTCTAGGCTTTTGACCCCGGCTGATTCTAATGTTCAGATCCTGGGCTGTTGACCCTGGACGTTCATTCAAAAACCCAACAACACCGTTGGTAAAAAGCAGCTGCCAATGATTACTTAGGTTTATACACCGAATAATCATTCAGAAAACCCAACACCACGTTGGTCAAGTCAAAAGGCGTGATCGCTTCTGAACAGACGTGTTCGGAAAGCACCGCCATTCTACAAAACCCAACAACAACGTTGGTAAAAGAGGAGCGTAAACGCATTTGCGATTTCGCTACCCTACAATCACAAACCCAACAACAACGTTGGTAAAAACGGAAACCCAACAACAACGTTGGTAGAAAAGGTGCAAAAACATATTTCTTATTTTTGCTACCCCACAATCATAAACCCAACAACAACGTTGGTACAACCAGCCAAAGACGTTTCAAGTGTAAACGATCTTCAACCTATACTAAAGGCTTGGTCAGCGAAACAAGTATCATTACTCTTATGATCTATCAAAGACAAAACATGAAAGGCATAAAACGAGAAAGTCAATCAGTCAGTCATCGATCTCCTCCTCGCCACTATCATCATCATCGTTTGCCTTGACATCGTCTTCGTCTGCCTTGACATCGTCTTCGTCTCCCTCGACGTCGTCATCGTCTGCCTCGACGTCGTCGTCGTCTGTGTTGACTACCGTGACATCCTCACCTTGCCGAACGGACTTTGTCCCAACGAGGACATGCGCTCCAACCAAGGACTCCGGCGAGGTAGTCTCCGCAGCAAAAGGTTCACCAACCTCGCTCACCTGCTTCGCCCGAATAACAGAGATATCTATTCATCCTTCCCTCTCTACACTAGAGGCTCGTTAAACAGACGAAGAGGTAGAAGACGATCTGAAAGCATTCCCCGATGGAAGGTCAGGATCCTCGTCATTCAGAGGAATCGTGCCACCCACAGTCTCGATGACATCGGCATGCTGAACCCCCGAACCATCTGCGTCGACTCCGCTGATGCCGACGCCATCATCCACACCGATGACTCCACCGATGCCGACACCATCATCAACAGTCGATGAAGGCATCACGCCATCGACCCCATCCACACCAATGTCTCCAGCCCTCATCCGTATCGGGTCCCCACATTCGACGAAGGCATCGGAGCTTCAAGCTCCGGTTGAGTCTTCGGGTCCAGGGAGGGACATGGTGTCCTCGGGTCAATAGCACCGATCACGATGATCACGACTCTTTGGTGTGGCCTTGAGGGAGACCGAGGACGTCATCGGGACACGGCATAAATCCCGATGACCTCGGGTCATCCGGTTCCAAGAACACCGAAGACCGAGGGTCATCGGGGTGATTGTCCAATCCCATCGGACCTTCGGGCTCCATGAAAGGTGATTTCAGTGGTCACGGTGGTTCGACGAACGGAGGTTCGAAAGCTTTAAAACGGATTCTCCACCTACACCTAAACAAATCCAAAAACCAAGACCTAAGACAAGGGCTTTTCACAACCAAAAACGAGTATTCTTCTCCGCCTCCGAGACGAAGTCTTCTCCGCTTGCGAGGCGAAGTTTTCTCCACCTGCGAGACGAAGTTTTCTCCGCCTGCGAAACGAAGTCTTCTCCGCCTGCGAGGCAAAGTCTTCTCCGCCCATGAGGCATCTTCTACGTTGACAAGGCTTCGACAAATGGAGCGCAAAGTCTTAAAATCTTCACAAGAACATGAAGTCTTAAAATCTTCATCATCAACTTCGACAAGCGAAGCGCGAAGTCTTTAAATTTTCAGCAAGGTCTTAAAATCCTTAAGTATAAAAACCATTGTTAACAGCAAACGCTATCAGCTCTCGCAAGCAGAAAACGAAGTCTTAAAACCTTCGAATAATGAAAAATAATATTTTACAGTGTTATCAACACTAAAGGCTCAAGCTTACAGCATCACTCTAACAAACATCATCATAACTTTGAACAGCTAACTCCAACGCCCAATTAAACTCGACACTGTTATCACTAATACTACCGAGCTGGGGGGCTAACTGTTGGGGTCGGATTTCACCCGCTGAACGTTGACGTTCAAAGTTATGATAAACAACGAGCATATTTCAACGGGCATAGATAATATGGACCCTAAGTCATTCCACTTACAAGAAAGGGTGAAGGCCTCTTGAAATACCCTAAGTCATTTCACCTCCAAGAAAGGGTGAAGGCCTCTTGAAATACCCTAAGTCATTTCACCTGCAAGAAAGGGTGAAGACCTCCTGAAAACCCCTAAGTCCCTTGAACCTTCTGCCTGGTGAAGGAACTTCCGCCTGGTCAAGGAACCTTCAAAGCTATCTTCACCTCAGGAGAAGTCGTGAATGCAGCGTCGGAGAGGTCACAGAGTCAGCAGAAGGCGCTGCAGAGACCAAGGCTGCCTGGCACCGATGTCACTGAGCAGTGACACCGATGACAGGCAGTGGCGCCGATGTCACTGCCCAGTGACGCCGATGTGCCTGGCCTCATCGGCGTCCAGGCAGTTGACATCGGCGCCCAAGCCTTTCCCATCGGCTTCAGGTCCTTCAACGCCCATCAGAAAATCAGCGAGGGTTCTAGAAGGTTCAGCACGTCAAAGCCCAGCAAGGAAGCCCACGTAGGCTCGACCGACATAGGCGAAAAAGGAAATCCACAAGGGTTTAGGAAAAAGGCTTAGCCGACTTAGGGGGTTATATATAGGAATGCAAAAACACTTGTAAAGGGACACACAATTTTTACCACACAAGCAATACAAAGCAATTACAAACCCTAATTTCTCTCTGCTCATCATTGTTCTTCATAGCTTATCTTCAGAAATCTCTGCTTCCTTTCGAAACCCTTACAAATCTAATTGTGCGAATTCCGGCCTCCACAAGACCTGCTTAACGTTCGTCCCCTACTTAAATCATTTTCGAATCACCTCTTTCCATGGCATGATTTGATATCTTTTTTCTGCAGATAATCAACTCGGGGAGTCGAATCGTTGGTGCGTATGAAGCAGTGGTTGCCGAGAAGGAGGAACAAATCAAGTAACTGCTGGCTCGTACTCATGTTGACGCAGCTCGGAAGGAGCTGGATCGTCAGAAAGATCGTGCTGATTCCTGGGAGGTTTCTGCCACCGCAAATCGACAAAGTGCGGATGATTACGCGACTCAAGTCGAGGTGCTGAAGGGAGAGAAACAGAGGCTGGAGGATGAAGTGAAGAAAAGAGATGTTCATCTCGAGGTGGCTTCTACCGAGATAGGTGAACTTCGAGCTAATATGGAGAAGTCTCGCTTTACAGAGGATCGTCTCAAGAAGGAGCATGACAGAGCACGCCGCCGAGCTGATGGGATCGCGAGTGGAAGTTCTGCCTGAAGTGCAAGACATTCGTCTCGTTTAGAGCGAATACGTTTGTATCTCGTAGCTCTTCATGCTCAAGAAGAGGTAAAGGCTCAACTCTGTTACAGGCGCAGAGCCCGAATAAGCTTGGAGAATATGGTGGAGGCTGAGTATAAACTCCCTCCTGGTCTTCTTGCGAATTATGCTAAAGAAGAAAAAGTGTATCTCGCTAAGGTTGAGTCCCTCGCTGCGGACTCCCTTGGCGATGATATTCTGTTTCCGACGCTGCCGCTTCCTCCTGCTGGTCCGCCTCGAGACGTTTCATCCCAAGTTCTAGAAAGAATCAGCGAGCATGGGTCGTTCCTCTCTCTCCAACATAATCAAGACAGTGACCAAGTTTAAGCCTCATGTGGCTCGTAATTCTTTTTTATGTCGCTTTTGAACATGGTGCCCACTTTTGTGGGCTTTAATTTACTTTTGTAAACATTGCCCTTTTTCCAGGGTTTTTTTTTAAGAATTAATACTTTTCTTGCAATCTCTTTTTAGGAAATCGGCTTTTTTAGTATTTCGTAAATACTTAGGAAGTTTTCCTTTTCTAACGATTTCATAGGAGATCGGTTTTAAGTATTTTTTTAATATTTTTCTTTTTCCTTTGCGATCTAACAAGAGATCGGCTTTTAGTTTTTCGTAATACTTTGATTTTCCTTTACGATCTAACAAGAGATCGGCTTTTAGTATTTCATAATACTTTGATTTTCTTTTGCGACCTAACAAGAGATCGACTTTTAGTATTTCCTAATACTTCGATTTTCTTTTGTAACCTAAAAAGAGATCGGCTTTTAGTATTTCATAATACTTTGATTTTCTTTTACGGTCTTAAGAAAGATCGGCTTTAAGTCTTTCATAACACTTTGATGCAAATCAGGTAGCTAGACTGTATTAACACTTAACTGATTGCGAGCTGGGAAACTCGACTTAAAAACTAAGATTACTTTCAGAAGAGCTCTTTAGTGGATGCGAACTATGTAATTCGGCTTATTCTGAAGTAATCAGAACCGGCCTATTTTTCCTCGGAAGGGAAGTGAGCTCGGCCCATAGCGATGTCAAACACCGTGAGATGGTGAGTTGGATTGGTCTTTCTTTCGTAGAGCACGATCCGAATCTTAGCGTTGGGTTTGACCGGAGTGTTTACAATTCGGGTGGTGAAGGGGGTCTGTTTCGGTCCCTCGAGGACTTTATCGAGCTCGGGATCCGAGCTTACTACGCGATGCATCCTTGACTTCATCAAATGGATGGTCTGCTTCATGGCTGCTATCTCATCTTCTCTTTCCTCCAAACTTCGTGAAGGCTGTGTGACATGAGTCAGAGATTGGCCTCCCATCGATAAAACTCTAGGCGTTATCTCGGTTGGAAACAGATTTCGATCAATTTGAGTCGTCCGGTTCTGGGAACTCTGATCAGTCCGTCCCATTAAGAGAGTCATCTCCTCACGGAGTTTTTCCGCATCTCTCTGCAGAAGCACGCATCTCTCTGCAGACGCGCGCACCTCTCTTGAACGACGTTTGCTGTCTTACGAGGACGAGCACTGCTCGTTCACAGGGACGAACTTTGTCTTCTTACTGGGACGACGACTACAACTCTCCAGTGAGAGTCGGAGTTGTCCTACTTAAGTTTATTGGGCCGAGCAGAGAAGACCCAAACCCAGGAAATGACAAGGTAAAAGTCTCAGGATGACGTGGCAGCAAGACAGACGAGTCGGGCCGACCTTTGACACAAACAGCTCAAGTTGAGCCTAGGTGACTTCGCAGCCCTAGGCCCAGGACGACGATGAGGACAAAATCTTAAGCTGCCGCCGACTGCGCAGGAAGGAAATCTCGAAGAATTAGAAAATCTTCCTTATCTTTTAGAAATAGGCCTAGCCGACTTAAGACTTGTATACATATATCTTGTACGCCTCATTCAAAGGCATCCGCAATTTAACTCACATACGCTCTTACGCAAACAACAATAAAGAACTACTTCTTCTTTGATCTTTGTTTACGTGTTTTCATCTAAGAATTCTCTGTTTCCTTGAAACCCTTGACAAGTTTATTATGTAGGATCTAGCACTCACAGCCGGATCCACAGAAACTCCATTTGCATAAACAATATGCCCAGAAAACCCATCTCTCGCTGCCATAAACTACACTTGCTCAACTTAGAAAACAATTTATGCTCTCGCAGCTTCTCCAAAACTCTCCTCAAATGCACCTCATGCTCCTCAGGACTCTTAGAATACACCAAGATATCATCAATGAAGATAATCACGAACTCATCCAGATACTCCTGAAAGACTCCGTTCATCAACCTTATAAATGCTGCCAGTGCATTCGTCAACCCGAAAGGCAAAACCATAAACTCAAAATGCCCATACCCAGTCTTAAAAGCCGTCTTTCCTAACGTCTGCCTAATCAATAGTGATCTGATGATAACCGGATGCCAAGTCAATCTTGGAAAACCAAGTAGCCCCTCTCAACTGATCCAACAAATCGTCAATTTGCGGAAGAGGATACGTGTTCTTCACAGTGACTTGGTTAAGCCCCAGGTAATCGATGCACAACTGGAAACTCCCATCTTTCTTCTTCACAAACAACAACGGTGCTCCCCACGGGGAAGTACTCGGTCGAATAAAACCCTTATCCAACAAATTCCGCAGTTGCTTCTTCAACTCTGCCAACTCAGCTAGATCCATCCTATAACGTGCCTTAGATAACGGCGTCGTTCCAGGCTCTAACTCAATCGTGAAAGGATCAGACAGAGACATAAATTACAAAGTCTGAGTTAGAAGGTTTACTTGTGATCAGCCTCGTGCTCGGCTCACCAGCCGCGGTAATAGCTGGTGGATGCTGCATCGCCGCAATCTGAGCCACGTGCTGCACTGCTGCATACTGAGCAACTGACTGAAACACTACAACCGCCATCTGCTGCATACTGAGCAACTGACTGAAACACTACAACCGCCATCTGCTGCAGCTTAGGACAATTCGGCCTGATGTGCCCCGACTCTCCACACTGATAGCAAACCCGAGCCTGGCTCTACTTAGGGCAACTCGCCCTCTTATGATTCATAATCTCACAACCGTAGCATCCATTGCCACTATGGCTCGACCTGGAAGTATCCTCCCACTTCCTCTTCTGTATTTGGGCAGGGCTGCCGCCTTTTCTAGGACCCACCTGCTGATGAGGCCTCCTAAACTAAACAACTCGGCTGACTACCATAGCCTGCTCCCTCAAGTTCTCCTCAATCTGTGCAGCGGTCTCCCCCAACTCTGCTCTAGACAAAAACTTGGTCCCTCTGCACTGAGTCCTCAAGTCTGGTTGAAGTCCTCTAAAGAACCTCCTGATATGGGCCTGCTCGCCCTTTATGCTCCTATAAGCATAACAGAAGAGTCGGTTAAACTCCACATCGTACTCACGAACTAACATTGCTCCCTGAGCCAGCTCCAAAATCCTCACCTCAAGCCGATCCAACACCTACTGAGGAAAGAACTTAGCATTACACACTGCCACAAAGTCTGCCCAAGACATCACCGTCTAAGGCCGTCTCGTTGCAACATTCCTCCACCAGAGATGTGCATCACCATCTAAATAATGGACTGCCAAATCCACCTGGTATCCCTCTGGACACGAGATAGAGGGAAAGTTACGCTCCTGCCTCATCCTCCACTCATCAGCCTCCTCAGGCTTAGCACCTCTTGGAAAGGAACCCGTACTGATCCTCTGCCTCTGCTCCATCATCCGAATATATGACGGAACCTCCTCAGCAATCGCAGCTCTCGGCTGCACCCCTGCCACTCGTGGCAACACTAGACCCTGAACTGACACTGCACCCGGTAACTGCTCCAACAACTGCTGCAAAAGATCAGCTAGACAATCATCTTGCCCCTGGGCTACTCCTGCAACCGCAACCGCACCCCCATATGTGCCAGCACAACTAGCACCACCAGCCCCAACATGACCCTGAGCGGCTCCACCAGCCCTCACACTGGCACTCTCACTGGCAGTCACACTGGCGGTCTAACCCTCATGCAACGTCTGCTGACCCGTCACAGGCCCATGTGTGGAACTATGAGCCTCACTCACCACAAGCTCATCCACAGGTCCACAACCTCTGCCTCGGCCTCCACGGCCTCCACAGCCACCACAGCCACGTCCTCTAGCACCTATAGCCATCTCACTGCGCTACCAAAGCACACAAGCTAAACATTAGAAAACAACATAAACACAACACAAACAACACTTATTGTTAAATCTCATTGAAGGCTCGAAGGAAGATGATCCAGAATCCCCAACGGAATTGCTAATTAACCAAATTAACAATCATAGCAGTTCTAACCCGTCCTAAAACCGTATGGGCTTTGATACCAAATTGAAACAACCTAACCCATTTTTTTTTATCAAACAATCCTTAGACTCAGGTTAACGTTCCCATAAACGCTAACCCTCAAAGTCTAAGCAAAACATCAAGCAAACCAGCGGAAGACAATAACTCAAATTAAACAATAAACAAAACAAAGGTTCCAGAACTAAACAACCAACCTATGGCAGTTCTAAACAAAACACAGAAAAACATAACAACAACGAGACCCTAGATCATCCTCCTCTGCAGAGGTATGATTCCACGGTCACACTTTGTCTTTACCTGCATCAGATAGGAAAAAGAGATGGACCGTTTATGAAGAAGTATACAAAGATTAAACCAATTATCTTTGATTTATGATTAAGGTTTAACTTAAAGAGCAAGATATGGTTCTGTAACAATATGAATTTTTGTATTAACAACATTGTTCGTGTTCTTTACATTTTCAATGAATACCATATATTGGTAATTGTCCATGGATTAATGGAATGTTTAATTATGTTTTTTTTTACAACTACTGTTTACTAGTAATGTTATTACCTTCCTTAAAACAACTAGATGACTTCTAAAATCCATTTCCTTACAAATGATGTTATATATGAGACGGTCATCCCATCTACGACTACGCACTCATGCACGATGGACCGTTTAGGCAAAACACGCTCAAATGGTAACAAGAAACGTGTGTCGGTCAACTTTTGCCTTAGGAAGAAACTTCAGTATGTGATCGAGAGGCGGCGTGTTATTTACTTGGTTATCCTAAGGGCGAGGTGCAAACATGGCTCCGGCTTATTAAGTTTGTGGATTATTTCACCACGGTACTTATGAGAAGCGCGTTGAATGTTGGATACCTGGCTAGGGCACCAGCGTGAGTAATCACAGTCAGAACAAAGTGAGTTTGGATTTTTGTAAGGGCATGCGTTCTTACATACGTCCGACTTTTGAGGGTCGAATTGGTCAGAAAAAGTTTATTTTCTTTAAAAAGTTAAAGTTTTTATTAAGGGTATGACTGCGCTTTTGCAAGGAGCTGCCTACGTATCCTCGAAGAGAAATCAAGTCACTCGTAGTTCATACAATTGTATGGGCTCGTTTATAACGAGTAGTTTTTTTTTTGCTACTTGAAGTAATCAGATCGGTTTTCATGCTTGACTCTTCGTCATCGCTCGGACTTTCTTGACTTCTTTTTCTTTCGGAATATCAACCTCATCGTTCTTCAAACGTGCTTCAAACTCGGCCTTCAGTCGATTCTTCTTTTCAATGGCAAAGTAATTGCGAGTTCCTTTTTGGTTGCCCTTGATTGTGTATGTTCGACTATTAGTAGAAAACTTGATACATTGATGATAGGTCGAAGCCACCGCTTTCATGGCATAATCCAGGGTGTTCTCAAGATCGCATTATAAACTGAACGCGAGTCTACAATGACAAACTTGATAAAGTGAGTAACTCCAGCCACGTAAATTGGAAGCTTGACTATACCGACTGTCGAGGTAGTATCAATGGCGAAGCCAGTGAGTGGTCTGTTCCCGAACTTGATGTCTTCGTGAGTCACTCCCATCCTCTTGAGGGTGTTTCGATGGATCAGGTCTACCGGGCTTCCGGTGTCAATCATCAGACGACCTACTTCGCAATTGTATGACGAGCTGAATTACGAAGGGATCATTATGAGGTTAATCCAGACCCTCAGAATCGTGCTCGTCGAATGTAACGTAAAGGTCTTTCTCGGCCGGCACCGACCACTTTTGGGCGGTCTCGGCCGTCCTTTCATGTTATTGTATCGATCTCACAAAATCGTTACATTCTTCAAGCCCGCCCATAATTTCTTAGACCTTTTTCCGAGGTGCCGAAGGATTCTTATCCCCATACAAGTCGTCTCGGTCCCGTTTGGGGGGATTGACTTCAGGTGGCAACTACTTTAGCTGGCCCTGATCATCTTCCCGCTCAATCGGGTTTGCTTTCCGGGGGAAGTTCTTCTGAAATTCCATATCAAGAACTCTTCCTCCTCGGTAGCGTTTCATTAACACGTCCAAGAGGTGACGACATTGGGCTAGCGAATGCCCCGATGTTTGGTGCAAGTCACACCAGCTCTGGGCGTTACTTTTCTCCACGGGTCGGCTACTTCTAGGCCAATGCTTCTGCGCGGGTTCCTCATCGTCCTCACTAATTTGGAAACTCTGTCCCTTCCTTCCGCAACTTGGTTTGTCACCTTCTTTGACCTCCAGCTGATCCTTTTCTAACTCCATAAAGCTTGATGCTTTGTGCAAGGCATCTTCCAAGGTAGGGGGTCGGTTAACGGTCAGTTCGTTTCGGAACGGTCTTTTCGGGAGTAGTGTTTTCTTAAGCGCATCGATTGCGGCATCGTCTGCCACAACCAATTTGGAAATGGTTCCTTTGAACCTTCCCATGAACTCTCTCAAAGGCTCTTCCGGTTTCCGTTGGAGGGCCCAGAGATTGGCAGTCGAAGTCTTTTCCTCGATGTTCACCGAGTAGTGCTTCAAGAAAGCCGTCGACAATTGGTGAAATTATCGATTGAATTTCGGTGAAGCTGAGAGAACTAGGCCAGAGCGTTGCCACCGAGGTATTCTACAAACAGCTAAGAGTAACCGGATCCTAAAAGATAAATGGAAAATCTCCTAAAATATAAAAGGAAGTTATACTAATTCTAAGTATTTTCTTATATCCGAGCTAAGTCTTCCAATTTGCTTGTATTCACCGAGGTCGGCTAACGCTCCTTAACGGGCCGAGATGTCTACATGGATCCTCGCTGGCCCATTTCTCCGAGATGCTTCCCAAAGCTCTAAGTCGAATCAGATATGGGTCGGGTATGGTAATGGGTGCTAAACCAGGTACCACCAACTGGTGTACTAGTCAACATCGTCTTCAGCTTTGCAAAACTCAGCTCACACTCTAAAGACCACACGAAAGGAACATCCTTCCCTGTCTGCTTCGTCATAGACTGAACCATACTTGCAAAACCTTTGATGAACCTCCAGTAAGAACCTAGCAAACCAAGAAAACTCTTGATCTTTGTAGCATTCCTCGGTCTAGGCCACTCTCGGAAAGACCAAATCTTCGCCGGATCCACAGAAACTCCATTTGCATAAACAATGTGCCCCAGAAAAACCATCTCTCGCTGCCATAAACTACACTTGCTCAACTTAGAAAACAATTTATGCTCTCGCAGCTTCTCCAAAACTCTCCTCAAAAGCACCTCATGCTCCTCAGGACTCTTCGAATCCACCAAGATATCATCAATAAAGAGGTTATGAAAGACATCGATCAATCAACGCTATTAAATCTCATGCTAGTTGATAATTACTTAAACATCAAAACCCTTCTTGATCTCACTTGTCAAACAGTTGCTGATATGATCAAAGGTAAAACTCTTGAACAGATGGAAACCGATTTCACACCTCAAGAAGAAGCAAAGATTCAAGAAGAAAACCAATGGGCTTTTGAATGATAATCATGTATGTTAGATCATTGTGTGGATGACTTCATCTGTTTCATTTTTAAACATCTTATTATTTCAAAGTTTATAGATTAGATTCATTATGGTGTAATCATGCTTCTTTACATTAAATAATTAATCAATGTTGATTTTGCTATACAAAACACTGTTTATGGTGGTTTTGTTTAAACATTGTAGAATAAACAAATTATACCTTACATAACAGTGAACAAAATAAATAAGAGATTAAAGTCGCACAAAAGGATTTTTTATAAATTAAATTTAATTAATAAATATGATAACTTTCCTAAGAAACTTTTTTTATTCGCCACAAAACTTTTGGAACAATTTCATTTTAACACTATGAAAGGCAATCACAGACCAGGCGCTTGTGTCGCTCGACACAACCTCTAGGTGTCGGGCGACACATCACCTAATTATGGATGCATCGATTGACACAACCACTAGGTGTCGGTCGACGCATCCCTCGACATGGTTGCATCGATCGACACACCCATATGTGTCGCTCGACGCATCTTGCAGATTCATACGAATCGAACGTAATCCTCTCTGATCGATTTCTCACCTTCTCGAATACGAGAACCCTACACAAAATGTCAATTGTAGGGGTCGGAGTTTACCCCTATGAGATCGATATAACGACAAGGTCAATTCAGCTTCAAAGCGACAAAATCATAGCGAGCCTACAAAGGCCCAGTTGAAATCTAAGCCTAAAATGACATTAAACCTGTAACGTCCATGAACCAAAATGTGAATAGTATAGATATTTATATTTTGGGCTAAATTGATTAAATTGAAAGTAAAGGATACTTTCAGGGGAGTTTGGTGATTGAGTCGGAAGTTTTTGCCCGGATTTGTAAATAATCAATATATAGAGGGACTACACTTCAAAAACAAGGATTTGGCCAAAACCCTAAGATTTTGCACTCTCTTCCTCTATTTAAAAGTGGCAAGAGAGAGGGGACGTGGAGGTTCTCATCCTAGCGAAGCCTTGCTATTTTTCCGACGTGAACCAACCGCCGCAAGCTCTGGTGACCGGAAAATCAGATCAAGGAGGAGTATTGGGAGGTGGAACGAGCTGTGACTTTGCGGGGCGATTAGCGAGCGAACCGTAAGGACGCAGGCAACGATCTATATACCACTGGATATATCTCGGTTTGTAGTTTCTGGAACATCTTTCAGATATTGATTCCGAGGTAGGTCCCGCCCGGAATTTTCCGTTAAAGTTTGCCAAGAATCGCAGTATTTTATGAGAATCTCATAATTTCTCAAGTTTTCAGTTTCAAGGTGCTGACTTTAAAGGTAAATTGCCGTTGATATAGAAGGAATCGGAGAACGATTATGTTGTCGTTGGAAAGGTGAAGCTGCAAGAAATCCAAATCGGGTTTTAGAGTTCTGATCGGACGAAAACTCGGTGAGTTATTGGTGTTGCTTTCTGGTCAAGTAATAGGTTTTTGTCAAAAAATCAGAAACCCTAATTTGACCTGAAACGCAAACGCAGCTTTGAAACGCGATTATTCGCGGCTGCAAGGAATAGCGTTCAACCGCAACTGCCCGAAACGCTATTTCCAACCGCTATTTAGACGTAATCGCTAAGGTGAGTGCGTGACCATGGTCCCAAGTGGATAGCACATTAGAATCCATGGTGTTAGGTTGATTGGTGGTTGGATTTGTGATGATTTTCGTGTTTGTATGCTTGGTGCATGTGATTGTTGACGTTTTCTTGCAGGTATGTGTGATTGAGGAGGCTCGGGATTGGATCAGAGAGGAGATGGTCTGATTCTAAGGAACCTGCAACTGGTGTCGATCGACATCCAGAGGTAGTGTTGACCAACACCAGTTGGGAGTGTCGACCGACACCAGTTGGGAGTGTCGACCGACACCAGTTAGGAGTGTCGACCGACACCTAGTGGTAGTGTCGACCGACACTCGTGACAGATTGTGGTTTTGCTTGTTTGTGTGATGTGTGTTTTCCTGGTGCTCTATTTACCTTGGTAATTGGCCGAGTAGATGGGATGACCGCCTCACTGAGTATTTGTGATAATACTCATGCATCTCTTTTTGCCATGTGATGAAGGTAAAGGTAAAGTGAGACCGTGGGATCATGGCTACGAAGAGAAGGATGATCTAGGGTCTCAATTGTTTAGTTATTGTTTCTGTTTTCCGTTAGAACTGCCATAGGTTGTTGGTTAGTTTTGGAACGTTTGGAATTGGTTATTGTTGAATTGATTGTTAGTTTCTTTTTGTTTAATAGAATTGGAATTGGAATTGGTTTAAATTGTTATTTGATTTCCGCTGGTTTGATTATTGTGGTTTGCTTGGACGTTGAGGGTCAGCGTTTATGAGAACGTTAATCTGAGTCTAAGGTTTAGGACTGCCTGATCCGTAGACGTATCAGGAGGGTCTGCGTATTAGTGTGAGTGCTAGTGGGAGTGCCCGTGTGAGAGCCAGTGTGAGGGCTGGTGGGGCCTGGGCTGGTACTCGAGCTGGTACTCGAGCTGGTGCTGGATTTGCTCGCTGTTCGGGTGTGCCCGTAGGAGGAGTCAAGGTGACGAGATGATCGTCTGGCAGATCTGTTGCAGTAGTTATTGTGGCGGGCACCAGTGAGTGAGTCTGCCAGGAGTGCGGCTCAGAGTGTTTCACATGTGGCTGAGAGTGATCCGTAGATACTTGGAGACGGCTTGAGCGCCATTGAGACTGCCAGCGTGCAGCCAAGTGTGAGGGCCAGTGTGAGGGCTGGTGGAGATAGTGTGGTCCCAGGTTGGATGCTGTGGGCCGGTGTGGGTTCTCGTGAGGTTGGTAGTGCGGGTGGGCCCGCGGGTGGGGCTCAGGGTCGAGACGATTGTCTAGTGGATTGGCTTCAACAGTTATGGGAGCCAGTTAGGCTCCGGTGAGGCCATGAGTGGGAGAGGTGTGGCTGAGGGCTTTGGTTGTTGGGGAGGTTCTGTTTTATCTGCAGATGAGGGAACATGTGTCGAGGATTGGTTTAGGATTCTTCGTGAGTGGTGTGTTGCAGCTAGGAGGGTTCATGCAGAGTTGGCATAGGCGGACTTTTGGGCAGAGTTTAATGCCAAGTTCTTTCCTGCGGAGGTTGCAGATCGTTTACAGACGAGGTTTTTGGAACTGGATCTAGGAGAGAAATCAGTTCGTGCGTATGATTTGGAGTTTAATCGACTCATGGTTTATGCTTGTTCATGCTGGTAGGAGCATGGAGGGCAAGGAGGCCCATGATAAGAGGTTCTTGAGAGGACTTCGCCCAGGTTGGAGGACACGGTGTGGAGTGTCTAAGTATGCTACAAGAGCAGAGCTGGTTGAGACTGCTGGAGGAGTTGCGGAGGTCATGTAGGAGCCGGCTGTGGTGGTTAGCCCAGCTGTTCAGTTTATGAGGCCTCAATAGCAGGTAGTACCTGGCAAGGCGGCAAGGACAGAAGAGGAAGTGGGAGGATACTTCCGGGTTTACCTAGAGTGGCCGAGGATGCTTCGGGTATGGAAGCATGGGTCATAGTTGGCGAGTTTGTTAGGTTTCTTAGCACATGAGAGTTGTGTGAAGACCTTGGTAGTGGGCAGTGGTGAGTCCCACGTGTGGTTTGAGTTTGGAGCATCATTGCTTCATTACTCCGGAGCGTGCTGAGTGGAGCGGTATCCAGAGTGACGCTGGTGAGTGGACATGACCGGTTATGGTTGTTGGAGGAAAGTTTCTAGTTACTCATGGCCGGGCCAGCGGACCTGGTGATTAGTCCAGTGGAGCTGTATGATGTCATCTTGGGTATGGATTTGTTGGACCAATGCAGGGTTCACTTGAATTGTCAGCAGGGTCGTATTGTCTTCGAACGTGATGGTGGGTGGTTGTTTAATCAAGGGGGTGAGACTGACTCCTGGGAGTCTTGTGATCTGTCTGTGCTAGCTGAGGCTATGATCGAGAGGGGTTGTGCGGCTTACTTGGCGAGTAGTGTGATGCCGGAGTCTGTTGGTGAGGTTGTAGTGAGCGATATCCGGGTTGTCTAGGACTTTGAGATTGATTTTTGGTCATTGCTGGGATTGCCGCCGTCTCGGTCGGATGCACAACTGGAACTCCCATCTTTCTTTTTCACAAAGAACACCGATGCTCCCCACGGTGAAGTACTCGGTTGAATAAAACCCTTATCCAACAAATTCTGCAGCTGCTTCTTCAGCTCTGCCAACTCAGCTAGATCCATCCTATAACGTGCCTTAGATAACGGCGTCGTTCCAGGCTCTAACTCAATTGTGAAAGGATCAGAAAGAGACATAAATTACCAAGTATGAGTTAGAAGGTTACCTATGATCAGCCTCGTGCTCGGCTCACCAGCCGCGGTAATAGCTGGCGGATGCTGCATCGCCGTAATATGAGCCACGTGCTGCACTGCTGCATACTGAGCAACTGACTGAAACACTGCAACCGCCATCTGCTGTAGCTTAGGACAATTCGGCCTGATGTGCCCCGACTCTCCACACTGATAGCAAACCCGAGCCTGGCTCTACTTAGGGCAACTCGCCCTCTTATGATTCATAATCTCACAACCGTAGCATCCATTGCCACTATGGCTCGACCTGGAAGTATCCTCCCACTTCCTCTTCTGTATTTGGGCAGGGCTGCCGCCTTTTCTAGGACCCACCTGCTGATGAGGCCTCCTAAACTAAACAACTCGGCTGACTACCACAGCTTGCTCCCTCAAGTTCTCCACAATCTGTGCAGCGGTCTTCGCCAACTCTGCTGTAGACACAAACTTGGTCCCTCTACACTGAGTTCACAAGTCTGGTCGAAGTCCTCTAAAGAACCTCCTGATATGGGCCTGCTCGCCCTCCATGCTCCTACAAGCATAACACAAGAGCCGGTTAAACTCCACATCGTACTCACGAACTAACATTGCTTCTTGAGCCAGCTCCAAAATCCTCGCCTCAAGCTGATCCAACGCCTACTGAGGAAAGATCTTGGCATTACACACTGCCACAAAGTCTGCCCAAGACATCACCGTCTAAGGCCGTCTCGCTGCAACATTCCTCCACCAGAGATGTGCATCACCATTCAAATAATGGAATGCCAAATCCACCTGGTATCCCTCTGGACACGTGATAGAGGGAGAGTTACGCTCCTGCCTCATCCTCCACTCATCAACCTCCTCAGGCTTAGCACCTCCTGGAAAGGAACCCGTACTGATCCTCTGCCTCTGCTCCATCATCCGAATATATGACGGAACCTCCTCAGCAATCGCAGCTCTCGGCTGCACCCCTGCCACTCGTGGCAACACTAGACCCTGAACTGGCACTGCACCCGGTAACTGCTCCAACAACTGCTGCAAAAGATCAGCTAGACAATCATCTTGCCCTTGGGCTACTCCTGCGACCCCAACCGCACCCCCAGCTGCGCCAGCACAACCAGCACCACCAGCCCCAACATGACCCTCAGCGGCCCCACCAGCCCTCTCACTGGCACTCTCATTGGCAGTCACACTGGCGGTCTAACCCTCATGCAACGTCTGCTGACCCGTAACAGGCCCATGTGTGGAACTATGAGCCTCGCTCACCACAAGCTCATCCACAGGTCCACAACCTCTGCCTCGGCCTCCATGGCCTCCACAGCCACCGCGACCACGTCCTCTAGCACCTATAGCCATCTCGCTGCGCTACCAAAGCACACAAGCTAAGCACTAGAAAACAACATAAACACAACACAAACAACACTTATTGTAGAATCTCATTGAAGGCTCGAAGGAAGATGATCCAGAATCCCTAAACCCACAAAATTACTAATTAACCAAATTAACAATCCTAGCAGTTCTACCCCGTCCTAAAACCGTAAGGGCTTTGATACCAAATTGAAACAACCTAACCCGTTTTTTTTTATCAAACAATCCTTAGACTCAGGTTAACGTTCCCATAAACGCTAACCCTCAAAGTCTAAGCAAAACACCAAGCAAAGCAGCGGAAGACAATAACTCAAATTAAACAAATCATTAAACCAAAAGAAACCACAATGATCAATTCCACAATAAACAAAACAAAGGTTCCAGAACTAAACAACCAACCTATGACAGTTCTTAACAAAACACAGAAAAACATAACAACAACAAGACCCTAGATCATCCTCCTCCGCAGAGGTATGATCCCACGGTCACACTTTGTCTTTACCTGCATCAGATGGGAAAAATAGATGGACCGTTTATGAAGAAGTATACAAAGATTAAACCAATTATCTTTGATGTATGATTAAGGTTTAACTTAAAGAACAAGATATGGTTCAGTAACAATATGAATTTTTGTATTAACAACATTGTTCATGTTCTTTACATTTTTAATGAATACCATATATTGGTAATTGTCCATGAATTAATGGAATGTTTAACTATGTTTTTTTTTTACAACTAATGTTTACTACTAATGTTATTACCTTCCTTAAAACAACTAGATGACTTCCAAAATCCATTTCATTATAAATGATGTTATAAATGATGTTATACATGAGACGTTCATCCCATCTACGACTACGCACTCATGCACGATGGACCGTTTAGGCAAAACACACAAACAATACATCAAGTGAAACAACTCAAATGGTAACAAGAAACGTGTGTCGGTCGACAAAACCACTAGGTGTCGCTCGATGCACTGGTCTTGTGTTGGTCGACACACCCATATGTGTCGGACAACACACCACAGACCAGGCGCCTGTGTCGCTCGACACAACTTCTAGGTGTGGGGCGACATATCAACTCGTTATGGATGCATTAATCGACACAACTTGTGTCGCTCGACGCATCCCTCGACATGGATGCATCGATCGACACAACCATATGTCGCTCGATGTATCCTGCAAGTTCGTAGGAATCGATTACTCACCTGCTCCAGTACGAGAACCCTGCACAAAACTTCAATAACCACGCAATACACACAACCACAACACGAAATCGAACAACCAATGATCAAACAATCACATAAACCTATCACCAGGAAACCCTAACGATCCATTGACCCAGAAGCCATGGTCACGCACTCACGCACTCACCTCAGCCTTGATCACTACTAGAATCCACGAAATCCCACTCATTTTCTCCTCCAAAACACAACAAGAACGATTACTTTCCAAAGCTAATCGAACCCTTTTGCACCAAACTCTCCAAGAACGATATAAAACTCTATGGAATAAGCTTTTCTCTTTTCCTCCACGAAAAAACGGCCAACTCCCTTTTATATTGAACCCTATTCCAAACCAAAATCGCAAACCGTGCGGTTTAAAAACTAAACCGGAAAACCGGCCACAAAGTTGTGTCGTTTGACACACAACACTTGTGTCGATCGACACACCCTTCCAATTTTTCGAAATTGGTTCACGGGCGGTACACCTCCATCATTTTAATAACAATATTTATAGCTACATCCACATAAATCTATGATCTGATAATTTGGAGGTACACGCCATAATTGGAAATTCAATTTTAACACTCATGATGCCGGAAAAGTACTCGATTTCATAATAATTGTCGAAGGAGCCTGTAGATGAAATGATGTAGGTCATTCAAACAGAGCATGTCACTATGTATCACATCTCATTCCCCTATTATGCAAATTTACATGAGAACATGCCACATGAAATGCCTTAATTTTGGCTTGTAGTAAATCTTCCATGTTTGTGCTTGTAAAGACTTTATTGTAGGGCCGAAATGATAAAATGAATGTATACTGTTTTTTGGTTGGTAACCTGATTTAATTATCTATCTTTCAAATTTAGTATGATGCCGTCTTACGGAATCAGGTCTAAATATATTGCGTATCAGAATATTGTGGATAATTTCAACATCTTTGGGGACTATGATCACATTGATCAAATCCAAATTCCATATCCTTATCATAGGATAAACCTTAAAGGATAAGTAATAATTAATAGCTTTAGTTGTTGGTCTTACAATCATTTCTTCATTTCCTGTTTTAGTTCATTTTCTCTCTACTTAAGTATTTATTCAAATTAATAATTATAACACATTTTTTATATGAACTTTCTTTATATTATCTTTGACTTGTAATATTCATTTGTAGAAAAAAAAACTACTATATAGGTATGGTAGTGCTGTGTAGAAAAAAATATACTATACAAATATGGTAGTGGTGAGATAAAAAAAATTAAAGAAAAGGGTTTATTTTTAAAACAAAATCTAAATATATCCAAGCATTGTTCTTTTTGAACAAGAGTGAGGTACGAGTTGGGGTAAACAATATGAACAATTTACATATTTCTTATTACATAGTTTTGAGTAGTTTCATGATAGTGATTTTTCAACTTTTTTTTACAATTTAAAGATCAAACTCTTTTTTCGTAGTATAATTGAATATTTATGTAGTTTTTGGGGTGGTTTAAAGGGGTAATATTTTATGTAATTTAATTTCTCACATGATATTTACTCTTGGTAATTTATGATATTATAGTTTTATGTTAATATAGTTGAATAATTTTGGAGTTTCTTGAATAATTTAATTTTAGTTGTTACAAAACCTATATTACTCAAGTTTGTATTTTATTGCATACAAAATAATTTTATTAGAGTATATTTGAAAAAATTGAAAATCGTGGAGTGATTGAAGGTGTCCACTCAAGCACTGGAGAAATGGAGAAGAAGCAAATAAACTAGAAGATTGATTGTGAGGAAATGCATGTGAACAAGAAAACAAAGCTAGAGTGGAGATGGGAACATTGCAGGCATATAATTGGTACGTTGATCAAGTTTCTTGGCAAGGGTAAAAAAAAGAAATATCACTATAAGACATTTGAGTTTTGTGGAACAATTTATCAATTGGTGAGTTTTGTTTTCCGTAACAGTAATTTTTTTTTGGGATCAAACCCATAAGAGTAATTATTTAAATACTCACAAATGAAACAATGAAAAACTATAGAAAACATTTAAATAGCTTAATTACAAAACAATATGCTATTTTTTTTTTTTTTTGTGGGGTCAAATATTTTACTACTTCCAAAATTAAAGAATATACCATTTTATTTAAGATATCGAATTTAAATAATAAGCTCAACTTACCATTTTTATTTAGCTTAACTTTTTAGGGTTTATGGTTCAAAACTTAGGATATCGAATTTGGACAACATGCTATAAAAATTTGTATTTACACGTAACTCTTTTGGATATTTGAAAGGTATAAAATACTCACAACAATTTCCTCTTTATATATATGGTAAAAGAAATTTGAATTCTCTTTTTGATATGTAACTGTCTCGAGGTTTTTTATAAAAATAATACTCACCATATTTCACTACAAAGAATAACTTTGTAAGGAAATTTAAATAAAATTCTAGTTTTATATGAAGAGAATCGTTCTAATTTCTTGATTAAGGTGTTATTCTTTCAGTTTCCCCACACCAAGATGCTCTAGAAGCATTTTCTTTTTAGTCATTTGCATCATTGTTTTTTCGACAGTACCCCAGTTATGAGCATGTAAATCATTACCTTTAGACGAAAATATAGGCTGAATCAAGGACATAAACAAAAAACCTTGCAACTCAAATCATGGCTAACAATGTGTATTCACATTTATTGCAAAAACACTATCAATTGACAATGTCTTATACTTGATCATGGGTCTTTGTTAGCTGATCCATCTTGATCATGCTCTTTGTTTCTCTCCATCCAACTGGTCGTAATTTAGTTTATAAAGCTGTCGACAAAACAAAAAAAAAAAAAAAAAAAAAAAAACAATAATGTATGATATTCTTTGAGACAATGATAGACTTTCATATCATGATAAAATTCCTCTTTAAGTGTCTATCATTTGCGTGTTCTTTGATGTCTTGTTAAAAACTTTGTCATAGAAAAACCCAATGGGATAAAAACTATGATATGAGAAAAAGAGTAAATTAATGCACATCATTATATATCTCCCCCCTCATAAACATCTTCCACTGGAGATGAATTATGATCATATATACTATATCTTTTGGAATTATTATAAGCATAAACTTAATGAACAAACTCCTATGGTTGCCATATGATCTTGTATACCATTGAACTTCTGGTTCATAACATCTTTTTTCATATAAGATCATATTTTGGAATTCACGCCTAATATGTACAATATTCTAACATTTGTATTGTAAATTTTATTCATGTTCTTCTTGTCATAAAAACACATATTTCAATCATGAAATAGAGTACTGAAAATTGCCCTAATCGCATTTCATGTATGGTATGTCAATACCTGCAAGGATCTTTTAAGATTAAATATTTTCGCTAAATATTGAATTTGAGACATCTTGAAATAATTTTGTCTTTTCAAAATATTTGTTCTCAAATTCTTCTATAGATATTCCACTGTATATAAATATTTTCAATAATTTTATGATGTTTAAATATTCGACATATACTGCAATCAAAACAAATAATTTCCCTAATCTTTTTATAAATATGCATAGGCTAATAAAGTCATTTCTCTTAGCAAATACTCACTGGAAAAAAAATTCTTGCTGTTTACATACTTTTGGGACTATAGAAATATCAGTATCAGTGGTCTCGATGGTATAACATTGTCATAGCACAACTTGTAATAACGCTGTTGAAGTTTCGATGATGTTCAAATTAAGTATCTCGTTGATCGATATCTTTTGATAAGTCTGCATGGGTGCACAATTATATAACTATACTCCATGCAATATTTTTTTTCATTCAATCAAGTAGAGTTCCTAGGAACATATTTCTGATTTCATAAATCCTTCAGGTACAAAGTACTCTTTCCAAGGATATAAACCTCACTCAAGAGGGGTAGATTTGGTCGTCTTGGAATAGCCAAAAGATTATCCAAGAGTTGTTGGTAATCTTTACTAGCTGGTTCGGGCTCACCAACTACTTAGTCATCCTCTTCGAGTTCTTCACCTTCATCATTTGGAATTTGAACCTCGTGAGCATGAGGCTGGTGATTTTGATACACCTATTGTTGTGATTGGAGATTTAAGTTTGGAAGCAGTTGATTGTATGGAACTTGAGACGCGAGTTGATGAGCATTCTCGTGAGTTGAAGTTGGGTGTTGTAGGGAAACACTGATTTGAGAGACTTAAATTGTGGCTTGAGACGACATTGTCCCATGAGAAGACAGAGTATTATGACCCGACGAGTTAGAGAAAACATGCACTACATTGCCAACAAAAGCGCATCCACCTTGATATGTAGGGGGGATATATTTCTTCTAGTATTATAATCACACATCATAGACACCATAATTTTATTCTCGAAAGCATACCAGCCAAGCCGGGAAAGGGATCAATATCCTTCCGAGAGCCACCAGTGTAGCACTTCTATCTTGAATAACTCTAATTGATGGTGTGGCAAGTCCTCAACTTGAACTTGCTCCCATGCCATTGCATGTGCCTCCGCGTTTCTTATAACAATATTTAGAGCTATATCTATTCCTATGAATACCCTATCATTTTGTACTTTCTAAATATACCAATATTAGCCACGAAAACCTATGATATGATGTTTTGGAAGTGCACTAGTATAGAAAATTCATATTTGTAAACAATGAGATACCGAAAAAAATACTCGATGTCGTAATAATTGTCGAAAGAGCCTATGTAAGAAATGATGGAGAGCATTCAAGAAAAGTATAGTTTATTGTTTCTTCTATTCGACAATGGATGCACTGTGTATCACATATGATTCCTCTTCTATGCAAATTTGAACTCACCTAAAGACATCCCGCGTGAACTTGCCATATGAAATTCTTTAATTTTGGCGGATAGTGAATCTTCCATGTTTGTGCTTGCAACAACTTTACTGTGTCACCGAAATGATTATATGAACGTATACTCTCGTTTATCGTTTGGTAACCTAATTTAATCGATTATCTTTAGTATGACGCTAGCTTCCCAAATTAGGTCTAAATATATTGCGTATCGGAATACTATGGATAATCTCCACATCTTCAGGGACTATGATTACATATGTAACGCCCGTGAACCATTTTTGAGAAAAATGGAGGGGCTGTCGATCGACACACATGGTGTATGTCGATCGACAGGGCTCGTAGGGGGCTGTCGATCGACACACCTAGTGTCTGTCGATCGACATGCACTTAAATTGGTCGGTTTTCTGGTTCGATTTAAGTCGTGCAGTTGGACCGGGCCGGTTTAGGGAAACCCTAGGGCTTCGTATTTAAGGGTTTTTTGGCCGCATTTGAGCGAACTAAAGTCCCAAAAATCAGCAGACAGAGTTTGAGAGGAGTTCTCTGGTTCCTGTAAGTTTTTGGGAATTAGGGTTTCGTTTCTTGAGTGATTTTGAGTAGATTTCTCGTGGAGATTGTCGTGGATTCGTTTCTAGCCTCAATTCTACCAGTTTCTGTTCGATTAATTCAAGGTGAGTGCGTGACCATGGCTTCTGGGCCAGTGGACTCGTTAGGGTTGTTTGGTGGTAGGTTTAGAATCTTGTGATTTGATCTTGTGTGTTTGTTTGAGGCTGTGATTGATGTCTGTTGTGTTTGGATTGTGATTTTTGTGCAGGTTTCGTGTCAACGCAGAGGAGGAAATCGATCCGAGAGGATAATTATCGATTTCCAGGGATTCTGCGAAGGCCTGTTGATCAACAACCACTGGGTGTGTCGATCAACAGACCAACACGAGAGCTGTCGATCGACACCTAGAGGTTGTGTCCATCGACAAGTGGTTGAGGAGCTATCGATCGACACCTAGAGGTTGTGTCGATCGACAGGCTGTTGAGGTGCTGTCGATCGACAGACACTTGGGGTGTGTCGATCGACATGTATGCTCAGGGGTGTCGATCGACACCTACTGGTAGTGTCGATCGACATGCCGCCTGTTGGGCTGTGGTTGAGCCGTGTTCTTGTCATTGTGTGTTGATTGATGTATGTTTGCCTGAGCGGATCCATCGCGTCTGAGTGCGCAGTCGTAGATGGGATGACCGTCTCACTGGGTATTTGTGATAATACTCACGTATCTCTTTTTTCCATGTGATGCAGGTAAAGACAAAATGTGAACGTGGAATCATGGCAACGAAGAGGGAGATGATCTAGGGTCTCTGTTTCGTGCTGTGTGTTTATTGTGTATATTGTTTTAGAACGGCTGTTAGGTTGCTGGTTTTGTGGAACCTCTTGATTTGAATTGTTGTTGAACCGGTTTTGGTAGTTTTAATGGAATTGTCTTGTTGGTTTATTTTGTTGGTTAGCCGCTGAAGTTTGACTGTGTTGTGTTGCTTGGTTGTTGAGGATATCATTTATGGGAATGTTAGTCCGAGACCAAGGGTTTATTGTTTAAAAAAAAAACGGGTCGGGTCATTTCAGTTTGGTATCAGAGCCCTTACGGTTTTAGGACGGGCTAGAACTGCTAGGATTGAATTTGGTAAATTGCAATTCTGTGAGTTTGGGGGTTCTAGATCATCTTCCTTCGAGCCTTCAAAGAGATTCCACGGTAAGTGTTGATTGTGTTGTATGATTGGTCTTTCTATTGGTTAGCTGGTCTGCTTGTGAGTGCAGTGAGATGGCTAGGTCTACTAGAGGACGTGGGCATGGAGGCCGAGGCAGAGGTCATGGACTCGTTGAGGAGCCAGTCTTGAGTGAGGCTCAGAGTTCCGCGCGTGGGCCTGTGGCAGGTCAGCAGACGTTGCATGATGGTCATACCGCCAGTGTGACTGCCAGTGTGGGAGCCGGGGTGGGTCCTGTTGGGGCCGGTGTGGGTCGTGTAGGGGCTGGTTGGGGTCCCGTTGAGGCTGGTGGATCTGGTGGTGTTGGCGCAGCTGGGGGTGCGGTCGCGGCCGCAGGTGTAGCCCAGGCTGGAGATGATCGTCTGGCTGATCTGCTGAGACAGTTGTTGGAGCGGTTACCGGGTGCGGTGCCAGTGCAGGCTCCAGTGTTACCACGAGTGGCAGAGGTGCAGCCGAGGGCTGCGGTTGCTGATG
This sequence comes from Arabis alpina, assembly GCA_900128785.1. Taxonomy (NCBI): domain Eukaryota; kingdom Viridiplantae; phylum Streptophyta; class Magnoliopsida; order Brassicales; family Brassicaceae; genus Arabis; species Arabis alpina. The sequence continues at coordinate 12,059,827 of LT669791.1, forward strand.
AGGTTCCGTCATATATCCTTATGATGGAACAGATGCAGAGGATCGGTACTGGTTCTTTTGTAGGAGGTGTGAAGCCTGAGGAGGCTGATGAGTGGAGGATAAGGTTGGAGCGGAACTTTCGCTCGATTAGGTGTCCTGAGGGATACATGGTAGACTTGGCAGTCCATTATTTGGACGGTGATGCACACCTCTGGTGGAGGAGTGTGGCAGCTAGATAGGCTGGGACAGTGATGTCATGGGCAGATTTTGTGGTGGAGTTCAACTCCAAGTTCTTTCCTCAGGAGGCGTTGGATCATTTGGAGGCGAGGTTCTTGGATTTGTCTCAGGGAGGGATGTATGTCCGAGAGTATGACATGGAGTTTAACAGACTCTTAGGTTATGCTGGTAGGAGCTTGGTGGATGAGCAAGCTCAGATTTGGAGGTTCTTACAGGGACTTCGTCCGGATTTGCGGACTCGGTGCAGAGGCATCAGGTTTGGGTCCAGAGTGGAGCTGGTAGAGATGGCTGCTCAGATCGAGAAGGATCTTTGGGAGCAGGCTGCGGTAGTGGTCCCAGCTGTTCAGCCTAGGAGGCCTCAATAGCAGGTGCAACAGGTGGGTTCTGGCAAGGGCGGCAAGCCTGCGCAAGGACAGAAGAGGAAGTGGGAGAGCACTTCGGGATCGGGCTAGAGTGGCCGAGGTTGTTAAGTGTGTGGTAGTTTAGACCACAAGAGGGGGAGTTGCCTGAAGCAGAGTGAGGTTCGAGCGGTTCGGACGTGCTATTAGTGTGGAGAGTCGGGGAACATCATGCCGAATTGTCCGAAGTTGCAGCCGTTGGCGGTGGCAGTGGTCCAGCCAGAAGCTTAGTATGGGCCGGTGCAGCCTTTGGACCAGATTGCGGCGATGCAGCGCCCGCCGGCTATAGCAGCACCGGGTGAGCCGAGCTCGAGGCCGATCACAGGTAAACCTTCTAATTCAGACTTTGTAAATTCAGTAGTATAGGATTTCTTGGTGCTTGTTTTGGATGGTTGCCTGTGATAGAAAGTTAGGTTGCTTAGCACATGGGAATTGTGTAGGGACCTTGTTTGTAGGCGGGTGTGAGTCCCACGTTCTGTTTGATTCTGGAGCATCGAATTGCTTCATTACTCCGGATCATGCTGAGAGAAGTGGTATCCGGAGTGACGCTGGTGAGCGGACTGGGCCGGTGATGGTTGCTGGAGGAGAGTTTCTAGCTACTCATGGCTGGGCGAAAGATGTGGATATTCTGGTAGCGGGCGAGTTGATGCCAGCAGACTTGGTGATTAGTCCGGTGGAGTTGTACGATGTTATCCTGGGTATGGATTGGTGGAATCGGTACAGAGTTCATCTGGATTGGTTGAATCGGTACAGAGTTCATCTGGATTATCACCGGGGTCGAGTAGTGTTTGAACGTGAAGGTGGTAGGTTGGTTTATCAGGGTGTGAGACCAACTTCAGGTAGTCTTGTGATCTCACTTGTCCAGGCTGAGGCGATGATTGAGAGGGGTTGCGAGGCTTACCTTGCCACGATTGTAATGCCGGAGGCTGTTGGTGGGGTTGCTGTGAGAGATATTCGGGTTGCTTGGGATTTCGAGGATGTCTTTCAGTCGTTGCAAGGATTACCGCCGACTCGGTCTGATCCTTTCACGATTGAGTTAGAGCTCGGAACGACGCCGTTGTCCAAGCCACTGTTGGGGTCAGATCTCACTCCGGTAGAGATCGTCAAGAAAATGACTAAGTACCAGAGGTGGGCGCGCAGTTATCTGGACCAGCTCTGTAACCAGGACTAGCTCTCCTGCTTTCTGGGACGAGCTCTCTAAAATGACTAAGTACCAGAGGTAGGCGCGCTGTTATCTGGACCAGCTCTCTCTCAGGGACCAGCTCTGTCTCTGGGACCGGCTCTCCAGAATAACTAGGACTAGGACCTCGGCATCTTTCCAGGACGACGTCTGTAGTAGTCATTTAGACTCCGAGAGACCGTTGCGACCATTTCACTTCAAGACAGGGAATGGGCCGAGCGTCGGGCCCACATTGGAGAAAACGAGTCGGAAGCCCACGAGTAACATGTCGCGCCGACCTCTACTGCAAGACTGGGCCTGGAAGGCGAGCTCTCGGATTTGGGCCCATGACGAGGACGAGGTCAAAACCTAAAGACGGCGCCGACTATGCTTGAGAGAATCCCGAAGATTGAGGGATTCGAGCTTATCTCTTTAGGCGTAGACTTAGGCCGACTTAGACTTGTATAAATAGACCTAGGATACCTCCAAAAAGGGGGATCCGCAATTTTACACAGAAACTACTTTTAATACTGGCAAAAACTTAATAACAAACTCTCTTGAGATCTTCGCTAAGTGTTTCTCATCTCAGAGCTTTCAGACCTAGACCATTGACTATTTCAACTGTGCAGGTTTCCACCACCACAGTTTGGCGCTAGAAGGAGGGAATTGAAAGCTTCTTACTCCGAAGAACCACCGCGAAGAGATCCAGAACACGATGACTGACGAACGACGTATCGCTGATCCGAAAGACGCCGCGCCGAGAGATCTGGAAGAGGGCGAGATCCAGGCTGAAGGAGGTACCAACGAGGACCAGGCCGCTCGTGACGATCCGCCACCAGCAGGAACAGCTCGCGCCGATCTCTCTGGCGAAAAGTCAAAGGAAACTCTGAGAGCGAGCTCGCTTCTCCCTGAGTTGCTGCAGAAGATGAGCGCGACACTGGACGCATTGCTGGAGAGCGCCGACCGACAAAACAGAGCCAACGACACAATTACCGACGAGCTCAGATCCATAGGAGCAGACGTCCGCGCACGACCCCTCGAGCCATGTCTCTTCAGAAAACCGGCAGCACGAATCGATCTAGTGGCGCTCAACTTCACCACACCGATAGGATCGTCGAGCCAACCTCGGCAACAGAATCCATCAACCGCTGCAAGCGATGAACGGTCCGCTCTTTTAGCCCAGGCACGACGAGAGAAAGCGAAAGTCGGCGACGAGCCGATAGACCTCGACAACGACGACGATGACCTGGCTAGAAGAGTCGTCCCTGAAACAATCTTCACTGAGACAGCGAGAGATCGGCAGGGAATGGCGAAAGCAAGGAATGATGATCCTCAACACATAGCTTCACAGCAATTCTCCACCGTCAGAGACGATGGCCCCATGAGGAGAGTCACACGCAACACCGAACTCCCAGAGGAAGAAGTGGCGCGGCGAACCGCTACGAGGCAAAAGCATGCCGACCCACCAAGGACGACCCAACGACGTTCCTCCGCTTTCAACGATGCAATCGGTCGTGGATATGCCAGACACGTTTCGGAAGAAGAAGAAAACGTTGAGTGGGTAAAACAGGCAGAGGATGCTGAAGCGAAACAAGATGCGTTTCAAGCCCAGCATGAGCAGATGGCCGAATTTCGAGCTTCGTTAAGCAAGACTACTGCCGAGTTGAAGACTATTCGTTCGCAGATGCATCGTGCCACTAGCAAAGCACCAGAACTCGATCTGATATTGGAGCAAGCCCAGCACACCCCTTTCTCGGCACGCATCACCAAAGCTCGAGTATCGGACCCAGGCAAGATTAGGGTGCCAACCTACGATGGGACCGAAGACCCAGCTGACCACCTCAACGAATTCAGTGTGGCTATGACAAGATCGAATTTCAAAGAGGAAGAGATGGACGTCGGAAAGTGCTTGCTTTTCATAGAAAACCTCAAAGGACCAGCTCTCAAATGGTTCAAAGGACTCGAAAGTAATTCCATCGATACGTTCAAACAGTTGACAGAGGCCTTCATCAAACACTACTCCATCTTCATTGAGACTCAAACGTCAGGCGCTGATTTGTGGTCCATGAACCAAGGACCAACCGAGTCCCTCAAAACTTTCATCGAACGTTTCAAGCTTGTACTATCACAAGTGAAGGGGATAGAGGACTCGGATGCACTCCGAGCACTGAAAAGAGCCATATGGCACGAATCTGACTTCTGGAAGGAGATGTCTCTCAGGGAGCCTTCGACTATCCAGGATGCTCTGCATCGAGCGACGAACTTCGCCAAAAGCGAAGAAGAAGCGAAGAAACTCGCAAAAAAGTATGGGAAGTTAAAACAGAAGAACGACAGCGACCACCAGCCAAGCCAGGCGCGAAAAACCCATAGTGGAAATTTTGTCCAACACGAAGGAGCTCACAACTATCAGGTGGATTCTCCCAACTATGGGCACGGCCAAGGAGGATGTTTTCCTAACGCGTGGACCGATAATTCAACTTACGACGAGTCGTTATACTGCGACATTCATCACACTCACGGGCACTCGACAGTAAACTGCCAGTCTCTCGGCTCGGCGCTCGCCCAAAAACTATTGGACGGTGAACTCGGTGATAACTTCAACCTCAAAGACTTTGAATTAGAGGAAAACGACGTTGAAGTAGCGCCGATCAATGAAGAACCGCCTAAACGCGGAAGACAAAACGACGATTCGGCACACGGTAGACCAAGAAAGAAGTACTACCATTGAGCAACCTTACCGTCATTCGTCAACCACTCAATCACTTACCAAGAACTACGGGTGACTTGATCCCTGCAAAGGGTACGTAGGCAGCTCATTTTCAGATGGGTTCAGTTGTCCCCCATCCCAAAAAATGGGGGGGGAGTGGGGTACGTATACTCGTATACTCCCACCTCTCTTTGTAGCAAACCTTTATGAGAATAAACACCTGCTACAAAAACTTGTCAAAACGACCATCTCTATCACATCCTTTACGGATAATTCAGGGTCTCACTTAAACGACCATCTCACCTTCCACCGCCGCTGCTGGCCACAGCGGTGACCGTTCACAAAAATTTCTGCAGATCTTTACAATAACATCCACCATTGGATAAGCGCGCTATATAAATAACAATGGTTCATTATAAGAGCAGGTGTGTTTAGAGAGAAGCACACTTGTAACCGAAGTGACCATTCAAAAAACCCAACAACATCGTTGGTCAAAACCAATGGTTCATTATAGGAGCAGGTGTGTTTAGAGAGAAGCACACTTGTAACCCAAATGACCATTCAAGAAACCCAACAACATCGTTGGTCGAAACCAGTGGTTCATTATAGGAGCATGTGTGTTTAGAGAGAAGCACACTTGTAAACCCAAATGACCATTCAAAAAACCCAACAACATCGTTGGTCAAAGCTAATGATCGCTATAGGAGCGGTCGTGCTCAAAGAGTGACATGATCGTAAATCTAAACAATCATTCGAATAACCCAGCAAACCTTAACGCTGGTTGCAACAACGTAACATGCTCACTTCTGAAGTTGGGTGGTCAACGATGACCTAACTCCTATAACAATGACGATCACCAAAATACGGCAACGACGCCTTCAATCATGATGATTGTTCATATGGATTTTTAAACAAAGTCATTTGAACCAGATTAACTATACATCATAGAAACAGATTCAACAAGGATACAATTCATCACTATTAACTGTCTTTCTAAAGTCTGAGTCAAGAAAGTTGGACTTAACAGAAAACATAAACAAATTAAAAGTTTCATTCATTATCACTTTTTATAAACACAAGTCATCTACGTGCGAAATCAAAGTCAAGTCTAAAACGTAAGCACTAATAGGCGCGCAAACCAACTAAGGGACAATCCCCTCATCAACAACTCCCGCATGAGCAGTCATGGTAGTCGGCCTTGCTGCCTCCTTTGTCCCGGTCTTCCCAAAGACTCGTCGATCCTGGTCTCCTCAACCACCTCGTCGGTCCTGGTCTCCTCAAAGACCTCGCCAGTCTTGGTCTTCTCAAAGACTCGTCGATCCTAGTCTCCTTAACGATGTCCACGATCCTAGTCATGATCACCTCGGCTCCATCTTCGCCAGTACGTACAACTTCCCAAATTCGCTCACCAGCAACAGGTTTCGTTTTGGCAGCAGAAATAATGGTCGGCGCATGTGGAGTAGTGGTCGGCGCGGTAGAAGGTGCAGTAGTAGGCGCAACTTCAGCATATGCAGTAGTGGGCACAGCTTGAGCAAGTGCAATAGTGGGCGCAGCTAGAGCTGTTGCAGGAGTGGGCGCAGCTAAAATATGCACAGTAGTGGGCGCAGCTAGAGCAGACGTAGTAGTGGGCGCAGCTAAAACATGCACAGTAGTGGGCGCAGCTAAAGCAGGCGTAATAGTGGGCGCAGCTAGAGCAAGCGTAGTAGTGGGCACAGCTAAAGCAGATGCAGTAGTGGTCGGCACAGTAATAAGTGCAGTAGTGGGCGCAACTAAAGCATATGCAGCAATCAGCGTTTTCTCTGAGAAATACGAGTATCGACGAGCTGTTCATCGACAAGAGATAAACTCTGCGCTTCCACTGCATCATTCACATTTGAGACCAGGGCTCGAGTCTTGTCTTAATCCTTACAACGGCGAAGCCAACAGCTAGACTCTATGTCAGAATAGTCTCTTTCGAAGCTCGGCCCTAGGCTCTCCAAACTACTAGTCCTCAGCTTTGAAATGGATTCCAGAAACTCTTCGAAAGACGACGTCGGACTTAACATCAAAACAATGTCTGAATATTCTAAAGTGTGGAAGCCACTACTACAACGCAATATTGAAACAAGTGGTCAAGCCAACATGACCACGGTAGAACTTAGACCCGTCGCTCTAAATAAAAATGAGCTCCTCGTCGAATGTCGTTGCGGTGTCAAAACACACACAACAAGTTCAACTTTGAGTCAGATCAAAAACAACAAGTGAGCTCGGTCTTTTGTTCTCCGGAAGCGATGATGTACGCTCAATCTCAGAGATTCTCTAGAATCGACGATATGGGCTCAAGCTCGTCACGCAGCTAGCAGTCGGTTTCAATGGTGAATTTGGGACAATGACCGGTCAATGAAAAGAGTTCGGCTCTGTTTTTCCTCAACAAGTTAAAACCATTAACATAACTACTCTAAAGCAAGCTCTCGACGCGTAAGACCAAAATTGTCAACAAAACGTCAATTTCCCAGACCACGCATCTATCTCGTGAATAGGATTGCGCTAACCGTTGCTACGAGTTCGGAATCACCAAGTAATGGTCGTTTTCTTGACCCCGAGTCAAAATCCCAAATCGTAAAGACGAGCTCACGGGCTCAACACCGACGAATCCTCCGGCAAAGATTGACGATAAAGCTTCCTAGGACGATGACGAGCTCATTCCAATACAAGAACTAGACCTAACGAAAACTCAGCCACGACAACAAGATGTGAGTGGACGCGTTTAAGGAGACTCTGGCGCGACTAGACCGAAAACGCTCAACATTGTAATGACTTCGAATTTCTTAAAGTTTCGTCTCGATGCAATGACGTTTATCTCAGATTCACTCTATCCTCTACGACGATAATCTGCCGACAACTATGCTCAAACCAAGTTCACCATTCGAAGCCGTCATCCATCTCCATGTTGACGAATCACTAGGGATAAGCTTTTCCTCTCTTTTTTTCCTCAAACGACGACCCCAAGTCTTGGCTTCTCTCAAAACCGTGAACCGCCGAGGAGACAGTGATGGTCAGCCGCAGACAGTCATCTGCGGCAGAGTATGAACAGAGTTAGCCGGCGACGCAGTCACAACCGGAGACACGACCAGATCTCGTCAGGAGCTGGTTCGACGCTGCAGATCCGGTAAAATTAGCATATGGAACCGGGAATATTCTGGTAGGCGATGAATTCCGTTCGGCAGACTCCACGGTTCGACGAAGCTTCCTCTTCTCAAAATCACTTGTAACGATGTCAGCAACGAGCTCCACTTCCAATGAGGTCTCTTCGAGGCCGAGTTGTAGTGGAGAACGACGATAAGAGAGGAGAGCTCGCTAGGGGAAGATAATGAGCTCACCGGAAAAAATGGTGATGAACTAGGAACAACGACGAGCGAGGCCAATCTCGGTCTTTCGGCTAGTAACGAAGAGGAAGGGACGTCGGCACGGTTCTAAGTAGAGATGGGATCTCGCCGGAAAACATGGTGGGTTCGTTGACGGCGGCGGCGTGAGGAAGGAGAAGGAGAAACCCTAGAGCATTTTAAAATATATATATATATAATAATAAAAAAAGGGAGAGAGGCTACCTTTCTTTTGGAGGAGTGAAGTTGTGGAGAAAAGAAAAGGAGAAAAGAGTATTTATAGCACCACTGTCAAAACCCTGGAATTGCACGTTTCAGTAGTCAGCGGGAACAATTTTGATTTCTGAAATGAATCAAGTGTTTAATTTCCAGCGGGAATTAACAATTCTAATTTCTAAAAGAAATTTAAATTTCCAAATTTCCGCGGGAATTAAATTTTCAGCTTCCGGAAAAAACAATATCTTTACCAAGTCCGGAAAGCAACTAAACAGAAACATAACGCCCAGCTCAACATTAACATGAACATGGGAGAGTTGGGCAAGATAAACAGGTTTTACGAGCTTTAACGCGAACAAGCTCTACAGACTTTACAGGACCAGTTCCTCCAAACTTTATAACACAAAATCAGAAACACAAGACTGTTGAAAATCCTTACTGAGCTATGCGTTAAACATGAACACGAAAGCTCACTAACGTCGGCAGGTCCTCAGAACAAGTTTTCACAATCTCGTCTCGTCGGACGCAGGCCAAGCAGTACATTTTCTTGAAACCTCACTACGACTCTTTTACCTCGTCATCATCACAACTGATACTACCGAGCTGGGGGGCTAACTGTTGGGGTCAGATCTCACTCCGGTAGAGATCGTCAAGAAAATGACTAAGTACCAGAGGTGGGCGCGCAGTTATCTGGACCAGCTCTGTAACCAGGACTAGCTCTCCTGCTTTATGGGACGAGCTCTCTAAAATGACTAAGTACCAGAGGTAGGCGCGCTGTTATCTGGACCAGCTCTCTCTCAGGGACCAGCTCTGTCTCTGGGACCGGCTCTCCAGAATAACTAGGACTAGGACCTCAGCATCTTTCCAGGACGACGTCTGTAGTAGTCATTTAGACTCCGAGAGACCGTTGCGACCATTTCACTTCAAGACAGGGAATGGGCCGAGCGTCGGGCCCACATTGGAGAAAACGAGTCGGAAGCCCACGAGTAACATGTCGCGCCGACCTCTACTGCAAGACTGGGCCTAGAAGGCGAGCTCTCGGATTTGGGCCCATGACGAGGACGAGGTCAAAACCTAAAGACGGCGCCGACTATGCTTGAGAGAATCCCGAAGATTGAGGGATTCGAGCTTATCTCTTTAGGCGTAGACTTAGGCCGACTTAGACTTGTATAAATAGACCTAGGATACCTCCAAAAAGGGGGATCCGCAATTTTACACAGAAACTACTTTTAATACTGGCAAAAACTTAATAACAAACTCTCTTGAGATCTTCGCTAAGTGTTTCTCATCTCAGAGCTTTCAGACCTAGACCATTGACTATTTCAACTGTGCAGGTTTCCACCACCACAGTTTGGCGCTAGAAGGAGGGAATTGAAAGCTTCTTACTCCGAAGAACCACCGCGAAGAGATCCAGAACACGATGACTAACGAACGACGTATCGCTGATCCGAAAGACGCCGCGCCGAGAGATCTGGAAGAGGGCGAGATCCAGGCTGAAGGAGGTACCAACGAGGACCAGGCCGCTCGTGACGATCCGCCACCAGCAGGAACAGCTCGCGCCGATCCGGCGAAGATTCAGTATATCCGAGATTGGCCTAGACCGAGGAATGCAACTGAGATCAGGAGTTTTCTTGGGTTGGCAGGCTATTATCGGAGATTCGTTAAAGGTTTTGCGAGTATGTCTCAGTCTATGACGAAGCTGACGGGGAAGGATGTTCCTTTCATGTGGTCTGCTGATTGTGAGCTGAGCTTCGCGAAGCTGAAGACGATGTTGACTAGTACATCAGTATTGGCGTTGCCTGAACCGGGTGAGCTTTATGTGGTGTATACAGATGCTTCGGGAGTTGGTTTAGGTTGTGTGCTGATGCAGCAGGGTAAGGTGATTGCTTATGCTTCGAGGCAGTTGAGGAAGCATGAGTGCAATTATCCTGTTCATGACTTGGAGCTGGCGGCAGTGATCTTCGCGTTGAAAATCTGGAGGTCTTACTTGTATGGTGGCAGAGTTCAGGTGTTCACTGATCATCATAATCTGAAGTACATTTTTACTCAGCAGAATTTGAATGTACGACAGAGGCGATGGTCAGAGTTGTTGGCTGATTATGAAACGACCCGACCCGTTTTTTTTTTTTTTAACAATAAGCTCTTAGTCTCAGACTAGCATTCCCATAAATGCTTGTCCTCCACAACCAAGCCACACAAACAAACAATCAACAGCGGATAACACAATAATTAAACCAAGTATTCCATTTCATTAAAGATACTAAACCAGTTCCACACATTACCAAATCACTAAAACCAACAACCTAGCGGAGTTCTAAAACAGAAAGGAAAACAATAACAAATCACACAGCAACACTAAACCGAGACCCTAGATCATCTCCCTCTTCGTTGCCATGATTCCACGATCACAATTTGCCTTTACCTGCACCACATGGTTAAAAGAGATGCGTGAGTATTATCACAAATACCCAGTGAGACGGTCCTCCCATCTACGACTGCGCACACAGACGCGATGGATCCGCTCAGGCAAACACGCATCAAACAATACACAAAACAATCACAACAACACGGCTCAACCACAGCCCAACAGGCAGCCTGTCGATCGACACTACCACTAGGTGTCGATCGACAGCCCTGTTCACGCCTGTCGATCGACACACCCACGGTGCCTGTCGATCGACAGCTCCACAGGACCCTGTCGATCGACACAACCTCTAGGTGTCGATCGACAGCTCCTCGATCACCTGTCGATCGACACAACCTCTAGGTGTCGATCGACAGCCTCGTGTGACCCTGTCGATCGACACACCCTAGGGCTGTCGATCGACAGGTCGTCGCAGATTCATAGGAGATCGATCAATTATCCTCTCGGATCGATTCCTCCTCTGCGATAACACGAAACCTGCACAACATACACAATCCAACAATCCATACACCACAAAACACACAGAAACAACATCAATCATCACAATCAACTAGTTTAACCTACCACCATACAACCCTAACGAATCCACCGGCCCAGAAGCCATGGTCACGCACTCACCTTAGATTTTTGGTTAGATTCCGGTAGAATTGAGGCTAGACACGAATTCAGCAACAACCACCACGAAATTCCACCTCAAATCGATCAAGAACGAAACCCTAATCACAAACTATCAGGAACAAGAGAAACTCCTCTCAAACTCTCTGTCTCTGATTTTTGGGACTTTGGTTCGCTCAAATGCGGCCAAAAACACTTAAATACGAAGCCCTAGGGTTTACCCAAACCGGCCCGGTCCAATCGAACAACTTAAATCGAACCAGAAAACCAGCCAATTCGCGCACCTGTCGATCGACAACCACTAGGTATGTCGATCGACAGCCCTTAAGAGCCCTGTCGATCGACAGACACCAAGTGTGTCGATCGACAGCCCCTCCATTTCCTCAAAAAATGGTTTACGGGCGTCACAATTCTCCCCCACTAAAACTGGATTCGTCCTCGAATCCTCTAACACTACCCACCAATCTACCCTGGCCTAACCCGCCAGCAACACCGGAGACTACATCTCCCAGACCTTCCCGAGGTTCACATCCGTCCTATGCATATAGACCCGTCTCAGACATTGATTGCCCATAGCTCATAACCACCATCTAGCTTCGGGATCGTCACCCCTCAGCTCTAGGTGTCTAGTACCAACCCACCTCAGTCCGCGCAGTCCTGACGGTGTTTGATACTCAACCATCTCCACACACCTCAATCCATCAAGACACACAGTCTATCAAGCTCTCGGTATGCAAAGATCTGCCAGAGGTCGCAACCTCCAAAACCATCCCCATACCCTCACGATCTCAGTCCGCGCAGTCCTGACGATCGATCGGTATGCAGGGAACCCACTGTCCCCCGGAGAGACGCATCTCTCAAGATCTGCCAAGAAAGACCGAGGTCTAACTCTGAGCTACGCAATCAATTCCTAACGTCTATAATGCACCTCTGACCGGAACTACCTCCTAAGGTCTCACATGATATTCCCCTCCCGGAATACCATCACAAACGTGATCATCACAGATCACCCGGACCATCCCTCACCCCGGATGTCCCCGCAGAGTCTCTCCGGAACTAGACAGTCATAACCTCCGTAAAACTTCTATTCCGAGACTCTACACACACACACACACAACCCGTTAGAGTCCCCACCGAAACTGGCAAGTTCTATCCGCAATAAAACTTCCATTTCGGGGTTCTCTAACCACAAACACATGACTCTCAAAGTCAAACACATAAGAAAAACACTTTCTTATTCACTGGAAAAATGTCATAATCATTACACTTTAATGAAAATACAAAAATCCACAACCAAAACTGAAACTGGAAACCACAAAGAAAAACGAATTCACTCTTCTGCTTGCTTCTCGAACCACTTCTTGAACTTCGTTTTCATCTTTGCCTCTGGTTCCCAAGTCTCCTCCTGAATACCGTCACAGTCCCACAAGACTCTCAACAACGGCACTCTCTTCCGGCGCAGAACCTTGATACTTCTCTCAAGGATCCTAACCGGCCTCATCCCAACAGTCAGATTTGGCTGAAGATCTGCGGGAATCGTCACTGCTACCTCCTCAGAAGCATGCAAGCATCTCCTGAGTTTCGAAACGTGAAACACATCATGGAATTTCTCCATAATCGGAGGCAGCTCCAACCGATAAGCAACTGGTCCCACACGTTCCACCACCCGGAATGGACCCATGTACCTCGTACTCAGCTTATCCTCGGATATGGACCTGTTCAGACCCCGCATCATCGCCATCTTGAGATACACTCGATCTCCGACTGCAAACTCCAACTCTTTCCTCCTCCTATCGGCATAACTCTTCTGCCGATCCTGAGCCTCTTTCATGTTCAGCTTCACAACACGGATCTTCTCTGTCGTCTCCTGAACAAAATCAGCCCCGAAGATGCTCCTCTCCCCCACTTGGGTAAAACATAGCGGAGTACGACATGGCCTCCCATACAACGCCTCAAAAGGAGCCATTCCGATACTCGCCTGAAAACTGTTGTTATATGCGAACTCCACCAAACTCAAGTGATCCGCCCAATGACCACCCCAATCTAGCACGCACATCCTCAACAGATCTTCCAGTGTCTGAATCGTCCTTTCGGACTGCCCATCCGTCTGCGGATGATTAGCTGTACTCATGTGCACCTTAGTGCCCATCTCAGCCTGAAAAGCCCTCCAGAACACTGACGCAAACCTCGGATCTCGATCCGACACAATACTCGCTGGCACTCCATGCAACCTCACAATTTCCTTCACATACTTCTTAGCCAAGACCTCCGCTCCGTCCGTCTTCTTAATGGCCAGAAAATGTGCTGACTTAGTCAGACGATCCACAATCACCCAAATCGCGTCATAGGTCCGAGAAACCGGCAACCCTACCACGAAATCCATAGTGATCATGTCCCACTTCCACTCTGGAATGGGTAGACTCTGCAATAAGCCACTAGGAACTTGGTGCTCAGCCTTCACCAACTGACACACATTGCAAGCTGCAACCCAATCTGCCACATCTCTCTTCATCCCGACCCAATGATAGTACCTCTTCAGATCCCTATACATCTTAGTCGCTCCCGGATGAATCGAAAACTTACTCGCATGAGCTTCTCTCAGAATTTCCTGCCTCAAGTCCTCATCCTTAGGAACACAGACTCGTCCATGCACTAAGATAGTCCCGTTAGCAGAAACCTGATATTCGGAACCAGTAGCCTTGGAGAGATCTAACAACACCGGATCCTGCTCCTGAGCTACTCGGATCCTGCTCAATAGATCCGCCTGATCTGCCGCCGCTAACCCCAACGGTTCCTCTGAGGTAACACATAACCTCAAAGTACTAAGTACACTCACCAGATTCTCCACATCCCGCTCCTGAGATGAATCATACCTCCTCCGACTAAGGGCATCAGCTACAGTGTTAGCCTTACCCGGATGGTAAACAATGTCCAAGTCGTAATCAGCCAACAACTCTGACCATCGCCTCTGTCGTACATTTAAATTCTGCTGAGTAAAAATGTACTTCAGATTATGATGATCAGTGAACACCTGAACTCTGCCACCATACAAGTAAGACCTCCAGATTTTCAACGCGAAGATCACTGCAGCCAGCTCTAAGTCATGAACAGGATAATTGCCTTCGTGCTTCCTCAACTGCCTTGAAGCATAAGCAATCACCTTACCCTGCTGCATCAGCACACAACCCAAGCCAACTCCTGAAGCATCTGTGTACACCACATAAGGCTCACCCGGTTAGTACTGGTGTACTAGTCAACATCGTCTTCAGCTTCGCGAAGCTCAACTCACACTCAGCCGACCACACAAAAGGAACATCCTTTCCCGTCAGCTTCGTCATAAACTGAGCCATACTCGCAAAACCCTTGACGAATCTCCGATAATAGCCTGCCAACCCAAGAAAACTCCTGATCTCAGTTGCATTCCTCGGCCTAGGCCAATCTCGGATATACTCAATCTTTGCCGGATCCACAGAAACCCCTTCTGCAGAAACGATGTGACCTAAAAATCCCATCTCTCTCTGCCAGAAACTGCACTTACTCAACTTCGCAAACAGCTTCTGTTCCCGCAACTTCTCCAGAACTCTCCTCAAATGAACCTCATGTTCCTCCAGACTCTTCGAATAGACCAGAATATCATCGATGAAAATGATTACGAACTCATCCAGATACTCCCGGAAAACTCCGTTCATCAATCTCATAAACGCCGCAGGTGCATTCGTTAACCCGAATGGCATCACTACAAACTCAAAATGCCCATACCGAGTCCTGAAAGCCGTCTTCCGAACATCTGCTTCGTCGATCGGAATCTGGTGGTAACCGGATGCCAAGTCAATCTTAGAAAACCAAGTAGCCCTTCACAATTGATCCAACAACTTATCAATTCTCGGAAGACGAAACTTGTTCCTCATAATGACTCGGTTAAGCCCTCGATAATCGAAGCACAACCGGAAACTACCACAATTCCTCATCACCAACATCTCCGATTCTCCCCACGGTGAAGTACTCGACCGAAAGAATCCTTACTCAACAACCTTATGGCTGCCTCGTCAGCCCTACCAACTCTGCTGGAGCCATCCTGTAAGGTGCCTTAGATAACGGCGTCGTCCCAAGGTCTAACTCAATCATGAAAGGATCCGACCGCGACAACGGTAATCCCTGCAACGACTGAAAGACATCCTCACAGTCCTGGATAACCCGAATATCCCTCACTGCAACCTCAACTACAGACTCCGCCAGCAAAACAGTCTCCGAGTAAGCCTCGCAACCTCTCAGTCATAGCCTCAGCCTGCACCCAAGAGATCACGAGACTCTCAGAAGTCGGTTTCACTTCCTGGCAAACCAACCTTCTCCTATTACGCTCCAACACAACACGACTCCGGTGACACTCCAGATGAACTCTGTACTGATCAAGCCAATCCATACACAGGATGCCATCATACAGTTTCACTGGACTGATCACCAAGTCCGCTGACACCAACTCACTAGAACACTAGAAATTCCACGCCTCTCGCCCGGCCATGAGTAACGAGAAACTTCCATCCCGCAACCATAACCGGTCCAATCCGCTCACCAGCGCCACTCCGAATACCGCTCCACCCAGCACCCTCCGGAGTGATGAAGCAATCATGCTCCAGAATTGAACAACACGTGGAATTCACCACTGCCCACTTCAAAGGTCTCCACACACTCCCATGTACTAAGAAACCTAACAACCTCACTAACTATGACCCATGCTTCCGCACCCGAAGCATCCCGGCCATTCTACCTCAAACTGGAAGTATCCTCCCACTTCCCTTTCTGCCCCTGCACAGGCTTGCCGCCATGCCAGGTATCACCTGTTGAGACTTAATAGACTGAACAACTGGGCTAACCACCACAGCCTGTTCTCTCGAGTCTCAACAATGCCTCCTTCAGTCTCAACCAACTATGCTCTCACAGCATACACGGACACTCCGCACCATGTCCTCAATCTAATCAAAGTCCTCTCAAGAACCTCTTATCTCGGGCCTCTTCGCCCTCCATGCTCCTACCAGCATGAACCAACCCAACCCATGAGCTGATTAACTCCAAAACATACCCACGAACTGATCTCTCTCACAGATCCAGTTCCAAAAACCTCGTCTCTAAACGACCCGCAGCCTCTCGAGGAAAGAACTTGGCACCACACTATGCCTAAAAGTCCGCCCAGGCCAACACTGCCTGAACCCTCTTCGCTGCAACACGCCACTCGCAAAGAATCCTACACCAATTCTCTTGCACCTGTTCCCTTATCCGCAGATAAGACGGAACCCTACCAACATCTGCAGCCCTCAGCCGCACCTCTGCCACTCGTGGCATCACCGGAGCCTAACTCGTACCGCACTCGGTAACCGCTCCAAAAACTGCTGAAGCCGATCCGCCAGACGATCCACTCGACACTGAGCCCACCCGCGGGCGTACCCGCACTACCAACCTCACGAGGACCTACACCGGCCCCCGGCAGCCAACCTAGGACCACACTGCCCCCACCAGCCCTCACACTGGCGCTCACACTTGGCTGCACGCTGGCAGCCTAAATGGCGCTCAAGCCGTCATGAAGCGTCTACGGATCACTCTCAGCCACTTGCGCAACACTCTGAGCCGCGCTCCCGGCCAACTCCCTCACTAGTGCCCGCCACAACACCTACTGCAACAGATCTGTCAGCCGATCAACTCGTCACCTAGACTCCTCCTGCGGGCGCACCCGAACAGCGAGCGAATCCAGCACTAGCTCAAGTACCAGCCCTGGCCCAACAGCCCTCACACCGGCTCTCACACAGGCACTCCCACTGGCACTCGCACTAATACTCAGACCCTCTTGATACGTCTACGGATCTGTCACAGTCTCAACGTGGAATCCTGAGCCGCATCCCAGCCGACTCACTCACTGGTCCCCGACCACAATCCTGACCTCCACAGTCACCCCGGCCCCCACGGCCACATTCTCTAGTGCCTCTAGCTAACACCATGCACTACTACAGTACAGAAGCTAAACACTAAAGAATAACAATAAAACACACTTACCGTGGAATCTCTTTGAAGGCTCGAAGGAAGATGATCTAGAACCCCCAAACTCACAGAATTGTAATTTTACCAAATTCAATCCTAGCAGTTCTAGCCCGTCCTAAAACCGTAAGGGCTCTGATACCAAACTGAAACGACCCGACCCGTTTTTTTTTTTTTTTAACATTAAGCTCTTAGTCTCAGACTAGCATTCCCATAAATGCTTGTCCTCCACAACCAAGCCACACAAACAAACAATCAACAGCGGATAACACAATAATTAAACCAAGTATTCCATTTCATTAAAGATACTAAACCAGTTCCACACATTACCAAATCACTAAAACCAACAACCTAGCGGAGTTCTAAAACAGAAAGGAAAACAATAACAAATCACACAGCAACACTAAACCGAGACCCTAGATCATCTCCCTCTTCGTTGCCATGATTCCACGATCACAATTTGCCTTTACCTGCACCACATGGTTAAAAGAGATGCGTGAGTATTATCACAAATACCCAGTGAGACGGTCCTCCCATCTACGACTGCGCACACAGACGCGATGGATCCGCTCAGGCAAACACGCATCAAACAATACACAAAACAATCACAACAACACGGCTCAACCACAGCCCAACAGGCAGCCTGTCGATCGACACTACCACTAGGTGTCGATCGACAGCCCTGTTCACGCCTGTCGATCGACACACCCACGGTGCCTGTCGATCGACAGCTCCACAGGACCCTGTCGATCGACACAACCTCTAGGTGTCGATCGACAGCTCCTCGATCACCTGTCGATCGACACAACCTCTAGGTGTCGATCGACAGCCTCGTGTGACCCTGTCGATCGACACACCCTAGGGCTGTCGATCGACAGGTCGTCGCAGATTCATAGGAGATCGATCAATTATCCTCTCGGATCGATTCCTCCTCTGCGATAACACGAAACCTGCACAACATACACAATCCAACAATCCATACACCACAAAACACACAGAAACAACATCAATCATCACAATCAACTAGTTTAACCTACCACCATACAACCCTAACGAATCCACCGGCCCAGAAGCCATGGTCACGCACTCACCTTAGATTTTTGGTTAGATTCCGGTAGAATTGAGGCTAGACACGAATTCAGCAACAACCACCACGAAATTCCACCTCAAATCGATCAAGAACGAAACCCTAATCACAAACTATCAGGAACAAGAGAAACTCCTCTCAAACTCTCTGTCTCTGATTTTTGGGACTTTGGTTCGCTCAAATGCGGCCAAAAACACTTAAATACGAAGCCCTAGGGTTTACCCAAACCGGCCCGGTCCAATCGAACAACTTAAATCGAACCAGAAAACCAGCCAATTCGCGCACCTGTCGATCGACAACCACTAGGTATGTCGATCGACAGCCCTTAAGAGCCCTGTCGATCGACAGACACCAAGTGTGTCGATCGACAGCCCCTCCATTTCCTCAAAAAATGGTTTACGGGCGTCACAGATTACGACCTGGACATTGTCTACCATCCGGGAAAGGCTAACACTGTGGCCGATGCTCTCAGTCAAAGGAGGTATGATTCATCTCAAGAGCGGGATGTGGAGAATCTTGTGAGTATGTTAAGTACTTTGAGGTTGTGTGTTACTTCAGAGGAACCGTTGGGGTTAGCGGCAGCAGATCAGGCGGATCTTTTGAGCAGAATCCGAGTAGCTCAGGAGAAGGATAAGGTGTTGTTAGATCTCTCTAAGGCTACTGGTTCTGAATATCAGGTTTCTGCTAACGGGACTATCTTGGTGCATGGAAGAGTCTGTGTACCTAAGGATGAGTACTTGAGGCAGGAAATTCTGAGAGAAGCTCAAGCGAGTAAGTTTTCGATTCATCCGGGAGCGATTAAGATGTATCGGAATCTGAAGCGGTATTATCATTGAGTCGGGATGAAGAGAGATGTGGCGGATTGGGTGGCAGCGTGCAACGTGTGTCAGCTGGTCAAGGCTGAGCATCAGGTTCCTAGTGGCTTATTGCAGAGTTTACCCATTCCAGAGTGGAAGTGGGACATGATCACTATGGATTTTGTGGTAGGGTTGTCGGTTTCTCGGACCTATGACGCAATTTGGGTGATTGTGGATCGTTTGACTAAGTCAGCACATTTTCTGGCCATTAAGAAGACGGATGGAGCTGAGGTCTTGGTTAAGAAGTATGTGAAGGAAATTGTGAGGTTGCATGGTGTGCCAGCGAGCATTGTGTCGGATAGAGATCCGAGGTTTGCTTCAGTGTTCTGGAGAGCTTTTCAGGCTGAGATGGGTACTAAGGTGCACATGAGTACAGCTAATCATCCGCAGACAGATGGGCAATCCGAAAGGACGATTCAGACACTGGAAGATCTGTTGAGGATGTGTGTGCTAGATTGGGGTGGTCATTGGGCGGATCACTTGAGTTTGGTGGAGTTCGCATATAACAACAGTTTTTAGGCGAGTATTGGTATGGCTCCTTTTGAGGCGTTGTATGGGAGGCCATATCGTACTCCGCTGTGTTTTACCCAAGTAGGGGAGAGGAGCATCTTTGGGGCTGATTTTGTTCAGGAGACGACGGAGAAGATCCGTGTTGTGAAGCTGAACATGAAAGAGGCTCAGGATCGGCAGAAGAGTTATGCCGATAGGAGAAGGAAAGAGTTGGAGTTTGCAGTCGGAGATCGAGTGTATCTCAAGATGGCTATGATGCGGGGTCTGAACAGGTCCATATCCGAGGATAAGCTGAGTACGAGGTACATGGGTCCGTTCCGGGTTGTGGAACGTGTGGGACCAGTTGCTTATCGGTTGGAGCTGCCTCCGATCATGGAGAAATTCCATGATGTGTTTCATGTTTCGAAACTCAGGAGATGCTTGCATGCTTCGAGGAGGTAGCAGTGACGATTCTTGTAGATCTTCAGCCAAAACTGACTGTTGGGATGAGGCCGGTTAGGATTCTTGAGAGAAGTATCAAGATCCTGCGCCGGAAGAGAGTGCCGTTGTTGAGAGTCTTGTGGGACTGTGACGGTATTCAGGAGGAGACTTGGTAACGAGAGGCAAAGATGAAAGCGAAGTTCAGGAAGTGGTTCGAGAAGCAAGCCGAGAAGTGATTTCGCTTTTCTTTGTGGTTTCCAGTTTCGGTTTTTGTGTTGTGGTCACCGCGTGTGGTGATGTTTTGGTTTTGGATTTTGTATTTTCATTAAGTTGTAATGATTATGACATTTTCTAGTTGAATAAGAAAGTGTGTTTCTTATGTGTTTTGGCTTTGAGAGTCATGTGTTAGCAGTTAGAGAACCCCGAAACGGAAATTTTATTGCGGATAGAATTTGCCAGTTTTGGTAGGAACTCTAGCGGGTTGTGTGTGGTTGTGTGAGAGAGTCTCGGAATAGAAGTTTTACGGTGGTTAGAACTGTTTAGTTCCGGGGAGACTCTGGGGGGGGACATCCGGGGTGATGGATGGTCCGGGTGATCTGTGATGATCACGATTGTGATGGTATTCCGGGTTGGGAATATCATGTAAGACCTTGGGAGGTAGTTCCGGTCAGAGGTGCATTATAGACGTTAGGAATTGATTGCATAGCTCAGAGATAGACATGAGTTCTTTCTTGGAGATGAGTCTCCGGCAGATCTTGAGAGATGCGTCTCTCCGGGGAATAGTGGGTTCCCTGCATACCGATCGTTCGTCAGGACTGCGAGGACTGAGAGCGTGAGGGTATGGAGATAGTTTGGGGAGGTTGCTACCTCTGGCAGATCTTTGAGAGATGCGTCTCTCCAGGGATAGTGAGATCCCTGCATACCGAGAGCTTAATAGACTGTGTGTCTTGATGGGTTGAGGTGTGGAGATGGTTGAGTATCAAACACCGTCAGGACTGCGCGGACTGAGGTGGGTTGGTACTAGACACCGAGAGCTGAGGGGTGACGATCCCGAGAGCTAGATGGTGGTTATGAGTTATGAGCTATGAGCTATGGGCAATCAATGTCTGAGACGGGTCTATATGCATAGGACGGATGTGAGCCTCGAGAGGGTCTGGGAGATGTAGTCTCCAGGGTGCTGGCAGGTTGGCCAGGCGGTTAGTCTTGAGGACTGTGTTAGAGGATTCGAGGACGAATCCAATTTTAGTGGGGGAGAATTGTAACGCCTGTGAACCAGTTTTGATAAAAATAGAGGGGCTGTCGATCGACACACGTGGTGTCTGTCGATCGACATGGCTCGTAGGGAGCTGTCGATCGACACACCTAGTGTCTGTCGATCGACAGACACTTAAATTGGTCGGTTTTCTGGTTCGATTTAAGTCGTGCAGTTGGACCGGGCCGGTTTAGGGAAACCCTAGGGCTTCGTATTTAAGGGATTTTGGTCGCATTTGAGCGAACCAAAGTCCCCAAAATCAGCAGACATAGTTTGAGAGGAGTTCTCTGGTTCCTGTGAGTTTTTGGGAATTAGGGTTTCGTTTCTTGAGCGATTTGGAGTAGATTTCTCGTGGAGATTGTCGTGGATTCGTGTCTAGCCTCAATTCTACCAGTTTCTGTTCGATTAATTCAAGGTGAGTGCGTGACCATGGCTTCTGGGCCGGTGGATTCGTTAGGGTTGTTTGGTGGTAGGTTTATAATTTTGTGATTTGATCTTGTGTGTTTTTTTGAGGCTGTGATTGATGTCTGTTGTGTTTGGATTGTGTGGATTGTGATTTTCGTGCAGGTTTCGTGTCAACGCAGAGGAGGAAATCGATCCGAGAGGATAATGATCGATTTCGATTTCCAAGGATTATGCGAAGGCCTGTCGATCGACAGACCAACACGAGAGCTGTCGATCGACACCTAGAGGTTGTGTCGATCGACAGGTGGTTGAGGAGCTGTCGATCGACACCTAGAGGTTGTGTCGATCGACAGGCTGTTGAGGTGCTGTCGATCGACAGACACTTGGGGTGTGTCGATCGACATGTATGCTCAGGGGTGTCGATCGACACCTACTGGTAGTGTCGATCGACAGGCCGCCTGTTGGGCTGTGGTTGAGTCGTGTTCTTGTGATTGTGTGTTGATTGATGTATGTTTGCCTGAGCGGATCCATCGCGTCTTAGTGCGCAGTCGTAGATGGGATGACCGTCTCACTGGGTATTTGTGATAATACTCACGCATCTCTTTTTTCCATGTGATGCAGGTAAAGACAAAATGTGAACGTGGAATCATGGCAACGAAGAGGGAGATGATCTAGGGTCTCTGTTTCGTGCTGTGTGTTTATTGTTTTAGAACGGCTGTTAGGTTGCTGGTTTTGTGGAACCTCTTGATTTGAATTGTTGTTGAACCGGTTTTGGTAGTTTTAATGGAATTGTCTTGTTGGTTTATTTTGTTGGTTATCCGCTGTAGTTTGACTGTGTTGTGTTGCTTGGTTGTTGAGGATAGCATTTATGGGAATGCTAATCCGAGACCAAGGATTTATTGTTTAAAAAAAAAAACGGGTCGGGTCGTTTCAACATAGATAAGCCAGATTCCATATCCTTATCATAGGATAAACCAAATAATTAATAGTTTTAGTTGTTGGTCTTACAATCATTTGTCTATTTCCTTTTTTAGTACATTTCTTTCTACTTAAGTGTCTATTCAAATTGATAATCATAAAACACATTTAGTATATGAACTTTCTTTATATTATATTTGACTTAGTAATATTCATTTGTAGAAATAAATCTACAATTTTGACCCCAAATAAAAAAAGAAACAAATCTACGAGATAGGTATGGTAGTGGTGTATATAAAACAAAATCTACTATATAGGTATAGTAGTTGTGAGATAAAAAAAAATTAAAGAAAGAGGTTTGATTTTTAAATTAAAATCAAAATATATCAAAGAATTGTTCTGTTTAAACAAAGATCATGTACGAGTTGAGGTAAACAATTCGAATACTTTACGTATTTCTTACTATCTAGTTTTGAGTAGTTTCATGATAGTAGTTTTCAACTTTTGTTTATAATTCAAAGATCACGCTCTTTTTATTTATCAGGGTATCGAATTTAAATAACTAGCTTAGCTTAACATTTTTATTTATCTTAACTTTTTAGGGTTTATGGTTCAAAATTAAGGATATCGAATTTGGACAACATACTAGAAAAATTTATGGCTTATGAAATTTGTATTTAAACGTAAGTCTTTTGGATGTTTGAAAGGTAAAAATACTCACAACAATTTCCTGTTAATATATTTTCTAAAAGAAATTTGAATTCTATTTTTGATATGTAATTATCTCGAGGTTCTTAAAAAAAATAATACTCACCATATTTCAGTATAAAGAATAACTTTTTAAAGAAATTTTAATAAAATTCTAAGAGAATCGTACTAATATCTTGTTTTGCATCAATATCATTATAACGACCACATATATGTAATTTATTAATTAATAAAGAAAAGCTTAGTTTACTCCAGAGCTAAAAGTTAATGGTATACTAAATTGCATGGAAACTCTGTCTGAGGTGCTATTTTTATTGATCTCAGATAATAGTAACTCTCTCACACTATTTTGTTAGAAAATCAGGCTAAACAATGTAACAACAAAACCATACTTGATTAAAGTAATCTTCTTTCAATTTCCACACAAGAAGATGCTCTAGAAGCTTTTTCTTTTCAGTCATTTGCATCATTTTTTCTTCAACAGTACCCCAGTTTATGAGCATATAAATCATTACTTAGAGACAAAAATATAGGCTGAATCAGGGACATAAAAAAAACCTTGCAACTCATAATCACGGCTAACAATGTGTATTCACATTTCTTGCAAAAACAGAATCAAATTACAATGTCTTATACTTGTGCTGGGCATATGATTTCATTTGTTGTCATCACATGACGTTTTCGATTACAAGTTTTATGTACATTTATTTATAGAATTTACATAACTTTTCTATAAATTGTTTCATAATTTTATAAGCAACAGAAAAATACTCTTTTTACCTATTCTAACAAGCAATGGTAGATATCTTCCTAAAATTTGATTAATTTGAATTTGAGTTAAGTAAAAAAACTTGATAACTAGGCAACATTTCAGATACATCATGTTTATCATAATTTTGAACTCCACCATAATGTTATTTATATCAAGAAAGCAATGAAATGATAAAGCTCAAAATCACAAACATATCCCTTTTAGTTTTTGGTAAACTTTTCGAACACCTTACCCTACCTTTTAGATATGATTCAACACCATTTAGTTATAGTCAAAACCATTTTCTATGGAGTTTAAAAGGTCGCAAGATTAACCAAAGTTAGAAATTACCTCGTGTGCTCAAAGTAAACTCTATGAAGTTGGGTTTAGGGGATTCACCTCGTGTCACAAAAAATGAACTGTCTAATCCGAATTAGTTAATACATGTCAATAATTATAAGATCATTTTTCTCTCCTCTAGGAATTAGATAAACAAAGTTATCGAAATCAAGATTAGAGACAAAAACAAATAGATACCGCCATTTTGTTGAGGGACTGGTGTTGAAGCTGCTTCTTTAGTGGTAAGATAGGAAAAGATGCAGCCAATAAGAGCTTTTGGTAAGTCACTGATTACATTTCTAGAAACATTACAATCTCTCGTACAAAGATGTGAGCTTGTGTATGTAATCCAGTTAAATGTTTTCCAGAAGCTAAACATCAATATTAAGACCTTTAACATGATTACTACACAATGTCACATATTTGTACAAGTAAGTTTCGGTATCAATCTCTTATTGTGATGGTTCTGGATATTTAATCACTGACTTACCAGAAGCTCTTACTGGCTGCATCTTGTCCTTTCTTACTACTAAAGAAGTTGCTTCCACATAGATTCTCTCAACAAAATAGCGGTATCTCTTTGCTTTTGACTCTAATCTTGATTTCGATAACTTTGTTTATCTAATTCCTCGAGAAGGGAAAAAAGAATCTTATCACTATTGACATGTATTAACTAATTCGGATTAGAAGGTTCATTTTCTGTGACATGAGGTGAATCGCCTAAACCCAACTCCATAAAGTCTACTTTGAGTACACGAGGTAATTCCTTACTTTGGATAATCTTGCGACCTTTCAAACTGCATAAAAAATCTGGTTTTGACTATAAGCAAATGGTGTTGAATCATAGCTAAAAGGTAGAGTAAGGTGTTCAAAAAGTTTACCAAAAACTAAAAGGATATTTTGTGATTTTTGGCATTATCATGTCCTTGTTTCTAATAAAAATAACATTATGGTGGAGTTCAAAAATATGAAAAACATGCAGTATATGAAATGTTGCCTTCTTATCAAGTTTTCTTACTTACCGTAAATTCAAAAGCATCATGTTTCAGGAAGTCATTTACCACGGCTTGCTAGAATAGGTAAAGAGAGTATTCTTGTGTTAACATTACATAAAAGTTATGTAAATCCTATAAAAATCGTACATATAATTATATAAATTTATTATTTATTTCTAAAATTTAAGGGCCCCTAAAATTTCTAATATAAAAAGTTGACCCAGAGGCCATTGCCTCAAAATTTGCTATGGCGGCAGAGGCTTGGCCATAACATTAGTGGAACGAGAGATAAACCGACGAGAAAGATAAGGCCATAAGACGAATATCGTTAACAATAGCATGAATCTCTTGTGAGTTGAATAGGTTCACAAGTGAGAGCAAATCTGAAAACACCAAGAGAGAATCAAAACCTCGCTCATCAGCTAGTAGGAGAGCTTCCCTTACTGCCCACGCCTTTCCGGCAAAGGCCGAGGAGACATGACGTCTAGTTGCTTGCTATGTTTCTTACCAACTATTGTTACACTGAAACACTAAACACAGTCCACACTTTCGAGAATTCGCCTGCCATGCCGCGTCTACAAAGCATGATGTTGATAGAGACATGTCGGGTAGAAGAATACTAGGTTATGTATTTTTACGAGCTGCCGGAGTTAGTGGTTGAGCATATTGCCAATTCTTTGCATCTAAGATAGCCTTCAAAATGATTTAATTCTCCAAGTAAGACCTCTTTCCAAACAACAAATTATTTCTTGTGGTCCATAGATTACATAACCACGTTTGAAGGGGCTCTTCGTCTCCTTAGCTGA
This sequence comes from Arabis alpina, assembly GCA_900128785.1. NCBI lineage: Eukaryota > Viridiplantae > Streptophyta > Magnoliopsida > Brassicales > Brassicaceae > Arabis > Arabis alpina. Next base: position 12,085,997 of record LT669791.1, read on the forward strand.
GTCAATCAAGTAACGGACATGCATATTTTAGGTCAAGGCCCATTAATAATTCTCTTGATTACGTATCCAGTGATTAAAATGGTAAACCTCATAATTACACCGATTTGGTGAAAATCAAATCGATTTTGGGAAGTTAAGCGCATAGGCAGGCATATAAGCGACGCCTAACCTGATTTTTAGAACATTGCCGGAAACCCAAATTGTGTATATTTGGGTTGAGAATCACTCACATGAAGGAGATGAATAACATCTTAAAAATTGGGCAGGTGAAGCTGCAAGAAATCCAAATCGGGTTTTAGAGTTCTGATTGGACGAAAAATCGGTGAGTTATTGGTGTTGCTTTCCGGTCAAGTAATAGGTTTTTGTCCAAAAAAATCAGAAACCCTAATTTGACCTGAAACACAAATGCACCTTTGAAACGCAATTTTTCGCGGCTGCGAGGAATAGCGTTCAATTGCTACCACCTGAAACGCTATTTTCAACTGCTATTTAGCTGTGATCTCTAAGGTGAGTGCGTGACCATGGTCCCAAGTGGATAGAACATTTTAATCCATGGTGTTAGGTTAATTGGTTGTTGGATTTGTGATGATTTTCGTGTTTGTATGCTTGGTGCATGTGATTGTTGACGTTTTGTTGCAGGTATGTGTGACATCCAGAGGTAGTGTTGATCGACACCAGTTGGGAGTGTCGACCGACACCTAGTGGTAGTGTCGACCGACCCTCGTGACAGATTGTGTTGTTTTGCTTGTTCGTGTGATGTGTGTTTGCCTGGTGTTCTAGTTACCTTGGTAATTGGCCGAGTAGATGGGACGACCGCCTCACTGAGTATTTGTGATAATACTCACGCATCTCTTTTTGTCATGTGATGCAGGTAAAGGTAAAGTGAGACCGTGGGATCTTGGCTACGAAGAGGAGGATGATCTAGGGTCCCAGTTGTTTTGTTATTGTTTCTGTTTTGCGTTAGAACTGCCATAGGTTGTTGGTTAGTTTTGGAACGTTTGGAATTGGTTATTGTTGAACTAATTGTTGGTTTCTTTTGGTTTAATAGAATTGGAATTGGTTTAAGTTGTTATTTGATTTCCGCTGGTTTGATTATTGTCGTTTGCTTGGACGTTGAGGGTTAGCGTTTATGGGAACATTAACCTGAGTCTAAGGTTTGATTGATAAAAAAAAATGGGTCGGGTCGTTTCAGTTTGGTATCAAAGCCCTTACGGTTTTAAGACGGGCTAGAACTGCTAGGATTGTGAATTTGGTTAAAATACAATTCTATGGGTTTGGGGTTTCCGGATGATCTTCCTTCGAGCCTTCAATGAGATTTCACGGTAAGTGTTTGGTTGTTGGTATTTTCTAGTATTGTTTATTTCTACTTGTGGTAAGTGTGAAATATGGTTAAAAGTAATAGAGGTTGGGGCCGTGGTGGCCGTGGTGGCCGGGGTGACCGTGGAGCTTAGGATGGTGGTCGGGGACCAGTGAGTGAGTCGGCTAGGGATGCGGCTTAGGGTTCCACGTTTGGGACTGCCTGATCCGTAGACGTATCAGGAGGGTATGTGTATTAGTGTGAGTGCCAGTGGGAGTGCCCGTGTGAGAGCCGGTGTGAGGGCTGGTGGGGCCATGGTTGGTGCTGGATTGGCTCGCTGTTCGGGCTCGCCCGCAGGAGGAGTCCAGGTGACGAGATGATTGTTTGACAAATCTGTTGCAGTAGTTATTGTGACGGGCACCAGTGAGTGAGTCTGCCAGGAGTGCGGCTCAGAGTGTTTCGCATGTGGCTGAGAGTGATCCGCAGACGCTTCAAGACGGCTTGAGCGCCATTGAGACTGCCAGCGTGCAGCCAAGTGTGAGATAGTGTGGTCCCAGGTTGGATGCCGTGGGCCGGTGTGGGTTCTCGTGAGGTTGGTAGTGCGGTTGGGCCCGCGGGTGGGGCTCAGGGTCGAGATGATTGTCTGATGGATTGGCTTCAGCACTTATGGGAGCGGTTACCGAGTGCGGTGCCAGTTAGGCTCCGGTGAGGCCATGAGTGGCAGAGGTGTGGCTGAGGGCTTCGGTTGTTGGGGAGGTTCTGTCTTATCTGCAGATGAGGGAACATGTGTAGAGGATTGGTTTAGGATTCTTCGCAAGTGGTGTGTTGCAGCTAGGAGGGTTCAGGCAGAGTTGGCATGGGTGGAATTTTGGGCAGAGTTTAATGCCAAGTTCTTTCCTGAGGAGTTTGCTGATCGTTTAGAGATGAGGTTTTTGAAATTGGATCTGGGAGAGAGATCAGTTCGTGGGTATGATTTGGAGTTTAATCGACTCATGGTTATGATGGTTCATGCTGGTAGGAGCATGGAGGGCAAGGAGGCCCAGGATAAGAGGTTCTTGAGAGAACTTGGCCCAGGTTGGAGGACACGGTTTGGAGTGTCTAAGTATGCTACGAGAGCAGAGCTGGTTGAGACTGTTGGAGGCGTTGAGGAGGTCATGAGGGAGCAGACTGTGGTGGTTAGCCCAACTGTTTAGTTTATGAGGCCTCAACAGCATGTAGTACCTAGCAAGGCGGCAAGCTTATGCAGGGACAGAAGAGGAAGTGGGAGGATACTTCCGGGTTAACCTAGAGTGGCTGAGGATGCTTAAGGTGTGGAAGCATGGGTCATAGTTGGCGAGTTTGTTAGGTTTCTTAGCACATGGGAGATGTGTGGAGACCTTGGTAGTGGGCAGTGGTGAGTTCCACGTGTGGTTTGAGTCTGGAGCATCATTGCTTCATCACTCCGGAGAGTGCTGAGTGGAGCGGTATCCGGAGTGACGCTGGTGAGTGGACTAGACCGGTTATGGTTGTTGGATGAAAGCTTCTAGTTACTCATGGCCGGGCTAGCAGACCTGGTGATTAGTCCAGTGGAGCTGTATGATGTCATCCTGGGTATGGATTTGTTGGACCAATGCAGGGTTCACTTGGATTGTCACCAGGGTCATAGTGTGTTCGAACATGCTGGTGGGTGGTTGGTTTATCAAGGGGGGGGGAGGGGGGGGGGGTTGAAACCGACTCCTGGGAGTCTCGTGATCTCTCTATGCTCTATGCTAGCTGAGGCTATGATCAAGAGGGGTTGTGAGGCTTACTTGGCGAGTAGTGTGATGCCGGAGTCTGTTGCTAAGGTTGTAGTGAGCGATATCCGTGTTGTCTAGGACTTTGTGGATGAGTTCGTGATAACCTTCATTGATGGCATCTTGGTGTATTCGAAGAGTCCAGGGGAGCATGAGAGCCAGGAGAGGGCAGTTTTGGGGAAGTTGCGGGAGTAGAAGTTGTTTGCTAGGTTGAGCAAGTACAGTTTCTGGCAGCGGGAAATGAGTTTTCAGGGTCAGGTGGGTGGTTGGTTTATCAGGGGGGGGGGGGGGGGGGTGGGGGGTGGGGGTGAGACCGACTCCTGGGAGTCTCGTGATCTCTCTATGCTAGCTGAGGCTATGATCGAGAGGGGTTGTGAGGGTTACTTGGCGAGTAGTGTGATGCCAGAGTCTGTTGATGAGGTTGTAGTGAGCGATATCCGTGTTTTCTAGGACTTTGTGGATGAGTTCGTGATAGCCTTCATTGATGGTATCTTGGTGTATTCGAAGAGTCCTGGGGAGCATGAAAGCCAGGAGAGGGCAGTTTTGGGGAAGTTGCGGGAGTAGAAGCTGTTTGCTAGGTTGAGCAAGTGCAGTTTCTGGCAGCGGGAAATGGGTTTTCAGGGTCTTACTATTCATACAGATGGAGTTTCTGTGGATCCAGCTAAGATTCAGTCTACCTGAGTTTGGGCCTAGACCGAGGAATGTTGCTAAGATTAAAGTTTTCTCAGGGAGTCTCGTGATCTCTCTATGCTCTATGCTAGCTGAGGCTATGATCAAGAGGGGTTGTGAGGCTTACTTGGCGAGTAGTGTGATGCCGGAGTCTGTTGCTAAGGTTGTAGTGAGCGATATCCGTGTTGTCTAGGACTTTGTGGATGAGTTCGTGATAACCTTCATTGATGGCATCTTGGTGTATTCGAAGAGTCCAGGGGAGCATGAGAGCCAGGAGAGGGTAGTTTTGGGGAAGTTGCGGGAGTAGAAGTTGTTTGCTAGGTTGAGCAAGTACAGTTTCTGGCAGCGGGAAATGAGTTTTCAGGGTCAGGTGGGTGGTTGGTTTATCAGGGGGGGGGGGGGGGGGGGGTGGGGGGGTGGGGGTGAGACCGACTCCTGGGAGTCTCGTGATCTCTCTGTGCTAGCTGAGGCTATGATCGAGAGGGGTTGTGAGGGTTACTTGGCGAGTAGTGTGATGCCAGAGTCTGTTGATGAGGTTGTAGTGAGCGATATCCGTGTTGTCTAGGACTTTGTGGATGAGTTCGTGATAGCCTTCATTGATGGTATCTTGGTGTATTCGAAGAGTCCTGGGGAGCATGAAAGCTAGGAGAGGGCAGTTTTGGGGAAGTTGCGGGAGTAGAAGCTGATTGCTAGGTTGAACAAGTGCAGTTTCTGGCAGCGGGAAATGGGTTTTCAGGGTCTTACTATTCATACAGATGGAGTTTCTGTGGATCCAGCTAAGATTCAGTCTACCTGAGTTTGGGCCTAGACCGAGGAATGTTGCTAAGATTAAAGTTTTCTCAGGTTGGATGGTTATTGTAGGAGATTTCATAAATCTCGCATCCATGTACTGCCTCGACATTCATGATGTATTTTTCTAACACATTCGTGTTGCACTCTGTTTTGTAGTTTTTCATCCTTCGGCTCCTCCTCTTGCGGATTTACCTTTCAGAGAAGACCTTAACAGAATAAAGGCAGGAAACCATCGTTAGGACGATCTGTCCTACACTCGTGTCCGTCGTGCTTGTGACATACTTGGTAATGACTCTCTACGAGTTACTTTAATATGATAAAGTTTGTGTTCCTTTGACTTCAAAGTCTGACATCGCTGTGGATGTTTATCGTTTTCAGATATCTGGGATAGCGAATACTGGGCCGCAGAGATGTGAGGTGCTTCTCCCAGAATTCCTGCGTTCAATACTCCCTCTATTTCGATCCGCCCCAGGAAATCTAGGAGACTTTCTGAGGTGTCGAATAGGTCAGAAGCTGAGGTTACGGCCGATCCGTCTGCTATAGTAGTTATCTAAGACTCTGAGGATAACACTGAGTGCGTTTCTCTTCCAAATCAGGAGGAGACCCAAGCTGTCAAAGATGGTTCCTAGAAGATTCCTAATGGGACCGATGCGGCCGATATGCAAAGGGCCGATGATACGTCAGCTCGGGGGTCGGTCACTGGCGAGTCTAACAAACCAAAGGGTCCTGGCAATTTTTCTTATTCAAAGGGAAAAGGGAAAGTTGATCTTGTAGATAAGAAGGCAGAGAAGAAGAGGATAGCGGCTAAGGCAAAAGCCGACCTCGAAGTGGAAAGGATTCCAACCTTCCGGATCGGTGGAACTTGTGAAATCCTTCCGTCCAAAGCACCCATTGCTCAAAGTTTGGGTGTCACACCTCCTGCTTCTCTTCCTGTCAGTTCTGACAATGCGGCGATTCCGCCGTGTCCAGCTGTTCAAAAAGCTATTAATGTTCCTCAGCTTCCTCCTCCTCGTGCTTCTCTCTCACTCCGTCGTCTAGACCAGCCTCAGAGCTTTCGTCCGAGTCTTCTCTTTCAAAGAGAAGACGTACTACTGAAGTACCTCGCCAAAGGGCTTCTGGTCCTTTGGGAAATTCGTCAGTTTGGGTTCCTCCACGTCATGACAATCGCTGGTCATTCTCCCATACTGATGATTAGTTACCATTGGTTTCCTCGGACATCAAGATTGGGGCCGAGCTGATAAAGAAAATTAGTCGGATCAGGGTCAAGTTTCCCGCAAATCTCGAGGACCTCCTCGTGCCAGATCGCTTTCTTGACTGGTCATGAGACCTACTTAACATTCGTCCCCTACTTAAATCCTTTTCGAATCACCTCTTTCCATGGCATGATTTGATATCCTTTTTTTGCAGATAATCAACTCGGGGGAGTCGTATTGTTGGTGCGTATGAAGCAGTGGTTGCCAAGAAGGAGGAACAAATCAAGTACCTGCTGGCTCGTACTGATGTTGACGCAGCTCGGAAGGAGCTGGATCGTCAGAAAGATCGTGTTGATTCCTCGGAGGTTTCTGCCACCGCAAATCGACAAAGTGCGGATGATTACGCGGCTTAAGTCGAGGAGCTGAAGGGAGAGAAATAGAGGCTGAAGGATGAAGTGAAGAACAGAGATGTTCATCTCGAGGTGGCTTCTGCCGAGATAGTTGAACTTCGAGCTAATTTGGAGAAGTCTCGCTTTACCGAGGATCGTCTCAGGAAGGAGCGTGATAGAGCACACCGCCGAGCTGATGAGATCGCGAGTGGCAGTTCTGCCTGAAATACAAGACATTCGTCTCGTTTAGAGCGGATACTTTCGTATCTCGTAGCTCTTCATGATCAAGAAGAGGTAAAGGCTCAACTCTGTTACAGGCGCGGAGCCCGAATAAGCTTGGAGGATATGGTGGAGGCTGAGTATGAACTCCCACCTGGTCTTCTTGAGAATTATGCTAAAGAAGAAAAAGTGTATCTCGCTAAGGTTGAGTCCCTCGCTGCGGACTCCCTTGGCGATGATACTCTGTTTCCGACGCCGCCGCCTCCTCCTGCTGGTCCGCCTCGGGATGTTTCATCCCATGTTCTAGAAGGAATCAGCGAGTACGGGTCGTTCCTCTCTCTCCAACATAATCAAGATGGTGACCGAGTTTAAGCCTCATGTGGCTCATAATTCTTTTTTATGTCGCTTTTGAACATGGTGCCCACTTTTGTGGGTTTTAATTTACTTTTGTAAACATTGCCCTTTTTTCAGGGTTTTCTTTTAAGAATTAATACTTTTCTTGCAATCTCTTTTCAGGAAATCGGCTTTTTTAGTATTTCGTAAATACTTGGGAAATTTTCCTATTCTAACGATTTCACAGGAGATCGGTTTTAAGTATTTTTTTAATACTTTTCTTTTTCATTTGCGATCTAACAAGAGATCGGCTTTTAGTATTTCGTAATACTTTGATTTTCCTTTACGATCTAACAAGAGATCGACTTTTAGTATTTCATAATACTTTGATCTTCTATTGTGACCTAACAAGAGATCGTCTTTTAGTATTTCCTAATACTTTAATTTTCTTTTGCGACCTAACAAGAGATCGGCTTTTAGTATTTCATAATACTTTGATTTTCTTTTGCGGTCTTAAGAAAGATCGGCTTTAAGTATTTCATAACACTTTGATGCAAATTACGTAGCTAGACTGTATTAACACTTAGCTGATTGCGAGCTCGAAAACTCGGCTTAAAAACTAAGATTACTTCCAGAAGAGCTCTTTAGTGGATGTGAACTATGTAATTCGGCTTATTAGTAGTAAGATTCCTCCAAGACTCCGCTGCTTACCAGCTCGGCAATGGTTCTTAGAATCTACACTTAGGTACGAGGCGGACTCAGTTTGGGGTCTGAGAGTTCAAAGAACTAGTGCTTTGACTTAGCTCAATTTTTGCCTTAGGACGAAACTTTAGTATGTGATCGAGAGCCGGCGTGTAATTTACTTGGTTATCCTAAGTGCGAGGTGCGGACCTGGCTCTGGCTTATTAAGTTTGTGGATTATTTCACCACGGCACTTATGAGAAGTGCGTTGAATGTTGGATACCTGGCTAGGGCACCAACGTGAGTAATCACAGTCAGAACAAAGTGAGTTCGGATTTTCGTAAGGGCATGCGTTCTTACATCCGTCCGACTTTTGAGGGTCGGATTGATCAGAAAAAGTTTATTTTCTTTAAAAAGTTAAAGTTTTTATTAAAGGTGGTAACTGCGCTTTTGCAAAGAGCTGCCTACGTATCCTCGAAGAGAAATCAACGAGAAAAGCTAGAGCAACGAGAAAAGCTTGTGTGGAAAAGAAGACAAAGAGAGGTTTGCTTTGGCTGTTAGAAGAAAGTCATCATAGCTAGAGCTTGACGAAAAGAGCCGATATGACTTTAGGGTATTTTGAAGCAAATTATATATCTTTTCTTTTAAGTTCAAAGCATATTATTTTGTATGGTAAATAACTGAGTCAACAAAAAAATATAGTAAGAAATTATCATCAAGATATGACTTCAATTTAAAATAAAATTTAAAAAACTTTTATTGACTAAATTTAAAACTATAAGAAACAACCGAAAACGCACCCGAAATTAATCTATACTAGGTTTTTAACCCGAAGCTAATTTTGCAAATCATATTTTGTATATATCAGAAATATATCAATATCATTTTACTAAATCTTGTGCAAACATACTAAAATATACAAAATTTAAAGAAAAAACTATTATCAATGTAAAACACTCGATTTGTAGATATTTTCATCATGTTACAAATGAAGTGTAAACTGCATGGATAGAACATTTACCAATTTCAAATGAAAACTGAAATTAGAAAAATGTAAATTATACAATTTTATAATTTATAAATTCATTTTCTGAAAATTCATCATTTAATTTAATTTTAAATTAATTTTTTGAAAATTGGTAACTTTTTAGTTAATTTTATTTTAAATATGTTCTTCTTCCTTCAGGGTTTTGGTTCTCTATCATCGATCCTTTTCACTTGAAAGCTTTATTAGGGTTTCTCATGTCTTCCTCATCGACTCAAAATATGGTCGTCGAGTTCATCCTAGTTGATATTGTGTTTTATTGTTCGATTTTTGTTTTAATTTTGCCTATTAATGTAGGGGAAAAAACGTGTTGTTTCTTAGTTAATGATTCAGTAATGACTCATTATGCTATCTCAGCCCTTTTAACATAAAAAAATTAAAGATCGAACCTTTGTTCTGAGAACCAAAGAGATGTCTTGCATCCCATGGAGAGAGCTGGAAATAACTGGTCCATCAAGTCCCCAGTGTGTCACAAGCATTGAACCAACCTTGAAAGAATTGATTTTAAACTTATCCTTGTGATAAAGAGTTAAACAAATTAGAAACAACGAGGGAAAGAGAATTGCACTTGTGAGTGGTTTGACAAATTTTGGGCGTGAGTTTTCTAATTCCGTTTTGGCTTGGACTTTGTAGAAACTAATCTGAGCAAGAGAAATAAACCATGTCAAATATAAGTTCATGAAATAGGGAATTTTTTTTATAAGGGAATCATTGATCTTAAACGTGAATAGACTCGGTACGACATCAACAATGGAATGTCCCAATTGAGTGGTTAAAGAGTGACCCTATAAGGCTATTATAACATAATTTTTAGGCATAAACTTTGAAACTATTGTCGTTGCTATGCTCTGCCAATCTCTACATGCATATTTGATACAAAAATAAAGCCTAACCTAATATGCTTCATGATTTTGTAATTTTCAGGCATCCAGTTTAAAGCTTCTTATGTGAAAATAAACACTCACAATCGTATCGGTGCAACGCCCATTTGTCACAATACATCAACACCATTGGAAATCTTCACCTGTGAATTGTAACAAATGAACAAAGAAAATTCATTTTCTGGCCAATTGAGTTATAGTTAATGAAAAGAAAAAAAAACTTTAGAAAGAAATCTCCCATTTTCAATTACCAAAACTCTCAAATGAGGAGCAAGAGTTTTAGCCCTAATTGCACCATAAACTCCAGCCGCCTTTAATCAGTTGAGAGAGTTTTAGTCCTACTTGCTCCATATATATATGCTCAGGTGCAAGAGTTTAAGCCCTAATTCCCTTTGGTACGGATTAGATTTGTGTGTTGGACAAAAAATTGTACCTAAAAGGAAAATAATCTTTGACCAAAAAAAAAAGGAAAATAATCTTTGACCCAAAAAAGGAAAATAATCTTATACTAATGTTATAAATATTTAGTATATTTAAATAATTAAGAAGTTTTCTATTTATAATTAAAAGTAATTTTTTTCCGAAAGATAATGGTTATTATTATTGTCTCGAACGAAATATTGCGTAAGTTGTAAAACATATATTGATCCAAAAATCCAACATCAACAAATTCATACATATTTATTGATCCATAAACTCAACTGTTACACGAGAAAACATGTTAGACCTTTCCTAACTACCCAAAGAAGAACGACATCACACCCAAGTGATTCGAATCTGAAGAAAGATTTCCTAGTGAAACTTGAGGGGTCAATATATAAGATTATACTAATATTTGTTTTTGATGAAATAGTGAAACTTGAGGGATCTATATATACACTACAAGAAAACAGGTATTTGTGACACTCAGATTCGTCACTAAATCGTCACTAATGGTCTATTTGCGACTACTTAGTGACGAAAAACAGTCGTCGGAAATTCATCGTCGCTAATTTCTGCAGTCACAATTCAGTCACCAAATAGCGACGCAACAGTGACATAATTTTTGTCGTCGCAAATTTGCGACTAATTGGTGACAACGAAACAAACGTCGCATATTAGCGACAAAATTGTTGTGGTGGGAAATAAACGACGAATCTGTGACGATTTATGTAGTCGTGAAATTAAGACTAATTTGTGACGGGTTTGGTAGTCATTAATTAGCGACAGATTAAAGACAGTTTTGGTGATGGATGAAAATCGTTCTTAGTCACTAATTAGTTACTAATTTGCGACGCGTGGTGTATTTATAGTCAATTAGCAGTTTTTAATTTGTTACTAATTTGATACAGAAAGAATTAAGAGTTGAGTGTTTTCAAAAGCAAAAATCAAAATCATACATAAAAGTCTTACAATTATATGTAAGTTAAGTTTTGAAGCATTAAGCTTCATAAAATAAGGTTTAGAGTACGAAAAGAGACTTTTAGAGTACCAAATGCATAAACATATTTTGATGCATATGAGAGCGTTTTTTGAGATAGAGAGAGTTAGGGTCCATAGAGTATCACATTAGACAGGGTTGGTTGTGGGTTGTGCAGTAGGTTCCAGAGCAGCGGAGTCGGTTGAGTGATCGTTGTTCTTCATAAACGTGTAAACCATCTTCTCCAGTTGAGCAATTCGAGACTGACTGTCCTTTAGCTCGTTCGAAAGACGCAGATTTTCTGCATCTCGACGCTTATTATCTTCATCTTGTTCAACAATCTTTTGACGAGCAAGCTCAAGGTCGTCCTGGATATCGAACAGAGATGACGAAGATGACTCAACGTAGCTGCTCTTCCTTTTCTCATTCCCTTTCTCAAGCTGATATGTCAGCTGACCCATTCCATAAGGGTTACCCTTGGGATCGAACCTAGTACACTGCAACATACACATATACAATATATTCAGTCTTAGAAGTTCAAATCCAAGCAATAACAAGTTAACGTCTACTCACAAAGCTAAATCAAGTGTGATATATATTTGAGGAACAAATAACCTAATTTGGAAATAATCATAAATCACAATGTACAAAACAATGAATTCAATGCTACAAACAATGATTTTGAAGCCTAAAACACATACAAAACAAAAACAAAGAGCAAGAGAAAAGGAAAAGAAATAAAACCTATTAGTAGAAGAGAAAGATTACCTTAAGGAAGATTTCATTCTTCTGAGCAATGGTGAGATTTCGGGGAGTAGAATTCTCAGAAGCAACTGAGTTTCTGGTGCATCGCCATCTTCTTCCATAACCTCTTGCAGGGCGGTCTCATATGTGTCACCGACTTCCTTAGCTTTTTGATCAATGAAGGAGCCATCGTCATTTGTGTGAGTCCTTAGAAACACTTCACCCCATGAGATAGGACGGCCTAGTTCCTCCTCCTGCAAGAGAAAGAATGATAAGATTGATTTGTATATGTAGTTTGTAACAGAAAGAAAGGAAAAAAACTATTACCATATCTTCCTGAATGGTCAAGTAAGAAGATTGGCCTGATCTATGCCTGTGAGCTCCAAACCCGTTACGGTTAGACATACGAGAGTTGGAAGCAGTAACACTTTTGACTTGAGCCGCTGGAGTGTCCCAATGGACCCACATTCCATCCCAAAGCTTCTGACCGATCCAGATTGGCCTCACTCACTACAAGAAAAGGGAGCTATTGTGACAAAATTTGAGACTAAACTTGTTCTATCACAAATTTGTGATGTTTTAGATATTTTTTTGTTACCAAATATTTTTTTGTCTCAAATGCATAGTTGTATCGTCTCAATAATGTGACGGGAAAAATCGTAGTCAATATTTGTGGTAATTAATTACTAAATTGTGATAAAAATAACAATCGTGACACTTATGACGGTTTTATTACAGTATGTGTCGTCACTATTTTTAACGAAATAATAACAAACTTGCAAGTACCGGTTTATGACGCGACTGTTATTAACAATCAGTAACTATATAATACTAAACATGTACTAAAAAGTTATTGTCATAAATTATAACGAAAAGTATAGTAGTTTTGTCACAATTTAAGACTAATGTACTGACGTTTTATCTTGTCGTATTTTTATATGGAATGGCTACTAAAATATCGTCCAAATTTCTGACATTTTTGTGACAAACAAAAATTAAATAACAGTGACATAATATCAAAAACAGAACCGTAATAATAGGTATTATTCTATTTTGTGGTTTAACCGAATCTCTTGCAAATGGTGCAACAGTTGGTGATGATGACAGCGAGACAAGTTATGGACTGAAAACAACAGAACTTAAGATAGGAATACGACTTCCGCTATAAGCCATCCATCATGGGCCAACTGCAAGAGGACCATATCATCCGCTTCTTGGCCTGACTCACAATTCCCCTCATCCGCTTTGTAGCAATGGCATTGAAATGAAACCTAACAAACTCAGTGATCCCTGCATCCCAATTGTACTTGCTCTACACATTAAAATATGTAGTTAAGCATTTATACATTGTAGTGTAACATAAGCGAAATTGGAAACACTTACCACAAAAGTTCTGAAATATCTCTCTTGCTTGTTGATAGGCGTCACAGTCCAGCTATAGTAAGGACCATCAAACTTGTGACGAAAGATTCCAGCGATGACACGGGTCAATTTGCCTTTGTCCCTAGTGAACCTAGCAAATAAATACAAACAGAGGCTAAAAGACAGATACAATGACAAGTGAACAATGAAACAGATACAATCTGGAATCAACTTACCATAAACTCTTTTCCACTGTAGGAACATGACTGAGGAGAGGCAGGTGTGAGCGACCTGGAAGAGCCAAAATGTTATCCAAAAGCTGCTGGTAGTCTTCACCTTCTTGTTCCTGATCAACACCTCCATCGTACACACCTACAACGTGTTCAACCTCATCATCATGACCTTGTTCTTCTTCATCATCTTCCTCATCGTCCTCATCTTCCTCATCTTCTATCTCAACATCCTGAGTATTTGGTTCGTGATTTAGATTGATGGAAGGAGAAGGATGTACCGATGGATTAGGAGACACTTGTCTTTGAGATGCAGGAGGGTATTGAAGTGGAAGAATCCTAGTTCGAGAGAGTGAGACAGTGGCACGAGACGACGGTGTTCCCTGAGAAGGAAGCGTATTACGACGAGACAAATTGGAGTTAATTGAAAATGTATGACCTCCATTTGTCCTGAAAGCTCCGGTTGGTGAACCTCCATCGCTGTGATTGTGTTCTCCGGTTGGATTCTCTCCATGACCCACCAACACTCTTTGACTACCACCGGAAGCAGCTGGAAGGTTCTGTTGAGACGTTGGGAGTGTCTGAGGACCGCCGCCTACAGCGAGACGCTTCCCGTCCGCCTTAGAGAGTGGCGGAGAAGAACCGCCTGCAGCAACACGCTTCCCGTCCACTTTCGAGAGTGGCGGAGAAGAACCACCTGTAGCAACACGCTTCCCCGCCGCCTTTAAGAGTGTCTGAGGACCGGTTTTGGGTCTTCCACCAACACCGGCTCTTCCACCAACACCGACTCTTCCATCAACAACGGCTCTTCCACCTGCGCCGCCAGTAGAACGCCCTCGCCCTCGTGAACCACCTCCTTTCATTGTAGCCATGACTGAAATGGGTTAGGATTTTCGATGTCTGTTTAGCAGGGAATCGAATGACTGAGAAAGCGAGAGATGAAGATTTGAGTAAGAAGAAACAGAAAATCGATGAGGGTTTTCAGAGATGAAGAACCGAATCGATTTCTTCACTCTGGCTTCGAATCAAAGCGATGATTCGATAGAGAGAAAGAGAGAAGAACGGATTAAGCGAAGATAGAGAGAAAGAGAGAACAGATTAAGCGAAGAAGATTTGGAGGCGTGGAATCGTCTTTGGTCGAGAGAGAAACAAAAAAAAATTAGGGTTTTTGCGAAATAGATTTGGGAATAAGATTGGCTTTGGTTATTTGGTGTAATCGTCACTAATTCGTCGCTAATGAGTAGGAATAATTTGTTTTGGGGGCCCAAAACATTTGGTTTTGCAGGCCCAAATCCATAAGCAGCGAAGTAGTATCTATTTTGTGACTATTGTGTGACTTTTTGGTGACTATTTTGTGACTATTTTGAGACTATACTGGTTGTTATAAATCAAAACCCTAAACCCTAAATATTTGGACCAACATCTATGCTCCATTCTTATTGTAAACCATTTCAAATGCATTTTTTGATTGTTTGTTTCATTATATCCACCAAAATATTCCAAGTTCATAAATTTGGTTTAGAAACATCAACTTCATCATTGTTACATTAAACTTATACATCTAAGCAACACACTTGTGGAGACAAAGATGATTGGAAAAATAAAATTACTTTTTTCACTCCTAAGTCATAGTTTTTATGTCCTTTTTAGTTTGCTACATTGTTTATACCAAAAAATTAACATACACTTCGAATATGTGTAATTAAATTGCAAAATATGAAAGAGTCAGTTGGTAATCAGTCGCAAATGAGTCACAATTATTTACGGCGTCGTAAATTAGTCACCGAGTAGTGGCTATTTAACGACGATGTTGCGACGATTATTTATGTAGTTACTAAATCATACCCTAAACCCTATATCAATTACGGCGCATCACATGAGTCACAAATCTCAAATTAAAAAGTGTAGATCAGGTTGTTCGAACCCCCTACCCGTAAGTTGTTGTAAGTGTGTATTAAACGGTTGAGCTATTCAGTTAATTCTGTATATATTAACATTAAGTTGTTTAAATATGTGCTGGAAATCCTTTTATTTTAAAGTGTATGTCTCTAAAGAGTCACAAATGAGTCACAAAGTTTTTAAAATATATGTTGTAACCACGGTTCGAACCTGGAACCCCTTAATGTTTGGAAGAGATGTTGTGTATGTCTGAACCATTGTGCTATTGTGTTAAGTCGTTTATCGGTTACATTTGTTTGTATATAATTGCTATCATTTCACGTTTCATTATATTATTTAGTATACATTAATGTAAAATCCCACAAATAACCAAACACACTTACAAAATAAAATTACAAAACCACAAATATAATACACATTACTATAAAATCTTTCAAAAGTCCAAACACACTTGCAAAATATAAATATCAAAATACAATCTCACACAATATTACACATAATTTGTAATCACGGTTCAAATATCATCTTCCTCGTCCGAAGATGATAAATTACATTGAAACTCATCTGCTGCATCATCGTCTCCAATCTCATAATCGATGTCTTCCATTGGTTGTGCTCGATCAACTAAAGAATCGAAATTGATTTCATCTACCGTAGACGTCAATCCCTCATCAGAAGTTTGTTGCAAATTGACAAGATCTTTTTCGTTATACTTCCCTTGAACACGATTTCTTGGATTTACTTTCAAAACAGATAGCCATACTTTCCGAGGTCGTTTAGTATTTGGGTATGAAATATAACAAACCTGATCAGCTTGGGACCCTGACATTAAATAATTTTTTGATTAATAAAAATATTTAGCTAATTTTATTGGGATCATGAAAAACATACCTAGTATGAATGGCTCGTAGTTTGGATATCTCCCAGTTTTAAGGACGTCGTCGACAACGCCTACCGAGCTCTTTCTTGTCCCTATGTGAGGAGTAGGGTCATACCATTTGCAATTGAAAAAGACGATTTTCAAATTCAAAGATCCGGGATATATGAGCTCGATAATCTTTTGAATTTTTCCATAGAAATCATTTTCCTGAGACGCGTCAGAATAATTTTTCCCTTTCACACATACCCCATAATTCATTGTTTTCCTGTGTTTTCCGTGGTCCTCGGTGTGAAACATATACCCTCTTGTAAAATACATAGGCCACGATGTTGCCATGTTTAGAGGACCTTCGATAATATCGTAAACCCACAATGGAAAACTCTGTTGACTTCTCGTTGCATTCACCTACATAGAATGGTTACGTTATCCAATGGTTGATGCAGAAGAAGGATGGAATAATTAATTCATAGAAAATACATACATATTGTAGATCCATGTGTGAAATTCATCATCTTTTTTTGCTGTGACCTCTTCATCAGTTAGGTCAGGATTTTCCAATCTAATTTGTGCGTCCATCATTCTGCGTTGCCAAAACATGATTATAACATAAAGATGGAAAATGAAATAAATATGTTATACTTAATTATCGGATGAATTATAATTACCTCTCAAACGGCCGAAAATACTCACAATTACGCAAAACATATGAGTGAGCGCTCTGATATTCCTTATCTTTGAACCAATGATTACTACTTTGGCCACTTAGACGACCCACTTCTTTGAATATATCTGGTACATCTACTTCGTATAAGGGCACTTCACCTTCGTCATACCGAGAGTTCCTGAAAACATGACCATGATAATGATATAATTGCAAGAGCAGCATAATTAACAAACATGGTAAGGTAAATTAGTAATTACCTTCTTCTTCTAGCTGTGGAAATGTGTGGCGGAAAGTAGTGTTCTGAGAAGTAAGAAATTTCCTCCTTCATGTACGCATGCACAATGGACGCCGCTGGATATCTTTTGTTCTTCGCTAAGCCTTTCAAGTGTCCAAAGAATCTTTCAAACGGATACATCCATCTGTATTGCACTAGACCGCCAAGCTCTGCTTCGTATGGTAGGTGGATAGGAAGATGCTCCATCACATCAAAGAAAGACGGTGGAAATATTTTTTCCAGATTACAGATAATCATCACTATGTTCTCCTTCAAAACTAGGAGGCGGCTTTGATCCAATGATCTACTGCTAAGATCACGGAAAAATGCTCCTAGTTCTGCGATTAATTTTTTTTCATAAGCCCAACATTGAAATCTTTACCTAATACCAACATAAAGATGATTGTAATGTAAATATACGTACCTGATATTGCTTGGTGAACATTACGTGGGAGAAGTTCTGCAAATATGAAGGGAAGCAAGCGCTCCATAAAAACATGGGCATCATGGCTTTTCATTCCTGAAAACTCTTTTGATGTCTACACAATTTGCTAAATCTGATACATAGCCATCTGAAAATTTAACTTCATTTTTCACCCACTCTAGTAAGGTAGCTTTTGCTTTTGCTGTTAAGCTCCAAATAGGAAATGGGGCTTTGCCATGAGCGTCAAGATATAGTTCCTTCCGAGCACAAAACGTTGCGACATCTACTCTTGACTTGATATTGTCTTTCGATCTATCTTTGACATTCATAGAAGTATACACGATGTTATCATGAATATTCTTCTCGATATGCATCATATCCAGACAGTTTCGTAGATTCAGATCAACCCAGTATGGAAGCTCCCAAAAGATGCTTTCATTATGCCAATTATGCCAATTCCCATAACCACCAGGTTTAGTCTCATGTCCATTTCCACCGCATACTGATGTTTTTTGCGCCCCGGTATTTAATATACGCTGGTATATTTGTTCACCCCTCCACGTTTCTGGCGGACTATCGTCCACGGCGTTCTTTCCCTTAAGAAAATTAACTTTATTCTTTCGTAACGGATGATTCTCCGGTAGAAATCTTCTATGGTTGTCGAACCAACACGTCTTCCTACCAGCCGGCAAGTAGAAAGCATTTGTATCACTCATACAAATTGGACATGCTAAATTTCCATGTGTTGTCCATCCCGATAACATCTCATAGGCCGGAAAATCACTTATAGTCCAGAGGAGAACAACTTTAAGGTTGAAGTTTTGATTTAACGACACATCATACGCCTCAACTCCATGATTTCATAAGTTCTTTAACTCCTCGATCAATGGTTGGAGAAAAACATCAACACTGCCTCGTGGATGATTTGGTCCTGAATTCAAAATCATTAGAAACAAATACTCCCTTCTCATCGCCATGTCTGGGGGCAAGTTGTAGGGTGTCATGATCACAGGCCACAATGAATGGTTTTTTGACATACCGAAAGGATTGAAACCGTCGGTACATAATCCCAAATACACGTTTCGCGTTTCCTCCGCAAATCGTGGATGTATTTGATTAAAAAAATTCTACTCTGCCGCATCGGATGGATGAACCATTATTCCATCTTCTGTCTCGTGCTCAGCATGCCACCTCATCGCAGCTGCAGTCCTCTCGGACTAGTACATCCTCTTTAATATGTCAGTGATTGGTAGATACCACATCTTGTTGAACGGTATTTTAGTACGCCCCCCCACTAGCCTTGTATCTCGGTTTTTCACAAAACCTACAATGCTCCAACTGCGCATCTTCTTTCCAGAACAGCATACAATTATCTACACATACATCATAGGTTTAGTACGGTAATCCTAGCTTTCGCATCAATGTTTCTGTCTCATAGTAAGAACCAGTTGCATTATTAGGTTCAGGCAAAAACTCTGTCATCATTTCCGCGTCTGAATCCATGCAAACTTTAGCGACATTGTGATATGCCTTGATGTTCATTTGCCGAGCTGCTAGCGATAACCGCGAGAGACCATCACGACAACCATCATACAACGACGTATTTGCTGCAGCTAACATGTCATAGAACTGTTTGGCGTCATGAGTAGGTTCTTCATAAACATGATCATTTCCACTTTGATCATGTTCATGTTGATAATCATTAATTGGCACAGAACCACGAAATGCATCATGAACCATTTCACCATAAACATTTGCGCCATCGTAATTAAACTCTTGATTACCGCCACTAAAATCAGCATTCTCATAATAACTATTGGTTCCTCCGCCATCGTAATTTGTTTCTTGGTTACCGCTACCAAAATCAACATTCCCATAATAGTTACTACTTCCTACCCCAGCCCCAACTACATTGTAATCTTCACCGTGTGCCGTCCAAACATAATAATTTTCCATGAAACCTCTACTATGTAAATGGTACCGAACAGTTTTAGCTGCTTTAAAACCTTTATCATTTTTACACTTCGCACAAGAGCAGTATAACATACCTCCACTGCTGAGTGCCGAACCCTGAATAGCTGCAAACTCTAAGAAATATTGTACCCCCACCAAAAATTCATCTGCAATATTATTTGTGTGAGGATAATTCCGGTTGTACATCCACTCTCGATTAGAATTAAACATAATATTTTGGTTTTTTTGATTTTTTTTTTCTTTTTGGTTTTTTTTTCTCTTTGGTTTTTTCTTTTCTCTGAATTTTTTTTTTTTAGGAATAAGATTTTTGGTTGTGAATGGAGAAGGAGAGATGTTGTTGTGAATGAAGAAAGAGAGCAGCGTTGTCTCTTATATAAGGAAAATTAGTCACTACTTTGTGACTCCAAAATTCAAGTCACAAATTTGTGACACTTATATGACTACTTAGCGACGCATTTGTGACGCGCTAGTGACTACTTCAGGGTGTCACAAAAATTAGGTAACTTACCAACCAACCCCATTTACCACGTGTCCACCCACTTGCTACATTGCCGACATGCTTGCCGACATAGCTACCGACATATATATTTGCGACTGATTTGTGACACTTTCGAGTAGTCTTCAAAGAGTCACAAAAGTGTAGCAAATTTGTGACTGAATTGTGACTGCGTTTAGTCACTATGACAGTCGTCACAACGTGATCGCTAATTTGTGACTTCGCGTTATCTCTGCTGAGTCGCTATTTAGCGACGACTTACCGACGATTTTATAACGTCACAAATAGGTGACGAATGTGCGACTTTATATATTTAGTTGTTAAACCGTCACAAATGCGTCTTTAATCAGTCGCAAAATACGTGACTGAAAAATCAGTCACAAAAGTTAGTCAGAAATAAACAGTTTTCTTGTAGTGATACAAAGAAGGCTTTGCTTTCTTCTCATGAAGACACATCATTATCTACATCACTATCGCTTCATATTCTTTATTTATTTTTATAATCTCAATCTATACATTATACATTTGGAGACAACTGCAAAGCCTTGTACACATACTAATTAATAATTATACATTTGGTTATAACATTATAAAAGAAATTTGAAAAGTCATAACATTGTGCTAATAAATATAGATATCTATATATAAATTTGAAAAGCCGTGCAATTAGTCTTTTTAAACACTAATTAATATTTATATTTAAAGACTATATATTAAACTTAAATAAAGATAGTTCGTATATGTTCGTTGGATGCTGAACTTAAAGTCAGGCTTAAATTTCTGTATAAAGACAAATATGGTTCAGTGTTTTTCTTTTTCAACTTCAGATTTTAAGTTTATGATTTGTTTTTTGTCATAAGAATGAAAAATAATATTTTTATTTAATTTAGTATTTATTTAGTGGCTTAACAAGTTCGTTTTAACCAAGCCACCCAAAACTGGTGGAATCTATTGTGTTATAATATGAAACAACAAAATAGTTACCTAAAAAACCAATTCAGTACGCTATTCTAATTATCAATATATTGATTGACATTTAGGCATTTAGCCTAACTTCTTGACTATTTAAATACATGATTCTAGAGTTTCAAATATGTCAATCATTTGAGTGGTTAATCACTTCTTCTATATATACGAACAACATCATTTATCAGCGTGGGCAAACATTTTCTGTTCGTATTCGAAATAAAAATATCGTTTGTTTACGTCAACTCAAGCAATTGAAGAAAAGATAAACGAATTATGTGGACAACAGAAAATATCAATTTATTTCTCTTTACAAACATTATCGAAATTTCGCATGTGGTGATGCCACGACCAAACTGACATATCTTTTCAGTATATATGTTGCTACTCCTTTCTCAATACTCTCTCATAAACCATAAAATATATTGTTGTTTTATATACTCATAATTCATAAACCATATTGACAACCAAAATATATGGATGTGTCTTTTACGCACGTTTCTTTATGGACGCTAGTCGCCTTGTTATTGACGTGGACGGTGGTCTACGTCACCAACAGGAGGACAAAGGGGAAGAAGACGGCGAAGTTGGTGGATACCGCGGCCGAGGAGAGAAGAGATGGTGGTGCTGACGTCATCATCGTTGGAGCTGGTGTAGGCGGCTCAGCTCTCGCCTATTCTCTTGCTAAGGTATCTAAAACGTCTAATTATTATATCTGCATCGCACTTTTCCTCACTATTTTCTTACCTTGTGCATGAACAATAGAATAAAAACTATACATATATACACTCTAGCTAAATGATAATTTTGTTTTGCATAATACAATTCTATTGCAATATTTTTTGGCTTCCGAATGAACACTCATATATATAATTTTGGATGAAAGGACGGACGTCAAGTACATGTGATAGAGAGGGACTTGAGAGAACCAGAGAGAATGATGGGTGAGTTTATGCAACCAGGAGGACGACTCTTGCTTGCTAAGCTTGGTCTTGAAGGTATATTTCTCCGCTTCACTTTCGTTTTTTTTTTTTTTTGGGGTCACATTCCGCTTCACTTTCGTTAAAACTTTACATTTACATTTATATGAATAAATCAAGAAAGAATACTAATTATTTGTATCTTATATTTCATGATTAAATTTGTGTGTTTATGTTTATATAGATTGTTTGGAGGAAATAGAGGCACAGAAAGCCGTTGGTATAGCAGTTTATAAGGACGGACAAGAAGCAGTAGCACCTTTTCCGGTGGAGGACAATAACAACTTTCCTTACGATCCTTCGGGTCGATCTTTTCATAATGGCCGATTTGTCATGAGACTGCGCCAAAAGGCATCTTCGCACCCCAAGTATGTATCTCTATTCACCATTATTTTGACTTCAAATCCAGATAGGAAGTGTAAAGGGATTTAATCAAACATATAAGAAAATAAACTATTCTATACCTTATACAGTAGAACCTCGATAAATTAATATTCGATAAATTAATAAACACCATAAATTAATTAATTATCCCGGTCCCGAGTCGGGCCAATGTAAAAATCAACTCAATTTGATAAAATGATAAGATAATAATTTTTTTGAAACTCCTATGTAAAATATGGTCCCAATAATAGTATAAATTAATAATCATATATAATTATGTATATATATATATATGATAATGTACTAAACATGGTTTTAGTAATTTTTTTTTAACTTAAAAATGAAAATCTCATTAGACCTTATCTTTTAATTTAAGTGTTACATCAAAAACTTTTATAATTGTTTTTTCGATCTTTACCATAAACTTGTAAAAATTATAGGCAAAATAATTGATTCTTTATAATAACGCTTTATAAATGTATTCATCGATATTAGGGATAATAACTATGATTTTTTCTAAATTTTATACATAGTATACCATTTTAGTTTGATCGTCTATTATGATAATATCATCCACTCTATTGCGATAATCAAAAATTTTAATCAAAATTTCATCAATTTGCAAATAGATTCATTAAATTTCATAATATAACATTATTCGAAAAAACAAATTAAGAAGAATCTTACCTAAAATGGATTTCTCTGTATAAATTAATAATTATTAATTTATCGATAAAATAATATTCTCTCTAAATTAATAAATTATCTCGGTCCCAACATTATTAATTTATAGAGGTTTTACTGTATATAGATCTATTTGTTTTGACTTTTGAGATGGGACATTTATGAACTTTTGAATATATTTTTTGTGTGATAAATGGTAGGCCCAAAATAAGTCTTGGTGTGGGTCATGAATTCGGGTGAATTTTATGATCTCTTAAATCGTTAAACAAGAGAGGAAATTATGGAGGCAAATACGGAAATACCCTTTTGTGTAAAGTTTTTTTTTGGAGAATTGATTGTGTGAAATAATAATAACAAACTTTATAAACACCTTCACATAATCAATGCAAAAATAATACTCCATCTGTTTTATTATATTTGATGTTTAATTTTATCATCAATTCTAAAACAATTCAACTAATAAAAATTGAATCTGGAAAATCCAATTAGTTAAAAATAATAAAAACACAATTAAATGCGCATAGAAAATTAAAAAACATCAATTAAAATGAATTTTTTTTTCTTTAAACATCATTTATAATGAAACGGAGGGAGTAGATGGTTTATATATATGTGATAGCTTTTTGATTTATCTAGGAGGATATTTTTGTCCAGTACACTTCGAAAGTAAACTACAACCGTGTAAATCATTTATTGATTATATAAAAGACATCAGCCTTGTCAAAAAAAGAAAAGAAAAGACATTAGCGATGTTCATTACCAATTGATAAAAAAAGCTTATATACTTTGACAAAATCCTTTTATACCATAAAATAAAATTTTGTGGGACTCGAACTATGTTTAGGGAAAATTGGATACACTAAACTTGGTTTGCAATTCCCCTTCTAAATAATAGATTACTAATCAATTATGTATAAAACCAGTAGCAATGATTTTGCGTATAACACCAAACATCATTTCGCAGTGTACGGATGGAAGAAGGAACAGTGAAATCTTTGATTGAAGAAAAAGGAGTTATAAAAGGAGTGACATATAAGAATGGCGCAGGCGAAGACACAACAGCCTTTGCACCTCTCACTGTAGTATGCGACGGTTGCTACTCAAACCTTCGTCGATCTCTTACCGACAACAATGTGAGTACTAAGTAAACCTTAAAAATGAAAAAGAAAAGACTTCAACATTTTCCTATAAATGTTAATGAAGTATAAATCATGCTACTCACTTTTGAGTTAGTCAAGTACTTTTATTGTCAGAATTTAGTGGATTAGTTAATACAATAATAAGCATTTACGAGCTATTATTTTATATAGGCGGAGATTCTTTCGTGCCAAGTTGGTTTCATCACAAAGAATTCCCGCCTTGCTGAGCCTGACAAATTACACGTGATAATGGCTAAACCCTCCTTCATCATGGTGTATCAAATCGGCGACACCGACGTTCGTTGCGGTTTTGAGCTTTTCCCCGGCAATATTCCTTCTATTGCAAATGGTGAAATGGTTACCTTCATGAAGAACACTATAGCTCCTCAGTTACCTCCAAAACTCCGCAAAATATTTTTCAAAGGACTTGATGAGGGGGCACATATAAAAACAATGCCAACAAAGCGCATGGCAGCTACTTTGAGTGAAAAAGAGGGAGTGATTGTATTGGGAGATGCATTCAACATGCGTCATCCAGCAATCGCGGCTGGAATGATGGTTTTATTGTCTGACATTCTCATTCTAAGCGGTCTTCTCAAGCCATTGAGCAACCTCGGTGATGCAAACAAAATCTCGGAAGTTATTAAATCCTTTTATGCTATCCGAAAGGTAAGCATTTTTCACATACTAATCTAAAACATTGACATTCCTTCAAAATGTATTATTTACAACTTCAAAATATTGAAAAGAATACATGGTATTGTATGGTGAAGCCAATGTCGGCGACCGTGAACACACTAGGAAATGCATTTTCTCAAGTGCTAATTGCGTCCACGGACGAAGCAAAAGAAGCAATGCGACAAGGTTGCTATGATTACCTCTCTAGTGGTGGGTTTCGCACGTCATCGTTGATGGCCCTGCTTGGCGGCATGAACCCTCGGCCGATCTCTCTTATTTATCATCTCTGCGCTATCACTCTGTCCTCCATTGGCAATCTACTCTCTCCATTTCCATCTCCTATTCGCATTTGGCATAGCCTCAGACTTTTTTGGGTAAGTCATTATGTAAACTTTTCCTGATATTATATGCGTCGATTATTTAGTTTACTATTATCATTTGACATTGAAATTTTTTTTTTTTTTTGTGAATCCTTAGATGGCTATGAAAATGTTGGTTCCACATCTGAAAGCTGAAGGGGTTTACCAAATGTTGTCTCCAATATACGCAGCCGCGTATCGCAAAACCTATATGGCCGCAACCGCTTTCTAATCGTTGATGCTTTAAACCGCGAATTATAGTACTATAACATATATGAAGCACGAATCTTTGTGATTGTGCATTATTGTATCTCAATGTGCTTACAATTATTAGTATATAATAGGAAAAACCTGTCGGTAGCAAAAAGATGAATTGTAATAAAAAAACGAGTATTCGTTTAGTTGAATGGTCGTGTACGTTTTGATGGCTTTAATTTTCTTACTTTTAATTTTTGTTTTCTTTGGTCGAAGAAATATTTGTTTTTATATACTTAAATGTCTAAAATATAAGTTATAAAAGAGAATCTATAGACTATGAAAATACTATCCAATCAAATATTGCTACATATACTCTTACACTACAAAAAAAATGAGCTATTGTGACGAAAATTTGAGACTAAACTTTTTCCGTCACAAATTGTGATGTTTTAGATATTGTTTTGTTACTAAATATTTTTTGTCTCAAATTCATAGTTGTATCGTCTCAATAATGTGACGGCAAAAATCGTAGCCAATATTTGTGGTAATTAATTACTGTACCGTATGTGTTGTCACTATTTTTAACGAAATAATAACAAACTTGCAAGTATCGGTTTATGACGAGATTGTTATTAACAATCCGTAACTATATAATACTAATCATGTACTAAAAAATTATTGTTATAAATTATAACGAAAAGTATAGTAATTTTATCACAATTTAAGACTAATATACTGACGTTTTATCTTATCGTATTTTTATATGGAATAACTACTAAAACAACGTCCAAATTTCTGACATTTTTGTGACAAACAAAATTTAATTTTTTTTTTAATTGCTAGTACGCCTAATTTCCTTTAAATAAAAGTATTATTTTGAAATAAAAATATATAAAACAAAATACCAAAAACGTATTAACAAAAAAAAAGGAACAAAATAACCCTAAATAAGTTTATCTTCTTCTCTTAGACCTCCCACCGTCCCACGATCTCTTCCCATGATTTCTACCATCTCCTGCAAAAGAAGAAACTGATATTAACTGCTTAATATTCTTTATCTCTATTTTCTCTCTAATTTTCTTTTTCATTGCCGGTCTCTCTCCTTTTGTTGATTTAGAGCTTTCTCTCTTTCATATGATCCATGGCCAGTGTTCTTCAAGAGGGAATGGAAACGTTGCTGGCCCTTTCTCACTGTATTCGTCGTTACCGGCGTTCTCATCACCAAGCTCACGGCTGGAATCGCCGGTAAGTCGTTTCAGATCTGACCGATCTTCTATCGAAATGACAGAACCAATCCTCAGTTTCTTCTTATCTTTTGTATGAAATCAGATCGGACATGTTTATGTATTGTGTCTCGTAATTGTTTGTTGTGGAAACCCTGATTTATGTATGTATTCTTTTGATTGATTTGCAGAGGAACGCTAAGAATTCAAAGTTTGTCCAACAACACAGGCTGTAATGTTTAATCTCTAGATTGATCATTTTTATTTCAGATTTGTCGATGTCTTAGTGTTTAGTTTAGGATTTGGGCAATGTCTTAATCTCTAGATTGATTTAGTATTACACAAGATCCATATGACTTTTGTTCATAATTGTTTTGGATTTCAGGTGATCTACTCATGTGAATTGTAGAAGCTAAGAAGGCAGAGCTTCAGCTTTCAATTTATGTGATTTCTCGTATTTCAGTTTGGTTCTTTTGTTTCCTTTATTTAACACAATGACTTATGTAAATTAAGATCTTTTCAGTTGGAATGTGCTTTTTAGGAATTTGTTTTTCATTTATGTCATTTATAATCTTTTATAAATTTTCGTTTTGTAATAATTTATTTTGTTAATATGTAAGAAATTGTGACAAAAAATTGTAAAAAATAGTAATTTTATTGAAACGTTAAAATACTAGCTAATAGTTGCATATTAAGACTAATAAATACAACATTTTAGTAACCATTTGCCACAGAAAAAATGATGTTATTACCGTTATTAGGTAAGACGGTTTTAAAACTTTGTTTTAGTGAGTAAGTGTGATAGATTTACAACGTTTTTGTTGTTGTTTTTTGTGACGGTTTAAGACTATTTCCGTAGAAATTAAAGATGGAATTGAGACGATACAAAAATCACGAATTACAACAACTGTTGTGACAATTTTTTTAGTCTTTAGTTATGATAATTTTATCACTAGTATACCTCGTTAGAATTTGTGAGATAATATATACTAAATAGCTTCGTCACAATTGTTGTAACATTTTTGTTACTCCTAAACATTTGCAACGAAGTTATTGTAACTGTTTACAAAATGTCATAAAGTTGTCACAATATTTTTATTGCTACGTAATTTTTTGTATTGTGACGAACTTTTTTATAGCAATACACTTTTTTTCTTGTAGTGTTAGCTTTAGTTCAGTATATTAAAAAGTCTTAATATTTTAAGAAACAAATCATGATATATATGTAATGCTATCAAAATAAAATGCGAACATATTTAATCTGTTGTGGACAATGGACAGTGTTCAGATAAAAAATGAGATATATATATTGAATAGAATGTCAAACTAATTAAAAAATAATAAAACATTTTTACAACAAGTGTTTCAGTATGCTGAGTTTGATATTTTTCTTACTTTACATCAAAGCTAAACATTTATATAGGAGCAAACCATGCTTCTAATCCTCCAACGAATCGATTATTAACGGTTCCTCGGAGCGTGGTCAGCCTGTTACGAATCTGTTTGTCGTTATATTTGAAAAAGTGCAAAGTGTGTAATATGAGTTTCCCCATGCCGCTATTTATTTCTTTTTCTCTATAGGGAATGAAGAGTTGCTTGGAATGAGTATCTCGTCACGAATTGTGTGGTTTTATCGCTAGTATCATCCACCAGAAGCTCAACCAAATTATCCCAATTTGTTATATACTTTTAAACAAGCATATTTTGAACTAGACTCCTCCGTATCTCCTCCGAAAACCTACACTCGAAATAAAAATGATTTCGTGTTTCGGAAAAATTGATACTGTTCGATGTTCGCAACGGATTCGTTAGAGCTGATAAGATAATGATAGAACTAGAATAATAACATCGGTTTAAACCAGAATTGGATGTGTTAAAGGAGCTAAGAAACTATTTCCCGGACTTCAGCATTAAATACTGTTTGCTAAAAAATGCTCGACTCTTGAATTCAATTTTCTCAACTATTAGCACTTCAATTCCATATTGATTTACTGATACTTATGTATTTGTTTGACCAAGAAATGAAGTGTGTTGAGAAAAAAAAAACTGCGATCATATTATTGCACACAAATTTGTATATTCACAAAAAATGTATACTATATAATTTTGCAACGTATAAGCATAACTAGGCAGATACCCATGCCTTGCGTGGGGCGGTGATTTTAAGTAAAATAATTCAATTTAAAATATCGAAGAATTAGTAGTTTATGATTGTAAATTGAGATTTTTACATCCAACACAAAAATAATTACTTATTTAGTGACGAACACAATCTCACTATTTTTTGAGATTTCACAACTACTCGGTGACATATCCCATGCACAACAGAAGAAAAAACAATTCAGAAGATTATATAAAGTATCCCTTAACTCATTCTTAAATCCACGAAAACGCTCTAACTAAGAACTCTCGGAATTTAACTAAGTATTATCACTACTCATGACTTCTTCCATAAAAATCTCGTCTCTCTTCCTTTACTCTCTTAGAAAACTCAATTTTTCCTTTGTCAAACTGTGCCCTATTCCCTAAGTTTCTTTGTTTTATGCAAAACCTCAATTTCTCATGCACCATAATCTTTTTTGTTTTCTCAACCGTGTGTTCCAAACCATATTCTTGCATTTTCTTTTAGATTATGGATGATAGATCAAAATTAATGACAACTCCTGCTTACAAATATCTCATGTAATTTATTTTGACCATTGTAATCAGGTTAGTTTTGATATCTCTTATACGACTCCTTATCCTTTATATCTTTTTGTTTTTTTTCATCTCCCTCTTCTTATTCTCTTTCCTTGCCCTCTTTGTTCACCCTCGGAAAAAAAGAGTTTATTCATATAAAAAATAACAAACATTAATGTTCAGTTATAGTTTAACATAGTGAGATTATAAAGAATATTAGTTTTAGGTATTAATATTCGTTTCAACTTTATAATGACATAGTTTTTCCTAGTAGGCATCGCTCACTAATATTAAATTATCGGCATTATCAGAATATTAGTTAATATAATATAAGAATTCTTGGGAATATCAGTTAATCTCACAATTAAATAGGTATTAATATTACGAATTCCGAAAAAGAATTTTGCCAAAAAAAAAAATATATATATATATATAAATATACGATTTTATCAGTTTATAGAAACAAATAAATTGATGGAAATAAATAAATTGATGGCAAAGATTGTAATTAATTCGATTTCATTAAGCATATTTTTGGAAGTTCGATGCTTCAAATCGCTGTAGAGTTGCCACGTCGGAAAACTCACTTCGTATTTATAGGTATAAATATTTTAATAAAAAAGTAGAGGATGAAAATCAATTTAAGATATTTTAAACTCGATATCTCACCTAGTAGTTGTATTTGCAATAAAATATATTAATAAGGGGATATAACTTTTATAAAATTGTGTTCAATAACATTTCCCTAATAATCTTTTGTTTTCGTTTATATAACACTTGATTATCATATACTCTATTACATCAGCCCTAGGTATATTTGATCTACCTGTAGTTTATGCGATTAGGATGAACAGCTTCCACAAACGTTTCCATGATGCAATTCTCCACAAAAAACATCTTCCATGATGGACAAACTCTCCCCAACGAAATTTTTGTTTGTTTTATAATTTAAATATGTTACTCATATATTTAAATAAAAATTGTTCGAGACATAGTATATAATTTGTAGCTTTTTCTTTTCTT
This sequence comes from Arabis alpina, assembly GCA_900128785.1. Taxonomy (NCBI): domain Eukaryota; kingdom Viridiplantae; phylum Streptophyta; class Magnoliopsida; order Brassicales; family Brassicaceae; genus Arabis; species Arabis alpina. The sequence goes on from LT669791.1 coordinate 12,115,927, forward strand.
TCAATCGGGTCTTTAGAACATCATTATCAGTGAGCCAACCTGAGTCTCATATAATTAAATTTAATAAAAATAACAAAAAAATTAGTCATTAAAGTGTTTTTGCTTTGAGACGTCTCATTGGAAAGAGATGCTTGAGACCTAACACGAGACTCTCTTGCAAATGTGGCAGGTTTTAGCTGGTGCAGTTTTTTCAATTGAAGTATTTTATTTTATTTTATTATAAAAGATCTTTTTTCTCTTCTCTATCATCATCCACATCATTACAAATCATACTTTTTATTTATTTTTAAATTTTAAATTTAATACACATATTATTTAGCATTTATATATTTGATATTAATATCATGAAAAGAATTTGAAAAGTCACAATATTATACTAATAAATATAGATAGGTATATATATAGTTATTGGAATTATTATGGTTTAGTAAATTAAGTTATACCAATATATTTTACATGTCACATATTTTCAATTACGTTAAGCTTTTTATCGCAAAAATTGTAAAAAAAGAAAAAAAAAGGGTATGTTCTTCAAGTGAAACTTGTCAAGCTTGTGAATGATGATGTTGTGTTGTTGAGGAGAAGGATTGTTGCCTGTGGGTATAGCATCGTGTTAGATCTCGACTGCGGCTACCTCAAACTACGAGCATGGGAGAAACATGTTGCTAGTGTGGAATATGGATCATTTGAGCAAGATCTTAGTTACGAAAATTGTCCATATTCATCATGACATCTAAACACGGAAAATGATAGGCATTAAAAATAGGGAAATTGGCATGAATAATATGTTTTTGACCCATTACTCTCTCCATTGAGAGGATAACTTGTCTAGAATAAGTGATTAACTTGCATGTGAGAGAGTCATGTTAGAATCCTCACGATGGAGAGGAGACAAGTTAATCACTTATTTTAGACAAGTTATCCTCACGTACAAGTCACAATGGAGAGAGTAATAACTTCGTTGGTTTTTTTTTTTTTTTTGGGAACAAAACAATCATACCTAGTTGGTTAGTCAAAAAATCCAAAAATAATATCCACACCTCTGTCAGTTTTCAGATTTAAAAAGTAAAAAGTTTTATATTTCTTTTTGTTTTACAAAACAATATTATTTTATCATTTTTCACACATACGATTAATAATTTTTTTATTGTATATTGTTGGAGTAAGCTTGCAACACAAGTTCTAAAGATATTAGGATTAGGAAACATATTTAGGAGTTTATCTAAATATGTTAAAAAAGCTAAGAAAAAAGGATATTATCCTTTATGAGAAAAAGAAAGTTTGTGTAATCTTCTCTATATAAGGAGATGTCAAAGTTGTGGCATAACTTATGAGTTTAAGAGTTTGAGAGATTGTGAGTTTGAGAGATAGAGAACTTTAGGTTTTGAGTTATTTTCCTAAATTAATAAAGAGAGATATTCTTTGTTTGATCTTAAGCTTATCATCATTCAATTTCTAGATTTGGTATCAGAGCCAGGTGCAATCTAAGAGGGAGAGATGGGAGATAACGCTATCGTAGTAACGAAACCAAGAGAAGGAGGAGGACCTTCTTCTATTAGTTGTCCGATGCTAACCACAACTAATTACACCGTGTGGACGATGCGGATGAAGATTACAGTCAAGGTTCACAAGATATGGGAAGCTATATGGAGAGAAAAATAATATGGCCTTAGCCTTATTATTTCAGTCCATACCAGAAAGCCTTATTCTCCAAGTAGGGGAGTTAGACAGGGCAAAGAAAGTTTGGGAAGCAATCAAAGCAAGGAATGTTGGCGCAGATAGAGTTAAAGAAGCTAGATTGCAAACGCTCATGGCAGATTTTGATCGTCTTAAGATGAAAGATACTGAGAAGATTGATGACTTCTCTGGAAAGTTGTCTGAAATATCATCAAAATCTGCTGCCTTAGGAGTAAACATTGAAAATCTAAGTTAGTCAAAGAGATTCCTAAATTGTCTTCCTCGAAAGAAGTACATCCATATAGTAGCTTCGCTTGAACAAGTATTAGACTTGAATGCTACAACCTTTGAGGACATTATAGGTCGTCTTAAAGCCTATGAAGAAAGAATATGTGATGAAGACGAAGTCCAAGAAGATCAAAGCAAACTCATGTATGCTAATATGGAAAATCAAAATCGAGATTTCAATGGAGAATACTATAGAGGAAGAGGACGAGGAGGTCGGTTCTATAGAGGACGAGGTCGCGGGAGGTATAATGGTGAACGAGATACCTCACGCATTACGTGTTTTCGATGTGACAAGTTAGGGCACTTTGCATCAAGTTGTCCTGATCGTTTGCTGAAGCTACAAAAGGCACAAGAAGTTGACAACAATGATACTCGAGATGCAGATGAGCTTATGATGCATGAAGTTGTTTTCCTTAATGAACAACAATGCTTACCAAGTAAGTTTGAAATAAACTCAGGAGAGAACATCTGGTATCTTGACAACAGAGCTAGTAACCATATGACTGGTGATCGAAGATATTTCAAGAGGATTGATGATTATGTTAGTGGAAAAGTAAGGTTTGGAGATGATTCTCGTGTTGACATCAAAGGAAAAGGGTCAATTTCGTTTATTGACATGTATGGTGCACCTCGAGTGATGACTAATGTATATTATATTCCGGATATGCTACAGAGTCGGGTTGCGATATAAGAATGAAAGGATGTTTTCTAACAATGCGAGACTCCGAAGGAAAATTGCTTGCTAAGGCAGAGAGGTCAAGAAATCGTCTATACAAGGTTCATATGGGAATACAAACCAGTGAGTGCTTGAACTTAACTGAGATATGTGAATCAAGTCGATGGCACGCGAGATTATGACACATAAACTTCGAAAGCATCTCGTCCATGGTACAAAAGGAGTTGTCCAAGGAATTCCCCAAATTGTTTTTGAGAAGAAACTATGTCGGTCATGCTTACTTGGGAAACAAACAAGACAAGTATTTCCTCAAGCCACATTATACCGAGCTAACAAGATTCTTGAGTTGATACATGGAGATCTTTGTGGTCCTATAACACCAAATACTGCTGCTGGAAACAGGTATATTTTTGTTATCATTGATGATCACTCAAGGTATATGTGGACAATTCTTCTAAAACAAAAGAGTGATGCCTTCGAAAAATTCAAGTTTTCAAACGATTGGTAGAACAAGATTCAGGAGCAAGAGTTGGAACGTTCAGGACTGATAGAGGAGGAGAGTTTGTATCACAAGAATTTAATGATTTTTGTGATAATGTGGGCATAAGACGACATCTTACTGCTCCATACAGTCCACAGCAGAATGGTGTGGTTGAAAGACGAAATCGAATTTTGTTGGAGATGGCGAGAAGCATTCTAAAACATATGCATGTACCAAATTATTTGTGGGATGAAGCAATTCGGCATACAACCTATCTCTTGAATAGGATAGCCACAAGAGCACTCAAAGACAAGACACCATATGAAGCATTCAAGTTCAAGAAACCATACATCAATCAACTTAGAGTTTTTGGGTGCATTAGCTGAAACGACCCGACCCATTTTTTTTTAAAAACAATAACCCTTGGTCTCGGACTAGCATTCCCATAAATGCTATCCTCAACAACCAAGCAACCACACAGATAACAACACAGCGGATAACCAACATTAAACCAAATAAAACCATTCCACTAAAACAACCGGTTCAACTACAATTTCAAATCAACAAGTTCCACAAACCAGCAACCTAACAGTCGTTCTAAAACGATAAAAGAAAAACAACACGAAAACGAGACCCCAGATCATCTCCCTCTTCGTCGCCATGATTCCACGATCACAATTTGCCTTTACCTGCATCACATGGGAAAAAGAGATGCGTGAGTATTATCATAAATACTCAGTGAGACGGTCATCCCATCTACGACTGCGCACTCAGGCACGATGGACCGCTCAAGCAAACATACATCAAAACAGCACACAAACACAACACAAGGCTCAACCACAGCCAACCAGATAGGCTGTCGATCGACACTACCACTAGGTGTCGATCGACACCTTCTGTACGTGCCTGTCGATCGATACACCCTCTAGGTGTCGATCGACACCTTCTGTACGTGCATGTCGATTGACATACCCTCTAGGTGTCGATCGACAGCCTCTGTGCTGGTCTGTCGACCGACACACCTCGTGGGTGTCGATCGACAGGCCTGCGCAGAATCCTGGGAAATCGATCATAATCCTCTCGGATCGATTCCTCCTCTGCGTCAACACGAAATCTGCACGAAAACAACAATCCAAACAGAACAACAACAATACACAACCACAATCAGTCAACACAAGATCAAACAATTCGTTCCAAACCTATCACCAAGCAACCCTAACGAATCCACCGGCCCAGAAGCCATGGTCACACACTCACCTTAGCCTAATAGTTGCCTCAGACCTCAACCTCTGGCAACTCTTCTCCTTTGCCTCAGAATCATGATCGGAAACCTGATATGGAATCGTGAGACCGAGACCTTTCCAACGATATGCAGATTGTTTCCTAACTCCTTCTGGTTCGATGGAAAAACACCCACGAAGTGGACTGATTGCAGATCCAATTCTGCACGAACCTCTCTCGGAGAAACAACAATAAATCTCAGAATACTCATCCAAAAGACAATCCGATTTCGCCTAAAGCTAGATATAAGAGTGGAGAACTTACCCTAAAAGTTTCACTCCAATCCAAACAGATTAGATAGTCCGTTTCTCTGTTCTTCTAAAACGCGTCAGAACTGTCTTCATCTCATTCTTTTCTACAAACACCAAAACGAATCCTCTTCTCTTCTCTTCCAATTTCTTAGCCTCTATCACGTTTTTCTACACAAAAAGGAGGCTGATATCTCTTATAAACAAGCCATAGGGTTCCCTTAACCCAAACCAGCCAAACCGAACAATTAAAATTAAACCATTCGGTCCAATTCAATTCTCTTTTCTAAATTTTGGTTCACGGGCGTTACACTATGCAAAGGTAAGCAAGCCTCTGTTGAAAAAGTTGGATGATAGATAAAGGGAGCTTATTCATTTAGGAACAGAACCAGTCTCAAAAGTTTATCGACTTTTAGATCCACAATCACGAAAAATTGTAGTAAGTCGAGATGTTGTGTTTGATGAAACAAAGGGTGGAATTAGAGTCATGGTAACTCAGAAAAGGATGTGAGCTTCACTGTTACTCTCGGAGAATTTGGGAACCATGGCGTTCAAGAAGAAAGTGAGAGACATGAGGATAACACAGAGGAACGTGGAGATGGAGAAAACGAGAATAAAACAGAGAAACATGGAGATGATAAGTATGAAGCACGCAATGATAGTGATCTATCCGAAAGCCATGAACAAGATCATGAGCATTAAGCTACAACAGAGAATCAGTCACCACCGGTTCTAAGGAGAACACAAAGACAAACTACGAAGCGAAAGTATCTTAAGGATTATGTTCTACTTGCTGAGGAAGAAGGTGAGACACTACTTCTCTGTCTTAATAATGAGCCAAGAAATTTTGTTGAAGCAAAAGAATATGAAGAATGGATCAATGCGTGCAAAGAAGAGATCAACTCTATTGAGAAACACAATACTTGGAACCTCGTTGATCTACCTAGTGGAGTAACACCTATTGGGCTAAGTGGGTATTTAAGTTAAAAAAGAACTCAGATGGAAGTATCAACAAGTATAAGACTCGTCTCGTTGCTAAAGGATATGTGCAACAATATGGAGTTGATTTTGAGGAAGTCTTTGCCCTAGTAGCACGGATTGAAACTATAAGACTTCTTATCAATGTTGCAACATCAAATGGTTGGGAGATTCATCACTTGGATGTCAAAACGGCATTCCTCTATGGAGAGCTTAAGGAGACTGTCTATGTATTGCAGCCAGAAGGTTTTGAGAAGAAGGGAAGCGAGGATAAAGTTTATAAGCTAAACAAAGCTTTATATGGTTTAAAACAAGCGCCAAGGGCATGGAACAACAAGCTAAATCAGATTCTTACAGAGTTAGGATTCATAAAATGCTCAAAAGAACCATCAGTATATCGAAAGGAAGTACGTGAACATCTTCTTGTCATAGCAGTATACGTTGATGATCTCTTTGTCACTGGAACAAATCTAGAGATTATCAGAAACTTCAAAGAAGAGATGGCCTCTAAATCGAGATGAGTGATCTAGGAAGATTGACGTATTATCTTGGGATAAAAGTAGTTCAACATGACAAAGGAATCACGCTGAGCTAGAGAAGGTATGCTCTTAATATCTTAGAAGAAACAAGAATGAAAGATTGCAATTATGTTTATGCACCGATGGAAATAGGGTTGCAATTATCGAAAGCAGAAGATGAAGAAGAGATTGATGCGTCTATGTTTAGGAAGAAAGTTGGTTGTCTCCGATACTTTGTCCATACAACACTACAAGAAAACAGATCATTAGTAACTCCGAAAAGAGTCACAAAATCGTCACAAATGAGTCATTAGCCACTACTTTGTGACGTAATTAGGGCGTCGCAAAATCTTTGTCGCTAATTTTTGGCATTGCAAAAGCGTGGCAAAGTAGCGACGAATTTATGACACATATAAGTTATCGTAAATTTGTGACTTCTTTGAGACGAAATATGTTTTCGTTAATTAGCGACGAATCAATGACATATTTTAGGTGTTGCAAATTTGCGACTTTTTTTAGACTAAGCTGTTGTTGCTAATTAGCAACGAATCAGTGACACTTTTTTTTACGACGATTTACTGACTGATTTTTCAGTTGTTACATGGCAACTATTTTGTAACGACTCTGTCGTCGTACATATGCGACGCATCTGAGACTACTTGTGTTGTCGGGAATGACTGTTTATGGTCACTAAAGAGCGAGTAAGGAGTCACAAATTAGCGACGGCTTAGCAACTCTTAAGACTAGGAGTGACTGAAGAGTCACTAAAGTGTCACTAATTAGCCACAACTTTGTCTCTCTTTAACTATTGTTGGTCAGTTATGTGTTTGCAAATTTGCTACTAAATTGTAAGTTAAAAACAACCTAAATATGTACAAACAAATCCCATACGAGAACCAAATTAAAAAGTAAAGGTGAAATTGTAGAAAGAAACATCACATAATAAGCATCAAGGTTTGCATTACATAAGAAACAAAAAGAAAAGTAGATAATTATACATGAAGGTTTAGCATTATATAAAAGCCGTTAATTATACAGTAGAAAAAGTTACTAAGTTGATTGTTTAGATAAGGCAGAGAGTTTGAGAAGCAAAAGAAAGAAACCTTTCAAGTGTTGGTTTCATTTGCAGAGGCGAGGTATGGTGCAATGCGCGGATCGTCGTTCTTCAAAAAGGAGAAGAGCTTCTCCATTTCAGAGACCCGAGAATGACTTTGCCTTAGCTCAAGCAGTTCAGCATCACGTCGCCTATTCTCCTCATCTCACTTTTGGTTCTCCTCATCTCGCTTTTTGTTCTTCTCATCACGTCGCCTAATCTCCTCATCGTGTTCAGCTATCTTCTAACGAGCAGATTTCATCTCTTCCTGGAGCTCTTCTAGGTCAACCGGAGCAGAGGATGATGATGCATAGGGTTCCTTCCTTTTCCCTTTGTTGAAGTTCTGAGACAGACCACCAATTCTAAAAGGGTTGCCTTTTTGATCGAACCCAGTACACTGCAACAACAAGCAACACATATTCGTTGTAAGAATCTGAAAGCCAAGTATGAAGAACTGAATGGTTTACCATATACACAACTCCAGATTCTCAAGAGAAATAAAGACACAAACAGAAAAAGAAACCAGGAGAGTACACCAGGAGAGAAAGGATTGCTAACCTTAAGGAAAATCTGATTCTTCTCGTCAACGGTGAGGCTGCGGTGAGTGGAAAGCTCAGAGGATAAGTCAGGGTCCTCTACTCCAGCGCATGGATCCTGTTCCATAACCTCTGCCAGTCGCTTCTCATACGCATCAGAGATTTTCTTCGCTTTTAGATCAACAAACGTTCCATCCGCCAATGTATGCGTCTTGACAAAGACTTCTCCAAAGGAGACAGGTCTCCCTAGTTCTTCCTCCTGTAGAAATAAAAGTGGGCAAAAAGGTAATTAGGTAGAAGCAGGTGTACATAATTGGAAAAGAGCAACGTATTACCATATGTTGCTCAACAATCAAGTGAGATGTTTGGCCAGAGACGTGCTTGTAGATGCCAAGTCCACCACGAGTAGAGGTACGGGAGTTTGAAGCAGTAATACTCTTAGTGATTGCCTCTGCAGTTTTCTAATAGTTGCACATATGTGCCCAAAGCTTGGCACCAATCCAAATTGGCCTAACACCCTTCTTCTTAACCTGACTCACTATTCCTCGCATCTGTTTTGTAGCAATCCTGTTGAAGTTAGCCCTAACAAGCTCAGTGATCCCTATATCCCAATTGTATTTCCGCTACACAGTAGAAAACCTCAGTTAATGTTTGAATAAAACATGTAAAAGAACTCAAATTTCTAACACGGAAAAGAGTGAAACATTACCGCAAACGTTCAGAAATATAGTTCTTGTTTATCTATGGGAGTGACACCCCAGCTAGAATATGGGCCATCAAACTTGCGACGAAATATCCAAGCAATGCAACAGGTCAATATTCCATTGTTCTGAGTAAACCTAGTACATGAACACAAACATACACACTTACACAAAGGCAAAGACAATGGTGCAAACAAAAAACCAAAATAAACCAATGTGATATTCAAGAAAAACTTACCAAAAGGTATCTCGGATAGGAACCTCACTGAGGAGGGGTAGTCGCTGTCGTCCTGGAAGAGCCAAAACGTTTTCCAAGAGCTGCTCATCGTCTAGCCCTTCTGGTTCATGATAACCATCGAATTCTTCAGCTTGGTACGGTTCACCATCTCCGAAATCGTCCTCATCTTCCTCTTCTTCCTCATCTTCCTCATCTTTATTCTCAAACTCTTCTTCTATTTGGCGAGACTGATAGGCTTGGTGCGGTGGTTGGACATTGAGGTTGATGTTAGAGAGGTGGTGACCGGATGTAGCTCGAGACGTTAGTTGAGCAAACGGAAGCCTATTAGTTTTATCTCGGAACTGTTGAGGAACAGTCTTGGTTCGAGAAACTGACCCGGTCGCCTGAGAGTCAGGAGATCTTCTGATAACCGGTGGAGAACGACCTGTACGGTTGGAGGAATAAGAAGAACCCCCACCACCAGGTGACCTAGCTCGTTGCGGTGTGTACCACCGCTTTGTCTGGCTAGAACCTCTCCGGCATTGTCTATCTGTGGTTCCCTTGAAGTTGTAGCATTTTCGACAACCGCAACAAGCGTATCAAGACCGCCGGCTATACCCTTACCCTTACCCTCTCGCCTATTGAGAGGTGGTGGTGCATGTGATGTTGAAGCATCACCGCCGGTTCGTTTCACACCACCAAGAGCAACTTTGGTGCGTTTAGTAAGAGAAGCACTAGGACCGCCAGCTCCGCTCACACCACCAGTACGACCGATGGTTGGTTTTACACAACCACCAGATCTGACGGTTTGTTTACGGGATCGCCGATTTGGTTTACACGACCATCACCAGTCGTTGCTCTTCCACCGCGGCCTCGCCCTTGTGAACCTCCGTGACCTCCTCTACTCGTAACAACCATTTCGATTCGAGGCGAATCGAGAGAAAGAGAGACAAAGTGATATAAAGAGAGATGAAACGAACTAAAGAAGAGAGAGATGAAGATTAGAGAAAGAATCTCTGATGGTTTCGAGAGAGAATCGCCAAAAATTCAAGTGAGAGAGAGAGAGGCGAAAGTATCGATTAGGGTTTCTAATTTGGGGATTTTTGTTTATATATCTAGGTCAAGAGTCAGAAAAGTGTCACTAAAGTGTCGCTAATATTTTGTTTGTGGGCCAGACTAGCCCATGTAAAAGGCCCAAAACAGTGTGGCTAAAGTGTCACTTATTTGTAACGCATTTGTGACTCATTTGCGACGATAAAAACATATACCCTAAACCCTAGACACTTTTTACCTATAGATTGATCTTTTCAAATTTCTAATTCAAGTTATGATGTATTCTTATCCATTTAAATGATTTTGTGCATGGAATTAGTACTAATAAAGTTGATCTAAAGAAAATCACACACTTTACCAAAAATTACATTAAACTTTGTTTAATATATAGAACCTACTAACATGAATTGTCAATTCCACTTGACTATGTAATGTCTCTGTTTACAAACTTCTTATGACTTTTGTATTTTAGCAAAATGTAATTATAGGGTAATATATTGTATCTACTTCAACAATGTTGTATAATTTTGCAAAATTCTTAGAAGAGGTTGCAAAAGCGTCACTAAAGTGTCACTTATTTGTGACGCAGGTGTGACGAATGTGTAACACATTTTTTAATCTGACAGGGAAAATAAAAAATTGTGGTTCTACCTAGGCTCGAACTCGGGTGCATATGAACTATATGGGATTCGAAACCGTTAGACCACTGAAGGCATTCATTAATTTAATAGAATAACGAATTATTATAGACGCTGTTAAAATTAGCAATTTCGTAAAAGCAAACATTTTTCAAAAAATCTTGTTATACCTGGGCTCAAACTCGGGTCTATAAGAACTCTCTAGGATGCAAAACCATTGGGTCACTAAGCATTCGTTACTTTATCAGAATAACAAATATATATACACACGCTCACGATTTTAAAATTCTCATAAAAAACATTTTTCACACAATTATTACATACATATTTTACATACATTACTACTATATATGAAACTAGATGATTGACCCGCACCGTATGCGGATATTAACTTTTTTTTAAACATAGTATAAATTGTATTATATAATAACTTGATTTTATTATCTCTAACCATTAAATATCCATGATTGTTCATCTTTAAAATTATATGTATGTAGAAAACTAATATGCATAAAATACGATTATTAATTTTGAATGTTAACTTGAAAATAAGAAGTTTTTGCTTTTTAACTTATGAATTTGTATTGCAATAAAACAAAAAATTAGATTTAGCAAAAAATATAAGGAATACACCGTTCCAATATATCAAAGAAAAAAACACGAAACCAAACAAAATGATTTCTTCCTTTTTTCTTAGGTGATTTACTGATATTATATGCATACATGAAAAATTTGTAAATTCTCTTAATGAGAATAACTAACTACGTTTCATTGTCATTCACTGATATTAGATTTTTAAATGAGGTTTATTTCTACTTTCTTTTTTGTCTCATCTTTATTTTTTATCTTATCGTTTTTTCCAGCTTTATAAGACTTCTTATTCTTTAGCTATTCCTTGTTTTTATTCATATTTTTGTTACATATTTTTATGTTTCCTCTAGAATTGTTACTTTATAGCAAAATTTCTTCGACTTCTTCCTCATTTTTCTTCAAATTGTTTCCTTGATCTTTATGTTCCAATTTTCCTCCTTTGTTTTTCATCCTCGTCTTTCCTTCTTCTTGTATCATCCTACTTCTTTTGTGATTGTTAAACTAATCCGTACCATATTTTCATCCAAATTGGCAGACAATCTTGATTTTTTAAGACAAAGCAATAAATGTACACATAAATAAATGATTAAAAAGAAGTTATGTAATTATTGCCATATCTAAACAAAGCATCTTTACAAATCCTATATCGGAAAAAACATCTTGTTTCGAATGTTCAAAGTGATATGAAGTCAAAAATTTATATACAGTATTTTATTTACACATAATATCAACAATAACAATCATTATAAACATATATGTTATGGTCGAATATCAAGAGCTATTGTTAACAACACTCTTTAAAATTTCTAATTAAAATCTTTGTGGCTATTACGAATGTGTGTCACTTGCTCGATAAGTTTTGAAGGACCTTGTTGATAAAATTATATCACCAACAAGAACAAACAAACCAACAATTAGTATTAAATACTCCCTCCGTTATTTTTTGATTGATGTTTTAGAGTGATTTTTTTGTTTTGTTTAGATTGATGTTTTCAATTTTCTATGTAAAATTAATTGTGATTTTGAGTTTTTGACTGTTTAAATTCTGCAGTTTGTTTTTTTATTGGTTGATTTTTTTTGGAATTGATGATAAAACATGTTTTGTTTTGAAAAAATTAAAAATTGAATGATTTCTTAATTTGTGTGTATAAACCTTAATATCAAACAAAAATGAACGGAGGGAGTATAAGGCAAGGATATTCCAAGGCATTTTTTGTAATCAAAGCTAACCTATACAAATGTTGCAAAAGTAACTTAAACAAATCCAAGATTGTTGCGAGTTTGATGACTTTTACAAAGATAATAGATTTTATATCTGCAATCTAATAAAAAAAATCCCGCTAATGTAACTTCTATAAATCTTCAATCGATCGACAGATGCTACAGTATGAAAAAAAGGTACATGTACGTTAGCCAACAAAATTGTTAGGATTAAATACAGTTCAATCGAGAAAGAATATAAACCAAAACCATAACATAAACTTCAACTCAATTTAGACAAAACAAAATTTTAAAACTGAACAAAGCTTCCCCCTGAAAACATAATTATCCAAGCGAAACCTAAAAGGACGGTTAAAACATAATTCAAAAAATTACCAATGATTAGAGCATAGTTAGCCTAAAGAATTACTTTTATAGTTCGTGTTCATCTTCAATTGAAAACCTGTAAAAAAATATAAATTTAAAAATAACTATGGAAAAGGATGATGTAAACTGAAAGTATCAAATTGTTGGTACTTATAACTTGAATAATGGGGAAAATGCAGCTGAATTTGATAAGCTTTAATTTCCTCAAATAATTATCGACGAGCTGAGGTAATAGTTGCCATGAATATCAAGTTCTTAAAAATGAAATATATCAGTGAACATATTAAAAATTTAGAATCGCTAAAATTAGAGTAAATACATCATGCGAGAAGAAAGATTAATTATACAAATTGCCTACACTGAAGATTGTTTGTTGGATTTGTTCTTTGTATTTATAGAGAGAGTCATATATTAATTAGCAAAATTAGGGTTTGACAGTGAAATCTTTGAAAATAAAATCTAAACAGAGAAAAATTAGTTCTAAAGCAGAATATTCTGTAGATCAAATATTAGTTTCAAATCGTAATTTTTTATAATCTTGCAGAAAATTATTTTGAATCTGTTTGAAAATTAATTAATAAAATCATATCTGAAATTTAATGTAATTATTTGATGTTATTAACTACTTTCTGAAACAATGTTTCCATTCACAGTAAATGTTTTGTCAAAATGGAACTAAAATTTCAGGTCACGTATAAATTTGTTGTAAACAACAAACAGAATTTACAAAAATAATAATTAATGAAATTAGTGAATGTTGTACATGTCTACGTACATCTAACATGAATGCTTTTTGCTTAAACTCCAGATCTCTTCACTTTCCATATTAAACTAAAACTCAGAAATACGAATCTGAAAAATCATCGACCTGGGTAATCCTCATATAGACTGATATTTGACATCGATCGGTTTTGGTCAAGAGAGAGACTCAGGAAGGAGGGGGTACCGTTTTGATTCGTGAGCATTTTTACAAAAATAAATACTGATTAACACAATTTTTTTATTAAATAATTATAATTTACAAATTGAATATATTAGAATAACTTTAATTCGATTGTTTTTGATGCCATGTCATATTTTTAAACAAACCATGTCATCATTCTTTCTTGACACGTCATCATTTTAAACCAATCAAATTATAACAATTAATGAGGCCATCATCTAGTATCTTCGTAAAACTATAAAGAAATCGACATCTCTAGTAAATACGCCCAATATTATGTGTAAATGAAGTATGCGATTAGTAATCTATATCATAAACTTCGTCATTTTAGTATGCGATTGGAAATTTCTGATTCTTTACAAAAAAATTTACCATTTTTTCTGACCATATTTATTCTAAAAAAAAAAAATTATTTATTAGTATTTTTGTTTTAGTTATCCAATGATTTTAGGGGGATTAGCCATGCCACAATTAATCCAAAGACATGTCATCATTTTTCAATCCATGTCATCATTTTAAACCAATTAAATTATAACAATTAATTAGGCTAATTAAAGTGACTTATCTTTTAATAGGAAGGGGGATGATTTTACTGTTGTCAATAAATAAAATTTGAATATCATCTATCTAATACGAATATTTTGAAAGAAACTATTGAAAAACTACTTTTGTAAAAAAAAGTATACTCTAATTAATTATATAATTTAATATTGTTGGGGAAAAACATATATGATATGATCTCAAAATATAACAACATCAAAATTAGAAAACTAATAAAATATTTTTAAAAAAATCCCGCGGCGTAGCGCGGGTGATAACCTAGATCAGAAAATTGTTACACTACTTCCAAGCAAATCAGATTCATGAAACTTGTTAACGTAGAGTATTTGTGGTTGATTCCTCCTTTGTAAAGTCACTTTTTAAAACTAATTTATTTTACATACCATCTTAGGTAAGTACTTTTAGATTGCAATTGTTTTATGTTCTTTGCAGAAACATATAACAATATTAGGACCCTAATATGCATATTGGACTAGAAAATAGAAGAGAATTGCATTTTGGTTTTGTTGCTTATTGTGCCTTCTTCCAACAGCAACTCGGAGGAGCACTGGACAACATGACCGATATGTCATCCTTAGTTATTTATGGTCATATCAAGCCATATTAGGGTTCAATTTCTACCACTTCTTGTGCCATTAGAACATGAACAATGTTGAAAGTAGTAAAACATAAAAAAAAAATTCTCTAGCCAATTCACCATATATTGGAAGAGGTCTTTTTGTTGTCAATCATTTGAAGAGTATTTCATGCAACACTGAAATGTTCTTTCTCCCATAACAAATATGTAATCTGCTTGAGGGGATTCTATCCAAAAATTTGAGGAGCCTCTAATTTGATAGCAAAATCAATATTCATTCATGTAAAAAGAAAATAAAAAAGCTGAAAGAATGTGAATTGATTGTTGTCTAATTTCTATGTAAATAGGTTGGTCATCTACACTACAAAAAAAGCACAAATTGTATCACGTATTTTAAATATTTGTATTACTTATAATTGATGTAAATGCATTTTGCATCACTTTAAAAAGCGACTCATGAATTTTTGATGCAAATATATAATATCAATTTAAACAAATGATGTTAAAATTCTAAAACTAGTCAGTTTTATAAGTGATTCTAATAATTAACATCATTTAAAAATATAATTAATTTTGTTTTAAATAGTTTCGGAAATTATTATTTTATATTTATTAATTATTATTTACAAAAATAACCGTTTGCAATATCTAGCAAAATCTTATTAACGTAATTTATGGAAAATCATTTATTTGCATTAGTTTATTCATTAATTACTATTTATTTAGCAAAAAACTGTTTTCAATATACATTCAAATCTTGGGAAGATTTACATTACTAAAAACAAATAGTCACTGACAACAACACCAAAATCAAAAATCACTCCATTAATATCGAGTTCCATCAACATTTTGATAACAAAAAAATGATGGTATGAACATTATTCATGATGCGAAGAATATTATTATTCTTGAAAACTTCAGTTCTTCATCCATGCTTTGTTTCTTCCACTTGTAGAATCTCTACAACGATTGTAAATAGCGCATGACCAAGAATTCTGTAAATTATCATCGAATTTGTAACCACTTTTTTGTTCTACAAAATTTTGGTTTAAATCAAAACATTAATCTGTTGAACAATTATTGGAAAAAGTTGCTTGAGTAATAATCATTTATAAATATTATGAATAGAAAGTTGAAGTACCTTTGAAAAGATGCATCTTTGATTTAATCTTATAGATCATAACATGAGAACAAAGATAGAAAAAGAAAAAAGCCGTGAGGAAACAAAACAGAAAATGACAAAGAGAGGATGATGAATTGCAGAGGAAGAGAATGAGATATGGAGATCTTCGATGAATTTTGCTAAGAAAGAGGATGAACATAAATTGAAGGAAAGGAAAGAGAGATTTTTGGGATTCAGTTAATAAGAAGAAAAAGATATTAGGGATTTTAGTGAGAAATTTTAGAGAAAAAAAACGTTAAGGGTTTGAATCATGATCAGTTAATTTTTCTAAAAGAAAATGATCATTTTCTAAACTCATGTGTGTGTAGCATCAGTTTCTAAACTCACATTCATATATAATTTTTGTGTCATTTTTATAAGTGATGCTATAACAAAAATGATAAATTCATCGAGATCCGAATTATTACAAATTTATATTTAATATCAATTTTGTTTAAAGTGATGCAAATTAATAAAAGTTGTCTCAATTTTAAAGAATTGATGTCAAATTAGTTAATAACTACATCAATTATTATAACTGATGCTAAACTATGTATTTTTGTTTCATTTATAAATAAGTGATTTAAAATAGTACCACTTAATTTTGTGATACAATTTAAGTGATACAATATACTCTTTTTTTTGTAGTGCTAGAACATCAAGTTCAGTCAAGTTTTTGCATTTTTCTTCCCCTGGAGATACTTTAATTGTCATGTGTGATTTATGTGGCTATGTCTTGATAATCTCCCTTGACCCTGCAGATTTACCCACAAGGCTTCCCTCGACCAGGTTAGTTTTAGTTTCTATCTCTTAGGAATTTAGCCAGTGCACTTGCAAATACACATATCAATATTAACATTTATTGACTTCCATGGTGTTTTGAGATCTATCAATCTCATGATTAACACACTGCCAAGTTTAGTTGAACAAAAAGTTCTCGCGTACCATAGTTAGCAACTGGGAGCATTTCTTTATGAATCTTTTTACTTATACCGAATCTATCGGTTGGGAGAATCGAATTTCATTCTCAATCTCCTCGTTCTCTCTACTGTGCGCTCAATAGAAACTCTCTCATTATCTAGTTTATTCTGGACAATGAAGCACATATTCTCCCTTGGCCCTGCAGATTTACCCACAAGACTTCCCTCGACCAGGTTAATTAGTTTCATTTCTCCAGTTTTACTTATGAGTTTCTTACTTCATTTTTCAAACAGTTTCTTAACTCAGTCTTTTTCACATATTCGTAAGCCCTAACTCACACTTTTGTTGCAGAAAAAGCATTTTGGTATGCATTCAACAACTACAACAAGTGCCTCGGCACTCAATGAAATAATGTCTTTGTTTAACATGTAATGCAATCTTTTTGGGCTGAACCATAAATTAAGCTACAATTGTTAACGTATTTGCGTCTACTTTTGTACCTTAAATTTACAGAGGAATGATAATTACAATGTTATAATAGATTCTCTAGAGATGTTGGCGTATGTATAGGGAATCTGGAGTTACTTGTAAGATAAACTATTGACAAAATGCTCATATGGGTATTTTTATATGCCCCCTTTACTCAAGTCAAGTAATTAAGGTAATAACTTTATTGTTAACATACATTTGACTAATGTATCCGACATGCAAATCATTCAAACATTGACCAAAATTTAAAAGGAAGTTTTAATAAATTGTGTTTCAATTTTGGAAATAAGTTTATTGTATGCTAAAAGGTAATAAAATTAAGAAGTATATTAGTTAGTCAAAGTAGAGCAACTTTAAATAGTGGTTGATTCAACGTAGAACCAAAATCAGATAAACATTTCATTTCGTGAATTTTATCATCTCCTTTCTACTCGAGCCTCTTGTTTTCGTAATCCTAGTCCTTGTCTTCCAAGGGTACGTGATGATCTCATTCTATATTTTATTGTTTTATCTATTTTGTTCTTTTGAGGTTGGACTTAATTGGTTAATATTAGATCTATATATATATACATATATATACATTTGTGTGATGTATATACACTATATATAATATCTATGTGTTTTTCATTAAATCTTATGTTAGTGATGTCATGTTCATTTCAAAACATTATAAGCAGACTTTTAAATCTAAGAAGACTGTCCTTTAGTTTATACTTGTTATTGACCACAAAAAAAATTTATACTTGTTAAATGATATATGTATGTGTGTGTTATTGATGTGATGATGATATACATATATATATATATATATATATATATATATGTATGATGTGTTAATAATGCGATGATATACATATATATGTCATTGATATGATGAAATATATGTATATTGATGTGATGACGTATATATATATATTAAAAAGTAGAGTTGAATATGCAGTTTTGTAAAAAAAATGAGGTAATGAAAATGTTTGTTTCATTTTTTTGGATCAAAATTTTTTGGTTCAATCTCACCTTATTGGTCGTCTCTCCAAACATATACTATATGCATGAAGAGATTAATGACTTGTCTGTATAAATATTATTTCATCCACAGTAATTCAGCTTTTGCTCAATTCGACTAACTGATCAAAGATTCACTTTTTTCTTCGGTGACAGGATTTTCGCAATGGCAAGAGGTGAAGGGAGTAACCATCATCTTCATGAATCAGAAGCTCTTGATGTGATGCGACTTCGCTCATTGCATCCCATGTCTCTCAACGGTGTACCACATTCTGGTTTGTTTCATGTTAAAAAAGAACCAAACACCACAAATGATCAAGACATTGTTCTCGCTCCAACTCCTTTGCCAATGGTTGCACCGTTCCCATCGTTTCGTCCCTCTGCTGCTGGTTCTGGTCCGGTGAAAAGAGGTCGTGGTCGACCTAGAGGAACAAACAACTCGAAGAGACCATTTGCTACCTCCTACAACGTTTCTTCTGCTTCTGCTTCTACTTCTGGTGCTAGTGCTGGGGCTGGTGCGGGTCATAGTAATGGTCCGGTGAAAAGAGGACGCGGGCGCTCCAAAGCTTCGAATGGCTCGAGGAAGGTGGTGAAAATATTTATAGTAAATCAATAACGTCTATACAAAATTTTCAAGGTGGAATCAGTCAAGAAGATTGTCGAACAGGAAACGCTGAGCTGGTGAATAGCTTGCTGATGCGCTTTGATGCAGTAAGAAGGCGTTTGTGCCAGAATGGCATCGGGGATGCAAATACTACAGCTATGGGTACTTTCAAGAGCCTAGGATTGCGTACAAATTCAAGGAAGAGGATTGGCCCCGTTCCTGGGGTTGATGTAGGTGACATCTTCTATTGCAGGGGAGAAATGTATCTCGTGGGGCTTCATGTAGCCACCGTTGATATTGAGTTCATGGGAATTCACGAGAATTTGGCGGTTAAGGCACTAGCCATTTCCGTTGTCTCTTTGGGTAAAAACGTTGATGAAGCTCGAGACCCTGCTTCTTTAGTGTTTAAAGGGTATGGTGGTACGGCCAAGTATGGTGATGGACCATCACACCAAGAGCTTGATGGAATGAATCTTGCTTTAGATTATGCTATTCAGAAGGAGACTGCTGTCCGGGTGGTCAGATCGGAAGAGGATCAAATGAGGAAGAATAAGAAGATCTATATCTATGACGGGTTGTATTTGGTCACGAAGAAATGGAGAGAGCCTAGAGAAAACGGCTTCATGATATACAAGTTCAAGCTAGTGAGGGTATCAGGTCAGAAACCGGGTTTTAAAGTTTGGAAAGATATCCAACAATGGAAGAGTGGTTTGGTTCCAAGACCAAGAATCATGCTCGAGGATATCTCTATTGGAGCAGAGCTTTCCAAGATCCCTATGGTGAATGAAGTCAGCGATGAGAAGGATTTAGCGCCTTTTGCTTATGTCACTACTCTTTCGCACTCGGTTGCAACTGTTCACCATATGACTAGTAAATGTATGTGTATAAAAAAAGAATGTGGGAAAGGAGATGGAAACTGCTTTTGCATTTTGAGAAATGGAGATGAGTTTCCTTATGTTGATAAGGTTCTGGTCGCTCGTAGACAAATGATCTTCGAATGTGGAAGTTTTTGCTGCTGCTATGATGATTGCAGAAATAAGATGATCCAGAATGGATTGAAGCATAAACTTGAAGTGTTCAAGACCGTAGAGTGTGGTTGGGGCTTAAGGTCATGGGACCCGTTTCGTGCGGGTACCTTCATCTGTGAATACGTAGGTGAAGTGATCGAGAAAGGTGAAGAAGGCGATGATGATGACTACATCTTCGATTTGTCCCGTGTTTATAGCTCTTTAGAATGGAACTATGAACATGAGTTAGTCGGCAAAGGAAAAATCTAATCACGTCTCGGAGCAGTTTGCTTTGGATGAACCGTTGGTGATTAGTGCCAAGAGAGTTGGAAATGTTGCTAGGTTTATGAACCACTCTTGCCAACCGAATGTTTTTTGGCAACCAATGAAGCGTGAGAACAATGGTAAGTTGTATATACACATTGGACTGTTTGCCGTGAAACATATTCCTCCCATGACAAAGTTGAGGTCTGATTATGGAACATCAAGAGGTGAAGGCAAGAAGGTGTGCATGTGTGGATCAGACTTCTGTAGGGGCTCGTTTGATTGATGGTTTTTAATTTGGCTTCATTCAGAAGCTCGTTTGTTTTATGAATTATCTATGTGTTTTTCGAATTTCCTTTTGTTTTATGAATTAGCTGGTGTTTTCTTTTCTTTCATCAATAAACTATGTTTTTCTCATTTGGATTATGGTGTGGGTTAATTTAAAAGTCTTTTTATTTTATTTATATCAGTAAACTAAATTTTTTTTTCTTATCATATATCTCTGGTTCTTTACTCTATCATATAAAAGACACAAAACACAAAAAAGATTTAGAGTTCTTTGACAAAAGAAAAAAAACAAGAATTTAGAGTTATATAGTACGTACCTTTTTTTCTGGGTCAAGAGCATAAATTTTATTAATTAAGTTGAATCATCCATATTATGCAAACCGATAAAGCTTGTTTAGCTAACGAATATGTCAACATATTGACATTTCGTGGAACAAAAGAAAAAGAAACCTTCATGAAATTAGAAGCTAACATCTTTTTTTTTTTTTTTGAAAATGCTAACATCTAATCTCGAAGAGCAGGAGCCTTCCTTAAGGCTTTTATTATGAGAAACTTGTGAATGCGGCCGTATATATAGTAGCTACTATTACAGAGGAAATGAATGTTTATTATGGTCTGAATTTTCATTTGTTGTTGGTTTTGGCATAGGTTACGTAAACGGTGACGTTTAAAAGACTGAGTGATTTGTAACAAAAACTAACGACTGAACGAGGAAGAAATTTACCCGAGGGGCCTTGTAGTTAAATGGTTTATGGGCCCATTATTCTTCGACCCGTTTCAGTTCGAGAAGATCCGGATTCCGGACTCTGGAAATCTCTCTGGCTATGTTTTCCGGGGCGAACTCCGTCTCTATCCTTTGAATGGTGAGATTAACTCTTGTATATAGCAATTAGGGTTATCAACAGTGGCGAATCCAGAAAATATTTTTACCAAGGTCAAAATATTATTATCATTATTTAATAATATTGCGTAAATTATTTTAACACTATTGTTGTCTGTTGACATGATAGTTTCATATTGACCATAATAGATTCGTTCTAATTGTTATTTGTATGACTATTTAATTTTAATTCTTAAAATCATGAACATAATTTAAAACCAAAAGAAGTAAAAAAAAGAGAGGAAAAACCAAGAAAAATGAATCGTAATGGAAACATAAGAAGAAAAATTGGGTTGTTTCTAGGGAAATGTTAAAATTTTGTAAAGAAAAACTTTAAAATAGGTAATGTCAGGGTCAAATGGAGGTTCCGAACACAGCTTAGGGAGGTCAGCCTTAGATGTCTTGAACCAAATTAGGTAAAGACAACTATGGGATCATTGATGAATATCTAAATTATTATTATTTTACCTAGGTCATGTGACCTTCCTTTCTTCCACGTGGGTTCGCCACTGGTTATCAATCGTACTGAGATTTATCTCTGGGAAAGTGTTAATGGATTATTCCGGAGACTGTTTACATCGGAGAGTGTTGTTCGTTTTAGGGATGAAATAGGGTTAGAGAAATAGCACTGGAATAACGAGCAGATTTTGCTGTGTATTTCTCACATGAGTAATATTTGTTTCAAGGATCTAGGTTTATGCACAGAGGAGTGGAGGATCAATGGGATCAGAAACCCTACAGAATTCTTCACATTGGTAAATGAATATGATTTTTTCTTTCTATATAGTTTTGCTCTTAGCTTGTCTATTTTACTTCATTCATTTCACAATCGAATCAACTTTAGTAGCCAGGTTGATTGCATACCTTAGGTATTTATAGGGCAGTGATATTTTTGGAGAGTTTAGTAGCCAGGTCTGTGAGATTATATGTGTTTGATAGATGTTGTTAAAGCTTCAGTTGCCACTCTGTTCGAATCACCAATATGATCAATGATGTTGGATATCTTAAAGCAAGATGGTAGAATGATATTAGTTGCTGGTACTATTAACATTAATTGTCTTGTTACCGTACATGAAAATATCGAGGTCATTGTCAAAGAGAGTCCCATCTTTTGCTGCAATTCTTAGAACTAAGGTAACTTATTGTTATTTATCCTTTGAATTATGCAGCCGTCAAACATGGTATAATGATATAAGTCACATGTGTGTAATAGCAAGCATGTGTTATAAAGCTCACTTAAATGCTTTAACTGCTGTAAGTTTGTGTAATCAATGTAGTTTTGAGTCACACTAATTTGCATGGGTTTGCACTTTATCATGGTAATGTGCGCCTTTTTCTACGTGTGCATGTAATTACATGCTGATATAGTAACATACGTGTTTGCGGCTTGTATGTTCCCGATAGGTTTTATGGTCATCCCTATTACGCTTTTATTCTATGTTGCACTAACTTGGCCTAATCTTTTTGTTTATTGGCAGGCTACATTTTGCTCCAACCAGGGAAGAAACCTATGGACGTGTTTGTGGTAAGTCATGGTCCACTATATGTTTCTCTCGGAGTAAGCAAGTAATTTAAAAAAAAAAAAAAATTGTGGGATTATATAAAAAATTCAAGTAAATTAACAATCGGTGGGCCACCAATTCACTTTGATAGAAAGGATGTTGATTAATACCTAATTTGTTGGAGTATGTGTAATGTAGAAATCAATTTTAGTTTACGCTGCAAATTAATTGCTATAACTACTGTTTAATGAGACAATTGATTTTAGTTTGATTCCCAACGTATGTAATATGTCCATGAAGTATGCGTTTATAGACATGCTATTTTTGTTCTTGATAGGCTTGTCTTTCGTTCCAAGAACAAGAAATTTCTCTGCGTGTGTTTGGCTACTTTTGATCCTTTAAATGTCGCTCGCAATGACACGTTATTCTTTTGCATTTGAAGCTACTGAATTTTATCTCAAAATTCATGGCATATCTAACCACTGAGAATTATTATATATGGATATTTATACTATTTTGTAATAAAAACAAACGCTTTTCGGTATATACTAGGTACTACGCTGGTATGCGGAAAATGTTTAGGGTCATTGTACCATATTCCTTAAAGTGATTAATGCTTCAGTTCAACAGAACTGTGTGGGTTATGTTGCCTCTAAGTTGTTGTAAGAAGAAAGAACATAGCATAAATGAGTCTGTTTGTTCATATGTTTATCGTGCCTTCTTTTTACATCAATTTAGCTAGTGAATAAAAGCATGTGAATCAGATTTGTCAGGCCTTATGCTTCTTTTCTTACGTAAGTTTTGAAGATTGGCTGAGTTGTTTTCCCATCTTAGGTACTTTCAGATAACATATAATTAATGATCTTTATTGTCTTATGTCTTGTACCATCAGTAGCTCTTGTGAACCAATTAAAGTCTTTTACGCAGGACCTCAAGAAATGTTGTACTGCAGTTGGAAAGCTAGGGCAATTTATCGCCTTAGAAGAATTTTGCGAGTGAGCTTGGTGATAAGGCTCGTTGCAGCTTTGAAGATTATCTACAAAGCTTTCCTAGACCAGGTTACATTTTTTGCTGACCCCTTATCTAAGATTTAGCCATTTTACCTGCAGAGACTCATAGCAATCTTAGCATCTATTGAGGCTTGCATTACTCTAACTGCATCACACATTTCTAAGTTAACCAGAGACAAATAGTTCCCAAGCAACTCTGAGCATTTTCTTCGGAGAATTTTAATGTTACACCCACCATTACAATGGAAAACAATCCATTAAAGATCCCCTTCTCTGGTTCTTTACTAAGAAAGTAAATTATCTCTATCACTTCAAATGAATAAATTAGATCACAATTTTACTAACAACTTCTTAACTCGATATATATGTTTTAACTCCATTTGAGTCCGAAAATAGTTTACAAATATTTGTTTAACTAAATATTTATGTTTTGACTCCATTTCAGTTTGAAAATAGTTTACAAATATTTTCTTAACTAAACAATCCGTAAAATGTTATGTGACCTAACTAAGTTCTTTTATCTTCACGTTTATTGCAGCATATCATCAGTGTCTCCATTCAACAACTTCATATGTTAATATCACAAATTGGTCTGTATCCGTTAGGGCAAGTCATGATTATGGGGGAGCTGTAACAAGTGCTTCAGATTGAAGATCATGTACGGTCACAGATTTTACAGTGGTGATACAAACATAAATGGATAGTGGTTTTTTTTTTGGTCAAAAAATGGATAGTGGTTTTGTTACTTGTAAGGGCTTTTAGTCAGGAATAATGTTGGGCTAATTTTTCTCTAAATTTTGACGAGGAATGTTATATACACTGTAATCGATTTGCTAGATATATGGGCCCTACAAATAGTGTTCTTAAATGGCAATTTTATGGTGTCAAAGATTAAAAATGATAAAAAAACAATTCATAGGGTTTAAGATTTTTGATTAGATAAGAACAAAATGTTCATGCATGTTCTTAAATGGCAATCATCTATAGTCAAATATTCAAAACGAAATAAAAAGAAAAAACCATAAGAGTTTGGGTGCCTTTATTATAAAACCATAATAACAAATTAAAATATTGAGTAAATTAGAGTATATAGAAATACATATTCCAAATAAGAATAGACAGATTTTTTTTTTCAAGTTCTTAATTCAATTTTCAAGCAACAGTTGTAAAAAACAATAATATGATAGGTTTAGATGCAAAACTAAAAGGAAAACAATTTTAAACCATAAAAAACAATTAAAATGTTGAATGAATCAGAGTATATAGAAAAAAATATTCAAAAGTAGAGAAAAGAGATTTTTCAAATTTATATCCTAATTCAATTTAAAGGCAAAAAGTGGTAAAAAATAATAACATGTTAGGTTTTAGATACATTGAATGATAAAAATAATATTTAGGCCATTTTATGACTCAAACAGTTGAACGGTAGAGATTAATCTAACGGCTCTTATTTTTGTCAAATTTTATCATTCTAAAATCCATTTATATAAAGAGATTTACTCTTTCTTCTTCACTAACCAAAATTTAAGAAAAAATATAACTTGCTACACCAACCATTTTTGTTTTGCAGTTGTGCTCATCTTCTTCTCTTTTCTTCTCTTGTTTAAGTAGCCTTACATATCTTACTCTTCGTCTTCTAAAGGTACTTGTTAATATAAATTACTAGTGTATGTGCACACGTTGCGTGGATTTAAAATTTAACATGGTATAATATACAATAATTGTTAACTTATTGACTATTTATATATTTAATATTACAGAAATTTAGTGTTTATACTAAATAATTATCCAGGTTCAGAGACTAAATATTTGTAGCAAATTATTAGGTATATAAAATGTTATTTGTAAAAGACAAATTAAGATGGAACATTGTTGAGAATATATTATGACAAAGTATATATTAAAAAGTATATAACATTGTTTCTCTATATATATATATATAAAGTTTCCCAACAACTAATTAAGTGATGTTCAAGAGTTATGTTCACAATTTATAATTTTAGTGAAGGTAAGATTAAAAGTTAAATAATAATTTTAAACTATTTTATGTTAATTATTTTAAAATATATAAAAATCTATCACATAATTGTAAAAAAGAACATGTATTAGAATATGGTTATACATATTTTCAATGAATTCATGAAGATAATTTGATATTAAATGTTTACTTTAAATGAAAATTGATATCACATTTTTCTTTAAAAAAATCAATACAAAAATTCATGGGCAAATGTCATAATTAAGTATAAATTATGTTCTAAATATGAAAATTGACATTAATTGCCAACAACAAAAGTGACACATAACCACTTGTCAAAGTTTTAACTTAGTGGAACCTTAAAATATTATATAATATTTTAAGGTTCTCTTTTGCTCAAATCTCTGACAGGCTGCCATGTGGCATGGTTTAATTTTAAGTTTAATTTTGGTCTCATTCAGGTATGTATAATTTCCTTTCAATATGGCTGGTTTATGTATAATCACACCACATGAACTTCTCAAAAGAAACGCTTTTTTCTTCTATACGTTTCCACTGCATTTTCTCAAATCCTCATTATTCTCGACATCTATTTATATGATTTAAATTTCTTCATCTTCGTCTTCGTCTACATCTTCTTCTGAAGATGATAAATTACAGTGAAATTCATCCATTGGATCGCAATCTGCAACTTCAAAATCGATGTACTCAATTGGATGATTTCCATTAACTAGACCATCAACATTGATGTCTTGGACCGTCTCTGTTATTGCATCATCCTTAGTTTGTTGCAAAATGACAAGCTTAGTGTCCTTAAATTTTCCTTGAACACGATTCTTTGGATGAACTTTTAATACTGATAGCCAAACTTTTCGAGGACGTTTAGAATTTGGGTATGGCAAAAAACATACTTGATCTGCTTGAGACGCTGCCGTATAATTAAAGTTAGTTCAATTATAAGGAGAAATAAGAAGAATAATGTATACCGTCTTGTAGGTGATGAGAAATTCATACCTAATACGTATGAATTGTATAAGTTTGCTATATATCTCTCGGATTGTAGCACGTCTACAATGCCTCCCGCGCTCGTACGAGTTCCTTTCTCGGGTGTAGGGTCATGCCATTTACAGTAGAAAAGTACGATTTTCAAATTCAAATATCATTGATATTGGATCTCAATAATTTTCTTAATGGTCCCATAGAAATCATCCTTGCCGGCCGCTTCTGTATAATTTTTTCCTCGCACACAAATCCCATAATTCATTGTTTTTTTGTTTTTTCCGTAGGCCTTTGTATGAAACAAATACCCTCTGGTAAGATACATAGGCCATGACCTAATCTTACCTTCAGGACCGGTTGCTATATCGCGAACCCACATGGGAAAATTTTCTTGACTTTTCATTGCTTCCACCTATATATACATAAAAGGGTAAAAATTTCACTTTGTTGAGCGAAACAATATATTTTAATTAATAATGAAGTTATCATGAATACATACATATTGGCGGACCCATATATGAAATTCATCATCTCTTTTTGCTATGACTTCAACATCAGTAAGTCTCAGATTTTCAATTCGAATTTGTGCATCCACCAAACTGTATGTTTTACGAAAGACTTGATTATGAATAAATTGTTGAATTTTGTTTACAATTCTTATATTTAATTTAAGAATGATCCTAGCAGTTAAGTTACCTTTCAAGAGGTCGGAAATATTCACAATTACGCAAAACGTATGAATATGCGTACTTGTAATCATTCTCCGTTAACCAAGATTCGGTACATATTCCACTAGGACGACCTACTTCAGTAAATATATATGGTACTTCAAAATCGTAGATAGGTACGTCACCTTCATCATACCGACTTGCCCTGCATAATGAATTTACCAATAATTAATAACAATTCATCTTAGTTTTTAAAAAGCAATTTTTATATTTGCTTGTAAATAACACGACTATTACCTTCTTTTGCTAGCTGTAGAAATATGAGGGGCAAAGTAGTGTTGTGAGAAATTAGAAATCTCTCATTAATGTACGATTCAACGATCGATCCAGTTGGATATCTTTTGTTCTTCGCTTTGCCTTTCAAATGTTTAAAAAAACTTTCTAACGGGTACACCCACCTATATTGCACAGGTCCACCAAGCTCGGCTTCGTATGGCAAGTGTATAGGTAGGTGCTCCATCACATCAAAAAAAGAAGGCGGGAAGATTTTTTCCAAGTTACAAAGTATCATCACAATGTTCTCCTTCAAAAGTAGGACACGACTTATATCCAACGATCTGCTGCTTAGATCACGGAAAAATGCTCCAATTCCTGTAAATAATCGATGTGTAAGTACGTTTAAAATGTTAGAATAATAACATGATGAAATGACAATTTTTATATCTCTATATATACCTGATAATGTTTGGTGCACTTTTGGAGGGAGAAGTTCTGCAAATACAAACGGAAGCAAGCGCTCCATAAAGACATGGCAGTCGTGACTTTTCATTCCAGAAAATTTGCCTCCACTAATGTCTGCACAGCTTGCTAAGTCAGCTACGTACCCATCTGGAAATTTTACCTCATTTTTCACCCATTGCAGTAAGACAACTTTTGCCTTTCAACTCAATCTCCCAATTGGAAATGGGGCGTTGCATTAACATCAACATGCAATTCTTTCCGCGCACACAGTTTTTCAAGATCTAGTCTTGCTTTGACGGTGTCTTTTGATCTATCTTTAACATTCATAAGGGTATACATGATGTTATCGAAAAAATTCTTCTCGATGTGCATCACATCAAGACAGTGTCGTAGATCAAGGTCACACCAGTATGGTATCTCCGTAGCCGACCGGTTTGATGTGATGTCCATTTCCACCACAATCATATGTTTTTGGTGCTTTCGCATATTGGATACGGTGGAGAACTTGTTCTCCAGTTAACAATATTGGTGGGTCCTCGTTCATTACGGTCTTCCCCTTCAAAAAGTTAACTTTGTTCTTCCGTAAAGAATGTTTTGCAGGCAAAAATCTTCGGTGACAGTCAAACCAACAAGTCTTCCTCCTAGCCTTCAATTGAAATGCATTTGTTTCATCCATACAAACCGGACATGATAATTTCCTATGCGTCGTCCATCCCGATAACATCCTATATGCTGGAAAATCACTTATCGTCCACAACAGAACAGTTTAAGGTTGAAGTTTTGCTTTAATGACACATCATACCCCTCAACTCCGTTATACCATAACTCTTTTAACTCTTCAATCAGTGGTTGGAGGAAAACATCTAGACTGGCTCTTGGATGATTTGGTCCCGAGTTCAAAACGGTAAGAAACAAGTACTGTCTTCCCATGCACATTCTCGGGGGTAAATTATAGGGTGTCAGGATTATATAGGCCATAACGAGTTGATTTTTGACATACCAAATGGGTTGAAACCGTCTGTACATAATCCCAAATAAACATTTCGCGTTTCCTACGCAAAACTTGGATACTTTTTATTGAAATTTTTCCACTCTGCCGCATCTGATGGATGACATATTACTCCGTCTTCTGACTCATGCTCAGCATGCCACCTCATCGATGATGCCATCTTCATTGATTGGTACATCCTCTTTAGTCTGTTAGCGATTGGTAGATATCACATCTTGCTGTACGGTATTTTTTTCCGTCCTTGACTTTCCTTGTATCTTGGTTTTCCACAAAACCTACAATGCTCCAACACCGCATCTTCTTTCCAAAAAAGCATACAATTATCTATGCATACATCGAATGTATGGTACGGCAGGCCTAGTTTTCGCATTAACTTTTCCGTCTCGTAGTATGAACCAGTCGCCTTATTAAGTTGTGGTAAATACTCCGTAAACGTTTTCGCCCATGAATCTATGCAATTTTCAGATGAATCGTGGTCTGCTTGTTGTTCATGAACCTAGCAACTAATGATAATTGTGAATGACCTTCTTGCCAACAATCATATAATGGGGTGTTTGCAGCTTCTAACAAGTCGTAGAATTGTTTCGCCTCATGGGTAGGTTCTTCATAAACATGATCATTTCCACTATGACCATGTTCATCATGATGATAATCATTTAATGGCGTAGAACTATGAAATGCATCATGGACCATTCCAGCGTAAACATCCTCACCAGTATAATTAATTGGTTCATTACCACTAATAAAATCATCATTTACGTAATTGCTACTAGTAGGTCATGCCCCAACTACATTATAATCTTCCCCATGTTCTGTCCACACATAATAATCCTCCATAAAACCATTTTGATGCAAATGGTTTGAAACTTTTCTAATAGGTTTCACACTACCACCATTTTTACATTACGCACAAGGACAATATGTCTTACCGTTGCTGCCGATAGCCAACTCCTTAATACTTGCGAAATTCCCAAACTCCTTCACTCCTTCCAAAAATTCGGTCGAGATATTATACGTTTGCGAATCGATCCTTCTGTACATCCAATCTCGAGATGAGTTCCACATAATATTTTTCTTGAAAATTTGTTTTTTTATAAAGTATTTTTTTTTTACTTGAGCGGACTGAATAAGGAAGAGACCAACCGATGCATCCATATATATAGGTAAATGTTTGCCACTACTTTGTCACTTAATTTCAAAGTCACAAATTTGTGACGCCATTGTGACTCTTTGCTCACTCTTTTGCGACGCATTTGTGACAACCTAGATAAGTAGGTGGGCAAGCTACCACTCTTATTTTTCACGTGTCACCTACTTTATTTCCTTGTCGACATGGTTGCTTACATAGCTGGAGTGACTCCTTCCCCACGCATTTGCCACGCCGAAAATCGTAACAAAAGCGTCACAAATTAGTGACGACTTTGCGACACTTATTAGTGACTATTATTGGTGTCACAAGAGAGTTGCAAGCTTGCGACGGACATTATGTTAGTCACACAAACGTCATTAATGTGCGACTACTCTGCAACACATTTGTGTAATCGCAAATTAGTGACGTTTCTGTGACTAATGTTTTAGCAGTCGCTAATGAGTAGCAAAAGCGTCACAAAAGAGTCGCAAAATTAGTGACGGAAAAATCAGTCACAAATAGTAGTCACTAATTATCTGTTTTCTTATAGTGCAATACCAGATCTTTCTTTCTGTGTAGGCGTGTAGAGTCGTTACATGCAGAGTCCCAGAGACTCACACGAAACTACAATGAGACAATGTCTAAGGCACTTAAAGGGAACTACTTCACTTGGTTTGACTTTCGAACGGTGCTCAAAGATTCGAAGAATAGTATATTATAGTGACAACAGCCATAACATTGATCCAGATGATGGGAGAAGCACAACATGACACATTTTCTATCTGGGAGAAAGTCCTATCTCGTGGTGTTGAACAAAGCTAGATGTCGTAGCACTTTGTTCTTGTGAGGCTGAGTTTATGGCAGGAACTGAAGCAACAAAACAAGCAATTTGACTTCAAGATTTACTCAGTGAGATCATTGGAACGATAAGTGAGAAACTCATCATACGGATTGATAATAAATCTGCAATAGCTTTGACAAAAAATCCAGTGTTTCACGGGAGAAGTAAACACATACAAAGGAGATACCACTTCATACGAGAGTGCGTTGAAAGTGGGAGGATTGAAGTAGAACATGTTCCGGGAGTTGAACAGAAAGCAGACATCCTCACTAAAGCCTTGGGAAGAGTCAAGTTTAGAGAAATGAGGGAGCTCATTGGTGTTCAAGACTTGGAGAAGATCGAGTTCAAGCTTAAGGGGGAGAATGTTGGAGTAAGCTTGCAACACAAGTCCTAAACAGATTAGGATTATGAAACATATTTAGGAGTTTATCTAAATATGTTAAAAGATCTAAGAAAAAAGGAAATTATCCTTTATGAGAAAAATGAAGTTTGTGTAATCTCCTCTATATAAGGAGATGTCAAAGTTGTGGCATAACTTATGAGTTTGAGAGATTGTGAGTTTGAGAGATAGACAACTTTAGGTTTTGAGTTATTTTCCTAAAGTAATAAAGAGAGATATTCTTTGTTTGATCTTAAGCTTATCATCATTCAATTTCTAGATTTGTTTAATAATTTTTTTATTGTATATTCTATTAATTATATAATATTTTATTTAATTAATAGGCGGTAAAAATATGTTAAATAATATTTAGAAGAAATTGAGTTCAAATTACAAAATTATTACTTTTAACAAAAATAAAGTCTTAAAACAACAATTTTATTTGCAAAAACGGATGAATTATAGATAAAATTATACCAATTATTATTCATCAGCATAATAAAAATTAAAAAGAAATAATGTCCTTTATATGTATATATATTAGAATAAATTATGGTTTTCATTTCAAGGATCCGTTTATAAAGACCTTTTCGGTCATATGTGGTTAATTTTGATTTTAATGGCTTCGAAATTCTGTGCAAAACATGACTTTAAAATTGAAGTTTTTCACAAAAAATTAAAAAATAATTAAATTTTAAATACCATTAGTCAGGATGAATTTTTGAGATATAAGAGAAAAAAATTTAATGCCTGGATTGATTTAATATTTTATTGCAAATTATGAGAACTGACAATTTTACCACGTACAATTCATTTCGACTGTAGTAGATCCACGACAAATGACACTTCATGCTACATGTTTGTGATGTACACCTCCTACATTCAATGTGTGGAATCATGGCGAGCGGTTCTAATTGCGCAACCTTTGGATCTCCTGCAAACTTGCCTCCATTAATCTGCAGATTTATTAATAAATCGTATTATCTAGGGATTGAACCTCATAACTCCAAATATAAAAAACCTAATAATTCGAATTTAGGGATTAATAAATCGTATTATTCGAAAACAGAGGGAATATACTTAATCTTAGTAATTAATACACTAACAATATGGATAAAACTGGAAATTTTATCTGAAAGTTGCATGGAAAATATAGAACAACATATGAAATAAACAAATTTTAAAATCAAAAACGACTGGGGAGTTGTATGAAATCGAAAACATTGTGTTTAATACTATGAATTTGTAAGTGGGAGCTTTGTTTTCTTTGTTTAAAGTTAAATAATATGGTCAAGTCTCGACTGGGGAATATTAGTTGGAACATCTTTGTTCTTCAATTTGTGAACATAGTATACGTCTACTGTCTTGAGATAATATCAAAGATCAAGTCTTCGATCATCGTAAGATGTATACTTTAACAAAATAAAATAAAATAAAATCGTAAGATGTATATCTGTAAAATAAAACTATATATTATTGCCTGATTGGAAACTTTTATGGAATTAATAGCAAAACAAAATATAAATAACTAGATTTAAAAATAGCTTTTAAGTATATTTTAGATACTTTTTATATAGTAAGTAATTAGTTATAAACAAATTATTAGTAACTTCCAACCATAATGAATACAACTAGTTTTCCGTATTAGTTCATTGATGCTCATGTATTTTTG
Organism: Arabis alpina; assembly: GCA_900128785.1. Classification (NCBI taxonomy): domain Eukaryota; kingdom Viridiplantae; phylum Streptophyta; class Magnoliopsida; order Brassicales; family Brassicaceae; genus Arabis; species Arabis alpina. The sequence goes on from LT669791.1 coordinate 12,149,116, forward strand.
TAATCGATAGAATAAGTGCGTTCGTGAAAAAAAATAAAGAAAGAAAAAGAATACAACTAGTTTTGATACTCTTTTTCAGTTTAATAAGATTTGTTCGTTTAATTTTGTTATTTGCAACCTTTTTTGTTTGATCTACTTTTTTTGTTTGACGATTTGTAAACATACATACTACAATATAACCTCTAATAATTAATACTCGATAAATTAATACTTTGCTAAATTAATACAATTTTCAAGTCTCAAATTAAGTTTTTGACCCAAATAATATTTCGATAAATCAATATTTCGCTAAATTAATAAAATATCATGGTTCTAACGTTATTAATTTATAGAGGTTTTACTATAGTTCTATATGTTAGAGGGATAGAGACTACGAATATTTCGGTTGGTAAAAGAATATTTTAGTAATAATTATACTTTTACCAAACTTACAAACGAAGGAGTAGTTTTTCTTACGATCGAAGATTAAAGATACACAAAGTGTTACTAATGAGACATCTCTTAGCTTTTTCTTTAAACTGATACACAAAGTGTTACTGATAAACTGATTTGATGCATTGGAAAGTATATGTTTCCAAAGGAATAATTCACTGTATGAGGCTATTGCAAAAAAAAAAAAAAAAAACCACAGGCCAATGGAATAATAGGTTCGTCTATGCAATTTTTTGGATAAAAAATAGAAAACAAAGAACATAGACTATACCAAGATTCGAAACCAAAAATTAGGTGAAATTTCCATAACAAATAATATAAAATACTTTAACCAAGAAGACAGCTATGCCTATAACAATGAAAAAAATTAAAATAATAAACATGCATCGATCAAGCTTCTTAAACTGTATTCACAAGTTGTATATAAGGGGAGCAGGAGAAGAGAAATATCACAACTATCCTTAAATTATTCGTCTTAGTAACAACCATGAACTCAATGGTTGGATTGCGTGAAAAGGAAAATACTGGAAACCTTATATTCTTTTTCACTGATCCATCTCAAACACACACCCCAATATCCTCCTCCTCCTCCTCCTCCTCCAACTCCACTGAATCAGCCATTCATTCAATCGGTGAATTTCATAAGGAGGAAATTGATGGAGAACCATTTTTCATATTTTCTTTCTTATCTCAAACATATACCCCATCTTCCTCCTCTTTTCATATGTCCTATTTTACGTCTCAGGATTCAAAGGTTGCGAAACGAGAATGCTTCTCGCGAATCTTATTGGTTCGATACTTCCCCTATCTTCTCAAGCATAGGAAGAAGCGATGATCAACAAGTCTAGAATATGCTTAATTCCAATATCCATAGTGGTATCTGTAAGTACCCTCTAGTCCCTTTGGTTCGTGAAGAAGATGATGAAGATGAAAGTGAATATGAAGATGATGAAGATGATGATGGTGATGATGCTAATGCTGATTTCGAGTATTGCGGCTCATGCGGAAGGGAGATACTTGTTGGCTCCTATTATCTATGTGACATATGTTGTAACCAGCTTCACAAAAAATGTGTGGAGTCACCACTTGAGATCAAACACCCTTCCCACCCTTTTCTTCTTTCTTTCCAACTTCACAGTGTTCGTCCATACGGTTTGGGTTGCATCTTGTGTAAAACAAGTCTCAACAAAAACCCCATGATTTATCTTTCTCCTACTTCTATTTTGGGTATGCATCCAGTTTGCGCGATGAAGCCAAAAAGGCATCTCCACCCTCTCACCTTTTTCCCCAAACAAGCTTTCTTACCTTGCAATGTTTGTGGCCTCATCGAAGAATCTTTTCCCACCTATGTCTGGGTTCCATGCGACTTCGTAGTGCATCGAGATTGTATCTATTTCCCAAATGTCATACGAATGTCTCGCCACCACCACCGTATTTATTTGAACTCCTCGCTTCCATCCAGAAACTGGTCTTGCGGAGTCTATCGTAAGATAGTTGACAGTCATTATGGTGCCTACTGCTGCCACAAGTGTGATGGGTATTTTGTTCATTCAAAATGCGCCTTGCGGGACGACTTGTGGGATGGGGAAGAACTCGAAGGAGTACCTGAAGAACCTGAGATAATTGTTGAGCCATTCATAAGGATAGCTGAAGGGATCATATGCCATTTTTCTCATGAGGACCATCATCTGAAGCTTGAGATTCTTCGAGTTTACGACCAAAACAAGTTTTGTCAAGCATGCATCCTTCCTATCTACCAAGGTAATTATTATTCATGTACAGATACATGTGATTTCATCCTACACGAAGCATGTGCAAGTTTTCCACTCAAGAAATATCATGCGTTTTGAAACAACCTAACCCGTTTTTTTTTAAAAACAAATCTAAACTCAGGTTAACGTTTCCATAAACGCTATCCCTCAACGTCCAAGCAACCAAAACACAATCCAGCGGAAATCAACAACAACTAAACTAATCTAAATCGGCAATTAATATCAAAAATCAATTCCAATAAACCAAATAAACATTAAACAATCCAAATCATCAATTCCATAATAACCAGCAACCTACCAGCAGTTCTAAACAATAACCAAACACAAACTAAACCGAGACCCTAGATCATTATCTTTCTTATAGCCACGATCCCATGGTCACATTTTGTCTTTACCTGCATCACATGGCAAAAAGAGATGCGTGAGTATTATCACAAATACTCAGTGAGACGGTCATTCCATCTACTTGGTCAATTACCGAGATAAATGAAACACCAGACAAACACACATCACAACAAGCGAACACAAAACAACATGAGTGTCAATTGACACCACCTCACAATGACGCTAGGATCGAGCCATCTCCTCTCTGGCTTGATTCCAAGCTTGCGGAAACATGATCACCTGCAATAAAACGTCAACAAACACACATAAATGATTGCACCACACAAACATCTTAATCAATCAAGAATCCAACCATCAATCAACCTAACACCAGAAATCCTAATGTTCTATCCACTTGGGGCCATGGTCACGCACTCACCTTAGCCTATTAGTTGCCTTAGACCTCAACCTCTGGCAACTCTCCTCCTTTGCCTGATGAACAAGGCAAACAAAACCAGTCGGTTAACCCAAACAAAAATAGTCGGTTAAACCAACCAACCAAACCAATCTGGTTAACTAAACCAATCTGGTTAACTAAACCAAACCAAACCTAACCAATCCGGTTAAATAAACCAAACCAAACCAAACCAATCTGGTAAACTAAACCAAACCAATTGGAGTTTCTCCTAAACCGGATTAGGGTTTTCTAAAAACAGAAACGACACGTCAAAATCGAAAGCACACTGAGAACGGAGATTACCTCGAAATCATGATCGGAAACCTTATCTGGAATCGTAAGACCAAGACCTTTCCAACGATATGCAGATAGTCTTCTAAATCCTTCTGGTTTGACGAGAAAACATCCACGAAGTGGACTGATTGCAAATCCAATTCTGCACGAACCTCTCTCGGGAAAACAACAATAACTCTTATAATACTAATCCAAATGACAAACCGATTTGGCCTAAAGGTCAATATGAGAGTGGAGAATTTATCCTAAAAGTTTCACTCCAATCCGATTCGATTAGGCTGCCCTTTGCTCTACTCTTCTAAAGAGTATCATAGCTGTCTTCATCTCCTTTTCTAAAAACAACCTAAACAAACCTCTTCTCTTCTCTCTCAAAAATTTTCAGCCTCCATCATGTTTTACTGCACAAAAAGGACGTTGCTCCCTCTTATAAAAGAGCCCTAGAGTTTCCTTAACCCAAACCAGCCAAACCGAACAATTAAAATTAAACCATTTAGTCCAATTCAATTTCTTTTCTTTTTTTCTAAATTTTGGTTCACGGGCGTTACACGTTTCATCGTCATCAACTGAAGGTGGTGACCTCAAACATCATTGATAAATATGAAGGCGAACTCAAAGGTTGCTTCCTTTGTGGTGCTTGTGAGCGTTTCAGTTGTGGTTTCTTCTATGAGTGTACCGGAAAAAAATGTGGGTTTCAACTCGACGTATGGTGTGCCTCGGTTTCCGAACCATTTGAATATCCAGGTCATGAGCATCCCTTATTCCTAGCTCTGAAGCCCGAAGAAGCACAATCGGCGTTATGTCATATTTACTATAGATGTAATAATCGAGTAATGTTTTTCATTAGAAGTATGCTAAATTGCATCGAGTGTAGGTATGTTATTATATGTTTGAGATGTGCTACCTTACCATACAAGGCAAGGTATAAACATGACAGACATTTCCTCACGTTTCAAGAAGAGAAAAGTGGAACTGATCAATCAAACTGGTGTGATGTATGTGAAGGCAAAATAATGTATTAAAAAAAGGAGGGTTCTATTTGTGCGATGATTGCTGCACCACTTTTCATGTTAATTGTTTGCTTGGGAAAGACATGTATATGAAACCTGGACATACCCTCACATACCTTGATGAGGAGGTCCAAATTCTTCCCAATAATACCTTGTCTCAACCATTCTGTCATGTTCACAATGAAGTCCATTTGCGAGACAGAGTAGTTTATAAGAAGAAGAACATGATATTTTGTTCTTACAACTGTTCCGAGGACAGTTCTTAGGAAATTTCTTAGGACAGTTCCGAGGAGTAAATATCATTGCCAGCAGTCAATTTTCCATCTTCATTCGTGCTTCGTCATCTCTTATTCGTTATCGTCTTTCCTCATTTGCTTCGTCATCTCTGTTTGATTGTCTACGTTTTGTAATATTTTTTTATGTACTTTTAAATCGGTAGTTAATTTTCTATTGTTTATCTCGATCTATACGTTTTGTAATCTTTTTGTAATCTATACGTTTAGTTTTTCAGTTTTGGTTGTCTATCTAATTCATAATTTTTCACATGTGTTTAAAAATTTGGAGACTGCCCATGTTGTGCTTAGGTTATGTTCCTAAGGATATAGAGAATAAGCATTTTAAGAAAGAGATGGTATGCTGAGTTAGAAGTTGTCTAATTTTTCAATGTCTTTGCGAGATATTTCCCAATCCTTTCCTCTATGAAAAACAACACTAGTGAGGATTTCTCACGTTTGAAATTTGAGTTGTTGACAAAAAATGAAAAGATGTAGTAACCAATAGAAGCATTTTGTTCATTTCTAAGTTTACTACTTTTCTCATCCTTTTGGAACAACTACATCGGACAGTTTGATCTGATTGTCCAGAATAGTGCCGTTTGAGGTTCACAACACTAACGCCGATTGTGCTTCTTCGGGCTTCATAGCTGTGCCGAACATAGTTTGAGGTAGGGGTGGGCAAATTACCCGTAACCGAATTACCGAACCGAACCCGACTCAAATTACCCGATCCGAACCCGACCCGAATTTATAAAATACCCGATCGGGTTCTATGTTTCTAAACCCGAAAACCCGAATCCGAACCCGGACCGAACCGATAACCGAACGGGTATCCGAACTAACACAAATATAAATTAAACCAAAGATAATTGGATCTAAGGTTAGATATGTTCATGTATTTTAGATAATTTCTATAACTTTTGGTTCATTTGAATAGTATGGATTATATTTGAATAAAAATAACTAAATTATCAACACTATTTGAATTTTTTAAATTTTTTTTTTGATATTTTCTCGGGTATTTTTGGATAATTCATGTAAAAACTAATAAAACCGAATTTCTTTTTCGATATCTATGTTCATTTGAATTTTTGTTTTGAAGTTTTTGATCAATTTGAGTTCTGTTCAAATTCATATTTGAAGTATATTTTTAAATAGATTGCACATCGGATATAACCGAACCCGAACCGAACCCGAAGTCATTTTATCCGAACCCGACCCGAATTTATAAAATACCCGATAGGGTACTAAACCCCATTACCGAAGTACCCGAAAAACCGAAATACCCGACCCGAACCCGATCGGATATCCGAATGCCCAGCCCTAGTTTGAGGTTCACAACAATCGGCGTTGTTTTCTATGTTTCTTGAATTCTTTTCATATTTCAATCAAACTTTAGACGATTAAAAAAAAACATCTTATTATATAAAGTTTGATGCGTCAAACATAATAATCAATATGATTGTAATACGTGTCATACCAGTCGATCGGATTTTAACATGTGTTTTTTTATAAATTAAATTAAATCACATATTCAAACTTTCCTAATCCTATCTAAATTAGGTTTATCTTTTTACAAATAAAAATATTATTAATCTAAAATAGATAAACTTTTAATATGTAGATAATTATACAAAACCTAAGTCTAATTAAATTCAAAAGATTTTACATTTATACTAGGTGAGTACCCACACATTCAAAATGTGGTTTTAATATTTTATGTGGTTTTGTCGTAAATGTATTTTGCTTTTCGTTTATATCTTTTATCTAAATAATTTGTGACATATATTTTTAATATTTGGTGTAGTTTGTATTTAGATTTATAATGGTTATATTTTGAAAAATAATATAAATTACATTGTTTATCTGCACTTATAAGAGAAGATCATTGATTCATACTTAAATTGCATTATTTGTAAAAATTGTGTACTCCCTCCGTTATTTTTTGATTGATGTTTTAGAGTGATTTTTTTGTTTTGTTTAGATTGATGTTTTCAATTTTCTATGTAAAATTAATTGTGATTTTGAGTTTTTAACTATTTAAATTCTGCAGTTTGTTTTTTTATTGGTTGATTTTTTTTTGGAATTGTTAATAAAACATGTTTTGTTTTGAAAAAATTAAAAATTGAATGATTTCTTAATTTGTGTGTAGAAACCTTAAACATCAAACAAAAAAGAATGGAGGGAGTATTATTTTGAAGTAATTAAGACAATTGAAGTTATTTTTTTTGAAAAGCGGACTGTTTGATCCATTCTGCATGTGTAAGATTTTTTGAATTTTCTTTTCTTGCCAAATGGAATTACCGGTTCTGGTGCCATATTTTAATTAACGATTAGTTCACAAAAGAAAATCATACATAAGACAATAAAAAACCATTCAACAAGTTTATCCATAAAAATTGAAAATCAATAAAACAAACTAAATTTAACTATTAGTTCTATAAGAAAACAACTAAAAAACTTTAAAATACAAATAAAAACTTCACAAATAATCACAAAATGACACCTAGTTTTTAAAAGCTACATAAAATATTAAAAAATATATGTCACAAATTATTCACCTAGTTTTTTCATAAATAAAAGTCGGAAACGGATCTCTCTGAAGCCTGCATTTCCCTTGACAAAATGGATAACCAGGGGTAGTTTAGTCTTTTAACTTAAATACATGTTTTTGGCTTTGGGCGCATCAGTGGAAGGATACAACTTCATGAAAAAGGTTGTTGCGATAGATGGCACCCACCTAAAAGGGAAATACGCCGGCTGCCTACTCACCGCCTCAGCACAAGATGGAAATTACAGGATATTTCCACTTGCATTTGCAGTCGTAGACAGCGAGAATGATAAGTCTTGGGAATGGTTTCTTATAAAATTGAGAATGTTTGTTCCAAACTCAGAAGATGTTGTTTTCATTTCCGACCGTCATGCCTCCATTTACGTAGCTATTGGGAAGGTACATTACAAATTTTGAAATTTCCTCATACAGAACCTCGGGATATGCAATATGACATAACATTTCCATTTGATCTATACCATTGTAGGTTTACCCGAATGTTCAGCACTGCGCTTGCATTGTGCACTTGATTAAAAACATCAAGACACATTTTAGAGCTACTTACCTTGGATATTTGGTTTCCAAAGCTGCAAGGTCTTTCAAACAATCTGATTTCTACAAGACGTTCAATGAAATTAAAGACTTGGATCAAAAATGCGCCGACTATCTAATTGACGTTGGTTTCCAACATTGGACACGAGCACATTTTCAAGGAGTAAGGTATGATATAATGACCACAAACGTTGCTGAATCTTGGAATTCTGTCTTAAAAGATTTGCGGGAACTGCCAGTAGTTGCCTTAGTAGAAGACATTCGAGCGAAACTCATGAATGGGTTTGCTGCACGACATGAAGAGTCTTCCAACTGGACCGATACGGTAACCCCTAAAGTAAAGGAACTTGTTTCTGCCAATTTCGAAACTTCTTCTGGTTTTGATGTCAAAGCAATCACCAACTCAGAGTTCGAAGTGAAGGAAAAAGATGGAGTGTCATTCCATGTTGACCTACACAAACAAACTTGCAGTTGTTTTGAATTTCAAATGCTACAAATTCCTTGTCCCCATGCAGTAGCCGCCGCTGTGGTGTGTAAAAGGGATGTATCATCATTGGTGGAAGATAAGTATAATACAACCCATTGGAGAAGCGCTTATGGTGGCGTAATTAACCCGGTGATAGAGTTGACCGGAGGTGACGCAGGAGTAAGTCTGTTGCCTTCACTAACACTTTGTCCACCCACAACCAGACGTCCTCCTGGTAGGCCACGCAAGAGCCGTTACGCGAGCCGCAGTGAATATCTAGTAAGTTTTTTTATTGCATTAATTCACCCTCGTATAAAAATTTATATGATTTGTTGCCTTTAAATGTAACGCCGTTGTTGTGTCTAGTTGAAGACTGTTCGTCGCAGAACAATTTGCAGCAGATGCAAACAGGTGGGTCACAACCGAGCTACCTATAAGATGGCGATGTAATACGTATAAGGAGGAAGGCATGGAGGAAAACCGTGCCGGCCAGAACATGGCGATGTAAAAAAGTACTAGGAAAACGCAAGGAGGAGTTGATGATGTCGAACTATCTCATGTTGTACCTGGGTCGACATTTTATCTTGTGAAAATGTAATATACTAAGCTACCATCCCAGATGAGACATATTTCCAACTCATGTAAAAAAAAAAAAATATCTTTGCATAAATATCAATGTTCTTTCTTTTTCTTTCTTAAATCCTTTTCGTGCTTCAACGTACAAATTATATTACGCAAAAACAACTTCCAATATTACTTAAGAAAATGTAGTGGTTAATCCATATATAACTGGGTTAATTGTAATCTTTTCAACAAATTTAGGTTTCTAGCGTCTATTTCTATTTGTAACCGTTTATATTGGTATTCTCATCCCTAACATTTTAAGATGACAATTTCCAAAAATACCACTTTTTAAGTTTTTTTCCCAAAAAAAACACCTTGAAGTTTATCTTCCAAAAATACCACCTTTTTTTTCCAAAGTTCCAAAAATACCACTTTTTAAAAAATTCATTTTTAACATTCAAAACTAAACCCTAAACCCCAAACCCAAACCCTACCCCCTAAAACTATACCCTAATTTTGGAATAGTTAACCCAAACCCAAAAAATTTAAATTCTACACCTTTTTATAAAGTAGGATTTTTGGAATTATGGTGAAAAATGTGGTATTTTTTGAAAAAAAACTTTAAGGTGGTATTTTTGGAGAAAAAGTTTCAAAGAGTGGTATATGAAGGAATTTCTCTTTTAAGATCTCAAAACAAAATCGTACTTTTATGGGAATTTTGGTTAAAGAACCTACATAGTTTACCACAACAAGAGTGAAAATAAACTTTTAAATGAAACCATATTTTAGAGTAATAAGTGAAATTTAGTGCACACAAACTTCAAAGTTTACAAATAGAAGTACAACATTTTTCGAAATTAAACGAAACAAGATGAGAGTTTTTGATATTTTTTTACAACCTTCCACAATTTTCTTCATACATCGTAACTGCTAGCCGCATGGTGAGCCCCGAGAGAATATCAGGTGTAACACAGTTACACATTTCAACTCCTCCAATAGAATGAGCATGCATAAGTAAAACCGCAATAACACCGGAATCAACGAACCTCCCATTTTGTGGAATGCTCGTTGGCCTCTCAAGTGTGAATTGTGTATAGCCATTGTTCATCTGAGTATAGCCAACTTGGTTAAGTAAGTGAGGCAACATATGTGAAATAGGATCCAACTCCTTTGCTATCGAACTCTCATTTCGCAAAGTCAAGTCGCAGTCAAGAATGTGGATAGTTGACGCCACACAATCTACACATTTCCAACCCAATGCTTCTTGTCAAGATTTAAGGGGAAATATAATTTCTCTAACTCACCTTTTCCAGCCTTCACATCCTTGAAAAACATTACAACCTGCTTCTGGAATTGGTAAAGTTCCTTTCCTTCTGTCTTGGAAAATTTGGTAAAAAATTTTGCAAGCAAACCAAGAAATTTGTTGTCAAAGAAAGCAATCTTCTATGATCCTTCCTGAGCAACAATTGTTCTTATATGACGTATCATCAAATCAACAACCTATAGGAATAAATAAAAAATTCACCATCCTATACTACATAAACTCTCACACGTTTTAGATATAAGAAGAGATAAATAAAAACCTTTGAAGATAAGCACTTCGTTCGCCGAACTATATCTGCAAATTCCATTGATGGAATACAAACTCCATGAAAGTTTAAACTTCTGAAAAATACAGTACAATCATTATATTAGCTACGCTTTTTAGTTCTAAATACATTGAAAACATTTAATATTCATACAAACAAAGCGTAAAAGAACTAACTAATATTTAGCCGTCCACAGAATTTAAAGTACGGTCAAAAAATCCATATCCCAATAAATTAGTTAGTTACCCTGCAAAGTAAACAATTCGTTTAAAAAACTTACTGGCAGTTCTTCAATTTCAGTTCAAGTTTCTCATACTTCCTCTCCAATGCAGTTGAATTCCCTTCATCGTAACCAATGAGATGTGATAGCCTTCCCCTCTTAAAAATCTGGTTATCACAAGTGCCAACTATAACAGGATCAAGGATGGATTTATTCCTCTTACTCTTACGGCAATTAACCTCGCCTAAAGCAACACCATTTTCGGCTACTTTGACGACAAAGGGGATAGAACTCCGAACCTCAGGACAAAAAGAAATTGGAGTTTCTTCCTGCGATAGGCCAAGTGAGAAGGTAGGTAGCTTCATAAATGGTACCAACTGCAACATCTGAAAACCTTTGTATGGTCTAAACAAAATTTTAGAAGGTACACTAATGAATTAACACGCACCTCAGAGTTATTATCACAAACATTGTCACCTACTTCAGAGTTATGAAGGTAATCACCAACACCATTGCGACAACCACCATTTTCCTACAAAGGATATGAAAAGTGAACAAACAAACCATCTAAAATGACTATACTACAAAGCTATGCAATATTACTTCAATTTAATCTTTTTCTAAATGGGTATAATCTCAGTATAATCTCCTAACAAAAGATGAAATCAAGTTCTAGACAAGAACTTACATTATTGTTTGGACTACCGGACGTATGCAACTCTGTTGGCATTCTCTTCCTCTTTAAGCAAATTGCTATTGCAAACTTCCTTAGAAGCAGTCGTGCCAAATAGGCTGCAATTCTTTAGATAATCAACAACACCTTCAATGACTTTTGCTTTCATCTGCGCCATTTCTTCAGCTATTGCAGATTTTGTTTCGGCTTCTAATTTTGCAACTGCACCTTTTACTTCGACTATCATAGAAAAAATTTCATGATTCTTTGCTTCCAAATTTCTGAACCCATCAGTTAACTCCACCAAAGAGACAATACTTCCATGCCCCTGTGCATCCGTTTTCTTGATTTCATCTTTAACTTTCATGGCCACACGGTCCGCGAAACCATCAACATCACTTCCCTTGAACACACCTTCTTCAACATTTTTGGAACACTGCCCAATAGATTGAGTGTTGATGCCCCTTTTCTTAAGCTTTGACTTCTTCTGCTTGGCATCCTCTATCATACGTAACACATCCAACTTTGTAGCCCCTCCAACAAACATATCACTGGTGAAGATGTGCTTGTCGTTAATAAGTTGCATCAGATTGTCAACTTTTGGATCAACTTCATCATCAGACCATTGCAGCTCCGCCTCATCAACCTCAACATCTCCATCATCAGATATGATAGAATCAACTAATGTCTGCATATTCATAGTCATTTTAGAATAATATCATCAATTTTTTACTTATAACCCGCCATGTTGATGCCTACTACATAATTGCAACTATATTACGCCAACTTTATGTTCAATTGTACAAACATAGATAACCAAATAACTTCTGTAACGAATATATGATGAATATATAATTTACCTCCGGATCTTCATGGAGGTCCCTTGCATGGCTAGGACTGAGGCTGATTTTTTGTTCCCTTGGAATGTTTGTCTCACCATCGCCGTTAGACTCCGAATCAGATGTAGAACTCATTTGAGTGACCTCCAACAATGTTGGCACGACTGCTACCATTACTAATTGGACTGCATGTATAAAACCTTTGATAGCGATCGTGTTCTGAGATAATGTAACCTCATTCCTTTCTTTCACACTTGAAATTATCATTTCAAATGCCAATCGACCCCATGGATACGGAAAAAAAGAGTGCAAATCTTTTATTTCTTCAACATGCTCTTTCACTATTTTTTTTACATGTGTAGTAGGCATCAACACCGAAGAGAGCAAAGCCAAACAAGCGTACTTTACTCTGGTATGAAAATCTGTAACTGTCTTCTTCTTCAACATTGGAATAACAGATGCCACAAAAACTTGTTCGAGTTTCCCAAACAACGACGGCCAGTAAGGAGTTTCTGAAAGGTTGTTCTTCAATTTTCCCTTCGATTTCTTAGGATATTTTCCACAAGGAAGGCCTGTTACTATGGCAAACTCCCTCAACGAAAATCGAACCGGCTTGCCCGAGAACAAAAACCAGATCTCATGTTTCTTGGACACCTTCAGTTGCCTCGATAATATAAACCGACCAAATCTTCCGGAATAAGACGGTTTCTCAGTTAACGAAACAAATCTCCCAAAACTTGACTCCCGAATAACATTTATCTCCTCCTCTTCTAGAGCATTAAAAATGGTTCTAATCCCGCTAGTTGCTCCATAAGCAGTAACTCGAACACCAACAGGTTCATATCCGGCGGCAAAAAACCTTTCAGGCAGCTCGATTTGGCCAGCCATCTCTAACTATCACTCCTGGAAAATAAATTGCAATAAAAGTTCCAAAACCCAATAATATATCAAAGTTCTTACAAGCGTTCTCACCAAAATCCTAAAAAGAAAACCCTTTCTCGCTCCTAAATGAAATATTTCTTTACCAGCCGGAAAGTAATTGCCCAAAAACAGACGAAACACTCCCTATTAGTTTACGTAACAGACGTCGGTATCTGTTCCAAAATCTTTTATCTGAAACAAGATCTCATAGGCAACTGTTCACTTCTTGTAGGTTAGGCGGCGGCGGAACCCTCAACGCGCAACCTCTGCACGTTCCTACTGTTCATTTTATTTTAAATATATACATCGATATTTTAAATAGAAGTCAGTATCTATGTCTGACATAACGTTACCAAACACGCAACACCTATTTGAAGCTAACAATAGGGGTATCTTCGAATTTAACGAAAAATGAACAGAAGTTGAACCAACTTCCAAATACACCGAAAACGTATGTATAGAAACTGCAAATTCCCTTTGTAAATCCTCTTTATCTTTTTGTATAATTATCTACATATTAAAAGTTTATCTATTTTAGATTAATAATATTTTTATTTGTAAAAAGATAAACCTAATTTAGATAGGATTAGGAAAGTTTGAATATGTGATTTAATTTAATTTACAAAAAAACACATGTTAAAATCCGATCGACTGGTATGACACGTATTACAATCATATTGATTATTATGTTTGACGCATCAAACTTTATATAATAAGATAAGATATACACAATATGACTTTTTATTTATTTCGAATTTGAACATATAATTACTATTTTGTCATTTGTTTTATTTTTTGCTTATGTAAGGCTTATTTTTCATATTGTTTGCTTAATTTTGTCGGCCTGTTTTATTTTCCTAGATTCTCAATAAGTCAATATCATAAATTAAAAAGATTAAATAAAAGTCGGAAACGGATCTCTTTGGAAGCGGCATTTCCCTTGACGAAATTGATAAGCAGGGTAGTTTAGTCTTTTAACCTTTACTAATTTTATTCCCCAAAAGAAAACGATTCTTTTTTGCTTCTTTCTTCTTTAAAAAGAAGAATCTCAAATTCTCAATTATCGCGAAGAAGACGACGAACAAGGATAAACAAACATGGGTGAAGCGATCAAGGTAAATCGATAAATTCTCTTTCTTCTGATTCTGATTTCGTTAAAACCCTCATCGAAAGTTTCTTGCTTTCTCAGCGAATTCAAAAAACAGATTTTTTTTTTTTGTAAATTGATTGCTTATGAACAATTGAGTTTTTTTGTATAGTTAATCAGATTCAATAAGTGGTTTTTTGATTCTGATAATTTCCCCCTTTTGATCTGTTTTTGCTTAGCATAAAAATTGATTTTTCTGTTTAATTTACATGATGTGTGTGTGTAGGAAGGAAGAGAAGAAGTGATTCAAGCATGGTACATGGATGATAGTAATGAAGATCAGAGACTTCCTCACCACAAGGATCCTAAGGAGTTTATTTCTTTAGACAAACTTGCAGGTTTGGTTTCTTCAGTGTTGTTTGTATTTCTCTTTGGTTCTTTGTGTTTCTTGTTTTTGACATGTGAGTTTTTTTGTGTAGAGCTAGGAGTACTGAGCTGGAGACTTGATGCTGATCACTATGAAACTGATGAGGAATTGAAAAAGATTCGTGAAGCTCGTGGTTACTCCTACATGGTTTGTGACCTTTCTTTGATGGATTTTTATGTGTTTGTTTGTTATCCCCTTAGACTTGTATGCTATTTTGATAAGGCAAGATACACTGTGTGTTTACTTGAAGAATGTCAGCTGCTTAAGCCTTATCTAGTTTAGGACTGACTTTAGCAGATTATAGTGGTTGTGTATTGCTTAGAGTGCAGCTAGTGAAAGGCTGGGGTTATATGGATTTCTTGGCGGATCGTTTAGTGGTGGGATAGTGGTAGGGTTTGGTTGGGCATTTGGTTGAGACTTGAGAGTCTCTTATTAATCAAGTCTCTCTGGTTTTATGAATAGAACAAGACGAGTAGTTTTACAGCTTTGGTTCTTACCATGTTTTTACTTTACAGAGTTCTGATAGCATCAATTACCGGGCGAACATAGAAAACTCTGTCCCTTTCTGTTTGACTTGCTGAACTGAAATTTTTGATGATAACCAGTCGATGATTTACCGGAACATCTTCACTTTTCATGTAGTCTTTTTTCTTATAAAAGCCTAAGCTTGAGCCCTGGTTTGACGATAGAAAAGTGTTTAAATTTAGGACTTTTGTGTGGTATGTGCGGAAAAGCTTCCAAACTATGAAGAGAAAGTTAAGAGCTTTTTTGAAGAACATTTGCACACTGATGAAGAGATCCGTTATTGCGTTGCAGGAAGTGGTAGGTACTCTTAATTGCTGCTTTACTTGATTTGTTTTGATATTGTCCTAATGTTCTTCTCCTTGGGAAAAAGGGTACTTTGATGTGAGGGATCGCAATGAAGCTTGGATCAGAGTATGGGTAAAGAAAGGGGCGATGATAGTCTTGCCTGCTGGAATATATCACCGCTTCACCGTGGACTCAGAGAACTACATCAAGGTTGTTGCCTGCATGTTTCTGTTTATATACAAAAGACTTTTGCATGTATGTGACATCTATCATATATATTTGGTTGCTTAGACAATTGAAATTTCTGGTTTAAACAGGCAATGCGGCTTTTCGTGGGTGAACCGGTGTGGACACCATACAATCGCCCACATGACCATCTTCCTGCAAGGTACAATGTCCTGTTTTCCCCCTTTTGTCTCATCAAAAGCTTACTCTGCTTTTGTATGCCCAAACAAAGACGCAAGATAACTATTTTTCGGGATTTTGATAACTCATGGACATTGAAACTGCTATTGTACAGGAAAGAGTACATCGATAATTTCGTGAAGGTGACTGGGAACGGTGCCATAGATGCCTCAGCGTAGAGGACTCTCTCAGGCATCACATTTCTATAAACTAGGCATACAATAAAGAAGCTTTATGTCTCATGTGTTGGATGATAATATGTTTAAAGAGTTGTCTCTATGCTTTACTATGTTATACTATTATCCACTGAAACTGATGTCACTTTTGATTCGTGTGGCTTTGGTATTATGGATGTGTTGTAATGCGTCATGGCGTGTAAAATGATTAATTAACATTTACTATGTTCTATAATAATTGGAGGAAAATAATGAGATGTTCATGCGACAATATACGGTACATCAAAACTGTTTCTTTGAAAGCCCAATTACATCCTTTCCTATGGAGAAAAAATAAAATTTTGTTTTGGGAAAAGTTTCATAATTTTTTTTTTTTTTTTTTTTGCAGAAATAGTCTCAATGTTAGTCACATTTCACAATCTTATTATATAAAGGAGAGTTTGTCAAAATTGTAACTCACGAGATCGTAACATGTGTCTATTATCGATCAAGATGAGAATACGTGTTAAAATACTCTATTTAAAATAAAATAATTAGAAAAGTAAATATATTATTATATTAAACTAATATAATAAAGACACATTAACATTTTTTTTATTGCATAATTAACATATTTCTAAAACCCAAACAAAATAAATGTTAAACAAAATAAATGTTATATCAAAAAAATGAAAATTTATATATAAAAATAAAATAAGTGTTAAACCATACATTATTTTAGAAGGAAAATTAAAAATACGTTCAACCTTCAAAAAATGTTATTACTTCAGAAAAGACAAATCCAAAAACTATATAATAACACACACCTCCCATTAGTTAATGTACTAATTTTATTTATGTTACTTATTTTCAGAATATTTTGTTAGTGTCTGTAATTGTATTTTCTGAAATTCATGTTGTAATGTAAAGATTCATGTTTAAATTTTCGTAACTGGATCTTTATTTAAAAATTATCAAATATGTAAAGAAATTCATTTAAAAAATTACTTTTTTAAAAATAAATTATATTTATTTATAAAATAGATTCAGTTTCAAAATATATAAGATTCCAAATATGATTTAAAACCTTATCAGATGAATTATTTTTATAATTTTTTGAAGATCTAAACTCATTATTGATTTTCTTACCCAATTTATGATTATATTAACGGAGTTTTAATTTACAATATAACTATACGGTTATAAGTACACAAATTATTAATTTTAATATTTAATACCCGCATATTATGCGAGTCCTAATCTATGCGGACCGGAAAATAGGAAATATGAATAATCAATTTTAATATAGTTTTCATTGTTTGTTTTTCTTCTTTTGTTATATGCTAAATGTTAACGGTGAAATTTTTTGCAAAATTGGAAATTTATCTTGGATTTTTTTCTAGTTTTTCTTTTTTTTCCAATGTTTCTCGTCTTCTATGTCTCTGAAACAGAGAGAAGGAGAAGAAGATCTCTGTGAATTTGTGTATATTCCTGAACAAAGAAGAGACTACACCTTTATCGTACAATGATCGTATCTACTTACCAAAACTACACGATCCTATATTAACTACAACATAAATACATATTGTAAATCATCCCAATCATAGGGATTTGCCGTGATAGAGGTGATAGAGAAGATACAGTAAAACCTCTATAAATTAATAATGTTGGGACCAGGACAATTTATTAATTTAGGCAGAATATTATTTTATCGATAAATTAATAATTATTAATTTAGAAAGAGATTTTGTTAAATCCCCAATCTAAGATTTTTTAATTTAAAATAAGAAAGTTTCTTCAAAATTCATATTCTACCAATATATATATTCACTAGAATTTCCATAATGATTTGTTTTTTACATATTTTATTCAATTTGTTTCCATAATAATTCATTTCCTTACATTTTTTTTATGTACGAGACTTTGTTTTAATGTTCATCTTAGGTTTTTGATTAAACATTCTTTTTTATCGCTTGTTTCAAAATCAAATTTAGCAATGACTTCCCATCTAAAAGGTGTTGGGAAATCGACAATGACGGATCAAATACGCAAAGAGTTATGTGAGCATAAAAGAGATCATGCGTCATGCACCCAGAAAGATTTGCAAACGTGGGTTGAAAAAAAGTTTCATCTAAAGGTTAGTCAAGCTACAATCTCAAACACACTCAAACGATCAAGTGATTATCTTTCTATCAATCTGGAAACAAGAAGAGATATCAAGAGGCACAAACTAGCAAAATTTCCAGATATGGAGAAAGTTGTTTTTGAGTGGTTTCTACAATACCAAGATCGTGTAAACATGACTGGAGAACTAATTTTGACGAAGGCAAAAGAAACAATGAAACTTGTGTACCCTGAGCAAGATACAGAGCACCAATTTTCTCAAGGATGGCTTGAAAGATTCAAGTTACGACATGGCATCAAGTCATACCGTCGTTTTGGAGAGAGTGGTTCAGTTGATGTACAAGACATGGAGAAGAAACGAGAAGCTATAAGGGAAAAAATAAATCAATTCCCTATGAAAGATGTTTTCAATATGGATGAAACTGGTTTGTTTTACAGGTTACAAGCTGATCATTCTCTTGCTACGAAACAACTTGAAGGAAAAAAGCAAGACAAAGAACGACTAACTGTTGTTATTTGTTGTAATGAAGATGGATCTGAAAAAATTCCTCTATGGATTATTGGAAAATATGCAAAGCCTCGTTGTTTCAAGAATATCAACATAAGTAGCTTGAATTGTCACTATCGTGCCAACAAAAGAGTTTGGATGACAAGTGTGCTTTTTGAAGAATATATCCGCTGGTTTGATACGAGAATGCATGGAAGAAGAGTTTTGTTTGTGGTAGATAATTGTCCAGCACATCCAAGAAATATTGAAGGACTACAAAATGTTGAGCTGTACTTCTTGCCACCCAACATGACATCAAAAATTCAACCTTGTGATGCTGGAATAATAAGAGCTTTTAAGATGCATTATCGTAGGAGATTTTACCGTGAGATTTTAGAAGGCTATGAGTTGGGACAATCTGATCCAGGTAAGATCAACGTTTTGAATGCTATCAATTTTGCAGTCTCGGCTTGGACAACTAATGTTCGTCAAGAGACAATAGCAAATTGTTTTCGACACTGCAAAATTCGCTCAACAGAGGATGTATCAAGGAATTTAGAAGATGAATCAAACGACATTCATGAACTTGAAGTTGTGATTAATAATCTCTGTTATCGGAACAGAATGGATGTCAAGACCTTACTAGACTATCCGGGTGAAAACGATGCTTCCTCAGAAGTTCAGAGTTTAGAAGAAATTGCGGCTACTATCCTTAATGTTGAAGATGAAGTTGAAGAAGATCTTGCATCACCCTTGGAACCAGTTACGCGTAAGGAAGCAATTCTCGCTTCTAGAACTCTTCATAACTTTTGGATGCAGGTTGAGAAGACAACACCAGGAGTTGCTGATGCAATAAGGAAAATTAGAGACGAGCTCCAACGTGATTCCAACTTTAAGAAAAGAACAACATTGAAGTCATATTTTACTAAATTACCTTAGATGTATATACATATATGTCTAAGATTTGCAATTATTAATTTATGCTATTATTGGGACTATATTTTACATAGGAGTTTCAAAAAAATTATTATCTTATCATTTTATCAAATTGAGTTGATTTTTACATTGGCCCGACTCGGGACCGGGATAATTTATTAATTTATGGTGTTTATTAATTTATCGAGTATTAATTTATCGAGGTTCTACTGTATATGATATTGGTTCTATTACCCTCCTCAAGTTGGAGCATGTAAGTCTAATATGCCCAACTTGTCTCGAAAACGGTCAAACTCGTTGTGTCCTAAAGCTTTTGTGAAAATGTCCGCAAGCTGAGAAGATGTGTTGACGTGCTTCGTGACTATTTGTCTAGCTTGAATCTGCTCACGGACGAAATGACAATCAAGTTCGACATGTTTTGTTCGCTCATGAAAAACCGGGTTGTTGCTTATATGAATGGCCGCTTTGCTGTCGCAGTACATATGCATGGGCTGCAGATGTTTTACGCCAAGGCTTTCAAGAATCCGTTTAAGCCAAATAAGTTCTTTGCCTAGAAACATCATTGCGCGATATTCTGCTTCTGCAGAAAAAGTGCTTACAGTGGGTTGTTTGCGTGTTTTCCAAGAGACAGGGTTGTCACCAAGTTATACCGTGATTGAGCGTCGTGTAAGAGGACAACTAGCACAATCCGAGTCACACCATCCAGTGATTTGGAAATCAGTATCGGCGCGTAAAAGTATGCCTTGTCCGGGACTATTTTTGAGATAACGAACTACCCGCAAGGCTGCATTCCAATGATCTTTTCTTGGAAGTTGCATAAACTGGGCCAAAACATGTAGACAATAAGCCAAATCAGGTCGTGTTACTGTCAAATAAATAAGGCGACCAATTAGCCTTCGATATTTCTGAGGATCAGTGAGCATGGGAGAAGATGATAAGGCCAACTTGTGATTTTGTTCAAGCGGAAACGTTGTTGGTTTGGATGCAAGCAACCCAGTTTCAGTAATGATGTCCATCGCATACTTCCTTTGGCATAAGTAAATACCCGTCGAGTTTCTCGCCACTTCAATGCCTAAAAAATACTTCAGAGGACCCAAATCCTTCATGTGGAAGCAAGATGACAAATATGCTTTGAAGTCTCCCATTTCTTGTGATGAGCTTCCTGTGATAATCAGATCATCAACGTACACTAAAACATGTAGATGGTTACCTTCTTTCGCATACGTGAATAAAGAGTAGTCCGATTTTGATTGTTGAAACCCGTAACTAGTAAGGGCAGTAGACAATTTCTCGAACCAACATCGTGGTGCCTGCTTTAAACCATATAACGATTTCTTTAAGCGACAAACTTTTGATGAGTCGGTAGGATTGAAACCTGGGGGAAGTTTCATGTAGACTTCTTCATGGAGATCTCCATGTAAGAAAGCGTTATGAACGTCCATTTGATGTACCGCCCAACCACAACCAGCAGCTACTTCCAAAACTAATCGAACTGTATCCATTTTTGCAACCGGAGCAAAAGTTTCTCCACAATCCTCTCCTTCAATCTGTCAATTTCCATGGGCCACTAGTCTTGCCTTATAGCGCTCAATCGTCCCATCTGACTTGTATTTTACTTTGTCGACCCACTTGCAACCAATTGTTGTTTTCCCTTTAGGCAAATCCTCGAGGACCCATGTATTATTCTCTTCTAGAGCGTCAATTTCATTACCCATAGCAGTTCTCCAACGACGAACACCGATCGCTTGCTTATAGGTTCAAGGCTCAACAGTGGTTATAACAGCAGTCATGTATGCCTGATGCGTTGCCGAAAATCGACTATGATCAAGATAATTTTGAATCGGATAAGTAGAGGACTTACCGGAGCTTAAGAGAGCTCTGCTAATGGCTGTATTTGTCACATAATTACGAAGTTTGATCGATGGATTGCGTTTGCGTTGCCCTTGTCCCAGTTGTTCCTCTTGATTTTCTGATTCATCATCAATGATCGGCACCGAAGATGGAGCCACCCCTTCGTTATCGAGAATAAATGATCTGAAGAAGGAATAACATGTGATGGGCCCAAAGTTGGAGTTAAATTTGGCCCAGTTTCTTTTACTTGAGAAGGCAAGTCGTGAAGTACCATAGATGGGCCTTGTATAT
Source organism: Arabis alpina (assembly GCA_900128785.1). Lineage (NCBI taxonomy): Eukaryota > Viridiplantae > Streptophyta > Magnoliopsida > Brassicales > Brassicaceae > Arabis > Arabis alpina. The sequence goes on from LT669791.1 coordinate 12,170,625, forward strand.
CATTTAAGCCCACTGGAGTTGCTGGACAATTTAAATTCGATGTCTGTAGATGGTGATGACGTTGGTCTTCTTCCAGAGCAGCGAGATTAGGCAGCCAGAGAGCTTTATCAGCTTCTGGTTCATCAAGCGGAGACGAATTAGCAAAGGGAAATTCGTTTTCACTGAACACAACATCTCTTGAAGTGAAAAACACCTTTTCTTCCAAATCATATAGCCTCCGTGCCTTTTGGCCGTGAGGATAACCAACAAATATACACTTTCTACTTCGTGAGGCAAACTTATCACCCTTAGTTTTCTGATTTTGAGCATAACAAAGAGTACCACACACTTTTAGGTGGTGGTACGATGGAGGTTTTTCATGAATTCTTTCGTAAGGTGTTGCTCCACCTAAAACAGAGTTTGGAGTTCTATTTATCAAATAGCCAGCAGTCAACACGCATTCGCCCCAGAATTATATGGGAAAGTTTGCTTGAAATCGCAATGCTCTTGCTACGTTTAAGATATGTCGATGCTTCCGTTCAACTCTTCCGTTTTGTTGTGGTGTGCCGACACATGATGTTTCATGAACAACCCCAATACTCTGAAAGAATTTTGAGAGACAAAGAAATTCAGAACCATTATCGCTTCTTACGACTTTCACATCTTTCTGGAATTGACGAGTAGTCATAGCTAAGAAGTTTTTGAGCTGTATGGGTGCCTCTGTTTTATCTTTCAAGAGAAAAATCCATACGCCTGTTGAATAATCATCGACTATTGTTAAAAAATAGCGTGCACCGGAATGAGATGATGTTCTATATGGGCCCCATAAATCGCAATGAATCAGCTCAAAAATCGTTGTTGTTTTATTCAGACTACTTGGAAAACAAGCCTTTGTTTGCTTTGCGCGGAGACAAACATCACATGCCTTATTCAAAAAATCAGAAGAAACCGAGAGAGAAACATCAGGTAATGAACCAACTATTCTTGCTGACGGGTGTCCCATCCTTTTGTGCCACAGTTCGTAGGTCTTTTCCTCCCGAATAGTGACTGAGCCAACAGTTTCCGAGCTGCAAAAATGGAAGGTTCCGCCTCCATGCCTACCAGCTCCTATCACCATCCTCGTAATACGGTCTTGAACAACAAGATACCGATCAGCTAGCTAAACCACACAATGATTTTCATCCATTAATTGACCTAAAGAGATCAAGTCGGACTGCATTTCTTCAACATAGAACACTAATTTCAACACTAAATCAGATCCAAGATAAACAGTTCCTTCTTTTACTGATACTCTTTCATTACCATGTGCCATGATTACCAAAACCGATGGCATCTCTCTCACATCCATCAAACAATCATATTTTCCAGTTAAGTGATGACTTGCTCCCGTATCCATAATCCAAAGAGGAGAAGTAGACTTACCAGACAACTTTTCAGTGGTGTTTATGCCGACGTTGTTTTTGTCAGCGTTTAACATGTTGCGAATAGTCTTCCATTCACTGTGAGTAAGCCCATTTACACCATCACGATCCTTATCAGTGATGATATAGTTGGCATGCTCATGGTTCTTCACAGGTGGCACATAAACTGTATTTGCATAAATCTTCAGTGTCGTCATCGGGATCCGTTCGGTTCCGGTCGTCGGATTCAAGTTTCGGTTCACGTTTCGGTTGGTCATCTCCACTAACGTGATCGGGGTTTGTTCGGTTTCGGTTGTCGGGATCAAGTTTCGGTTCGCGTTTTGGTCGTTCATCGTCAATGGTATTTAGAAAAGAAAAAAAAAATCAGAAAAATGTTTCTAGCTCTGTTACCATGAAACAGAGAGAAGGAGAATAAGATCTCTGTGAATTTGTGTATATTCCTGAACAAAGAAGAGACTACACCTTTATCGTACAATGATCGTATCTACTTACCAAAACTACACGATCCTATATTAACTACAACATAAATACATATTGTAAATCATCCCAATCATAGGGATTTGCCGTGATAGAGGTGATAGAGAAGATATATGATATTGGTTCTATTAGTCTCATTATGTTTTTTATGAATCTAACCCTCAAAATGCAAATTGTTATTCATATTTCCTATTTTCCGGTCCTCAATTCTGTTTTAAAAATGACGTTACCAAAAACTCTAACATGCTTTTGCTGACTAAATTGTTGTATTATTTTAAGAAAGTTGACTGATTCTCTGTCGATTCTGCAGCAACCAGTGTTTACTGCACCACCAGAAATCTTGGCCAATATATCAGCCAAATCCCAAGTTCTTGTTATTATCGAACCAATAAATTTTGATTCATAGCTTTTAAAAATCATAGTCTTCAAATCTAACAATGCGTTACTACATTATCATCATCCTCCAAATTTTCCCCTTACAACAAATCCAAAGAACAAAAACTAGCAAAATAAAAAAAAGCCTTAGACGAGCGTCCCACCCTTGACGTACTCGGTAAAGGCCAATGCTACAAGACCCAGCATGGCGAATCGACCGTTCCATAGCTCGGCGTCTGAGGTCATGAACCCTTTAGACTTTGACTCTGCCCTTATTCCTTTGAACAATGGAACCATCGATGCTAATGTCAGCAAAGCCGTGGTTCCAAGAAACCACCCTACTCCACCGTCGGAGATTTGAGCAAACACGTTCTCTCCCTTTGAAAGCTCCACCGCGATCGCGGCAACAAATCCAACCATTGCTAATCTCCCGTTTATCCTTTCAGGTGCCGGACCGCTAAACGCTAGTAAATCTCCAAACTTGGTACTCACCTGAATAAATTAACAAATATAGTCAAACTCATAATTAATTATTATATAATCAAGTTAAAAATGACTCCACTACAACAATATAGAGAACAATTTCAAATTTTTATTTATAATATATGTTCTGTGAATTGTAGATTGCAAATGCAAATAGAATGATAACTTTTCGCTAGCGTATATACAAGCCTGCGTATATACTACAAGAGAAGTATCTCAATTTTCAGTGTGTATACTTATGGTACAAAAGATTTCGCGACAAGCAAAGCAAACAACCAGTGATGAAAAAATGGACGTATCCTACCGGAGAACCGAAAATTCTAGTCCCAAAAAAATCTAGCTTGAGCCAAGTTGCTCGTATTCATAATCAACTGTATTTTAAGTAGATCATACCTTAGGCTTGCTAACTGGAGGAGGAGGAAGAGGAGAGGACGGAATTTGTGGTTGAGCGGCCGAGCTCGAGGGTGAAGAAGAATTTTCTTTGATAAGATCATCCTTAAGAAAAGAATCAACACAAACGAATTGTCAGGATCTATAGGTCTAACAAGTAACGTAGGTAAAAAAGTAATAGGAGGTGTATATACCTGAGCCATGCACTTGACTACCATCGAAGCATTCCTCTTGAAGAAGAGTTGGTTTGTGTTTCTGATGTTGCAAGAGCTCAAACCACCGGAAGGTGCGGCGAAGAGTACTGACTGCATGTTCAAGGACGCCGTTGCCATGATCTCCGAATAGGTTTTTTAAGAAAATAAGATGACGCGAGAGAAGAAACTAAGAAGTGAGAAATGAAATGAAGGAGGAGGCTGGTTTGGTGGTGTAACTGAAGATCATGTCTTTATTTATAGAGTTGGTGAAGGTGAATGAGAGGTCCACTTATTTTCAGAATTATATAATTTGTTTTTACCAAATTTTATTGATTATGGGATTTTTATTTTAAAACTATCACGTCATAGTTGGATTTTTTTTCATTTTAATACCTATAATTTATGTGCTACGTATAGGATTTCTTATCGACAGATTTCTTACCGAATTTGCTAGTTTGGCTACAATGGACAACCAGTCAAAAAATATATTTGTGTAATTTAAATGAGTGGTTGATAGTAAAATGGTTATTTATTATCTTGTGTGATGATAAGATAGGATTTCTTATCTTGTGTTATGTTTTGAAAATATATTTTTACAAAGACTATCTTTTGATTCTAGTTTTGAGTTAAAATCTGACGTAGAATAAACTAAAGAGAATAATAACAAAACTAATCCCTAAGGTATAAAGACAATGGAAATTCTCAAGACTTGTAATATTGAAGCCCAAAGTACTGATCAGTGATCACTAAAAGTTTTCGAAGTATTAGTTATAGATTCACTTAATTAATCATATTAACTCGGCATCAACACAATTCTTGACTCAGCATTGGCTAGTTTCTAGTATTTACACAAGTTTACAAAACAATAAGTTCCACCACACTAAAGATGTCCAACATTATTGCCTCTTCGCTCTTTCTATTCTTTTTTTTTTTTTTTTGTCAAACAAACATAGTTATATTAATGCTTACTCTCCACTAAAGGAGGAATCGTTTACAACCACTAAAACTACTAAATTCGCTGCTACAAAAGGCAAGCGAATAATACACAAACAAAGGATAGAGGCAATCATTATACATAAGCAGCAAACGTTGTAGAGAAGTCCCACTCTTTCTATTCTACTAACCTAATTTGACTCATGGACCTTGATTTATAATGCTCAAAACTTAGATCCTCTAAGATTCACCATAGATGCATATAAGAAAACATATACACTCTAGTCTACATCTTTATCAAGTATTTTTTTGTTCTTGGACATTCTTAATAACTAATAAGTATTCAATGCCATACTTTTTATTAACTTTGTGTTCCATTATGCTTCAATAATTCTGATGTTCTTTCAAACTTTTTTTGTAAGTTGAAGAAATCAAACTATCAATAATAATTTTGTTTGTGAACGGCGCATTATAGAGCTTTTTACCATCCTTACTGTCGTATAAATAATGGTCCAGTTTAGCTGTACAATTATGTTGTTAGGAATTTTAATTGCTAATTTCAATACATTTTCTTGGCGTACCCAAAAGAACCATATGTTTAAAAGATACATAAATCTTATGAAAAATTCATAGAATTTCATGTTTTTTTCCACTTGATACATGAAATTAAAGAAAATGTGAAAAATAATACATGAATTTGAGTTGAGCGCTGAAAAGTGAAACACGTAGAGAAGAAAAACTCAAAAACAGAGGAGAGGATCTCTAAGCCTTAAAGGAGCCACGTCTAGTCGAAAAGTGGAATCGAATTGATGATGTGGCCTTCCTCGTTACACATCCTCCTTGGTGCTTTCAGATCGGTCAAGGCCTAGTGGGTTCGGTAAAAACACGTAAAAAAGATTGTGTCGAGTGAGAAATTGTATTAAAAACAAATGGCTCACATTCACTCGTAGGTTTTGTCTATAGAGGGAGACATATCGCATTCATCTCATAACGTGTTGGAACTAAACGAATCATTTTGGCAAACCCATGATGACTCTTTTGATATTTTCTGTGTCATTTTATGGCTCCGTGCCCAATTCTCCTACGACGCAGGACCTACGTGCACTTTTTTTTATAGTAAAAATAACAAATTGAATACCGGATTTTAGAAGGAGAGATTTCTAAAGATAAGGTACGAAGAACAATGATGAGAAAAGAAAAAAATAAGATTTGTTATTGCTGTGAATGCTTTTGTGATAAAAGTTACGGATCTCTTTCCCAATGGATGTACATCGATATATTTACCCGACTAAGGTCGGTTTAAAGTTACAAAGAGATAAATGAAACTATCATAATTCTTCGGGATTTGCCTTGACGCTATTTCCTTATTGAGTTGATCTTCTGGACATTTTCTTATTTCGCCGATGATTCTCTCTTTTTGAAGGCGGTTACCCTCGTGGGCTTTACCTGATAGACTAGCTTTGTTCTGGACCTGTCGGCCTGATGGTTTTGCCATGCTTAGCAACTAACCTGCTCTCAGAATAGACTCTCCTCGGCGAAATGTGGTTGACCCCGTTCGGCCAAATCTGCAAGGCAGTTTGGCTAAGCCAGCTCGGCGAAATCTGCCAGGCAGCTTAGCCTGCTCGGCGAAATCTGCCAGGCAGCTTAGCCTGCTCGGTGAAATTTGCCAGACGGTCTAGTTCAGCCAAATTAGAGTTTGGAGCTCAGCGTAATGGACTGTCCAACCAATCTCCCCGGTTCGGCTAAATTTCACCCAACTCAGCCAAATTTGGCAGCTAGGCCAAATTTGCTAGTTAGGCCAAATTCAGCAGCTATAACATGTTTGGCTGCTCGGCCAATTCACCTGCTCGGTGAATTAAACCTTATCACAACGTTTTCGTCATTTATAACCGTTGTTGTCGGGGAAGAGACTTCCGACCCCAACAGTTACCCCCGAACCCCTATTAGTATGAAAATACTGGCGCTGCGATAATTTATCCAAGTAAAGAGGGCAATAATTAGAAACTTTTACCAATATCTTGAAGAGATTGATGTGATGTTTTGAACCAGGTCCCGTTTTATCTGATGAATTTATCCAGTGTTTCAGAAGAAAAATGACACTAGAAATCCTTCAGAAACATACTGGTTTTCACATTTCCTGAGGTGAGAACTTTTTATAAAAATTCACACCCTTTTTCATTCTTCTTCACTCTCCACATCTCCACTCTCTCTCAAGGTAACTTCTCTTTCCTTTTCTCTCTAAGTTTTGCTTTAGTTTTGTGATATAGATTTTTTTTCTTAACTTGGCCGACCGGCCGTTTTGGTCAAGAGAGTGAGGCGAACCACCTTTCGCCGAGGAGGAAAGAAGTTTTGGCCGAAGCGAAATTTGGCCGAGGCGAAAGGGAAAAATTTGGCCGAGGTGGAGCATTCAATTTTGGTTGAATCGGGACAAAGCCTCCGCGCATAACGGTTACAGTCAAGACGCGGTTCGGCGAATACGCGAATCAATTTTTGCCGAGAAAATACAGATCGGACCGGTGACTTTGTTGTGCTCGAGAGATTTGTTGGATTTCGCCGAGGTCACGATCTTGTCTTTTGATTTCGCCGATTCCCCGGACTGGTCCGTCGAATTCGCCCAGCCAACGATCTGATCCTTTGATTTTGCCGAAACCGCGACCAAGTCTATCAATTTCGCCGAGCAGGACATGCACTCGACATCTTTTTCGCCGAGGAGCGACTTGGAGGAATTTAACCGGGTTAGCAAAAACGAGGACTCGTTTCGCTAGGGTGGAGCTCAATTTTGGCCGAGAGGTTCTATCGGTTTGCATGTACCGGTCTGGTTTTTGTTGAGTTGGACCAAGGTTCGCCGAGGAGGTGGATTTCTCAATTTCACCGAAGTGGAGGTGGATCCGGATCAGCAAAAAATCCGAATTGGTTTTGCCGAGGGGAGGTTTCGCCGAGGTGGAAATCTTAACTCGAAGAAACCTTGTATGGATCCTTACCCAGTTCTGCCAGAGTTCAACGAAATCCCTTATATAATCAAGTCTGAAGGATACGAGTGGCCTGCGGAGGCAATCTTGACTCAAGAGTAGGAGGAAAAGGTCGCTCACATCCTCGCCGTAGAGAAGAAAGCGCGTTGTAAACGGAAAATGATGAAGTACAAGAACCGAGGGAATCCTAATCTTCTAGGTTCAACGTTATGCTAGGTAGAGTCGCTAGACAAACTAAGGAGTGAGTTTGAGATTTCTGATGAAGTTGAGTTCGGTCTCGCAAGGTCCTTTGATCGAGCAAACGATCCTCTTCCTGGTTATTTCACCATGTACGAAAACTCTATCGAGGAGTGCTTCCTTACTTTTCCTATCCCATCAGTGATCCTCAAGTATTTATGGAAAATATAGGATATCCCTCGCCCAAGCGACACCTCGAGGTCTTCGACACTTGGTGGGCATATTGGTTCGCGGAAGAGAATGCCACCAAGAAGTCACCGTCCTCCACTTCATGAATCTATTGAAGATTGGTAGTATGAGAATGAGAGGTAGCGATCTGAATTGTCTTGTTGATTGCTTCTGCATGACTATTACCTTGAGGGTAACGAGGAGTAGACTTGATGAGTCGAATCTTTCACTTCGCACAAAAAGTCTCGATCCGATTGGAGATGAACTGTGAACCATTGCCTGTAACGATTTCGTATGGAATTACACGATGACATATGATGTTCCTCCAGAAGAAACTTTCAACTTGGGTGTCCTTAATACTTGCGTAAGCTTCGGGTTCCACCCACTTTGAAAAATACTCTGTTAGAACAAGTAAGAAGCGCTTCTGCTTTGAGGAGTGCAATGGTCCAACGATGTCCAGGGCGCATCTCATGAATGGATAGGGAGAAGTGATAGAGGAAAGCATCTATGTCGGCTAATGAATCTTTGGAGGATATCACGGACACCTTTTGCACTTGGCTGAAAACTTGACGCAGTCGCTTACTATAGTAGGTCAGAAATGACCATGTCACTTGATCTTGTTTGCCAAAACTTTTTCTCCTGAGTGATTACCACAAGACCCGTTGTGGACTTCCTCCATGACTGGTCTGGCCTCCTGTTCTTCTACGCAGGTGAGCAGAGGACTTGAGAATCCCCACCTAAAGATGTTACCGTCTAGCAGAACATATGGAGCGGGTTGCTTCTGTACCTTGCGGGCTGCCCACTTTTTGCCTGGCAGTTTTCCATCGACAATGTACCCACGAATCTGATCTATCTAAGGCTTGTCACAACCGTATTCGTGTTTTTGGTCTGTCTCCATTGGGATAAGAATGCCTTGATCGTGAGGAGCAAGTGGGAGGTTTTCTGACGAGAAGTTATCTGCATATGGGACCTTGTCGGTGTCAGCAGGTCTTCATTGACACTTGTAGGCGTTGCCACCGGCAGATGCGTATGCTCTGTGTCTTCAGCTGCTTCTGTCATCTCAACGTCTTCGGCTCATGTCTCAAGTGATTCGGCAATGGCTTTTGCTTGCTTAGCAACCTGAGATCGTGTTGAGATAACGAAAGTCATATCTTGTTGAATGATTGAAAATTCGATGAACTCCACGGGGATATCCCGCTTCAAAGCTGGATATGCTGGGGGAGCTGAAGCGGAGGCAAGGTTTGCTAATGCGTCGGCGTCAATGTTTTTCCCTTAGGGAATTCGTGTAAGTGCAAACTCTTTAAATGTCGAGGCAAGATCCTTTACTATCTTTAAATAGGCTTCCATCCGATCGTTCATTTGTTGCGTACTCGCCACTGAACTGGCTGGTAACCAACTGTGAATCGCAGAATGCATGAACGTGCTCAATGTTGGAAGCTGATAACATCTTCATATTTCGCTTCGTTATTGGAAGCTTTGAAGCCTAGACGGAATGATTGTTCGAGGATCTCGCCTATTGGTGAAGCTAAGCGAATCCCTACTTCAGACCCGTTTTTTTAGGACGAGTCGACGTGTAGCTCCTAGGTCCCCGGTTGTACCTCCTTTGGGTTTTGGTCTTCTGGGAGTTTGATAAGGAAGTCCGCCAACACTTGTGACTTGTTGCACGTTCACCCTTTATACTCAATGTCATATTCGCTGAGTTTTACAACCCACTTAGCTAACCTGCCAGACTGACTTGGACTATGCAAAATTGAACGCAAGGGGAAGGTGCTGAGAATCACAAAGGGATGAGTTTGAAGTAAGGCCTTAGCTTTCGTGACACCATGAGGACAGATAGTGTTAGCTTCTCCAGCTGAGGGTATCTTGTCTCCGCGTCGGTGAGGGTCTTGCTAACATAGAATATAGGCTATTGTTTAGCTCTTTCTTCGCGTACTAGCACATCACTGACATGTGTTTCGGAAACAGCGATGTAGAGGAAGAGAGGTTCTGCCTGTTGTTTGGCGTTAGCACGAGCTTTCTCCTCGAGTTTGAAATCTGACAAGTTGTTGTTGCCTTTCAAAGTGCCTACAATTAGTTTGGCTATGAGCTGCCGTCCTAACTCACGACACCTTGCAGTTAAGTGTCCACTTGCCTTGTGGAAGTCGTAGTATAGCTTCTCGTCGTACCTTTCGCCTCTCTAGTCCAAGTGTTGTTCCATGTTTTTCTACCACGGTCTCGCCCGCGACCTCTACCATGTCCGCGACCCGATGACTCCACTTGGTAGTTGTGAGCCGCTCCGTAATGGATGTAGGCAGGATTGATTTTCTTCGGTGCAGCGACATGAGCTGGTTTACTTGCTTGTTTAGCCTTTTAACCTTTCCTAGGACGAACTTCCTCTTCGGTTCGAGCGAAGTCAGCAGCAGCGTCTTGGATCGTTCTCAGGCATGTTGATGCTCATCTCTTGCCAGAACGGGGACGGACACCGGAGTGCTCCCCGTAAAGCTTCTATTGCAGACGCATTGCTAATACCTTCCACTTTCGACAACGTGTTTTTGAATTTTGTCATGAAAGATCGCATGCTTTCATTCTCACCTTGAAGATTATTCTATAGCTCGAAATCATAGATATTCCGTTCCATGAAGATGTTGTAATGCTGCATGAACATCTCGAAAAGTTGGAGGAAAGTGTGAATTGAATTCTTCTCCACTTTATAGAACCATTGAAGTTGAGGCTTTCCACGAACAGTTTGCAGTAGCCGATGTCATTTTTGGCTTCCTTGAAGTTTGCTCTTCCTAAGGTCACTTCGAACTCCATCAGATGATCCGAAGGGTCTGTAGTTCGTTCATAGATTGAACTTGAGTCTTCCGGGATCGAAGATTTTTTGTTCTCGCGATCCGTTCATCGAAAGGCGTGTTCCTTGCCTTTTCCAGTACTTGTGCGATGGCAAGAGCCTTCCCAGTTTCGTGGTCTATATGCGATTGGGTACGCTTTAGGTCAGAGGTGACTCGCTCCATGAGCCTTCATCTCAGCGAGTTCTGTAGTGTAAGATCGTTTAAGTGCTCTGCACTCTTGCTCCTTCCTGTACTACTCTTCGCTGGAGTAATCGGTGCATGCTGAGGTGTCTCGCATAATCTCCGTCTTAGAAGAGCCCGACCCACTTTAGAGTGTCAAGGGCACACGGTTCTTGTCGATTACCATATGCACCTTCTGCTCATGCACGCTTCTAGGGAGTAGGTTGAGCTCCGTCTGAGATCTCCACGACGCGTTCGGGAGTCTTGTATGCTTCTCGTTGTTGCGGAGGTGGTGGCAAGTCGTCTGGATTCCTCCGGTCAGTTCGAGGTGCTAAAAAGTTGAGGCGATGCGGGTTGACACGCGCCCTAAGCCTCGAGGTGTGGGGTCGTGCGCGCTTTCTTCGTGAAAGAGCCTTCACCTCCTTTGAGGCTGCCTCGTTGATCCTAGTTTACTCCTTTTGTTCCTTGAGGAGAGTCTCTAGCATCTTCTTGACCTCGGTTATGTCACCTTTAGCGGTGACATCGGTAGCAATAACTTCGACAGTGGGTTTCCTTCTCTCGGTTGTTTCTGCGTGCTGAGGATTGTCTGCTGCCATCGCCTGACTTGTTTGCTTCGCCGCTCACCATCTTAGATTCGGTATGTGACATATCATTTTTGTGTAAGAAAGTCTCTAGTTCCCCTTAGTCGGCGCTAAATTGTGGAAGCCAATACTCGCACAATTAGATTTGTAAGGGTTTCGTAAAAGAAGCAGATATTTCTAAAGATAAGCTCGAAGAACAATGATGAGTAAAGAGAAAAAATAGGGTTTGTTATTGTTGTGAATGCTTTTATGACAAAAGTTGCGGATTCCTTTCCCAAGGGATGTACATTGATATATATACCCGAGTAAGGCAGTTTAAAGTTACAAAGAGATAAAGGAAACTATCATAATTCTTTGGGATTCGCCTTGATGCTATTTCCTTATTGAGTTGATCATCTAGAAGAATCCTGAAGTTTCCTTATTTCGCCGATGATCCTCTCTTTCTGAAGGCGGTTACCCTCGTGCGCTTAACCTGATTGGCTAGCTTCGTTCTGGACTTGTCGGCCTGATGGTTTTCCCATGCTTAACAACTAACCTGCTCTTCAGAATGGACTCTCCTCGGTGAAATGTGGTTGATCCCGTTCGGCCAAATCTGTAAGGCAGTTTGGCTTAGCCAGCACGGTGAAATCTGCCAGGCAGCTTTAGCCTGCTCGGCGAAATATGCCAGAAAGCTTAGCCTGCTCGGCGAAATCTGTCAGGTGGTCCAGTTCGGCCAAATTAGACTTTGCAGCTCGGCGAATTGGACTGTCCGACCAATTTCCCCGGTTCGGCCGAATTTCACCCAGCTCGGCCAAATTTGCCAACTAGGCCAAATTAAGCAGCTATAACATGTTTGGCTGCTCGGCGAATTCACTTGCTCGGCGAATTAGACCTTATCACAGCGCTTTCGTCATTTCTAATTGTTGTTGTCGGGGGAGGGACTTCCGACCCCAACAAATGTTATTTGAAGTTCAAGATTACAAGTGTTCTCATAAGAAAAGAAGGCACTTGAAAACTCCAAGTCTCTAGAAAATTTCTTATTTTCCGGTCCTCAATTCTGTTTTAAAAATGACGTTACCAAAAACTCTAACATGCTTTTGTTGACTAAAATGTTGTATTGTTTTTATTTCTTAATATATGATGTTTAAGATAAAAACACAAACATTAAGAAAAAAACTTTAAAAAAATAAAAATAAATTTAATATATAAAATAAAACAAATCAACCAATAAAAAAAAATACTGCATAATTCTATTGGTTCAGAGTAATCAATAAAGATAAAAAGTACCTAAGATTATCAAAACAACATATATTGTGAAACAAAAATTAATTTCCAAAACATCCTAAATTATGGAAGGGAGGGAGTATTATTTTAAGAATGTCGACTGATTCTCTGTCGATTCTGCAGCAACCAGTGTTTACTGCACCACCAGAAATCTTGGCCAATATATCAGCCAAATCCCAAGTTCTAGTTATTATCGAACCAATAAGTAAATTTTGATTCATAGCTTTTAAAAATCATAGTATTCAAATCTAACAATGCGTTACTACATTATCATTGTCCATATTTTTCATTTACAACAAATCCAAAGAGAAAAAATTGACAAAATAAAAAAGCCTTAGACGAGCGTCCCACCCTTGACGTACTCGGTGAAGACCAAGGCTACGAGGCCGAGCATGGCGAATCGACCGTTCCATAGCTCCGCGTCTGAGGTCATGAACCCTTTGGACTTTGACTCTGCCCTTATTCCTTGGAACAATGGAACCATTGATGCTAAAGTCAGCAAAGCAGTGGTTCCAAGAAACCACCCTACTCCGCCGTCCGAGATCTGAGCAAAGACGTTCTCTCCCTTGGAGAGTTCAACCGCAATCGCAGCTACGAATCCAACCATTGCTAATCTCCCGTTTATCCTTTCAGGTGCTGGACCGCTAAATGCTAGTAAATCTCCAAACTTGGTACTCACCTGAATAAATTAACAATATTCAAACTCATAATTAATTATTATATAACTAAGTTAAAAATGATTCCAATAGAACAATATTATAGATAACAATTTCAGTTTTTTCGTTATAATATATTTTTGCAAATTGTAAATTGCAAACGCAAATAGAATAGATTACTTTTCGCTTCTGAGTTCGTTTGTAAAAATATACCCAAACACACACATATAGGTTTTCACTTTTCATCTTCTATTACTATTATATTTTATCGGTTTTTTTTTGGAATTACCAGGAGGTTCGGGGCCGTAATCCCCCTAGACCCGAAAGTACAAGCTTTGCCTGAGATCTTTACCAGTTGAGCTATCGGCTTTTGGTTATTTTATCGGTTCTTATTGTACTATATCATCTTTTATCGCTCATATCACAAAAGTTCCGCACTATTATTATCAAACATATCCATAGTCAACTGTATTTTAATCAGATCATACCTTAGGCTTGCTAACTGGAGGAGGAGGAAGAGGAGAGGACGGAATTTGTGGTTGAGCGGCCGAGCTCGAGGGTGAAGAAGAATTTTCTTTGATAAGATCATCCTTAAGAAAAGAATCAACACAAACGAATTGTCAGGATCTATAGGTCTAACAAGTAACGTAGGTAAAAAAGTAATAGGAGGTGTATATACCTGAGCCATGCACTTGACTACCATCGAAGCATTCCTCTTGAAGAAGAGTTGGTTTGAGTTTCTGATGTTCCGAGATCTCAAGACACCGGAAGGAGCGATGAACACTGATTGCATGTTAAACGAGGCTGTTGCCATATCTCCAATTAGGTTTTCAAGAAAATAAGATGAAGCGAGAGAAGAAACTAGGAAGTGAGAAATGAATGAAACGAGGAGGCTGGTTTGTTGTGGTGTAACTCAAGATCATGTCTTTATTTATAGAGTTGGTGAAGGAGAATGAGAGGTCCACTTATTTTCTGAACAATAAAATTTATTTTACTAAATTTTATTGATTATGGGATTTTTATTTTCCAACTATCATGCTATAGTTGGATTTTTTTCATTTTAATACCTATAATTTATGTGCTATGTATAGGATTTCTTATGGACAGATTTCTTACCGAATTTGCTAGTTTGGATACAATGGACGTTCAACCAATCGAAAAATATATTAGTGTAATTTAAATGAGTGGTTGATAGTAAAAGGGTTATTTATTATCTTGTGTAATGATAAGATAGGATTTCTTATCTTGTGTTATGTATGGAAAATATATTTTCACAAAGACTATCTTTTGATTCCAGTTTTGAGTTAAAAATATGAAGTAGAATAAACTAAAGATAATAACAACAAAACAAATCGCTAAAAGATATAAAGACAATGAAATTTTGTAATATCCAAGCGCAATGGACTGATCACTAAAAATCTTCTAACTAATCGTTATAGACTCACTTAATTAATAATCATATAAACTCGGCATCAAAGTAATTCTTGGCTAGTTTCTAGTATGACTCTCTCACGAAACAAAATTCATTCACGTGATTTTGAAAAGACTCAAGTTAATTATTGCATGCCTAACTTCTATTCCAACCTAATTTGATTCCTGGACCGTGATTTATAATGCTCAAAGCTTATAGATCCTCTAAGATTCACCATAGATGCATAGACACTCAGTCTTCATCTTTATCAAGTATTTTAAGTTACCATCCTTATAGCCACATAAATAAATCCCTCAATCTAGCTTTACATTATTTATTTGTAAGGGATTTTAATTGCTTATCTCAGTACATTTCCTGACATATATACCCTAAAGAACAATATAATTATAAGATACAAATTCTTATTAAAAAGTTTTAGAATTTTATGTTATTTCCACTTGATACGAGAAATTAAAAGAAAATGTGGAAAAAAAACAATACAACATGAATTTGTGTTGAACGCTGAAAAGAGAAAAAAGTAGACAAGAAAATTCAAAAAGAGGAAGAAAGAAGATGAGGTGGGAGGATCTCTAAGCCTCAAAAGAGCCACGTCTAGTTGAAAAGTGGAATCGAATAGATGATGTGGCTTTCCTCATTACACATCTTCCTTCGTTGTTTTCTGATCGGTCAAGGCCAAGTGGGTTTGGTAAAAACTACATAAATAAAAAAGAAGTGTCGAGAGAGAAAATGTACTTTCTCTGTTTAGGGAGACTTATTAGAACAACCTTCTTAGATTTTGAGTTTACTCAAATAACCTTCTTATATTTTAATTAATAGGGCTATTTTCGAATCCGTTTTACCCTTTTTCTTTTGATAACAAAAAACGTATTTACGAAAATGCCATTAATGAAATGCGCCGCGTAAGCGCGAAAATTTCCCGCCTAAAAAAAATAAGTCTACCGCTATGTGATGGTAGACTTATTTGAGTTTTGGTAGACTTATTTTTTTGTCCGTAGACTTATTTGAGTTCCGGTAGACTTATTTTTGAGCGGTAGACTTATTTTGTCTCGTTTGGTGGTAGACTTATTTCCGAACGTTAGACTTATTTTCTCTGCGGTAGACTTATTTTCCCGTAGCAGTAAACTTTTTTTTGCGGTAGACTTATTCATCGAATGGTAGATTTATTTCCGTAGACTTATTTTCAGCGGTAGATTTATTTTTCTTCGATGGTAGATTTATTTTGACTGGTAGATTTGTTTCCTTTGGTGGTAGATTTTTAGTCATAGTAGCGGTAGATTTATAGTGACGGTAGACTTATTTTAGTAGCGGTAGACTTATAGTTTGCGGTAGACTTTTTTATCGTGGTGGTAGGTTTATTTTGTGTTTAGTTGTGGTAGATTTATTATAGTTGTGGTAGATTTATAGTTAGCGGTAGACTTATTTCGTATTTTCGGTCAACGAAACCAACCGTTGACTGGTAGACTTATTTTTTTAGGATCAATGGTGGTAGACTTATGCGTTTTTAGCGATAGAAGCGGTAGATTTGTTTTTGCCCAGACCTAGTGATGGTAGACTTTTTATCAAACTTAGTGACGGTAGACTTTTTTTCACATTAGACATTTGGTAGACTTATTGTGATAGCGGTAGACTTATAGTACTTGGTGGTAGACTTATTTCCTGTTTAGGAAATTATAGTGGTGGTAGACTTATTTGGTAGGTGGTAGACAATGTTTTGAAAACCGGACCGGACCGGACCGGAGGTCGGATCGGGTTCAACCGTGAACCGGCCAACTACCCGGGTTGGGTTGACCCAGGTTTGAATTTTTTTTTTTTTTTTTGAAAATTTACATTTTTCATATTTAATTTTTATAATTAAAATTTATAAAAACAAATACTAGTTTTGAATTTAGTTAATTTTTGTTATTGTTTAATGTTTTAATTTGTTTTTACATATAAACTTAACTATTTTTCATTAAATTTTGTTTTTGAATAGTTTTTTGTTATTAAAATAATTTTTTTCATGACTAATATTAAGAAATATGTTTATTTAAAAGTTATATTGTATATTTGGATATTATAATTATACAAAAACTATATATATTATTATTTTTAAAAACACTATTAAACCCAGTTCGACCTATATCATGCAAGTGATGGTAGATTTATATACAAGTAATGGTAGATTTAGTATGTACTATATATTTTCATATATTTTTTTCTATCTTTTCGTATGAACTCGTATTCGTGTTTGAACTCATACTCATGTTTTAAGGATTTTGTAATGGTTACAGAGACATTTCAGAAGTCATGTTTTAACCATACATAAATGTTGTCAATTCATTCATTACACTACAAAAAAATGTTCATAAATGTCTACCATAATGTTTGAATCTCTTTGCAAAAAGTCTACGATAACAATTGTATCTTATATTACAAATCAGAACGTGTGTGTCTCATAAAAATCTACCATCTTCAGGATCTTTTGGATGTTCTTTACAATGTTCATGCGGTTACGCATTGCACGTACAAAGAATACATGTAAAGAAATTCATGGAAATTAGAACATCTTGGAAAATAAGTCTATCATCGAGTAGAAAATAAGTCTACCATCAAATAGAAAATAAGTCTACCATCAAACAAAAATAAGTCTATCATCGAGTAGAAAATAAGTCTACCATCAAACAGAAAATAAGTGTACCATCGAACAAAAATAAGTCTACCATCAAACAGAAAATAAGTCTACCATGAAACAGAAAATAAGTCTACCATCGAACAAAAATAAGTCTACCATCAAACAAAAAATAAGTTTACCATCAAACAGAAAATAAGTCTACCATCAAACAAAAAATAAGTCTACCATCAAACAGAAAATAAGTCTACCATCAAACAAAAATAAGTCTACCATCAAACAGAAAATAAGTCTACCATCAAACAGAAAATAAGTCTACCATCAAACAGAAAATAAGTCTACCATCAAACAAAAATAAGTCTACCATCAAACAGAAAATAAGTCTACCATCAAACAAAAATAAGTCTAACATCAAACAGAAAATAAGTCTACCATCAAACAAAAATTCAGACCTGGAAAAAATCCATCTCGGGAAAAAACCCAGGTCTGGGAAAAATTCAGATTTGGACCAAAACGTGATTTTACAAAAGTTTACCACATTGAAATAAGTTTACCACAACGTCTGCATCTCAAAAAAATAAGTCTACCATCAAACAAAAAAAAGTCTATCATCGAGTAGAAAATAAGTCTACCATCAAACAGAAAATAAGTCTACCATCGAACAAAAATAAGTCTACCATCAAGCAGAAAATAAGTCTACCATCGAACAAAAATAAATCTACCATCAAACAGAAAATAAGTCTACCATCGAACAGAAAATAAGTCTACCATCAAACAGAAAATAAGTCTACCATCAAACAGAAAATAAGTGTACCATCGAACAAAAATAAGTCTACCATCAAACATAAAATAAATCTACCATGAAACAGAAAATAAGTCTACCATCGAACAAAAATAAGTCTACCATCAAACAAAAAATAAGTTTACCATCAAACAGAAAATAAGTCTACCATCAAACAAAAAAAAGTCTTATCATCGAGTAGAAAATAAGTCTACCATCAAACAGAAAATAAGTCTACCATCGAACAAAAATAAGTCTACCATCAAACATAAAATAAGTCTACCATCGAACAAAAATAAATCTACCATCAAACAGAAAATAAGTCTACCATCGAACAGAAAATAAGTCTACCATCAAACAGAAAATAAGTTTACCATCAAACAGAAAATAAGTCTACCATCGAACAAAAATAAGTCTACCATCAAACAGAAAATAAGTCTACCATCGAACAAAAATAAGTCTACCGTTAAACAGAAAATAAGTCTACAATTGAACAAAAATAAGTCTACCATCAAACAGAAAATAAGTCTACCATCAAACAAAAATAAGTCTACCATCAAACAGAAAATAAGTCTACCATCAAACAAAAAATAAGTCTACCATCAAATAGAAAATAAGTATACCATCTAACAAACATCCAGATCTGGAAAAAATCCAGATCGGGAAAAAATCTAGATCTGGAAAAAATTCAGATTTGGACCAAAACGTGATTTTACAAAAGTTCAACATACCCAAACGAAACCGATTAGAATCAAGTGATTACCTCTCTACAACGCACGAAAACGAAACCCCAACACTCGCCGGAACTTTCCTTCGCTGGAATTTCGAAACCTATGAACGAAGAACATATTGAAGTTCATAAATCCGAACTCAAGACACTCGTGAATGATAGAGAGGAAGATAACTCATGATTTGTTTCGAATCTTACCGTTAAAAGTAACGAATTTCGTCGCCGGAGAAGAAGTCGCGATTTGAGTCGCCGGAGAGAGGAAGAAGAAGATGAAGAGTTGAAATCTGATTTTTTTTTTTTGGTTTTATGTTTTTTTTTTTTTTCTTAATGGTATTTTCGTTAATAAACGAATTTGAAGTATTTTTAATGTCTTTATAACCTTTTTTAGCTCAAATTTTTGAGCTCAAAAATTAAAAGGTTGTTTGAGTAAACACCAGATCTGAAAAGGTCTTTCTAGTAATTATCTCTTTAAAATAAACATATGAGAAATTGATAGACAAAGTCTCAAACATGAAACTTATGGTGGGCTAAGATGGAGATTAGCCACATTTACCTCCTCGGTTACGACCTCGCTTTTCACATCTATTAACTGTGTCCATTCCAACGTATCTAGTACCTTTTGAGTGGGTTTGACAGATCTCTTTCGCAGGATTCTCTGAAAAGATGTGGATATTAAATCCACATATTGTAGAGTTTCCAACGAGAAAGAATCATGAACATTCCCATCCTTTTCCAAAAGAAGAAGACCAAAAGAAAAGATAGTGTTGGCTTCTGATAGAGTCTCGGTAAGGAGTTTACGTCCGAGGAACACACTTCGTCAGGTTTAAGCGATGGATGATAATGAATTCGTGAAGAGTGATGCGGAAGATGAACGGATGAAACGATGCAGCGGAAAGATGAACGGATTCGATGATGATTCGATGATTATGAATCGATGTGTACTTCCAAAAGAGATGAGAATCTCTTAGACTACGAGCTCGTGATTAACTTAGATATACGCACTAAGAAAAAGACGAGCTGAGAAGATAAACACACTTCTCGGATCAAACTAGTTTTGAGAGGTTTTTGATACAAAATTTGATGAATATTATTGATGGAGATGATGAGTTTATATAGGAGGAGAAAGCATTGAAACAACCTTCACGCTTCTTCTTGATTACACAGAAAAAAAAAAAAGATTGACTAAGAAGTTTGAAAGACAAAATAACAAAAACTAATGAACTTTGACTTGCGCGGACACGGAAAGCTCGAGTCATCGTAGTATTACCGATGATGAGGCTTGCGGTTAAGTGTGTGAACCTCGGCTCATTAAAAACCTTGTTTGGAAAACTCATTGGGAAAAAACCAAGCCAAGGGGAAAATGATACAAGTCACATACCTCTCATCATCGACTCTTAAACCACTTAGATTGCAACAAGTGTAGTTGGACAAGTACTCAGTTCAAAGTTGCTTTCAATGCACTCATTTGCTTTCTCGGATACAAACTGCTCCTTAGGTTCAAATCCTTCCTCAAGAGTTCCAAGTCTTTACTGCTTGACAGGATCACATCAGCTTCTACTTGTACACAGTGCCGGCTTAGAGGGGAGGTCAAGTGGTGCCCTGCCCATAGGCCCCACTTCCTCCCCTCATATTTAGGGGCCTACATTTTTTTTTTTTTTAAAATATATATAAATTAACAAAAATTAAATAAAAAAGAAATAAAAAAGCCTATAATTTTTTTTCTAAAATATATTTTCCGTTTTTTACGAAAATATATATTAAAAGAAAATTTAGATAGCAAAAAATCTTTAAAAACTAAGTTTAAAGGTCCAAATTTTTTTTTTTGCCCTGGGGCACACAAAAACTTTGAGCCGGTCCTGCTTGTACAAATGCACAAGTAAAAGGGGAAGTTGATGAAGTAAAAGTTGGAGTTATTGGTTCGGTCTGAACACAAGGCAAGACTTAAGTGGATGTGATAGTTGTCTTCGTTTTTTTTTTCCTTAAGATCTATGTAATGTGTAAATCACTACATTATTTATTAAACAAATACTATCTTATGCAAAAGAAAAGGAAAAAAAAAATCTTATGCATAGAAAACAATTACTCTTCAAACGAAACGTGTTCATTTGTATTTGTCAAACTCACATTTTCTTCTATCTTATATGTAGTTAATTAAATTGGATAAAATATGGAAGTAGTAAATACGCTTAGAATTTACTACTTCCATTTGCTGTCCATGTGTAATCTCAAAAGCGAATTTACTACTTCCATTTGCTGTCCATGTCCATGTGTAATCTCAAACATGTTCATTGTGTTCGTCATACTAATAATTCTTCTTTCCGGGTGTGAATTTTGGTTAGAAACTTGGTTACATGAGAAAATATGGAAATAGTAAATTACTATAAGCCCAAGTTGAAGAGGTGGGCTTGGTTAGAAGATTTATGGATGAAGAAAGAAGGTAGTGGGTAGTATATCATTATAAGCACATAAACCGAGGGATTTTATTTATTATTGCTGATGTGCCTTGACTTTAATTGCTTTACTCTTTGCCCTTTTTAAAAAGGAAATCCGATTTTAAATGATGCTATTTACAATACAGGTAAATGCTCATTAATACAACATTCGTAAATAGTCCGGTTGTAAGCTGACAAAATTATGGCAATTGTCATTTTTTTCAAATTGGTTTATCAAATGTGCCATTAAATTTAATTCTTTAAAAAAATACCATAAATTAAATTAATTTTGTTTTTTAGTGAAAGAGAAATTATAATTTTTTCCCCTATCTTCTTTTCCATTCATTTATTCTCTCTCTTTCTTATCTTCTTTGTTCTCTGTCTTCTTCTTCTTCTCTTCTCTATCTCTATCTCTTGATCGGAAAAAATGATGGATGATGGTGAATATCGATGGCAACGGTGGTCGATGGTGGACCAGACGAAGACGGTGGACAAGATGATGACGATGGTGGAGAAGATAACGACGGAGACGGTGGTTGGATGACAAGATGGCGACGGACATGGTGGTCGGAGGATAAGATGACGACGGACACGGTGGGCGGAGGACAAGATGACGACGGAGACAGTGGTCGGAGGACACGATGGCGATAGAGACGATGACCATAGGACAAGATTAAGACGGTGATGGACAATATAACAACTTGGTGGACAAGATAGTGACAGAGACGGTAATCGGAGAACAAATTGGCGACGGAAACGGTGGTGATGGAAACAGTGGCCTGATGACAAGATTATGACAGTGGTGGACAATATTAATTTTTGGTTGAATTGGTGAGAACTTTATGATAAGATAGCAATTTAATTAAAGGTAAATTGGTCTTTTATCTTGATTGAAATCAAAATTGAATTTAATGACACATTTCATTAACCCAATTGAAAAAAATGGCAATTGCCATAATTTTCTCAATTTTAAGCTTCATATCTGACAAATGATAACATTAGTAGTAGGGAGGTTGACTCAAACAACCTTCTTAGATTTTAATTACTGAGGCTATTTTCGAGTCCGTTTTACCCTTTTTCCTTTGATAACAAAAAACGTATTTACGAAAATGCCATTAATGAAACAGGCCGCGTAGGCGCGAAAATTTCCCGCCAAACAAAAAAAAGTCTACCGCTATGTGATGGTAGACTTATTTGAGTTCTGGTAGACTTATTTTTTTGTCCGTAGACTTATTTGAGGAGCGGTAAACTTATTTTTGAGCGGTAGACTTATTGTGTCTCCTTTGGTGGTAGACTTATTTCCGAACGGTAGACTTATTTTCTTTGCGGTAGACTTATTTTCCCGTAGCGGTAGACTTATTTTTTGCGGTAGACTTATTCTTCGAATGGTAGATTTATTTCCGTAGACTTATTTATAGCGGTAGATTTATTTTTCTTCGATGGTAGATTTATTTTGACTGGTAGATTTGTTTCCTTTGGTGGTAGATTTTTAGTCATAGTAGCGGTAGATTTATAGTGACGGTAGACTTATTTTAGTAGCGGTAGACTTATAGTTTGCGGTAGACTTTTTTATCGTGGTGGTAGATTTATTTTGTGTTTAGTTGTGGTAGACTTATTGTAGTAGTGGTAGACTTATAGTTAGTGGTAGACTTATTTCGTATTTTCGGTCAATGAAACCAACCGTTGACTGGTAGACTTATTTTTTTAGGATCAATGGTGGTAGACTTATGCGTTTTTAGCGATAGAAGCGGTATATTTGTTTTTACCCAGGTCTAGTGATGATAGACTTTTTATCAAACTTAGTGACGGTCGACTTTTTTTCACATTAGACATTTGGTAGACTTATTGTGATAGCGGTAGATTTATAGTAATTAGTGGTAGACTTATTTCCTGTTTAGGAAACTATAGTGGTGGTAGACTTATTTGGTAGGTGGTAGACAATGTTTTGAAAACCGGACCGGACCGAGGGTTGGACCGGGTTCAACCGTGAACCGGCCGACTACCCGGGTTGGGTTGACCCGGGTTTGAATTTTTTTTTTTTTTTTTTTGAAAATTTACATTTTTTAACATTTTCATATTTAATTTTTATAATTAAAATTTATCAAAACAAATACTAATTTTGAATTTAGTTAAATTTTGTTATTGTTTAATGTTTTAATTTGTTTTTACATATATACTTAACTATTTTTCATTAAATTTTGTTTTTGAATAGTTTTTTTGTTATTAAAATGATTTTTCTCATGACTAATATTTAGAAATATGTTTATTTAAAAGTTATATTGTATATTTGGATAATATTATTATAAAAAAACTATATATATTATTATTTTTAAAAACACTATTAAACCCGGTTCGACCTATATCATGCAAGTGATGGTAGATTTATATACAAGTAATGGTAGATTTAGTATGTACTATATATTTTCATATATTTTTTTCTATCTTTTCGTATGAACTCGTATTCGTGTTTGAACTCATACTCATGTTTTAAGGATTTTGTAATGGTTACAGAGACATTTCAGAAGTCATGTTTTAACCATACATAAATGTTGTCAATTCATTCATTACACTACAAAAAAATGTTCATAAATGTCTACCATAATGTTTGAATCTCTTTGCAAAAAGTCTACTATAACAATTGTATCTTATATTACAAATCAGAACGTGTGTGTCTCATAAAAATCTACCATCTTCAGGATCTTTTGGATGTTCTTTGCAATGTTCATGCGGTTACGCATTGCACGTACAAAGAATACATGTAAAGAAATTCATGGAAATTAGAACATCTTGGAAAATAAGTCTATCATCGAGTAGAAAATAAGTCTACCATCAAACCGAAAATAAGTCTACCAACAAACAAAAAGAAGTCTATCATCGAGTAGAAAATAAGTCTACCATCGAACAAAAATAAGTCTACCATCAAATAGAAAATAAGTCTACCATCGAACAAAAATAAATCTACCATCAAACAGAAATAAGTCTACCATCGAACAAAAATAAGTCTACCATCAAACAGAAAATAAGTCTACCATCGAACAAAAATAAGTCTACCATCAAACCGAAAATAAGTCTACCATCAAACAGAAAATAAGTCTACCATCAAACAAAAAATAAGTCTACCATCAAACAGAAAATAAGTCTACCATCAAACAAAAATAAGTCTACCATCAAACAGAAAATAAGTCTACCATCGAACAAAAATAAATCTACCATCAAACAGAAATAAGTCTACCATCGAACAAAAATAAGTCTACCATCAAACAGAAAATAAGTCTACCATCGAACAAAAATAAGTTTACCATCAAACAGAAAATAAGTCTACCATCAAACAGAAAATAAGTTTACCATCAAACAAAAAATAAGTCTACCATCAAACAAAAAATAAGTCTACCATCAAACAGAAAATAAGTCTACCATCAAACAAAAATAAGTCTATCATCAAACAGAAAATAAGTCTACCATCGAACAAAAATAAATCTACCATCAAACAGAAATAAGTCTACCATCGAACAGAAATAAGTCTACCATCAAACAAAAATAAGTCTACCATCGAACAAAAATAAGTCTACCATCAAACAGAAAATAAGTCTACCATCAAACAAAAAAATAGGTCTACCATCAAACAGAAAATAAGTCTGCCATCAAATAGAAAATAAGTCTGCCATCAAAAAAAAATAAGTCTACCATCAAACAAAAAATAAGTCTACCATCAAACAAAAAATAAGTCTACCATCAAACAAAAATCCAGATCTGGAAAAAATCTAGATCGGGAAAAAATCCATATCTGGAAAAAATTCAAATTTGGACCAAAACTTGATTTTACAAAAGTTCAACATACCCAAACGAAACCGGTTAGAATCAAGAGATTACCTCTCTACAACGCACGAAAACAAAACCCCAACACTCGCCGGAACTTTTCTTCGCCGGAATTTCGAAGTCAAGACACTCGTGAATGATAGAGAGGAAGATAACTCATGATTTGTTTCGAATCTTACCGTTAAAAGCAACGAATTTCGTCGCCGGAGAAGAAGTCGCGATTTGAGTCGCCGGAGGGAGGAGTCGCCGGAGAGAAGAAGAAGAAGATGAAAAGTTGAAATCTGATTTTTTTTTATTTTTTTTTGGTTTTATGTTGTTTTTTCTTTTCTCAATGGCATTTTCGTTAATAAACGAATTTGAAGTATTTTTAATGTCTTTGTAACCTTTTTTAGCTCAAATTTTTGAGCTCAAAAATTTAAAAGTTGTTTGAGTAAACACCAAATCTAAAAAGGTCTTTCTAGTAATTATCTCTTTTATTTATCTGTTATTTAAGATTTCTACACACAAATTAAAAAATCATTTAATTTTTAATTTTTTCAAAACAAAACATGTTTTATCATCAATTCCAAAAAAAATCAACCAATAAAAGAGCAATCTGCAGAATTTAAACAGTCAAACTCAAAATCACAATTAATTTTACATAGAAAATTGAAAACATCATTTTAAAAACAAAAAAATTACACTAAAACATCAAACATACAAGAATGGATAGAGTATTAAAAACAAATGGGTCACATTCACTCATCGGTTTTGTCTATAGAGAGAGACAGCTCGCATTCATCTCGTACCGTGTTGGAACTTAACGAAGCATTATGGCAAACCCATGATGACTCTTTTGATATTTTCTGTGTCATTTTATGGCTCCGTGCCCAATTGTCCTTGATATATCATGGTTTTTACCATCTTTTGGCCATGATTTAACCCGGTTTTATCGAGTCTTTTTAGTATTTTCTAGTGTTTTAGAGTCTTGACAGGTTCGTGTATGAATGGAGTTTAATTGGTGATTATGGAACATTTTGTAGCATCAAAGAAAGAGCAGCTGAAGTCGCGAGGACGGATTTTCAATTGCTGTCAGATTGGCGCGTTGATCGACGGAAGAATCCTAGCGTCGATCGACGGAAGATATTAAGTCAAGAAGAAATCAGATTTTCCAATTCTGAAAATTTCTTTTTCATCCTAGAAGTTCCAGAAGTTAACAAATAAAGCTCAGCCCGAATCCTAGCCTATAAATACTCAGTTTTCTTTTAGTTTTCATTATGCTTTCTATTATTAAAAGACCTAGAGATTCATATAGATTTTAAGAGTTAGGGAGACAAGTTTTCAGACCATTCAAATTGCTTCGAAGCCTTTTGTATCTCTTTCTCTATCTTTATTTAATGCAGTATTATTCAGTCATCATGTTTTCTGCATCCATGTCTGAGTAATTTGCTTGTTAGGTTTAGGGTTTTTCAAAGGATTTAAGATGGATTGTTAGAATTGAATTCATGTTAGGATTATCTATTGGTTCTTTATCTAGATTGTTATAACCCTGATTTAGAATTGATCACCCTTGATTAGACATCTTAGGTTGATTAATTAGAAGCGGAAGCATCAATTGATAATTTGACCATAATCTTAGATGAGCAGAATCACCTATTCTCAAAGGAATTTGGTTTAGGGATTTTGTGAACAATTGAAACCATAACTTTAATGCTTGCATAAATTGATTGACTTTATAAAGGAATTTGGATTTCTAGGGTTTATGCATAGATAATTAATTCAACAGAAGTCGTTTAATTTTACATTAGAGTTTCAAGTTCGAAAACGAATCTTCATTAAAATCCTAACAGTTTTATAATTCTACAATTTATCTTTGCCTGCAAATTTCCCAAAAACCTAGCTTTTGTTTAATTGAATTTTAATAAACCAACCTTTCTCAGTTTTGAATTGTTTTTGCTTTTACTTTACTTTATTCGCTTAACTCAATTCGAAGTCATACATTCTATTGTTTGATTTGACTCCCACTGATTCGACATCTAAGTACTACAACTGATCTCTTAATTTGAGAGAGTAGCTCAGGGTAAATTTGAGCATATCAAATTTTGGTGCCTTTGCCGGGGAGTCAAAGTCACCCATGGGATTTTGATTCTAGAATTTTGGCTAAGTATTTTTTTTTACGCGTTTTTCTTTTGTTTTTGTGTTTCAGGTACAAGCAAAGATGGTCAATCGTGCTGTGGTTGTCCTTCCAAATGCTCAGGGAGAGTTGTTCGACAGAGACGGAAATCGATACAATGAGCATGGAGATCGAATTGACAAAGCTGGTAGTATCCTCGTGATGGCAGAGGAGGTTGATGATCGAGTTACAGCTCAACAAGTTAAGTTTGATCGTCAACGGGCATAGTTGGATTATCAGCGTGCTGAGTTAGAGCGTCAGGCTCGGGCGAATCGCAGACTTCGGGAGGGTGTGGTTAACCAACGCACTTTGGGAGACTATAACCGACCAGAAGAATACTACGCCAACAAGACAGCGATTCGGCCCCCTGGATTTCGAAGAAGAGACTTCGAGTTGAAGCCCGCTTACTTCTCTTTAGTGGCTCAACATCAGTTTCATGGACATCCATATGAGCATCCCATGGATCATCTAGAGATGTTCGAGGATCTTGTGTCTAGCATCAAGGCTAACGACGTCTCTGAAGACTACATCATGTGTAATCTCTTCCCTTTTTCTCTTGCTGGAGAGGCAGCCTCTTGGCTGAAACAGTTGGAGCCAGGCTCGCTGACTACTTGAAGAGATACCAAGAACACTTTCCTGAATCACTTTTACGATGAGTCGCGTTCAGAGGATCTACGAGCTAAGATCTCCACGTTCGCTCAGGGTCCAACAGAAGCATTCAAGGTTGCGTGGGAAAGGTTCAAAGGATAGCAGAGAGATTGTCCTCATCACGGGTTTACAGAGGTTCAGCTGCTGGGTATCTTCTACAGAGGTATGAATTGGAAGCATCAGATGGCTTTAAATGCTGCGAGTAATGGGAACTTCAAAACCAGATTCCCAACTGACTATCTCGAGTTCATCAAGAACGTGTCTACTAGCAATAGTATGAAGATGATCGATGAGGAAAGAAGAAGAGAAGCTAGTATGTCAGGTGGAACTGAGATTGCTGAGGTTAAAGCTAAGATTGATTCCATGCATAGCCTTCTAGTGAACAAGAAGTCAGTTCATTTTGCACAGGAAGTTGATACTTTCTTTTAGGATGAAGATAGAGAGTAAGAAGATGTTAATTACATCTACCAAAATGGCTATCGGAATCAGCGGTATGGGAATCAATCAGAGAACAAGGTATACAATAGTTACAATCAGAGGAGCTCATTCTCAGGATCTCCTGGTTCTCCAAGCTATGCTCAGAAGTCAAATTTTCTGAAACCATTTGGCAGTAACAACAACCAAAGGAATTATGGATCTTCGTCATATCAACCAATTCCTGCTAAATCTTCAGAAAGCGACATGAAGGCTATGTTCGAACAGCTTCTTGAGGGGCAGCAATCACAAACAGTGAACTTCAATGGGAAGATTGACAACCTCTACACTGATCTCAATGGAAAGATTGACAACCTCTACACTAATCTTAATGGGAAAATAGAGGCCATCAACATTCACATGAAGAAGCTGGATACTCAGGTAGCTCAGACCGAAGAGAGTGTGAGGAGACAAGAAGGTTTTCTTCCAGGAAAGACAAACATGAATCCAAGACACTTCTCCAATGCAATCACGTTAGGGAGTGAAAACAGGTGATACAAGCTTTTGAGAAAGGTCTAGATGAGGAAACATTCGTGGAGCTTGAAGAAAACGTGAATTTTGAGGTTGTAGACCCCAACATCGATCGATGCAAAGAATTGTGCAACGATCAACGCGCCAATCTGATGGCAATTGAAAAAGACGTAACGTGGGTCGACGCCAAGACTGTGCAACAATCGACGCAAGGTGAAAACGGACAAAGTTCGTGTTCTGCCATTAGCGAAGCCAAGGATCAGTCTGCAATCGCCAATGAACGAGTCTACAAGCCCAAGATTCCGTATCCAAGGAGCTCATATCCTTTACCTATCAACCAATGCAGTGACAAAGCAAAAACAAGCTCCACCATCATTGAGGAAGCTACCAAAGTTGTTGAATCCGGGGATGTTTGTTGTTCCGTGTTCAATCAAAGGTGTAGAATTGAAGGATTCTCTTTGTGACACAGGAGCCAATGTGAATGTTATGTGTGAGGCTGTTGCAAAGAAGCTAGGGATTTTGGAGTTAGAACCTTCAAGGACATATATTGAGCTTATAGATAGGTCTTCTACAATTTCTAAAGGCTTCATTCCTGACGTGTTAATTCAAATAGGAGATTGTCTTGTTCCTACGGACTTCTACATCATTGAGACCAAGGATAACAGTTGTAAACTATTGGTTCTTGGTGCAAAATTCCTTGCAACAGTGGGAGAGATTGTGGATTCCTAATAATCGAATCTTCTTCTCGATTATCAACAAGAATGTCTTCTATCTTGCAGTTCTTGTCACACAGACTTCTTGTATGAGTGTCAATGTTGGAGATATGCTGGGTTTAGACCATGGAGATGAGATGAAGAAGGTTCAAAACATCCTCAAGTTGGCTCCTTCCACTACACATCATGAAGCCAACAATCCTGCGAGTTCCAAGTGCAAGAAGATCCCCAAAGTCAAGCGCAGAAAGCCCTCAAAACCATTCTCTAAGTTCATAATTATCATTCCTTTAGACTTGAGAGAGAAAGAAGAGGTTTTTATCAAAAGATGGTGAACAATACTATGAAGCTCTTTCCAGGTATTGTTCCTTGCAAGTCTAGGGGAGTGCACTTCAGAGATCCACCTCCAACCTAACCCCCGACATAGTCAAGCTAATGACTGTAAACAAGCGCTTGGTGGGAGGCAACCCACCTGTGAGTCTTTTTCTTTCTCTTTTATTTTCTTTTTATTGAGTCAGTTTGTTTTTGAAATTCTAAATTGTGAACTTGATTAGATAATATGATGTTGGTGCTTTTGATCATTTCTGTTTTGAGTACTTTAAACAGGTACTAACCATTGAAGGATGTGACAAGATGGAGCTTGAAAACCAGAATGCATACGATCGATTTTCAGATAGTCCCGTCGATCGACGCAGTTCCTGCAACAATCGACGCCCACACCAAGCAGGTCCGATTTTCTTTTTCACAATTTAACTTTTTATTTTCTTTTCTTTCACCAATTTCAGGCTTAATTAACAATGGAGACAATGTTGTTTAAGTCTGGGGGAGGTAGTTGCTAACATTGTTTTTTATTTTGGAGTCAAAATTTGTTTTATTGAGTCAAGACTTGTAGGGGATAATGACCTTTCCTAGGAACAAACGCTCAGTTTTTGCGACTTTTAGCTGTTGCGAGGAAGCCTTTGGATGGAGCGAATTCAAAACCAGATGATAGTACATGTTCCCCTCTTATCGCGGTTTGCAAAACGAAGTATACCAAACTTCAGACTAGCACACTTGATCTCCATCTCGCTATATTCTCTTTGATGATATCACGACAGTAATCGATCCGACATTTAGGACTCCTTATTCACTTTACCACTCTTTGTTGATCCTGAATGGCCAGCTCATTTTTAGTTGGTACCCAACCCCTAGCTCTAACCTCTATTTCAAACCTCATGCGATCTTTTTCCCTTTTTTTTATGTGCAGGCATGTGTATAAACACCGGAGAGAAAAAGGTCTGACGCAGTTTTTCATTCACAAAATTGCTCAAGATGAGGATTCGGTTGGAGTACATTACAA
Organism: Arabis alpina; assembly: GCA_900128785.1. Lineage (NCBI taxonomy): Eukaryota > Viridiplantae > Streptophyta > Magnoliopsida > Brassicales > Brassicaceae > Arabis > Arabis alpina. Next base: position 12,201,334 of record LT669791.1, read on the forward strand.
AGAGCGGCAAAGCTAAGCATTCCTTGGGATTTCATGCACAATAATGGTAATTTTTGAGACTAACATCTTTGTAAGATCATTTCCCCCCTTCAGTTATTACAAAAAAAAAATATTTTTTATTTTGAAAATTTAGTAAGGGAAAGGGGAATGATCATTTCTATAAGTCTTTAGCTTCTATAAAAATCCCAAAGAATGGAGAAGATGGATGTGGATAGTGGAACATGTTAGTATATGATGGTGTTTGGTTCCTGATAAAGTTTTGGAGGAGGGAGTGCAATGTGAATGAGAAATTATGGACATCAACTGGACCAGTCTCTCTCTTGTGCTTATGCATAATGTCTGCATCCACCAAATAAAATCCGGTAACCCTAAACACTCTTAGCTCCATTTAAACACCAAAAGCCTTTTAACATCATACCTAGCCTTTTACTTGGTTGATATCATTAGAGAGAATTCCATCATCACTTTGATCAAGTGTGCGACAGTTAGGAGAATGTGAAACTAACGGGTTTGCAGGTTAAGATTTGAGGCCCAACCTATGATGGTTGAGATTCGTGACAGCCAAAGGTACTTTGTTTATATCCAGCGAAGGATTCAAAGAAACGAAAGCAATGTTCTCAAGGATAAGTAAGTTCTCGTGATTTTCAAACCTCGACTTCATTCTTAGTCTCTAGTTTGCTTGAGGGCAAGCAAAAGCTAAGTCTGGGGGAGTTGATATATCATGGTTTTTACCATTTTTTAGCCATGATTTAACCCGGTTTTATTGAGTCTTTTTAGTATTTTTCTAGTGTTTTAGAGTCTTGGCAGGTTCGTGTATGAATGGAGCTTAATTGGTGATTATGGAGTATTTTGGAGCATCAAGGAAAGAGCAGCTGAAGTCGCGAGGACGGATTTTGAATTGCCGTCAGATTGGCGCGTTGATCGATGGAAGAATCCTAGCGTCGAACGACGGAAGATGTTAAGTCGTGAAGAAATCAGATTTTCCAATTCTGAAGATTTTCTTTTCACCCCAGAAGTTAACAAATAAAGCCCAACCCGAATCCTAACCTATAAATACTCAGTTTTCTTTTAGTTTTCATTATGCTTTCTATTATTAAAAGACCTAGAGATTCATATAGATTTTAAGAGTTAGGGAGACAAGTTTTCAGACCATTCAAATTGCTTCGAAGCCTTTTGTATCTCTTTCTCTATCTTTATTTAATGCAGTATTATTCAGTCATCATGTTTTCTGCATCCATGTCTGAGTAATTTGCTTGTTAGGTTTAGGGTTTTTCAAAGGATTTAAGATGGATTGTTAGAATTGAATTCATGTTAGGATTATCTATTGGTTCTTTATCTAGATTGTTATAACCCTGATTTAGAATTGATCACCCTTGATTAGACATCTTAGGTTGATTAATTAGAAGCGGAAGCATCAATTGATAATCTGACCATAATCTTAGATGAGCAAAATCACCTATTCTCAAAGGAATTTGGTTTAGGGATTTTGTGAACAATTGAAACCAGAACTTTAATGCTTGCATAAATTGATTGACTTTACAAAGATAATTAATTCAATGGAAGTCGTTTAATTTTACATTAGAGTTTCGAGTTCGAAAACGAATCTTCATTAAAATCCTGACAGTTTTATAATTCTACAATTTATGTTTGCCTGCAAATTTCCCGAAAACCTATCTTTTGTTTAATTGAATTTTAATAAACCAACCTTTCTCTGTTTTGAATTGTTTTTGCTTTTACTCTACTTTATTCTCTTAGCTCAATTCGAAGTCATACATTCTATTGTTTGATTTGACTCCCAGTGATTCGACCCCTAAGTAGTACAACTGATCTCTTAATTTGAGAGAATAGCTCAGGGTAAATTTGAGCATATCACTCCTACATGCACGGTTTTAAGTACCAATAACAAATTGAATACGAGTTGTTAAGTACTACTCTTTTGATTTGTTTTTGATATCTCAAGATGAGTTTTTTTCTCCTTGAACTTATCCTTTTGGCTTGTTAATGTTGGATAAAGCTTCAATGGCTTGTAGCCTAAGACATCCAACAACAAGTCGGTTATGGATACGTTAGGCAAAAAGGAAAATATACATTATTCTTAGAATAGGAAAATAGTAGTTTTTCATTATCAAATAAGAATAACAAAGTTGTGCTATGACTATAAATACTTTGATCGATGAAGCTCTTTCCAGGTATTGTTCCTTGCAAGTCTAGGGGAGTGCACTTCAGAGATCCACCTCCAACCTAACCCCCGACATAGTCAAGCTAATGACTGTAAACAAGCGCTTGGTGGGAGGCAACCCACCTGTGAGTCTTTTTCTTTCTCTTTTATTTTCTTTTTATTGAGTCAGTTTGTTTTTGAAATTCTAAATTGTGAACTTGATTAGATAATATGATGTTGGTGCTTTTGATCATTTCTGTTTTGAGTACTTTAAACAGGTACTAACCATTGAAGGATGTGACAAGATGGAGCTTGAAAACCAGAATGCATACGATCGATTTTCAGATAGTCCCGTCGATCGACGCAGTTCCTGCAACAATCGACGCCCACACCAAGCAGGTCCGATTTTCTTTTTCACAATTTAACTTTTTATTTTCTTTTCTTTCACCAATTTCAGGCTTAATTAACAATGGAGACAATGTTGTTTAAGTCTGGGGGAGGTAGTTGCTAACATTGTTTTTTATTTTGGAGTCAAAATTTGTTTTATTGAGTCAAGACTTGTAGGGGATAATGACCTTTCCTAGGAACAAACGCTCAGTTTTTGCGACTTTTAGCTGTTGCGAGGAAGCCTTTGGATGGAGCGAATTCAAAACCAGATGATAGTACATGTTCCCCTCTTATCGCGGTTTGCAAAACGAAGTATACCAAACTTCAGACTAGCACACTTGATCTCCATCTCGCTATATTCTCTTTGATGATATCACGACAGTAATCGATCCGACATTTAGGACTCCTTATTCACTTTACCACTCTTTGTTGATCCTGAATGGCCAGCTCATTTTTAGTTGGTACCCAACCCCTAGCTCTAACCTCTATTTCAAACCTCATGCGATCTTTTTCCCTTTTTTTTATGTGCAGGCATGTGTATAAACACCGGAGAGAAAAAGGTCTGACGCAGTTTTTCATTCACAAAATTGCTCAAGATGAGGATTCGGTTGGAGTACATTACAAAGAGCGGCAAAGCTAAGCATTCCTTGGGATTTCATGCACAATAATGGTAATTTTTGAGACTAACATCTTTGTAAGATCATTTCCCCCCTTCAGTTATTACAAAAAAAAAATATTTTTTATTTTGAAAATTTAGTAAGGGAAAGGGGAATGATCATTTCTATAAGTCTTTAGCTTCTATAAAAATCCCAAAGAATGGAGAAGATGGATGTGGATAGTGGAACATGTTAGTATATGATGGTGTTTGGTTCCTGATAAAGTTTTGGAGGAGGGAGTGCAATGTGAATGAGAAATTATGGACATCAACTGGACCAGTCTCTCTCTTGTGCTTATGCATAATGTCTGCATCCACCAAATAAAATCCGGTAACCCTAAACACTCTTAGCTCCATTTAAACACCAAAAGCCTTTTAACATCATACCTAGCCTTTTACTTGGTTGATATCATTAGAGAGAATTCCATCATCACTTTGATCAAGTGTGCGACAGTTAGGAGAATGTGAAACTAACGGGTTTGCAGGTTAAGATTTGAGGCCCAACCTATGATGGTTGAGATTCGTGACAGCCAAAGGTACTTTGTTTATATCCAGCGAAGGATTCAAAGAAACGAAAGCAATGTTCTCAAGGATAAGTAAGTTCTCGTGATTTTCAAACCTCGACTTCATTCTTAGTCTCTAGTTTGCTTGAGGGCAAGCAAAAGCTAAGTCTGGGGGAGTTGATATATCATGGTTTTTACCATTTTTTAGCCATGATTTAACCCGGTTTTATTGAGTCTTTTTAGTATTTTTCTAGTGTTTTAGAGTCTTGGCAGGTTCGTGTATGAATGGAGCTTAATTGGTGATTATGGAGTATTTTGGAGCATCAAGGAAAGAGCAGCTGAAGTCGCGAGGACGGATTTTGAATTGCCGTCAGATTGGCGCGTTGATCGATGGAAGAATCCTAGCGTCGAACGACGGAAGATGTTAAGTCGTGAAGAAATCAGATTTTCCAATTCTGAAGATTTTCTTTTCACCCCAGAAGTTAACAAATAAAGCCCAACCCGAATCCTAACCTATAAATACTCAGTTTTCTTTTAGTTTTCATTATGCTTTCTATTATTAAAAGACCTAGAGATTCATATAGATTTTAAGAGTTAGGGAGACAAGTTTTCAGACCATTCAAATTGCTTCGAAGCCTTTTGTATCTCTTTCTCTATCTTTATTTAATGCAGTATTATTCAGTCATCATGTTTTCTGCATCCATGTCTGAGTAATTTGCTTGTTAGGTTTAGGGTTTTTCAAAGGATTTAAGATGGATTGTTAGAATTGAATTCATGTTAGGATTATCTATTGGTTCTTTATCTAGATTGTTATAACCCTGATTTAGAATTGATCACCCTTGATTAGACATCTTAGGTTGATTAATTAGAAGCGGAAGCATCAATTGATAATCTGACCATAATCTTAGATGAGCAAAATCACCTATTCTCAAAGGAATTTGGTTTAGGGATTTTGTGAACAATTGAAACCAGAACTTTAATGCTTGCATAAATTGATTGACTTTACAAAGATAATTAATTCAATGGAAGTCGTTTAATTTTACATTAGAGTTTCGAGTTCGAAAACGAATCTTCATTAAAATCCTGACAGTTTTATAATTCTACAATTTATGTTTGCCTGCAAATTTCCCGAAAACCTATCTTTTGTTTAATTGAATTTTAATAAACCAACCTTTCTCTGTTTTGAATTGTTTTTGCTTTTACTCTACTTTATTCTCTTAGCTCAATTCGAAGTCATACATTCTATTGTTTGATTTGACTCCCAGTGATTCGACCCCTAAGTAGTACAACTGATCTCTTAATTTGAGAGAATAGCTCAGGGTAAATTTGAGCATATCACTCCTACATGCACGGTTTTAAGTACCAATAACAAATTGAATACGAGTTGTTAAGTACTACTCTTTTGATTTGTTTTTGATATCTCAAGATGAGTTTTTTTCTCCTTGAACTTATCCTTTTGGCTTGTTAATGTTGGATAAAGCTTCAATGGCTTGTAGCCTAAGACATCCAACAACAAGTCGGTTATGGATACGTTAGGCAAAAAGGAAAATATACATTATTCTTAGAATAGGAAAATAGTAGTTTTTCATTATCAAATAAGAATAACAAAGTTGTGCTATGACTATAAATACTTTGATTGAGTTGTGATCAATGGTAAGAAGAAAAATGTTTAGTTTTGAGCTATTTTCTAAACATAATAAGAGAGTTATTCTTTAAATTCTGCTTTATTTGGTATTAGAGCCAGGTTTCGATCCTGAGACACGATAAAGATCGGAAGATAGGATTGTCGTCAAAGCCGAGTTATGGGAGACGACGTCAAAGGTATTCCAACATGTCCAAAGGAACTAACTCCACCATCGATTCAATGTCCTATTCTCAATGCAACAAACTAAACGGTATGGGCTATGCGAATGAAAGTTTTGTTGAAGATATACAAAGTATGGGATACAATCGAAATCGGAACGGAGGATGCGGATAAAAAGAATATCGCGATAGGATTATTGTTTCAAGCCATCTCGGAGGATCTTATTATGCAATTCGGTGAACAAGAAACCTCAAAGGGAGTATGGGATGCGATAAAATCACGTCATCTTGGAGCAGATCGTGTCAAGGAGGCTAGATTACAAACTCTTATGTCTGAGTTTGAGAGAATCAAGATGAAGGACTCGGATTCAATAGATAGCTTTGCGAGAAAGCTATCAGAGATTGCTTCGAAATCTACCTCACTTGGACAAACAATTGAAGAGCCTAAACCTGTTAAGAAATTTCTTAATAGTTTGCCACGGAGTAAGTTCATTCAAATTATAGCTTCACTTGAACAAGTCTCGGATTTGAATAGAACTAAATTTGAAGATATTATTGGTAGATTAAAAGCTTATGAGGAGAGAATTCTTTAAGAAGAGAATAGTGTTGAAACAAGAAAAGTTGTTTTTCTCAAACACGACTACACAAGGAAATCGTATAAGCTACGACAACTCAAGAGGTTGAGGTCGTGGGAGAGGATTTCAAAGAAGAGGCCATAGAAGATTAAACTCACAACACCGAAACAAAGAAAAGAAAGATAAATCAGATGTTGTTTGTTTTCGGTGTGATAAAAAAGGGAACTTTGCTTCGGTCTGTCCCGAAAGAAGACAAAGGCTTCAAGAGTTGAATCAAGCTGAAACAGAGGAAGCGGATATTGCTCTGTACATGCATGAGACCGTGTTTCTTAATGAAGAAAATTAATACCTAAGAAGTATGAAACAGAGAAAAGAGAAGAGGGAACTTGGTATTTAGACAATGGTGCAAGTAATCATATGACCAGCGTGAGGTCATTCTTTTCGGAGTTGAATGAAAAGATAAAAGGAAAGGTGAAGTTTGGTGATGGATCTTGTGTTGATATCGGTGGGAAAGGATCAGTTCTCTTTGAAGGAAAAACAGGGGAGAAAAAGTTACTTACCGATATCTACTTCATACCCGAGTTTAAAAGCAACATTCTAAGCTTGGGACAAGCTACTGAGTATGGGTGTGATGTTAGGATGAGAGATGATTATCTAACATTACGTGATCCTAGTGGAAGGCTTTTGGTGAAAGTAATTAGATTTCCTAATAGACTTTACAAGATCAATCTCAAAATCGGAAAACCAATTTCTTTGCACTCAAGAATCGAAGAAGAAGCATGGAGATGGCATGCAAGACTTGGTCATATTAGCTTCAAAACAATCAAGACTATGTCTATGCATGAGATGGTTAGAGGTTTACCAAAGATAAATTGTGAAAAGGGGCTATGTGAATCTTGTTTGATTGGGAAGCAAACTCGTCAAGCCTTTCCGAAAGCAACACAATATACCTCAAGAGCATTAGAGCTTCTACATGCGGACTTATGCGGACCTATATCACTAGCTACTCTTGCTCAAAATAGGTATATTTTTGTAATCATTGATGATTATACTAGATATATGTGGACAATTTTATTAAAAGAAAAAAGTGAAGCCTTTGAGAAGTCAAAGATATTCAAGGCTCTAGTGGAGAAGGATCATGAAAAGATGATTGTGACGTTGCGTACGGATAGAGGAGGAGAGTTTACTTCAAGAGAGTTTCAAGACTATTGCAACAAGAATAGGATAAAGAGACATCTTACGGCTCCTCATACACCACAGTAAAACGGTGTAGTGGAGAGGAGGAACCGCACGCTATTGGAGATGTCAAGAAGTATTTCCAAAGCTATGAGAGTTCCAAACTTGTTGTGGGAGAAGCAATTCGCCATTCAACGTATGTTATAAACCGTGTTCCCACAAAAGCATTAACCAATCAAACACCCTACGAATGTTTGAGAGACAAGAAACCAAACATCAATCATCTTAGGGTTTTTGGTTGTCTTGCTTATACTAAGGTTTAATCACAACATCTAAAGAAGTTAGATGATTTGATCAAGCGCTTGGACACCTCGAAATAGAGCCTTGAACTAAGGCGTATAGACTTTATAATCCGAAAACAAAAAGGGTTATTGTTAGTCGAGATGTGGTTTTTAATGGGAAGGCTTGTTGGAATGGGAAGGGAGCTGTTGAATCAGATACTGGAAATCCAGGGATGTTTTGTATGACTTGGGGAGAAGTAATTGACGAAGGTCAAGACCATTCATAGCTGATGATAATCCTGAAAACGAAACCCAATAGAAGAATGACAATGAAACAAGTGAAGAGCTTCAAGAAGAGATAGTTCAACCTCAACCAAGAAAATCAGGTCGTGAGACAAAACTTCCCGCTCACTTTGAAGATTACGTTATGTTAGCTGAGATAGAGTGTGAGAGACTTGTCTTGTTGATCAATGATGAGCCATTAAGTTATGAAGAAGCAAAGGAGTCTATCGAATGGACAAAGGCATGTCTAGAATAAATTGATTCAATTAACAAGAACAACACTTGGACTTTAGTTGAGAAGCCTATTGGAGTTAAGGTCATTGGCCTTAAGTGGGTGTTCAAGATCAAAAGGAATGCCGCTGGTTCTATCAACAAGCACAAGTCAAGACTAATTGCAAAAGGATATGTTCAAAGATCGGGAATTGATTTTGATGAAGTTTTTGCACCAGTAGCTCGACTAGAAATGATTTGCTTATTGGTCTTGCTGCGTCTCATGGATGGGAGATTCATCATCTTGATGTTAAGACCGCATTCCTACATGGAGAACTAAATGAAGATGTATATGTGTCTTCCTATCGAGTAGGGATTATAAGGCAATACAATATATACAAATTAGGATCCATCTTTGTGAGATATATTCCATATTTGTTAGATATCCTCACTAGTCAATAGTTAATACACAACGTCAAGTGACTTAACCTAATATCTTTCGGGGATACTATATTTTGTTGGAACATGAATTCATTTTGGAGTAGTCAAATAGTTTTTTAGTTCGAACTCTATATATGAATGATGGAGAAACTAATCCTGTTAGTCATAGAGTTATAGTGTAAATAGGCCTCAACATCCAAGCAACAACACACAAAACCAGTGGAAAACAACAACAACTTAAACCAAACATTAAATCAATTAAACCAATTCAACAATTCCAAAACATACAACAACCTAAAAGGCAGTTCTAAAACAATACTGAAACACAACACAAACGAGAACCCAGTGAAAAAGCCGTTTTGTGGCTAGATTTATATGTTTGTGTGTGTATGAGCATAAAGTAAAGAACACATAGAGTTTTTTTCACGAGGTTCGTTTCCTACATCCCCGGGACCTAGTCCAGAATCAATCCATTAGAAAAAGAAGCAACCTACAATTGCTATATGGATACACACCACTGTTTTCTATAATATGGATTCAAACACCAAGGGGCAGATCTCCTCTCTGGTGGACGACGCCACACACACATGTGTGCTTTTTACAATAGAACCCTAGGCGCGTGAGTATTCTTGTCACCGTCTAGTCCTATTTAATCTACCACCACGAAACCCTAAGTTTCATGCTACGTGGGCTTTCAATCTCTCTCATAATTGGGCTTTCTAATTCAGTAACTGCGTGTTGGAACATCTTTCTTGTTGTTCCAGCATGATGCTTCAAAAACCTCTCTTTCATTCTCCCACCTTTTGATTGAATGTGTGCATCCAAGCTCATCTTCACACTCTCTAGCTTCAGCATTTGACTCCCCCTCTCCGGTCGCATCATCACATTCTTCATACTCACTTCTTAGGCTCTTCATCGGATTTGTTGGAGATACATCGACACATTAATCTCCCCCTGCTTGGTTGGCACATTCATTCAAAAACTCTTAAACTAATCAAGCCTATCTATGTTTATGGTCACGTTCCAACATTCACTTTCATATTCCAGCCTCTGCTATAGTTTCTGCTTCAAATGATATTTGGACAACTTTCACAACGATTTGCAGATGGAGTTTAATCTTGAATGATAATCCGCCACTTTATATATCTTCCTTGAAGTAAGATCTTTCCAGAGACACCTTGTTAGTGACCTGGATCTACATGAGTCGGCGGGAATACATCTTTGAAGTTGGCTTCTCATTCACTTCATGTTTCAGATTGCAGATTTTTCTGCATATATGGGTAGAAGAAAACACTCATAACTTTCACAATTTACCTCCGCATTGAGTTCCGTTTTCTCTTGTGGAAAGATGACTTCATTATATTTGCAACCACACCAATATCAACTTTTAGTTTGTTCGGGTCCGCCGGGAAAACAGCCTGCAGTATGGCTTGTTGCAGTGGTTCCGTTTTATCCTTTCTTCTCTTTTCTTCTTCTGATTTTTCTCTTCTTCTGATTCCTCTGTTGTCTTCTCTCGAGGCAACCATTAACTCAAGCTTCTTTTTCGTTAACACGAAACATAATTGAACCCTAATCTCATATTTTGCTCTTCATTCTCAACCACCAACACCGAGTCCAGGATCATGCCCGAAAATAAGAGTGAATCTCTATCGAGTTCCGCTCTTGATACCAATTGAAAAAGCGGTTTTGTGGCTAGATTTATATGTTTGTGTGTGTATGAGCATAAAGTAAAGAACACATAGAGTTTTTTTCACGAGGTTCGTTTCCTACATCCCCGGGACGTAGTCCAAAATCAATCCATTAGAAAAAGAAGCAACCTACAATTGCTATATGGATACACACCACTCTTTTCTATAACATGGATTCAAACACCAAGGGGCAGATCTTTTTTATATGATCTCCACTCTGGTGGACGACGCCACACACACATGTGTGCTTTTTACAATAGAACCCTAGGCGCGTGAGTATTCTTGTCACCGTCTAGTCCTATTTAATCTACCACCACGAAACCCTAAGTTTCATGCTATGTGGGCTTTCAATCTCTCTCATAATTGGGCTTTCTAATTCAATAAGAGCCCATCTCCGCTTTGTTCTGCGTGTTGGAACATCTTTCTTGTTGTTCCAGCATGATGCTTCAAAAACCTCTTTTTCACCCAGATCATCTTCCTCCTCATAATCATGATTCCACGGTCACACTTTGCCTTTACCTGCATCACATGGGAAAAAGAAATACGTGATTATTATCATGAAAACCTAGTGAGACGGTTATCCCATCTACTTGACTATACACATGCATGATGGACCGCTCAGAAAAACAAACAAACAATTCAACAAGCAAAACAGCACAAACAGCACAACACAGACGAGTGTCGATCGAAACAACCATTAGGTGTCGGTCGACATTCTGGTCTTGTATCAGTCGACACCCACCACTGGTGTCAATTAACACACCACAAACCAAGTACCGGTGTCAATCGACACTACCTATCGGTGTCGGTTGACACCCTACCACAAAGCACCTGTGTTGATCGACACACCCTCATGGTGTCGCTCGACGCAAGTCACAGATTCACCAGAACTGAACATTCTCCTTTCCTGTCCGATTCCGAGCCTGCTCAACACACAACCTGCACTAAAACATCAACAAACACACAATCCAAGCATACACAATCACGAAATCCATCAATCCAAAGATCAATCGACACACAAACCTATCATCATGAATCCATAATTATCCATCCACACATATAAGCCATGGTCACACACTTACTTTAGCTTTTTGGTTGGAAAACAATAGAAATAGAGACAACCACGAGATTAGCCTTGATCACCACGAGATCTACCTCCTTTTCCACTCCAAAACGCACAAAATCGACTCCTTACCAAGCCAACTGAAAGCTCTAAAAAGGAACTCTCTGGGAACAATCAAACTCTATGGGAATGTTTATTTCTGATGTTTGCCTTTTCTCTCTCTCAGAAAACTTGGCGAAACAACTTATTAACAAAACCCTTGGGTTTCCTTAACCCGAACCGGCAAAACGTACGATTAAAATTGAACCGGATCACCGAAGCAAAAGCTGTGTCGACGTGTCCAGCTTGTTCTGCTCTTCTGACTTCTTGAGGAGCGTCTTTAACATATCCTTCACCTCGTCCATGGCTGTTGGCGCTGTTGCAGCGGTGTCCACGTCAGGGTGCGATGCTGAGGAGCTCTTGCTACTGCTAGTCATCGCGTTGGGTCAGATGCGTGTAGTGATTCCTAAGTGTCAGAGAATTCTCCTTGCCCTTAGTCGGCGCTAATCTGTGAGGGTCAAACATGTACGTTAGGGTTGTAGAGGAGATGGAGATTTTTAGTAAGCGAAGTCACTTAGCATAAGACATATGTATAAAAAGAGTTCTCTTTATTGCTGTTATGGCTTAAGCGTTATTACAAGAGAGTTTCTCTGATAAAAGGTGTGATCCCCTTTCTGGGCGAATAAAATGAACTATATATAGTCCCACTAAGTAACCTAGGTAAACTAATAGAATGAGTCTGGCCCATTAAGCAATATATTAACTTTACGTCCATATTCTTATTAAGTCCATTCTACATATGAGTTTAATGTCATTTGGGCCTCGATTTCAACTGGGCCTTTGTAGGCTTGCTCCGATTATGTCGCTGTGAAGCTGAATTGACCTTGTTGTTATATCGATCTCATAGAGGTGAAATCCGACCCCTACAATTAGCCCCCCAGCTTGGTAGTATCGAGTTATGATGATGCCAAGGTAGTAGTTGGTGAAGACTGAGAACGATATGTTGGACTGCGAATTTGCCAGGCGTGAACGTCTTGTCGCCAAACTCGGGAAGTTTCAGTTATTCCATGTTGAGCTGGTGTCACCGTGTTTTCCTGGACTTGTGTTGTTTTTTTTTTTTACTTAGTGGACTTTGATGAAATTGATTGCTTTGATTTGTTAATGGACATTAAGGTCTACTAAGAAGAATCTGGAACTTTTCCTAAATCGAATGGACTTTAGGTAAATCTGAGTATAAATAAGTGTCTTACTCATCTTTATTTTTTTACCAATTGCTTTCTCCTCCCAAATAATGAAAAGGTAAAACAATAATCTTTTCTTTCTTCTCTCCGGTTTTTACTTTATTATGATTTTTTGATAAGGAATAATTGGCTAAATAGCCATAAAAAAAATTACAATTATTAAAGTAACCAAAATCCCTAAATCCAAAGGATGATAATTTGCCACATATACCTATTTTGGCTACTTTATTAATTATAATTTTTTTGATGGCTATTTAGCCGATTACCCATATTGATAATTACATTTTTTCTTTGCTTTTGTCGTTTAATGCTTGATCTTCTTCTTCCTCCATCTTCATGCCGACACTTCAATCCCATTTTATTCTATGGCGAATTCATGTTTTTCCAACGCATAAGATTTGTTTGTGATTCAGTGTTAGCTCGTGGCGAGAAGAGAGATATTGTGGCGGTGAGGTGAAAAGATCGTAGCGAAAGCTTGCATATGACGAATTCTATTGGTTCCGGAAACATAAAGCGAGACGGTGGCAGAAATAATTGTGGTGAGGTGGCGTGGTGCGAAGAGGAAAGGATTGTGAACGAAGAACACGAGTTGAACCGAGTCAACTCGGTCAATTCGGGTTTGACCGGTTTACCTGGTTTGACCTGTTTGACGTGTTTGACCTGGTAAACTAGTTTGACCGGTTTGACCTGGTTAACTATTTTGACTGGTTTGAGTTTGACCTGGTTAACTTCTAAATCTGCGGATTCGTGGCGTGATCATAAGCATGATAAGGATGATTAAGACTTAGACGATTCTGGAGAGATGGTTGTTGACCCTTTTCTTCTTGGCAGGAGGATGGTTCTTTCTTCAGAGTCTGATATTGGTAGTTCGACAAGATTAACTTCTTGTAGTGCTCTAGATATAACCAACGAAGCCGAGATTGTGGTCTTGTAGGTTGTTAAGAGGAAGAGATAGTGGTAAAGAAGACTCAGAGAGAGGCTTGCAGATCTGTTCGGTTTGTTGTACGTCATGCAGTGAAGTTGGATCAATTGTGAAGCGGACTGAAACTGCAACGAGCTTATCTTCTATGGTAAGGTGAGAGAGACTGTGTCAAGGTCAAAGACTCCATGACGAGGCAAAAATTTGGAGAAGATATTGTAGTACAACAACAACGTGGCGTGCATGAACGAGGTCATTTTGCTGAAGCCTTGTCACGATCGAGTAAGGCCTTGAATGCTAGAGCGAAGTCGTTTAGGTGAAGCCTTGCATGCGCGAGCAAAGTTGTTTTGGTGAAGCATTGCATGCGCGAGCGAAGTCGTTTTGGTGAAGCCTTGTTACGATCAAATGAAGCCCTGCATGCGCGAGCGATGTCGTTTTGGTGAGACAAAGTTTAGACGTTCAACTTGGTGAGATTGATTAGATGCTTGATCGAAGTAAGGCTTGATATGCAATGTGGTAGAGAAGGGTGGTTTATGACTCTTTCGATTCTTGGTTATGCTTTCAATCCGATGTTTATGTTTTGACAATCATCTCAGACTTTGATGATTCAGGAGACGATGTGCGTCTAATGTTTTCCTCGAGAGGTGTCGTGACCAACGATTTGTCTGTTGGATTAAGATAAGTCAAATGACTTGTTTGCATTTACTCAGTCCTGACACAATCATGGTTTATAGGGAAGTCTCTATTGACAAGCCTGCCCCAACTATGTAATCATTTTCAGACTTCGAATTTTGTTAAGTTTGAACGATGGTCGTCCTGGTTTGTAGGCAGGTTATCGTTGACCGTTCCGCTCCCAAAGACGAACATGTTATGTTGTAGCGACCAATGATGCGTTCGCTGGGTTTGCTAATGATCCCATTGGTTTACGGGCGAGTCCGCGTTGCCAAGAGTGAACATGCTAAGTTGTATGAGACAAGCGTTGAGTTAACTGGGTTTTTTATTTTTAATGAGTTCGTCATTGTGGCCAGCTGTACTTGGTAGGTGTGAGCTCCTTCAAAATCGCCTTCTTAAAGGGCGGAGCCCTAACCAGTGTTGTCCTTTTTTGCAGCATGAGGGTTAGCGGTTTGTGGTGGGTTTGTCTTCTTGGACTTTCCAGTTTTTGAGACGCATAAATTTCGTCTTCGCTTTTGGCAAAATCTGTAGAGCGATGAAGGGTGTCCTAAATGGTTGCCGGGCAGCTTGTGGTCATTTCTTGACGAAAAGGAGAGGGCTACAATAAGGCCCTTCTTAACGCGTCCAATGCGGAGACGTTGCTGATTCCTTCCACCTTCGAGACTACCGCTTTGAATTTTTCCAGGAAGGTTCGCAGACTCTCATCTTCTTCTTGCCATATATTCCATAGATCTACGTCGAAGATATTTTGCTGCAACAATATTTCATAGTGTTTCACGAACATCTCGGATAACTTCTTGAAGTCATCAATCGAGTTCTTTTCCAGTCTGTAGAACCATTGGAGGGCAGATCCCTTGAGGTGTTTGACGAATATCTTACAATACCCGGCCTCTCTTTCTTCATCTCTGAAGTTAGCTCTGTTCAATGCTACTTTGAATGACAGTAATGATCCTTTGGGTCGGTTTTTCCTTTGTAGGGTTGGATCTTGAGCCTTCCAAGGTCACTAATTTGTTTCTTATAGATGCGTTCAATGAAGGGAGTGTTTTGCGCCTCTTCGAGCACACGTTTAATTTCGGGAGCCCTACTGGTGAGCGGTGTACCTGGGATTGCACCATCCTCAAATCTGAGGTGGGTCGTTCCATCTCTGCTCGCAGCTTCGCCATCTCCTCCTGTTGAGCCTGGTGCTGTGTTTTGCGCTTCTCCTCAAGTGTGTCATACTTAATACAATAGGGATCTTCCCCCTCATTTGCGAGGTCTTGTGTATGCCTCACGTCTGCTCCTCTTCGCTGAGTCTGCGTACGGCTCCTGTCTGTAGTTTGGTTGTGGTTTTCTGTGCGAACCCCACGGAGGTTGATGCGCGTTGATCCTGAAGCTGGCAGGTTAACATGCAATGCTTCTTAACTTGCTCTTGAGCAACATCCATTGTTTGCAGCGGCAATGGTGGTGGTAGGTCATCTCTGACTCTTCATGCAGTGCGCGGTGTCGAGAAATTGATGGCATGTGGCTTGAACCGTCCAATGGATCCTTGTGGTCCTCCCTTCTTGCATGCTGTCGTGAGAACCCTTAACTTGTCCTTGAAGGTAGTGGCCAACCTATTCTGCTTTTATGACTTCCTGAGGAGCATCTTCAGCATGTCCTTCACCTCGTCCATGGCTGCTAGGGCTTTTGCAGCGGTGTCCACGTCAGGCTGCGATGCTGAGGAGATCTTGCTGCTGCTAGTCATCTAGTTGGGTCGGATGCGTGTAGTGATTTGTTGGGGTCGGATTTCACCCGCTCGATATTGGCCTTCAAGTTATGACATCATAAGTCATAGACATCGATTCTTATCAACGTGCAGGTATCATGAGTCTCCTAAGTCATTTTCAGAATCGAACGAGGTCTCCTCCAACCTAAGTTTCCTTCGACTCTAAGTCTTATCTGCCTGTGAAGAGGAAGTCTTCACGGACTAGTGACATTAAACCATGAGCCATGAAGTCGTGAAGTCATGAAGTCTTCAAGTCTTTCAGCCATGAAGCCATGAAGTCATGCAGTCATGAAGTCATCCAGCGATGAAGTCATGAAGTCATGAAGTTTTCTCAGAAATGACTCCAGAAGTCATGAAGACTTCCTGAGCTACGCTTTGGCCTGAAGACACTTGGGACGTTAAACTGGAATGTCTCCAGAAGACAAACACATTAACCAAGTCGTAACGATCCTAGGAGCTTGAATTCTCAATGCCGAAGCCTGGCCCACTTTCAAAGCCCAATTTGGCGGCGACCGACTTAGAGAAAAGGCAACTCGAGAAGATTTAGGAAACTTGACATTATCTCTTAAAGGAGGACTTAACCGACTTAGGAATACTATATATATCATTGTACACCCCTTGAGAAAGACATCTGCAACTTTGTTCACTAAAGCAATACAAAGCAATAACAAAAACCTATTTTCTCTTTGCTCATCGTTTTCTCGTTCGTAGCTTAACATAGAAATCTCTGCTTCCTCTTGAAACCCTTAGAAATCTAATTGTGCGATTTCCGGCATCCACAATTTGGCGCCGACTAAGGGGACCTAGAGAGTTTCTTACACAAAAAGCTACGTTACATACCAAATATAAGATGGTGAGCGGCGAAGAAAACACATCTCGCAGAGACGACCATGATAAAGAACCCTCCGTCGGAGCTACTGCTACCAACGCTGCTGCTCAAGGCGACATAACCGAGGTGAAGAAGATGCTAGAAATCTTCCTCATAGAGCAGAAGAAGCAATCCAAGATCAACGAGGCGACTTCAAAGGAGCTGAAAGCGCGGAAGACCCGACATAACAAGATTTAGGGCGTGCATCGATCCTCAACGCCTCGACTTCTCGGCGCCTCGTACCACTCGGGGAAAACCAGATGACCTACCGCCACCACCGCTGCGTCGAGAATCAGACAAGTCTCTCAAACGCGTCGTGGATATCTCTGATGGAAATGAACCAGCTCCTCCGAAGCGTGCACGAGCAGAAGGTGCAGAAGGCAACCGACAAGAACCACGTGCCTCTGACGCTCAAAGCGCGTCAGGCTCTTCCAAGATGGAGGTTGTGAAAGACACCTCAAAGTACACCAACTACTCTAGCGAAGAGCGGTACAAGAAAGAGTAAGAACGTAGAGTGTTTAAACAATCTTACTCTGCAGAACTCGCCGAAGTAAAGGATTAAATGGAGCGAGTAACCTCTGATCTAAAGCGTACCCAATCGCAGATACACCACGGAACAGGGAAGGCTCCTGCCATCGCACAAGTACTGGAAAAGGCAAGGAACACAACTTTCGACGAATGAATCAGGAGGACTAAAATCTTCGATCACGAAAGAATCAAATTACCAGTTTTCGAAGGAACTACAGACCCTTCGAACCATATGATGGAATTCGAAGTGGCCTTGGGGAGAGCAAACTTCAAGGAAGTCAAAAAATACATCCTCTAGTGCAAACTGCTCGTATAAAGCCTCAAGGGGCTTGCCCTTCAGTGATTTTACAAACTGGAGAACAATTCGATTTACACTTTCCTCCAGCTTTCCGAGTTGTTCGTGCAGCATTAAAACATCTTCATGGAACGGAAAATCTACGATTCTGAACTTTGGAAAAATAAGCAAGGCGAGACCGAGAGTCTTCGGTCTTTCATGAAAAAGTTCAAGAACACGCTGTCAAAGGTTGAAGGTATCAGCAACAAATCAGCACTAGAGGCCTTACGAGGAGGGCTTCGGTGTCTGTCTCCGTTGTGGCAAGAGATGAGTCTCAACACGCCTACAACAATCCAAGATGCTCTGCACCGTGCTGCTGACTTCGCTCGAACAGAAGAGGAAGTCTGAGCTAGGAAAGGTGGAAAGACCAAACAAGCAAGCGAACCGGCCCAAGTCACTGTACCGAAGAAGGGCAATCCCGCCTACGTTCAATACGAAGGAGGATCCGTAGGGGCTAACAACTATCAAGTGGAGTCATCAGGTCATGGATGTGGTGGAGGCCGCGGGCCCGGCAAAGGAACCTGGAACAACCTAGACCAGAGAGTCGAAAGACTACGACGAGGAGCTGTACTGCGACTTCCACAAAGCAAGTGGACACTCGACTGCAAGGTGTCACGAGTTAAGGCGACAACTAATAACCAAACTCATGGAGGGAATCTTGAAAGGCAACAACAGCTTGTCAGACTTCAAGCTAGAGGAGATAGCTCCTGCTAACACCGAACAACAGGCCGACATTCCCAGGCGCCAACGTCGCGATGACGATATGGAAAACGGAGACCAACATGAAAGTATCAACATAATAGTGGGAGGATCGCAATATTGCGCTGACAACGTCCCTGCAATCGAAGCATATCAACGGCGCGCTGACGTCTGCGGAAACATATCAACACCTGCAAAGCCAAGGCTCTCCAGCGATCCTATCACCTTCGACGAGCAAGACACTGAGGGTCTCGATCAACCACACAACGATCCTCTGGTAATCAACCTAACTATCTTCGACTTCAATGTCACTCGTGTTCTCATTGATACAGGAAACTGAGTGGATGTCATCCGGAGAGACAACCATGACGATGGGAACGGTTCGCCTACCCATCCAAACTGGCAACGTTAAGAAGATGGTTGACTTCACAGTTTCTGATCATCTAACAATTTACAACATGATCATGGGAACTCCTTTGCTCAATCAGATGTGAGCTGTGCCATCAACGTACCACCTATGCCTTAAGTTTCCTCCACCTATCGGCGTAAAAACGATATGGGGCAACCAGAGGGAGTCTCGTATGTGTTTCATGGCAGAACACAAGCTCAGAAATACTGAGAAAGAGAAGGAGGACTCTACAGCTCAAGAATCGCGAAAGAGAACAAGGACCAACTTCGAACAGGTCGAAGACTTGACCAACCTCTTATAACGTTTACAGCTTGGATAAGCTGCTGAAAATGCAGAGCCAACGAGTCTGCAAGTAGCGAAGTCTGCAGCCAATCATAACCGTGAGCCACCTGAACCTGCTTCTCCGATGTCATCGGGCCCGACGTCTCTCAACCACGCCAACACCGACGTCATCGGTTATGCCGAGACCAATGTCATCTTTGTCTCTGCCTCACCGATGTTAAACAAGACCCACCACACCACTCCCTAGTGGCATGCAAGGAACTCGAAGGGTACTATCACTAGTATCTCTAGAGGCCTCTAGAATGAACTACGAGGCCACTTGATCCCTGCAAAGGGTACGTAGGCAGCTTATCTCCGGAAGAGTTCAGTTGCCCTCCTCCGTCAAAAGGGAGGGGGGGAGTGGGGTATGCATACTCGTATACTCCCATTTTTTATCAAGGTCTTTGCTTCAGAGAATAGACACTTCACACAAGTCTCATAAACTTCATCAGTTCCATCCTCTATGGATTATTCAAAGCCTTTTACAAGCAAGTTCAATCCACTGTCGTTGTTGCTGGCCACATCAACAATGTGTGAACCTGAACACATTGACATCCATCATCGGATCCTAAGCGCGCTATATAAGTTATAATGGTCAGTTTCTGGGCTTTCGATCCCGACTGATTCTAATGTTCAGTTCCTCGGCTTTTTGACCCCGGCTGTTCATTCAAGAACCCAACAGCACCGTTGGTAAAAAGCAGCTGACAATGATTACTTAAGTTTATACTCCGAATAATCATTCTGAAAACCCAACAACGCGTTGGTCAAGTCAAAGGGTGTGATCGCTTATGAACAGAGGTGTTCAGAAAGCACCGCCATTCTAGAAACCCAACAACAAATTGAAGCATAAACGAATTCTACGTTGGTAGAAAAGGAGCATAAACGAATTTGCGATTTCGCTACCCTACAATCACAAACCCAATAACAACGTTGGTATAAATAGCCAAAGGCGTTTCAAGTGTAAATGACCTCCAACATATACTAAAGGCTTAGTCAACAAAACGAGTACCATTACTCTTCAAGGTCATATGATATTTCAAAGAACAAAACAAGCCTAGCTCATGAGAAAGGCAGGAAAGAAAAGCCGCTTTCATTATTATCTAGAACGACTGCATCCTCATCGCCTGCTCCCTCCTCTACAATGACTCCCTCGACATCAATGTCTGCTCCATCAAAGGACTCTGACAGAGTAGTCTCACTAGCAAAAGTTCCAACAACCTCGCTCACCTGCTCCGCATATCACTTGCGGCATTGGGAATCCCTCTAACCTCCTCATCAGCAAGGAGTTCCCTAAACACATCCCGATCTTCATAAATCTCATCTTGCTGCCGTCTTAGACGTTTGTCTTCATCTTCAAGCTTTGGCACTTTCTTCCCTTGAAGAACCTTGATTCACATCAATATCTGCGAGATACAGCATGTCCTCCTTGGCTTCCCTTCCAAGCTTTGCAAGCAACTCTACAGCTCGGCTCACTCGCCCCTTGATGCCGCGGGTCGTATTCTCTCTCGCTGCACCAACGGCCTCCACAACTCTAGTGTATCAAAAGATTTCCATCGATGCTCAAAATCCGAAGTCTTAATATCTTCATAGAAACGCAAAGTCTTAAAATCTTTGGTGCTAAAATCACTATCAGCGACAAAACTATCAGCTCCTGCAAGGAGAGCGCGATGTCTTAAAATCTTCGAGGAAAGAAAGCATAACGTTTACAGTGTTATCAACATTGACGGCTCAAGCCTACATCATCACGCTAACAATGACGTCATAACTTTGAACAGCAACATCGACACCCAATGGTTCCTAACTCGATATTGTTATCACAAATACTACCGAGTTGGGGGCTAACTGGTGGGGTCGAATTTCACCCGCTCGATATTGGCCTTCAAGCCCACTTAGGCGCAACCGACATTGGCGTACCCGACGTAGGGAAAAAGGACTCGCGAAGGTTTAGGAAAATTGACATTATCTTTATGGAAACACTTAGCCGACTTAGAGAGCTATATATATCAATGCACAAGCCTTTGTAAAAGGCATCCGCAACTTTTATCACAAAAACATTCACAGCAATAACAAACCTTTTTTTTCTCTTTGCTCATCGTTGTTCTTCATAACTTAACTTAGAAATCTCTACTTCCTTTACGAAACCCTTACAAATCTAAATGTACGAGTATTGGCTACCACAAAGCCTCATTAAACTCAACTATTTCCCGAAATCCCAATCCAACTACCGAGTAAGGAAGCGTTAGTTTATCCCACGATACCCAACTAATCTTTTTTACTCTCGGTTTATCATCCCACCAAAATCGTGTGAGAGCTGATTGAATCCTTTTACGTATGACGGGAGAGAAATTATAATCGCTTTGAGCAATACTTGTTTACCCGCCAATGAAAGAAACCAAGAAGACCTTTATGCTTCTTCTTCTTCATTATTTTCCACGATCAACTCAAATTGATCACCTCATAATAGTAAGACCCAAAAAAATTTAATAATCACAAATCTGATTCAAAATGACACTTATAAATCATGGCAATTTCCATGAAGCCAAACCCATAAAAGCATTTGGAGTAGCAAAAGAATACATTGCATATTATTCAAATTCTAATATAAACTTTTCTCTCTATACCAAATCAACAAACCACATTTTATTCTCATTTGCCCTCATGCCCTTTAATGAGGTGTGAAATGTCCAAAAAACCTATTAATTTGTGATTAAAAAATAACAAAAACCTAATAATTTTCAACCAATCAAATCTCTTCTTCCTCCTCTCTTCTTCCCCGACGCCATCCTCCATTGATAAGCTCATTCAAGCTCATTTAAGCTCACTGAAGCTCTACAGTCTACAATTTTTGCAAGTAAAGACAAATTGAGGTTAGTGAAACTATGATTTAACTATAATCGAAGTAGTTTAGTTATTTCATTGATTTTGACTTTTTCAATGTTTTTCAATTGGATTTACTAATTTGATTCATTGATATTGCGATTGTGTCTGGGTCTAGTAGTACAAGCATTGAGTAGTAAATGCAACACAATGGTTCAATCGTAGTGAGTCTTGGAGGAGAATAAGATTTGTGTTTCGAATTCAATTCTGCAGATTTGGTACTACTGGGTACTACTAACAGTTCGGAATACCAGAACAACTGCTTTTTCAGATTGTATTACTAAACAGTTTCAATAGGCTTGATGTCGTGTTTTTTGTTTTTTTTTTCAGGAGACAATGAGCCCAACAATCCATTTTCATTGTGATTATGGAAGAAATTATGTTAAGAACTGAGAGGGGTATGAATGGATGGATTCAGAAGGCATGCATTCAATATTGTTCAACGAATTATCTCTAGAGGATATTAGTTATTCGATGTTATTGGATAGTGTATGCAAGAAGCTTGGGATAGATTAATCTAAGGCAAAGCTGAAATTAAGTTTTATTCCATTGGACACGAGACCTCTGAGACCATCATACATCTGCGATGATGATGACATTTATGTTTATCTAACGTCCACAGATACAAACAAATGTAGAAGTGTATTACATGTGGAGAAGGGTGTAACTTCAAGAAGGAACCAGTTGGATAAGGGTAAGGGTCCAACTCTACGAGGAGATCAAGGAAGTTCAGTTGGATTGAATTACGAAGAATTTGTTTGAAGAGATGATGGTATTGCTGGTGCTCTTACTCTTTACGCAGTCTCAGAACAACATGAGCCATTGAATGAGTCAATGAATGATCATGAGCCAATGAATGATCATAACCCAATGAATGAAATTTTTAGTGGAGATTGTGAGAGTGAAAGCAGCGGTTATTCGGGTTACCCTTTGGGTGGGAATATGGAACACGAAACGGAAAACGGATGGGATGAAGAAAACCAGTCCGAGAAGGGATGGGAGGATGGGAGGATGGGATGGATTTGTAAGTAGGTAGAGAATTTGATAATAAGAAGGAAGTGAAAGCTTATATTGAGAGAGGTGCACATAAAGCATCTTTTGGAACCTTAACAAAGAAGAGTGACACAACAAGATATGTGGTAAGATGTCGTCTTTGGAAGCAAGGGTGTAAATGGTACTTTAATGGTGTGAAGGTGAAGAAGTCATCTTGTTTTCGTGTAGCGGCATACCACAAGATGCACACATGCTCTCGGGCTAGTGCAAGTGCAAGCAGTGAAAATAGAAACAAAGCCTCAAAGGGACTAGTTGCTAGTCTTTTGAAAGAAGACTATCCTGGTATACTTCAAACTCGAACACCTAAAGCTCTAATGGGTTTGGTTCAAAGAAAATTTGGTGTGCCACCATCATATTCTACTTGCTGGCGGGGTAAGAATGAAGCTATTAACGAGGTGCGTGGTAATCCAGAAGAAGGATACAAGCAATTATACTCTTATTTGTATATGTTAGAGCAAGTGAAACCTGGCACAAAAACATAAGTCAAGGTTGACGACCTAGGGAGGTTCAAGTATTTATTCATCGCACTAGGAGCTTGCATTGAAGGGTTTGCATCCCTGAGGAAAGTTCTCATTGTCGATGGAACTTTTCTGAAGTCTGGATATGGTGGTGTGTTGTTGATTGCCACAGCTCAAGATCTTAATCGGCACACTTATCCGATTGCATTTGCTGTAGTGGATAGAGAAAATGATGCAAGTTGGATGTGGTTTATGGTACAACTGAAGACAGTTGTACGCGATAGTCCAAAGCTTGTTTTTGTGAGTGACCGAAATGCAAGCCTAAAGAAGAGCGTAGAATTGGTGTATCCGATGGCTCAGCACAGGTTTTGTATCTTTCATTTGTCTTAAAATGTAAGACTCAAAGTTTCCTACACAAACAAAGACGTAGTTGCAGAGATGTTCCGGGAAATTGCTCAGATTTATACAGAAAATGAGTTCCTTAGAAGATACGAAGATTTTAAGAGAAGATATCCTAAAGTAGGTGAGTATCTAGATGAAAGTCTAGAGGAGGAAAAATGGGCGAGGTGCTATTTTCCTGGAGCAAGGTACAATATCGATACAACAAATTGTGTTGAATCGCTTAACAATGTCCTCGAGGATTCAAGAAATTACAATTTGTTACCTATGATAGATGTGATTGTGGCGAAAGTGTCTGAATGGTTCAACCAACATAGGAAGGATAGCGTTGGTTACCATAAAAGATTAGTGCCAAGGGTGAGGGATATTTTGCATGAGAGGTGTGCGGAGGCGAATTACTTGATTGTGACGGAGCTATACTCGTATCGGCTTGAATATAGTGTCGTTGGATGGGATGGAAAGCATTACTCGGTGAACTTGATGAACAAAAGTTGCATTTGCAAGACTTTTGATGTTGACAAATATCCTTGTGTCCATGGAATAGCCGCACTCTACACACTCATGAGGCAATAATCAAGAACAAAGAGTTACGAGTTAGCTGATTTGTGTGATAAATATTATAAGACCGCCCATTGGGTTTTTGCCTATTGCAAAACCATTTATCTAGTCCCACATAAGTCTGAGTGGAGAGTTCCGGCAGATATAGAAAAGAAATTTGTCTCACCTCCAGACTACAAAAACAGTAGGGGAAGACGACGAAAAAGAAGGCGTCTATCAACAGGTGAACCTCAACGACCACCATAGAAGAAAATGGGTGACCTTGACCTTGTGATCCAAGAACAGGCCCCAAATGTTGTGGAAGAAGGTGGTGAATTAGCTACCTTAATTGGTGTGGAATGATCATGATTTGGTGAACTTGTTGGTCGTCGTGTTTGTTTTACTCTGTCGACTACTAGAACTACTAGTGTTGGTATTACATTTCTTATGATGTGTGTACTCTTTCGTTTGTTTGATGATTTAATTCTCAAAAACCAATTATATGTGCTAAAATTATAATATTTGATGTTTTAATGTTATTTGTGTTTGACATTCCATTTTTCTAATTTAATTTTAGTAATTAATTAAATTTTCCTACTCATAAATATTAATAGCAAAATATGTAATACTCAAATACCAGGTACTACTATGTGTTAGTTAAATAGTATTTAGAAAATAAATTAAAAATAAATATTGGTAACAATTTTTGTAATGCTATTTATCTTATACTCGATCGTGGTAGGTCTTACAATATTTTCTTATAATATAAAACAATTGAGAAAATACCATATTCTCAATCTCCCAACAATCACCTTATAGTTTTAAAAAGAGTTTGTTGGTACATAATGCTAAACTTCGTAGGTTATGTGTTGTTGGACATATTATGGTACAATAACATTGAAAATGTGTTACAAATGGTAAAAATAAGCTGGAAAACTAAAACTATAGTTTCCATAATACGGTACTACTAGGAAAATAGCAAAAAGCATAAATAGACTACTATGAAGAAATATGTAATACTCGATTACCAGAGACAACTCTATGTTATTTTTGGATTCACATAACGGCGCACATGTGAATTGCGGCGCACATGTGTGATTACGTGACACAAATGTAGTGACCATAACCCAATTATCTATTTTCTGTTTTATTTTTGAAATTATTACTAAAAGATAAATCCCCAAATTTTCCCCAAATTCACAAAAAATCTAGGGTTTCCCCCGTGTTTCCCCGGATTCCCCTCGCTGCCGTATTCCATCGTCGAGCCTGGATTCCGTCGAGCCTCAATCCACAATTTTTCAACTAGGGTTAGTTATATCTTCCTCGATTTCGTCTTCCTTATCCGATTTCCTCAATCCATGTTTCTCAATTTGAGTTATTGTGGATACAGAGGATGGGTTGGTGGGATCGTCACTCCATATTCGAACCATTCGATACTGGCTCCAACAACAGTGATTCATCTGAGGGAACACCACGTTTCTTACACTACTCCGAATCCGACAATGAATCAGTTCAAGGTGAGTTGTGGTTAAGCCCAGATGAAGGCGAATGAGGCATTCCGACCCAAGCACGGTGGCAACGAGCACGCTGGCGGTGGCAACCAGTTGAAGAAGGCATTCCGACAAAATGTTACTGTGGAGGACCAGTTGTGGTTAAGACGCATACAAGTGGTTTACAAAGTGGAAGAAGATTTTACTCTTGCGAGGCTGATCTAGATGTAAGTATCCAATTCTCAAATTCCATTACTCTTGTGTTTGTATTGAGAACAAGAATTTCATTTCGTTTCATTGGATATTAGGATGGAGCCTGCCATGTTTATAAACTGTGGGATGACGCAATCACGGAGGAGATTGCTGACACCAATTGCAAAGTGAATGCCATAGAAGCTTGAATGCAAAGTTCTGAAGAAGAGAATGCGAAGCTTAAGGAAACCATCGAGAACCTGACCAAAGAGAAAGATAGCTTGAAGGCGATGGTCAATGACCTAAAGGTGAAGGTCAATGACCTAAAGGTGAAGGTCAATGACCTAAAGGTGAAGGTCAATGACCTAACGGTGATGGTTATCAACTTTGAGCGAAAGGTGACGGTATTGGAGAGACAGAGATTAAATTTATGATCTGAGTCGTTGTAGTAGTACTTGTAGTAGTATGGTTATAGTAGTTACTTGTTTGAGTAATTGTTTGAATTTATGGTTGTTTATACTTATGTGTTGTGTTTGAACTTATGATTATGATTTAAACTTAATTTTGTGTTTGAATTTATGGTTGTTTGAACTTAATTATTATGCAACATAACTAAGCAACCATAGAAAGTAGAGTTCTACCTAGTAGGTCAAACGCCAATGAAAGTAGTTCAAACACAACGATGGTTCATAAAAAACAGAAAAACACATACTAGAAAGATAAATAGATAGAGCCACACCAGACACGATTTATCAGTTCTTCTTTGTATTCTGCCTCGTTCACGGCCTGAAGAAGGTGTAAGGGCTCTTCCCGTACTCCGATGGTTTTCTCTTCCTCTTCTCACCAACAACTTCCTTCTCACCGACATCTTTCTTCTTCTTACCGACATCTTTCTTCTTCTTACCTCCATCTTTCTTCTTCTTAACATATTCTTCTTTTTCATCCACCTCCTTGTCACCTTCTTCATCATTTACACCATCGTTACCACCATCCTTTGCCTTGTCCTCATCGTCAGCACCATCCTTCTCTTTGTCCTCCTCATCAACACCATCCTTATCCGTTTCCTCACTACAGGAAATATGAGTATTAATAGCAGTATAATATAGCGTTTTTAACGTTTCTGCTATAGTTGACATATAGTGAAATTTTTCATAGCGTTTTTAAAAGATCAAACGCTATGGTATGTTAGGCGCGAAAACAATTTTTAATCCCGCTTATTTTTTCGGTTCACTATGATTTATAATAGCATATACTATATTTAAAACGTTATCATAAGGTGTACTGGGGAAAAAAATTCATTGTTCGCCAAAAGAAAAATTAGGCGCAAAAAATTGGTACATGTAAACATTTTTAGCAAACAAAAATTGTATATTGAAATAATTAAGAAATCTAAAATAACAAAAAGAGTCATTAACAAAAACAACTTCATCTTCTTCCTCCTACAGTCCTACGCTGGTGCCTCTTCGGTCTCAGTTCCTTTTTCTCATTTTTCACTCTCAATCCATCTGTTGGTTTTTCTCACGAAATTCTTCTACTTATTCTTTGGGTTTGATTATCAGATCTAATTACTTATGTGTTTTGTTACGATTGCTTAAAAAATCAAATTCTGATTTTCTTCTTCGCTAATTGCTTGATATTTGTTTCATTGAAGCTTATGGGTGTCTAATCAGTTTGTTATATGGGCTATGGAAGCATTGAGAGCTTCTCACGGTGACTCATCGTCGGACCACGATCCTTCTCAGGTCCGATGCTGCAAATTCCGGCTAGGAGTCAACCGCTGGGAAACACGAGAATGAATCGTTTTCTCGATTCCATTGGATCCGCAGGTGTTAGTTACGCTGATTGTTCCTCAATCTGTTCTTAATGGTTTGCTCTCATCAATATAGTGTTAGTTATTGTTATCAACAACATTGTGAACATCTTCATGTCGGTTTGATGAAGTTGTGTTATCTAATCGGAATGTTCTCACTTTGTTCAAGTGTGGCCTCGGTATTTGTCAGATTGGCTTAGCACAGGACAGGAAATCTTCCAATTCCTACGATGAGAATGCGTTGAGGATATACAGGTTGGATCTCCTTTAATATCTTAGCCTTGATCTTCTAGTAACTTTGCTTATGATGAATATTGATTGGTAAACAGGTTGGAAAAACTGCTGGATGAATCAATCCGGAATTGCTTACAGAGTTATGAATTCCTCAGAATGTCTCTGTGAGAGTTTTGAAGACATGGTCAAGGCAGCTTCTCTCTATGAGAACTTTGAACAAGTGGTCAAGGCAGATTCTTAAAGCCATTTATGTATCTTAATTAGACAGTTTTTTCTTGATACAACTATGGATTTCTCTTTGAAATGTATTTTTTGTTTGCATCTAAACTTCAGTAAAATCCATCGATAAGGAGAAATACAATTCAAGAAAATACAAAAAAAAATCGCATGTCTAGGATTAGAATTAACAAAAGAACATTAAAACAATCTCAAATCAAATTATATTAACATCACTTGAAAAGAATCATATTAAATAAAAATACGAATTTATGAGTTTCGCAAATTATACAATATAAATAAATTATATTTCTCAATTAATTATACAATATAGTTTCGCAAAAATTGACAAAATATTTATGTTCAGGGTTTATTAATATTTCAAAGTTTTGTATCACAATGTGAAACAATTTGAAATTTTACTAACAGAAACGAAATTATTTGATTTAAAAAAAATGGATTTAGGGTTTAGGGTATCATAATTTTATCAATAAATGAATGTAGGCTTTGGGTTTAATGTTTAAAAAACTATATATAAATATAATACAAGAAGTTATTATTTCATAAATTATATAAACAAAATTAAACATACCAAATCTTTAATTTAGGGTTTAGGGTATAACAATACATACATAACTTATGATAAATGTGCTAAATGATTATCACATTTTTCACATTTTTCACATGTGATAAATGTTCTTTCTACCAAAAATAAATTGTGATAAATGTTTTTGGTCTATAACGGAAAATGAATGTTTGATTTAGGTTTTAGAATTTGAGGTTATGGTTATAGTTTAGGATATCATTTTAGACATAAATAATTTTGATATAGAGTTTGACTATTATAGATCAATGATTGTTTGATTTGAGGTTTTAGGGTATCATAATGTATAGAATAACTCTTGATATAGAATATTACTTTTTTTTAATAAATGGGTGTGGTTTAAGGTTTAGGGTATATATACATAACTATAGATATTAATGAGATTCAAAAAAATTGTATAGTATATTTAAGAATTGTACTATTTAATGAATAATTTGGATTTACCCATTTAGGGTATAGATTAGGGTATATATAGTTTTTTTTTCAAGTTAACTTTAGAAATTTTTTATTCTTAAAAATATTTGATGAAGTTAAGTTTTTGTACTCTAACCCTTAGACTATTTCCTAAAACATATATTAAAACCTATATCCCAAACCCTAAATTGTAGAAAATTTTATTTTTAACTAGTTTTTAATTGGTTAAATCGGTGGCGTTTTCGGTTAACTAAACTTATTTGCTAGTGAATTCATGGATCTTAGTGTTTTCCGATGATTATAGGTCTGAAGCTTGGAAAAAAATGAAGACTAAATGATTTGCTGATGGTAAGAGACAAACAAGGTATACCACTATCATCTTTTCTTTCTTGGACTCGAGATACTGTTACCTCATGTCCACTTGTGTCTCAGTGTGCTTGTTTTCCCTTCAGGTATTGCCCTATGATACACTCATGGTTGAATTAGATATCACAAACGTACGTGAACTCGAAAACTTTCTTATCAATGAATGTATGTATGCGGTGAGTGTTCTGGACCATCTTCTTTTAGGGAAATATCTATGGATATTTGCAATAAAAAACCTCAAGGTTCACACACAACTCAAGTGTGTCAATTCAGAAAGTAGCAAAAGGACAATGCCGACTTTTCGATTTTTTTGCAGGGTATAGTTCGAGGAAAACTTGATCAGTTAAAAAGATGCTTTGAGGTACTTGCTTTTTCTCACATTCCAGATATGTGATCGCTGTGCTTTTCGTTACATCTACCAGCGCCTCTTGAACCCCTTGCAAACATGCAGGTTCAGTTTGCAGCTGGTAGGGATCTAAGGCCAGGACAACTTGGGAATATGATACACACACTAGAAAATTGGTAGATTCTTCCATCTGTATTATACCTTCCATCTGTGCTCTAATTTATCAGGAGAAGACAAACTTAACATTATGTTTTACCTCAATGGCCTACTCTTGAGCTTTTCTGTGAGAGTCTAGGTTGCGTCGCCTTAATTTTGGATCTTTGTTCAGTTGCAAGAGATTGTAAGGGGATGCGATGTGTTCCTTCTACAGCCTGAACCTAGTGTAAGGGAATGGGGAGTCTTCTCTGTGAATTTTTTGAGTAGAGGACGAGAATTTGTTGCTCGGAGTAGGAATGATTCGATTTATGTTTATGTCTTTGAAGCAAATCGAATTGTATGAGATCTAATTGGATCGGTTTTTTGCTAGCGTAATATACGATTTTGTATTGTAGATCTTTTTGTATGATGGTTATATATAATAACACAAAATTTGGTAATTTTATTTGAGTAGATTAATTTCTCCAAATTTTATTTAATATCACAAATTAAATATAATTAAAAGTAACAACAAAAAAACATATAATTAAAAGTAATAAAACATCACTGTAAAATACAAATTAAGAAAATAAATTATATTAATTATTATATATATCATATGCTTATTAATATAAATAATAGCATTTTTTAATCGCTATTGTCAATATAAATATAGCATATAACAAACTGCTATTTTATATAATATTTTAATAGCAATTGAACAAACTGCTATGTAAAGTAGACGACCTATTATAACGGGCACAAATATAGCGTTTTTAACTCCGCTATTGTATCATTAGATAGCGTTTTTCCGATGCTACGAATACCCATATATCCTGTAGTGCCTCCTTATCACCACCATCCTTCTCCTTCTCTCCCTCATCAACACCATCCTTCTCCTTGTCCTCCTCATCAGTACCATCCTTATCCTTGTCCTCCTCACCAACACCATCTTCCCCTTCCATCTCTACCTCCATACCACCACAAACACCATCCGTCTGTTTCTCTACACCACAACCTATCTGTTTCTCCACACCACCACCAACATCTGTCTGTTTCTCCACACCACCACCACCAGACCACTCACCAGCATTCCATGTATGAGAGTTCACAAATGATTCCACAGCCTTTATCCTTGTATCCTGTCCACCAATGAGGTTGAACATTTTTTCAAAACCCTCTTCCATGCTTTTACTCATTTTCTGCATTCCTTCTTGTACATCTAACAAGCTTTGCTTTATCTCTTCCATTTCTACATTAGACACCAATGCCACATCCAAAGCCTCGTCCGCAACCTGCTCTGCTTCTTTCTCACCATTAACATCAAGGTTGAATAAGGTTTGGAAACAAATTGGTTTATTCTTACAAAGTTGTTCTCCCAACTTTCAACAAAGTAGTCATCGGCATGTCGATCGTTTTCCTCCTCATCGAAGATATGTGACACAAGAGGTCGCTCAGAAATACGAGGATTCATGATACTCTTTATATCCTGTGAAAATAAAGCAATACATTTAATGAAAGATAATACAAGCCAATTAACTATTATGACTAATACTGGTATTACTAACCTAATACTCGTACTACTGTATTACTAACCTTAGTTGTCCCAATTGCATCATATATGTCAGAAAGCGGAAACCCAGTAGCAGAACAATTTTTGAACTTGGATTTGCACATCCTTGGACAATCACAAGCTGCCTCTCTAATTTGTTCTTGGTATTTGGTCTTCAACGGCTCAATTACCTCAAAGGTTAGAAGCTACACATAATAGAAATAGTGAAACACGGAAACTAAGTAGTACAAAATGATTCAAATAAGTAGTGTTGTTTTAAATTTAGTTTACCTGTAAGGGCATATTGAAACTTGGATATGCCCATCCGTTTTTATCAACAACTCCTTTGAAGTTAGTAAACAAATTCTCCATTTGTCTCATATTGTCATCAAATGAGTACCGTCCCCACGGAAAAGTCTTACACAACTCAAGATCGTTAACAGCTTTGAGAAAAAAGTATGCACAGACGGTGCTCCTGTTCCTCTCCTTGACTTTCCAGCAACCACACTGCTTAAGAAGAACAAAACTGCCATCTTCAACCTGTCTCTCCAAGGTTCCATCTCCATGAAATTTTTCTTAATAGTTTCATAGGTTATTGTTTTCCCAACTGGAAAATGCCTCCCAATAAACTGGTTACTACCCATTTTTTTTCATCCAATTGGATAATTGTGACAGTATAAACCAGAAATGATACCGTGTTCCTTGATTGAATATCGGATGGGAATACCGTTTACGATAAACCAAGCTTCCCTTTTCTTTTCTGTAATAGCCGTATGAAGAAGGAGCATCCACATGCCCATCACCTTATGTGTATTCTCCACATGCATGTGGAAGAAATGCTTGAATTGAGGATGTTGGTAAAACCATAGCTTTTCGTTACCGTTAAGCACGGTGTCGATTGCTTCTACTGCCTCCTTAATATAACACCTTGATTGGATCTTTATTTGCTTCGTATAGTACTTGGGACTGAAGTACATCTTCAAAGGTTTTAATGCTTCACCTTCTTCATCTGAACCCTGAAATCATACATCAGTGGTACTTAGTGTTACACATTTATAGTTATACATTTCATTCACCAAATTCTCAAGCGCATACCTCTTCTTCTTCCTCTGCTGAACCACTTCGCTCAACTTCTTCTTCTTCTCCTTCTTTGTCAGACACTTGTTCTTCTTCTTCTTCGTCAGACACTTCTTCTTCTTCTTCAATGCTTTCTGGACTACTTTCTTCATCTCCAGAATTCACTTCTTCTTCGTTTTCCTCTTCGATTTGAGGAGTTTCATCAACTTGAAACGAGGGGTTCTTTGTACGCGCCATTGCTACAACATAGTCGACCGAAAACATCAAAAACCCAATTAGTAACTTCGATTTTTAGGGACCAAAATCGAAGTTTACTATACATAAAATTGAAAATTTCAAAACAAAATTAGGACCGGATTTGAATTGGGATAGAGATCATACCTTACACAAAATCGAAATTTTTTTGTTCCTAGTGATCTTGATTATAGAGGGAAGTTGAAGGAGGAAGATGAATCCGTTGAAAAATGAATTTTTATCGACAAGGGGAGGAACGGTTTCGGGTTAAAGGGGAAACGGATAGGGTTTCGGGTAAACGGTTTGGGTTTCGGGTAAGCGGGTGGTCGGGTTCGTAAATATAACTGCTCAGGTTCGGTTTTTTAGTCTTTTCCTCCGTTTTTGAAACAAAAAAAGTCTTCGGTTGACCAAGGGCAAACGAGATTTGTTTTCAACTTATATGCCTAATTCAGAATTTGATCCCACCACACGATTGTATGACTATAATTAACAATTTGTACCTATGGTGCCTAGGGTTATAGAGGCCAGAGGCGATGTTAACATACCCATATTAACAGAATAAAATAGGAAATTAGAATATTTCTTTTGTTTCATTATATAAAATGTATAGTAGATTTTTTTTCTTATTTTATAAAATGTTTAACAAGTTTATATATAAATTGTAATGTTATTTGATATTTTGACTTTTTGAATTTGTAGTCTTGTCTATCATTGATTGAAATATACTTTTACCGAATTATCAATTATTGTTTTGTTTATTATTTTTTTCTTAATTTTCCGTACTTAACCAAAATATATAATGAAATGAAACATAAATAAAACACATTTAATTAATAGCTTAGACAAGATAATCAAGTTACTCAATCTTTCTTGTGATATACTCGACCGAGAATAAAACTTTATGAATTTTAACTTTCAATAGTTTATTTTACCATAGGAAACTGAAATTAAAATTAGCAACAATATGTGATTAATTAGTGATTAATCAACTTACATGCATTATGTTTCTTAAGTTTTGATTTTAGTTCATATAAATGATTTTGCATTATCTTTTAAAGGCTTAATTAGTGCCTCTACTAAACTAAAAACACTATGATTTTACATATAATATTTACTAATTACTACTAAACAAAAATTAAGGGCCACTAATTTTTAATTAGAAAAAGAACCACATGCCAATGCTTCTTTTTTGGCTACCTAGGCACGGGCCTCTATTGCAGTTTGTCTTTTTATAATCTAAATAAGCTATCGAAATCAATTCCGCGAAAGGCTTATTCAAGGTTGTCGAGCTATAAGTTGACCTAGTAGAAATTGATCATGTAGAACTCAATAGTCTTTGTAATGTTTACGATCTTTACAAGTTAAATGAAAAAAGAAAGATAATAGCAAAAAACCGAGTGGGAAATTCTAAGTCGTCATAAATTTAGTGTTCGTTGAAGATCTTTCTCTTATTGTAGTGGTCTAAAATTTAGACACAAGATAATCACATGAATTAGATTTCATTCAAAGATATAATTTAAAATCATTTGGATCAACGGTCGAAGAGTTATGCTAATTTTCATGAAAATTCTGGGAGTCTAACAAAACCTATATGGCCACCAGCCGAAGCCCCACCATTCTAGCAGTTCTGAGAACATGTCGTGTCTCTATGTGACTCATCGTTTCTAAGTCCAAATTTTCCTAAACCAAAAAAAATCTAAAAAGATCTATAAGTCTTCCTACACCTCTAAATACACATCTTTCTTATATTTTTAGAGACCACACATACATCACCACGAATTTGATGATCTCAAAAATATATTTTATTGTTTTAGCTTTGAGAGAAAAATTTCATCTAGTTTTCATGTGACTTTAAATTTTAATAAAGAATACTTATAAAAAATCATGTTGCATTAATTACTAAGTTTCTTTTTAATAATCGTGATTTCAAATTATTAAATGTTAAAACTATAGAGTTATTGTAAAAAAGCTAAAAACATATAGATATCAAAAATATAAGGTACCCAATAAGTAATTTAAAAGTGTTTGGAAAAACAGATTTTTATAATACTACTTGAGTTAATGTTTCAAAGATATTTTAATATACTTATCTTATTCATATAAATAGAAGAAATAAAAGTAAGAACTAAAAAACAAGGTTGTTATAAATACAGTTATCATATTTTTTTATATATTAACTTAACATACAAATATGTAAATTTAGTAAATAAGATATGCCAAACTTAGAAATTACACACATATTATTTACTGAATTTAGAGAATTTAATTATAAAAAGTAGTACTATAAAAAACATAAAAGACAATGCACATATATCTAATTAGTTTGGCCAAGAACTATATATATATGGTAGAGTTATAATCTTAAAACTCCTCAATAATTATATATTTTTTAAAGCATTCTTAATTGTATTTCCTAGACATTTAAAAGTTTAGTAAAAACTCTAAATGTGTTTGATCTTTCCAACATTGGTATGCTATCTCTCCCAAAGAAGGTTATGCAAAACATAGAAGAAAATTTGGGAATTCCGGTACTTCAAAATGGCATTCTAGTGGAAATTCAAGATAATGAAAAAACATATTTGGTAAATCTGAAGAAAAACAATTCTGGTGAATATTATTTTGGAAATGGATGGAAAAATTTCAAAGAAACAAGAGGTTTTCAAATTGGTGATGTCATCCAACTCTATTGGAGAGATAATAAATTTGTCTTTACATTGATGTAATTCTTCTTTTGTTTTATTTTTAAAAATTATCTCTCAATAGTTGTTTATCCCGTAAAATCTATTTAAATAAAGTCTTTTCTTTTGACTGACATAATTATTTCGAATTTGGATGTAACATATAATATATCTATATATAGCTATAAATCGATTTATGATTGAGGATATTTTTATGTGACAAAAAAAAAAAAAAAAAAAAAAGATTGAGGATATTTTTATTAAGAGAAAAATAATAACAATATCTCAAAACAGTAAAGTAAATGAGGCAATCTCTTTTTACGTGGAAAACTCATCGATCGTAGGTGTAAAACCACGGGACCGGAATGCATACAAAATCCTATTAAATCAAATGAATATGAGTTACAACCACGTTCTCCATGTTCCTACATAACGAATTAAGTGACTCGGGCTCCAAAGAGCAATAGCCAACCCAAGAAAACACAACAAGAGAGTAATATACCAACCGTGAATCTTATTCTCAAACTTAATTTCCATGTGATATAATTTATTGAGTAATCTCTAAATGTATTCAAATAATATGTCATCGGAGTTTTGTATTGATTTTTAACCCAATCAACTTCTGATCATGTATATATTATTATTCTTATTATTCTTATTATTCACAGTATTCTAATTCAACAAAAAAGAACGAGCATTACACTCACTTTTAATATCATTATTCATATTATTATTCACCCATTGCCTTATCAAACCACAAATTTGGTGATGTAGCAATTTCTACTAGTTTTACTCTCAAAATTCTTCTCCTCAAAAACTAGGATGTGAGGCTCCTTCAGTGGAAGAAGATCTTCCATTTTCTTATGAGAAAGCCATAATCTCTTATAGCTTCTTTCCCTGCGTATCTCCCTCCCAGGAATCTTTTTGCAGCACCAAAATCCTTCATCTCAAACTCTTTTCTCAATAGTCATTTCAACTGAAGTATATCATCTATAACTTTCCCAGCAATGAGCATATCATCAACGTACTACAAGAGGATTATATGAGTATGGTTTTCCAGTGACCTCACGTAAACGCAACAATCATACTTGCATCTTTGGTAGCCAATGCTCAACAAATATATGTCAAACCGTTTGTTCCACTGTCTAGGAGCCTGCTTTAAACCATATCAAGATTTCTTCAATTTGCACACTAGCTTCTCCTGTCCTGGTAGCACAAAACCTTCAGGTTGCTTCATATAGATCTCTTCCTCCAAATCTCCATGAAGCAACGTTGTTTTCACATCCATTTGTTCTAAGTGAAAATCCCAACTAGCTACCAACCCCAACACCGCTCGTATGGAAGTGTGTCGTACCGCATGGGAGAAAATCTTGTCATAGTCAATTCCCTTCTTTTGTGAGTAACCCTTTGCTACCAACCTTGCTTTGTACTTCACTGCTTCTTTCTCAGACCCTCCTGGTTTTACTTTGAAAACCCACTTACAGTATATTACTTTCTTTCCCTTTGGTAGAGGTACAAGATCCCAAGTTTGCTTTTTCTCCAGACTCTCATTCTCTTTGTAGATGTATCTAAGATAACATCAAATGCCAAGAAGGTTTCAAGAGCTCTGTGCCTGATCTGCTCAAATTTACCCTGAGCTACTCTCTCAAATTAAGAGATCAATTGTAGTAAGGGGTCGAATCACTGAGAGTTAGATCAAACAATAGGAATTTGACTTTGAATTGAGCTAAGCAAATAAAGTAAAATAAAAGCCAAAACAATTTGAAACAAAGAAAGATTGTTGATTTCTTAAAATTCAATTAAACAAAAAGCTAGGTTTTCAGGTAATTCTCAGGATGAATCAGAATTGCAGATTAAACAAAATCATGATTTAATTACGAACCATTCTTGAACTTGGAACACTAAGATATAATTAACCAACTTTCGTTGCGAAAACTAACTTTGCCTAAACTCTAGAAAGCCAAATTTGTTTGCGAATTCAATCAATTTAAACAAGCTTTAAATTCAAGTCCAATTTGTTCACAAAATTCCTAGAAATAATAAGTAATTTTGCTCACCTAAGATCTAGTTCAGGTTAATCAATTACACTTTTGTGTCAATCTATCAACCTAAGATATCCAATTTCAGGGTCGCGAATCCTAAATCATAGTTAAAACAATATAGGTGAAGAACCAAAAAGATAATCCTAACAAGTGAGTTTAACCTAACAATTCATCTTCAATCCTTTCGAATCATCCTAAACCTAACAAGAGAACTACTCAGATATGCAAGCAAAGCAAATCATAACAGAATAATACTCTATAAAGAAAAGGAATATGAAGAGATACAGAAGGGTTCGAAGAATCTCAAGAACAGAGTAAACTTGTCTCACTAAAAACTCTCATAAGCTCTCTCTCAATTTGTTCAACGGAAACTAAGATAATGATCTAAAAACCTAAAAGCAAACTATATATAGTGTTTTGAACTCGTGGTGGACTTTTCTGATGACTTCTGGTAACTTCTGGGCCGAAACGAGCAATTTTCCATTCTTTAAAAGCAATTCGTCGGCTTCTGAAAAGTGTGTGTCGTTCGACACTCGTTGGGTGTATCGAACGACAGGTGACCATCGTGGGTGTCGATCGACACTCGTTGAGTGTGTCGATCGAAATGTGCTATCATTTCTGCTTTTCCACTTGTGAATCTCATTTATGCTCCAAAATGCACCATAATCATCAAATAAGCTTCTCACGTACAATAACTTGTTAAGACACTAAAAAGACTCGAAAACAATAAAAAGACCCGATAAAAAGACTTATATCATGGTGGAAAACCGGCGAAAACCATGATATATCAACTCCCCCAGACTTAGCTTTTGCTTGCCCTCAAGCAAACTAGAGACTAAGAATGAAGTCGAGGTTTGAAAATGGCGAGAACTTACTTATCCTTGAGAACATTGCTTTCGCCCCCTTGACTCTTTTGCTGCATATAAACAAAGTACCTTTGGCGGTCACAAATCTCAACCATCATAGGTTGGGCCTCAAATCTTAACCTGCAAACCCATCAGTTTCACATTCTCCTAAGTGTCGCACACTTGATCAAAGTGATGATGGAATTCTCTCTAATGATATCAACCTAGTAAAAGGCTAGGTATGATGTTAAAAGGCTTTTGGTGTTTCAGTTGAGCTAAAAGTGTTTAGGGTTACCGGATTTTATTTGGTGGATGCAGACATTATGCATAAACACAAGAGAGAGACTGGTCTAGTTGATGCCCAGAGTTTCTCATTCACATTGCACTCCCTCCTCCAAAACGTTATCAGGAACCAAACACCATCATATAATAACATGTTCCACTATCTACATCCATCCTTTCCATTCCTTGGGATTTTTGTAGAAGCTAGAGACTTATAAAAATGATCATTCCCCTTTTCCTTACTAAATTTTCGATTTTTAATTTCTAAACTAAGGGGGGAAATGATCTTCATAGGGGTTAGTCTCGAAAATTACCATAGTTATGCATGAAATCCCAAGGAATGCTTAGCATCGTCGCTCTTTGTAAAGTTCTCCAACCGAATCCTCATCCTGTGCAATTTTGTGAATGAAAAACTGCGTCGGACCTTTTTCTCTCTGATGTTTATACACATGCCGGCACATAAAACAAAGGGAAAGAGGTCGCATGAGGCTTAAATAAAAGGCTAAGCTTAGGGGTTGGGTACCAACTAAAAATGAGCTGGCCATTCAGGATCAACAAAGAGTGGTAAAATGAATAAGGAGTCCTGAATGTTGGATCGATTACTGTCGTGATATCATCAAAGAGAATATAGTGAAATGGAGATCAAGTGTACTAGTCTGGAGTTTGATCTACTTCGTTCTGCAAGTCACGATAAGAGGGAAACCTGTACTATCAGCTAGTTTCAAATTCGCTCCATCCAAAGGCTTCGTCGCAACAGATAAAAGTCGTAAAAACTAAGCTTTGTTCTTTGGAAAGATCGTTGTTCCCTACATGTTGACTCAATAAAAACACATTTTTGACTCCAAAATAGAAAAAAAATGTTAGCAACTACCTCCCCCAGACTTGAACAACACTGTCTCCAGTGTTATTAAATCTGAGATTGGTGAGAAGGTAAAGAAAATAACGAAAAAATTTGTGAAAATGAGAAACTTGGACCTGTACTGTGGATGTGTTGATTGACACTCATAGAGTGTGTCGATCGACAGGAGGTGCGTGGGGGTGTCGATTGACAGTCACAACGTGTGTCGTTCGACAGAACTATTGAAAATCTGCAATCGTGGCTTTATGGGGCTTCTCTCATTTGAGCAGTCTAAAGGTCACTGTAAATCACTCAAACGAAACATAATCATAAGATAATCAAATAACACAAAACATAATCATAAGATAAAACGTTTCACAAATTTGAAAGTCAAACTGAAGCAAAGGACAAACTAACTCAAAAGGAAAGAAAATGACTCAAAGAAAAAGAAAAAGGCTTACAGGTGGGTTGCCTCCCACCAAGCGCTTGTTTTCAGTCATTAGCTTGACTGCGGATGATGTTTAGGCCGCGGGTGCATCATCCAGTAAGACAATGTGTCCATCGAGAATTTTGGCTTCTGCCCAATAATGATTCACCCTTTGGCCATTCACAGTAAATTCTTGGCCATCTGTACTGATAAGGACAACAACTCCATGTGGTTGAACTTCTTTGATGGTGAATGGACCTGACCAACGAGAACGCAACTTTCCAGGAAACAAAGTTAAACGAGAGTTATACAGGAGTACCTGATCATTTGGTTCGAAAGTCCGGGAGATGATCTTCTTGTCATGATTTGCTTTAGTCCGCTCCTTGTATAACTTGGAGTTTTCATAAGCGTGATGTCGTATCTTATCTAACTCGTTCAACTGAATCATACGCCTCTCTGCAGCAGGTTTGATGTTGAAATTGTACTGTTTCACTGCTTATGCTGCTCGATGCTCAAGCTCCACTGGAAGATGACATGCTTTCCCATAAAGCAAATGGAAAGGAGTAGTGCCTAATGGTGTCTTGAATGTTGTACGATAAGCCCAAAGTGCGTCATCCAGCTTTGCAGACCAATCCTTTCTTGTAGCATTCACAGTTTTCTCCAAAATTTCCTTTATCTGTCTATTGGAAACTTCAACTTGTCCACTCGTCTGAGGATGATAAGGACTAGCAACACGATGCTGAACTCCATACTTAGCTAATAATTGATCAAAAGCCTTGTTAATGAAATGCGTTCCTCCATCACTAATGACAACTCGAGGCACTCCAAATCGAGGGGAAATGATGGTTTTAAACATCTTAATAACCACCCCTGAATTGTTCTTTGGATTAGCAATTGCCTCCACCCATTTGGAGATATAATCCACATCAACTAATATGTAGGAATTCCCATAAGATGATGGGAATGGACCCATGAAATCAATACTCCAACAATCGAAAACCTCCACTTCCAGGATAAAGTTTTGAGGCATCTCATGTCGCCTGCTGATTTTCCCTCTTCGTTGACAAGCATCGCACTGCTTAACAAAGGCGTGAGCATCTTTGAACAATTAGGCCACCAGAAACCCGCTTGAAGGACCTTGGAAACGGTCTCAAATGTAGCAAAATGTCCTGCATAATCAGAACCGTGATAATGGAACAACACCTCTTGGGTCTCGGGCTCAGCAATGCATGGCCTGTAAATACTATCAGAACAAAACTTGTAGAGATAAGGTTCATCCCAATAGTACCTACGAAGTTCTCGGATAAACTTCTTCTTTTCATACCCTTTGAGATCACTTGGCATGTCCTGTGCAGCAAGGTAATTGGCGATATCAGTGTACCAAGGACGAGTAGAAGAAGAAACGGCGAAGACGTGTTCCTGGACTGCGTCGTTGATGATTTGTGGAAGACGATCTAGTGCTCTGTACAGGGGTTGTCGATCGACACTCGATGGGGGTGTCGATCGACACTCGATGGGGGTGTCGAACGACACCTCTGTAGTTGGCCTGTCGATCAACACTCATCAGGTGTGTCGAACGACAAAGTCTGTAATTTTCTCGAACTTTGCGGATTTTCAGCTTGTAACCCGCTTTCGACGAAATTACATCCCTCTGTTGGGAAGAAATCATCAATAGCAACATGATCCTCGATCCTAATCCTTGATCTGCCACTCCATTTTCAACTCCCTTCTTATATCTAACATCAACATCAAACTCTTGAAGAAGAAGAAGAATCAATCTTAGCAACCGCCGCTTCGCGTTCTTTTTCTGCATCAAATACTTAAGAGCTGAATGATCTGTATGCACAATCACCTTAGAACCAATCAAATATGGACGAAATTTCTCAAATGCAAACACTACTGCCAACAACTCATTCTCTGTGGTAGCATAATTCCTCTTTGCATCATTAAGAGTTTGGCTAGCATAGTAAATGGCATGAAGCTTCTTGTCCTTCTTCTGACCCAAAACAGCTCCAACCACGAAATCACTAGCATCACACATTACTTCAAAAGGAAGAGTCCAATCCGGAGGTTATACAATTGGAGCACTCACTAAAGCTTGCTTAATCTGTTTGAAAGCAGCAAGTCAATCAGTAGTAAACACAAATTTGACGTCCTTACAAAGTAGGAAGGTGAACGGGTAGGCAATCTTGGAGAAATCCTTGATGAATCTCCTGTAAAATCCAGCATGACCAAGAAAACTCCTAACGGACTTCACACAATTAAGCGGCTGCAAACTTGTCATAACCTCAATCTTGGCATGATCTACCTCAATCCCATCTTCTGACACCTTATGTCCAAGAACAATGCCAATTTTACCATGAAATGACATTTCTCCCAATTCAGAACTAAGTGTTTCTCTTCACATCGAGCAAGTACCTTCTCCAAATTACCCAAACATTCCTTGAAAGAAGACCCGTAGACTGAGAATTCATCCATGAAGACCTCCATGTAATCCTCAATCATATTTGTGAAAATCGACATCATACATCTCTGAAAAGTGGCTGGAGCATTACATTATCCAAATGGCATTCTGCGATATGCAAAAGTTCCATAAGGACATGTAAATGTTGTCTTCTCCTGATCGTCCGGATGAATCGGAATATGAAAAACCCTTAATAACTGTCCAAGAAGCAATAGTAGGGGTGATTCGCAAGCCTTTCCAACATATGATCAATAAAAGGCAAAGGGAAATGATCCTTCCTTGTAGCAGCATTGAGCTTCCTGTAGTCAATACACATCCTATGCTCTGTCACAATCCTTGTAGGAATAAGCTCGTTCTTCTCATTTTTAACCACTGTAACACCTCCTTTCTTAGGAACCACATGAACCGGACTAACCCAAGGACTATCTGAAATAGGGTAGATAATCCAGCTTCCAACATTTTCATGATCTCCTTCTTGACCACTTGCTGAAGATTCGGATTCAGCTTTTTTGATGCTCAACTGACGTCTTTGCTCCTTCCTCAAGGTGAATCTTGTGCATACATAAGTCTACAGAATTACCTGCAATATCATCAAGAGAGTAGCCAACAGCTTTGCGATACTTGCGCAGCTTACTTAGTAACAAGGTTTGCTCTATATTGTTCAAAGAAGAACTAACAATAACAGGATAAGTGGAATTAGGGCCAAGAAAAGCGTACTTGAGTCCTGCTGGTAGTTGTTTGAGTTCGATCTTTGGAGCTTTTTCTTCACTCCAATCACTTACCCTTTCCGATTTCTCAGAAACTCCAACCAGTTCAACATTAGCAACCACTTGCTTCACTAACTCACTGTCATTCATCATCTTGGCATACCCTTTAGAAGCATCCTTAAGCTGTCTAGTCTCAATCACAAAGTTAACCAATGTCCTTTCTAATGGATAAATGGGATAGTTCTCATTAAAAACTTCCTGTGTGATACCATCCAATGTATTCAAATAGAATGTATGGCCATCTATGGGGGGTTTCTGAACCACTTAGCCCATATCGAACTTCATTTATAAATCTTCCACACATAGAGTAATCCTTCCCCTTCTCACATCTATCATAGCACCAAATGTAGCTAAAAATGGACGTCCAAGAATAAGGGGGTCCTTAGGTTCCTCGCAATACTGCAAAACCATGAAATCAACATGAATCAAGAAATCTCCAACCTTGATTGGAACGTCTTCCAAAACACCTTCTGGAACTCTCACTGATCTGTCAGCAAGGATAAGAGAAATCCTAGTAGGCTGGAAATCCGTCATCCCAAGGCTTAAAGCAACTGGAAGTGGCATCAAGTTGATGCCAGAACCCAAATCACACAAGGATCGCGGAAACCTATCCGAAAAGATGAAGCAATCCAACACAAAGCTTCATGGATCAGCTAGCTTCTTAGGAACCTTGTTCAAAATTATGGCACTTACTTGTTATGTGATCATAACAACTTCTTCTTCAACGCACAAATTCTTAGTGACCAATTTCTTCACATACCGTCGAATTACCGGAGAAGTTCTAATCGCCTCAACCAATTGCAACTCAACTGTGATCTTGTCAATGATGGCCTTACACTTAGCTTCCTCAAGCTTCTGTCTATACTTCTTAGGACCTCTAGGATAAGGCACCTTTGGCTTGTACACTCTCTTAGTAGGCAAAATCTGGTTTTGGTCTGTCTGGGGTACCTGTCAATCGAATCTCGTTGGGTGTGTCGAACGACACTGCTTCAAGGGTCCTGTCGATCGACACTCGATGGGTGTGTCGAACGACTGTTGGGGTCAGATTTCACCCGCTGAACTTCGACGTACAAAGTTATGAATAACAATGAGCATATTTCGACAGGTAGAGATAATATGACCCCTAAGTTATTTCACCTACAAAAAGGGTGAAGACCTCTTGAATTCCCTAAGTCCCCTTTAGCTTACAAGGGAACCTACGAAGCTATCTTCACCCCTAGAGAAGTCACACTGTTGGGGTCGGAAGTCCCTCCGCTGAGAACAATAGTCGGAAATGATGAAAGCGCTGTGATAAGGTTTAATTCATCGAGCGGGCAATTAGCCGAGCGGCCAAATACGCTATAGCTGCCAAATTTGAGAGCTAGACCAAATTTGGCCTAGCCAGGAAGAGTTTAGCCGAACCAGGGAAATTGGCCGAGCTATCCAGCTCAATTTGGCCGAAGTTGTCCAGCTCAGTTTGGCCGAAGCTGTCCAGCTCAGTTTGGCCAAAGCTATCCAGCTCATTTTGGTCGAGCTGCCCTGTCCAGCTCAGTTTGGCCAAAGCTATCCAGCTCATTTTGGTCGAGCTGCCCTGTCCAGTTTGGCCGAGCTGCCCTGTCCAGTTTGGCCGAGCTGCCAAACTCAGTTTGGCCGAG
This sequence comes from Arabis alpina, assembly GCA_900128785.1. Taxonomy (NCBI): domain Eukaryota; kingdom Viridiplantae; phylum Streptophyta; class Magnoliopsida; order Brassicales; family Brassicaceae; genus Arabis; species Arabis alpina. Next base: position 12,246,301 of record LT669791.1, read on the forward strand.
CTAAGCAGTCCAGTTTGGCCGAGCTGCCCAGTCCATTTTGGCCAAGCGGGACCAGTTTGGCCGAGTATCCCAGACCAGTTTCGCCGAGCTGCCTAGACCAATTCGGCCGAGCTGTCTAGACCATTCAGCCGAGCTGTCCAATCCAGTTTGGCCAAGAAGGCTGAACTGTCTAGGCAAAATCTGTTAACGGCCTAGGCGAAATGTGCCAGCCAAACTACCTAGGCGAAATCTGTTAACGTCCTAGGCGAAATGTGCCAGCCAAACTGCCGAGGCGAAATCTGCCAGCCAAACTGCCTAGGCAAAATCTGTTAACGGCCTAAACGAAATCTGTTAACGGCCTAGGCGAAATCTGCCAGCCAAACTGCCTAGGCGAAATCTGTTAACGGCCTAGGCGAAATCTGCCAGCCAAACTGCCTAGGCGAAATCTGCTAACCAAAATGCCTTGCAGATTTTGGGTTCAATGGGATCAACTACATTTCGCCGAGGAGAGTCTTTTCTGAAGAACATGTTAGGCGCTAAGGGTGGCAAATCCATCGGGCCGACAGGTCCAGAACAAATCTAGCTCATCAGGAGAAGCCCACAAAGGCAACCGCCTTCAGAAGAAGAGATCATCGGCGAAAAAGGAAAACTTCCGGATTCTTCGAGAAGATCAACTCGATAAGGAAATAACGTCAAGAAAGTCCCGAAGAATTAGGATAGTTTTCTTTATCTCGTTGTAGCCTTAAACCGACCTAGTCGAGTATATATGTCGATGTACATCCTTTGAAAAAGGGATCCGCAACTTTATTCACAAAAGCAATACAAAGCAATTACAAACCCTATTTTTCTTTGCTCATCGTTTTCTACTTCGTAGCTTGACACAGAAATCTTGACTTCCTCTCGAAACCCTTACAAATCTAATTGTGCGATTTCCGGCCTCCACAGACACCTCTTCCAGATTTATGTTTTCATCGACGATTTCTGGCCCTGTCGATCGACACTGCATCCGGAACAAATAACTCTTGATCCTCAACATCTTCAAGCTCGTCTAGTTGCTCGATTGTGAGTTATTTCTTGAGTATTGGCTCGATAATTTTACCATTTCTGGTCGTTATAGGTGCTACATCATGCTGCTTAGGATTCCTATTAGTTTTGGCAGGAAGAAACCCATCTTGTCTTCTCATATTCTCTGCAGTCTGAGCTACCTGAGTATCCAGCTTCTTCATGTGAATGTTGATGACCTCTATTTTCTCATTAAAATCAGTGTAGAGGTTGTCAATCTTCCCATTGAAGTTCACTATTATTGCTTGTTGACCCTCAAGAATCTGCTCGAGCATAGCCTTCGTGTCGCTTTCTGAAGACTTAGCTGGAACCGATTAATATGACGAAGATCCATAATTCCTTTGGTTACTGTTGCTGCCAAATGGTTTCTGATATTGAGACTTCTGAGCGTAGCTTGGAGTAGGAGTTCCTGAGAATGAGCTCCTCTGATTGTAACCATTGTTCTCTGATTGATTCCCATAGCGCTGATTCTGATAGCCATTGTGGTTGATGTAATTGACATCTTCATGTTCTCTATCTTCATCTTGAAAGAAGGTATCAACTTCATGTGCAAAATGAACCGACTTCTTGTTCACTAGAAGGCTATTCATAGAATCTATCTTGGCTTTAACCTTTGCAATCTCAGCTCCACCTGACATACCAGCTTCTCTTCTTCTTTTCTCATCGATCTTCTTTGTACTGTTGCTAGTAGACACATTCTTGATGAGCTCAAGACAGTCAGTTGGGAATGTGGTTTTGAATTACTCGCAGCATCTAAAGCCATCTGATGGTTCCAATCCATACCTCTGTAGAAAATACCCAGCAGCTGAACCTCTATAAACCCGTGATGAGGACAATCTCTCTGATATCCTTTGAACCTTTCCCACGCAGCCTTGAACGCTTCTGTTGGACCCTGAACGAACGTGGAGATCTTAGCTCGCAGATCCTCTGAACGTGACTCATCGTAAAAATGGTTTACGAAAATGTTCTTGGTATCACTCCAAGTAATCAACGAGCCTGGCTCCAACTGTTTCAGCCAAGAGGCTGCCTCTCCAGCAAGAGAAAAAGGGAAGAGCTTACACATGATGTAGTCTTCAGACACGTCGTTGGCCTTGATGCTTGACGCAAGGTTCTCGAACATCTTGAGATGATCCATGGGGTGCTCAGATGGGTGCCCATGAAACTGATGTTGAGCTACTAAGGAGAAGTATGCATGCTTCAACTCAAAATCTCTCATTCGAAATCCAGGAGGCCGAATCGCTACCCTGTTGGTGTAGTATTCTTCAGGACGGTTGTAATCTCCCAAAGTACTTTGGTTAACTACAGCCTCCTAAAGTCGACAATTTTCCCGAACCTGACGCTCTAGCTCAGCACGCTGATGCTCTAACTCAGCTCGTTTACGATCTAGCTCAACTTGTTGTGTTGCAACTGGACTGTCAACCTCTTCTACCACCACAATGGCATTACCAGCTTCATCAATCCTATCTCCCTGCTCGTTGTATATGTTTCCTTCTCTGTGAAACAACTCACCCTGAGCATTCGGAAGAACAACCACAACATTATTCACCATCTTAGCTAACTTCGCCTGTTTCCTGTTTTCTCGTTCTAAAACTCCCAACTCTGGAACAAAATCAGCTAACTTTTGATCCTTGTTGCTACTAGTTCTGCTAGAAGGCATACACCTGAAACACCAAAATCGAAGATTAGTAACAAAATAAAAAAATACTTAGTCAAAATTCTAGAATCAAAATCCTATGGGTGATTTTGACTCCCCGGCAACGGCGTCAAAATTTGATATGCTCAAATTTACCCTGAGCTACTCTCTCAAATTAAGAGATCAATTGTAGTAAGGGGTCGAATCACTAGGAGTTAAATCAAACAATAGGAATTTGACTTCGAATTGAGATAAGCAAATAAAGTAAAATAAAAGTAAAAGCAATTTGAAACAGAGAAAGATTGTTGATTTCTTAAAATTCAATTAAACAAAAAGCTAGGTTTTTAGGTAATTCTCAGGATGAATCAGAATTGCAGATTAAACAAAATCATGATTTAATTACGAACCGTTCTTGAACTTGGAACACTAAGAGATAAATTAACCAACTTTCATTGCGAAAACTAAATATGCATAAACCTTAGAAAGCCAAATTTCTTTGCGAATTCAATCAATTTAAACATGCTTTAAATTCAAATCCAATTTTTTCACAAAATTCATAAACCAAATTTCTTTGCGAATAAGTAATTTTGCTCACCTAAGATCTAGTTCAGGTTAATCAATTACACTTTTATGTCAATCTGTCAACCTAAGATATCCAATTTCAGGGTCGCGAATCCTAAATCATAGTTAAAACAATCTAGGTGAAGAACCAAAAAGATAATTCTAACAAGTGAGTTTAACCTAACAATTCATCTTCAATCCTTTCGAATCATCATAAACCTAACAAGAGAACTACTCAGATATGCAAGCAAAGCAAATCATAACAAAATAATACTCTATAAAGAAAATGAATAGGAAGAGATACAGAAGGGTTCGAAGAATCTCAAGAACAGAGTAAACTTGTCTCCCTAAAAACTCTCATAAGCTCTCTCTCAATTTGTTCAACAAAAACTAAGATAATGATCTAAAAACCTAAAAGCAAACTATATATAGTGTTTTGAACTCGTGGTGGGCTTTTCTGATGACTTCTGGTAACTTCTGGGCCAAAACGAGTAATTTTCCATTCTTTAAAAGCAATTCGTCGGCTTCTAAAAAGTGTGTGTCGTTCGACACTCGTTGGGTTTGTGGAACGACAGGTGACCATCGTGGGTGTCGATCGAGACTCGTTGAGTGTATCGATCGACAAGTGCTATCATTTATGCTTCTCCACTTGTGAATCTCATTTATGCTCCAAAATGCACCATAATCATCAAATAAGTTTCTCACGTACAATAACTTGTTAAGAAACTAAAAAGACTCGAAAACAATAAAAAGACCCGATAAAATGACTTATATCATGGTCGAAAACAGGGGAAAACCATGATATATCAGTGCCGAAACAGGAGGATTGGCCAAGGGAAAAAGAAGCTATGTGCGTTCAACAAAGACCAAAGAGCTTCCTTCACCAACCGAGTGACAGGTGGTAACTCGAGCCTTGCGATGTGCGAGTGGCTATATGATGAAGAGGAGCAACTTCGGAAATAATATGAAGAAGTTTGACTTAGCGCAAAAAGGATAAAGAGTGATCATGAGGCGTAGCAAGTAACAGGATGGGACAGCTGATACAGTGTTCTCTGGGATAGAATAGTGTTTGGTCTACTGGACCTTCACGTGATCTTCTCTAGGGTTTTGACTTAAAGAAGAGGTGTTATACAAAGAGAGTTCTGAGTTACTTTCTCTTTAGTTCTCTTAGCGAAAAGAAACCTGTTTGAGAGTGAACTCGTTTGGTGTGAAGAGGAGTTCAAGCTCATTCAAGGGTGTAGGCCAGCAAAACAGGCGTCGGATATCCTCCAAAAAACTCATGAAGGAACTACGATTGTCAAGACGACTAGGCTGGATCAACTTGCGTCCAACTTTGAGAATCTCAACATGGACTCTCAAGAAAGTATTGGTCAATTCAGTTCCAAACTAAGTGAACTCGCTTTGTGTGACGAACTCCGAGAGAAACAGAGTGAGTTGAGTGATTCCTTTCTGGGTAGAATATGATCAGTTGTGTAACACGAAATTATGTATGAGATGTCGTGAGTTATTGGGTAGACTAGGTAGAGAGTTTATTTCCCATTTGAGTGAGAGATATGTTAGATCTCTTTAGCAACGTTGTTGTGTGTAGCAGAGTTACAATCTTGTATTATCGGTTTTAAGATAAGAAGAATTTATTTTGGATATTGTATGTTCTTAGTCTCAGTAGTCTAACAGGTCTCATACACTCTAAATTGGTATCAGAGCTGATCACCAAACCAAGAACTATGTGTGTTCTTAAACAGGTGAAGGTTCAACGACATGGAGTAAACTATGGAGACAACTAGCGTCGACATGGAGTCGGTTGTTAAACAATTTTGCTCGACCCCAACAGATATGGCTACTGGAAAGTGAGAATTACGCAACACATCCGTGGTCTTGGAGAAGATGCGTGGACTACTGTTGAAGAAGGATGGGAACCATCTCAGCTCTCTGAAGAAGGATTTAGGTTAGAAGAGAAGAACCTATCAAAATTCAATGCACGTGCCTTAAACACCATTTTCAGTTCTGTTCGTGAAGAGGAGTTCAAGCTCATTCAAGGGTGTAAGTCCGCAAAACAAGCCTGGGATATCCTCCAAAAAACTCATGAAGGAACTACGATTGTCAAGATGCCTAGGCTGGATCAACTTGCGTCTAACTTTGAGAATCTCAAGATGGACTCTCAAAAAAGTATTGGTCAATTCAGCTCCAAACTGAGTGTTATCGCCAATGAAGTTGAAGTCTTGGGGAAGACTTACAAAGATAAGAAACTTGTCGAGAAGCTGTTGAGAGATAAAGTTTCGTGTTGTATCATGTCCTTCAGTCATCAATTTCCTGTCGTTTTGAAAACATGGTTTTTCTTGCAGATCTCTCTTCTGCCAAGGCCGCCTTGTAAATGATATCATAGTCTTTACATGTTGCCTAGAAATAACCATTGTAACAAAATGTGTCAGAGCCAAATTTAGAACAAGATGCTTTGCATTATAAAAGAATTTAAAAGCGTTTCTTACGCGTATCTTTTGGATGTCTGCTGATATATCATGGTTTTTACCGGTTTTCGACCATGATATATGTCCTTTTATCGAGTATTTTCGTTGTATTTCGAGTCTTTTTAGTGTCTTAACAGGTTATTGCACGTGAGGAGCTTATATGGTGAATACGGTGCATTTTGAAACGTAAACAAGGTTGGCGCCGGATTTTGCAAGAAAAGAAGCTGATATGAAGCAGCCTGTTGATCGACAGCCCAAAGAAGGACAATCGATCGACAGCTACATTGAAGCCTGTTGATCGACAGACACATAGACGATCGATCGACAGGTGCTCGCAGAGACCGACCTAATACGTTTTAAAGAAGGAAAATTGTTCCTTTTCGGACCAGAAGTTACCAATAAACCGTCATAAAAGCCCACCACGAGTTTTACCTCTATAAATAGTTTATTTTAGGTTTTGAGATCATTAACTTAGATTTTATAACACAAAGTTGAGAGAGAGATTTTTAGGGTTTTTAGGGAGACAAGTTTACTTTATTCTTTGAGATTCTTCGAACCCTATTGTAATTCTTCTTTTACTCTTTCTTTATGCATTATTATTCAGTTATGATTTGCTTTGCTTCCATGTCTGAGTAGTTTGCTTGTTAGGTTCAGGGTGATTCGAATGGAATGATGATGAATTGTTAGGGTAAACTCACTTGTTAGGATTATCTGTTAGGTTCTTCACCTAGATTGCTTTAACTCTGGTTTAGGATTCGCGACCCTGAATTTGGATATCTTAGGTTGATAGATTGACACGAAAGTGTAATTGATTAGCCTGAACTAGATCTTAGGTGAGCAAAATTACTTATTCGCAAAGAAATTTGGTTTAGGGATTTTGTGAACAAATTGGACTTGAATTTAATGCTTGTTTAAATTGATTGAATTCGCAAAGAAATTTGGTTTTCTAGGGTTTAGACATAGTTAGTTTTCGCAACGACAGTTGGTTAATTATATTTTAGTGTTCCAAGTTCTAGAACGGTTCTTAATTAAATCATGATTTTGTTTAATCTGCAATTCTGATTCATCCTAAGAATTACCCAAAAGCCTAGCACTTTGTTTAATTGAATTTTAAATCAATAATCTTTCCTGTTACCAATTGCTTTTGTTATTTATTTTACATTATTTTACTTAGCCGAATTTGAAGTCAATATTCCTATCGTTTGATTTGACTCCCAGTGATTCGACCCCTACTACGACGACCTCTTAATTTGAGAGAGTAGCTCAGGGTAAATTTGAGCACATCAAATTTTGGCGCCGTTGCCGAGGAGTCAAAATCTTCCATAGGATTTTGATTCTAGAATTCTGACTAAGTTATTTTTGTTCGTTTTTACTCGTTCTCTTTTGTTTTTGTGTTTCAGTAAGCTAAGATGGCTAATCGAGCTGTAGTAACTTTTCGGAATGCTGAAGGGGAGAATATTGATAGACATGGTAATCGGTACAACGATCTGGGTGACCCCATTGATGAAACTGGTAACATCATTGAGGTTATGGATCCAGTTGCAGCTGCACATGCTGAGTTCAACCATCAACAAGCTGAATGGGAGCGCCAGCGCGCTGAGCTTGAGCGTCTTGCTCAGGCGAATCGTGGACCTCAGGAGGTAGTGATTAACCAACGCACTTTGGGAGACTACTACCGCCCTGAAGAACATTACGCCAACAGGGCAGCGATTCGACCTCCACGATTCGAGCGAAGAGATTTTGAGTTGAAGCCTGCGTACTTCTCTTTAGTAGCTCAACATCAGTTCCATGGACACCCATCTGAGCACCCCATGGATCCTCTTGAGATGTTCGAGGATCTTGCGTCTAGCATCAAGGCTAACGACGTCTCTGAAGATTACATTATGTGCAAGCTGTTTCCATTTTCTCTTGCTGGAGAGGCAGCCTCTTGGCTGAAGCAGTTGGAGCCAGGCTCACTGACTACTTGGAGAGATACAAAGAGTGCTTTCATGAGTCACTTCTACGATGAGTCGCGTTCAGAGGATCTACGGGCTAAGATCCAAACATTCGTTCACAATCTGACAGAATCTTTCAAAGCTGCGTGGGAAAGGTTCAAGGGATATCAGAGAGATTGTCCTCATCACGGGTTTACAGAGGTTCAGTTGCTGGGTATATTCTACAGAGGAATGGATTGGAGACATCAGATGACTCTAGATGCTTCGAGTAATGGGAATTTCAAAACCAGATTCCCCGCTGATTGCCTTGAGCTCATTAAGAACGTGTCTACTAGCAATAGTACAAAGAAGATTGACGAGGAAAGGAGACGAGGAGCTGGTCAAACAAATGGAGCTGAGATTGTTGAGGAAAATGTTAATTACATCAACCAGAATGGCTACCAGAATCAGCGGTATGGGAATCAATCAGAAAACAAGGGCTACAATAATTACAATCATAGGAACTACGGATCTTCATCGTATCAACCGATTCCTGCTAAATCTTCAGAAAGTGACTTGAAGAGTATGTTCAAACAGCTTCTTGAGGGGCAACAAACCCTAACAGTAAGTATCAATGGGAAGATTGACGGGCTGTACACTAATCTCAATGGAAAAATAGAAGCCATCAACATTCACTTGAAGAAGCTAGATACTCAGGTTGCTCAGACTGCTGAAAATGTAAGGAGAAAAGAAGGTTGTCTTCTAGGGAAAACGGACATGCATCCAAAACACTTCTCCAATTCTATCACGTTGAAGAGTGAAGCACAAGTGATTCCAACTATTGGGAAGTGTGATCGAACAGTGGTTCATGAAGAAAACCTAAATTCTAAGTTCACAGAGGCCCTGTCGATCGACACACGCAGTGAGTGTCGATCGACAGCTACAGGAAATTTCTGTACGAACTCGATTTCAGCAGCCTTGTCGATCGACACACCTGATGAGTGTCGATCGACAGCCCTGAAAAATGCAGAAATTTTTGAATGTCAGTCTGAAACCGCCATTGAACGTGTCTACAAGCCCAAGGTTCCGTACCCAAGGAGTATGTACCCTTCATGCACCAACGAAGGCAGTGACAAGGCATCTAAGGAGAAAGGAAAACAAGCTCCAACATCGTTGAGGAAGATACCAAAGTTGTTGAATCCGGGAATGTTTGTGGTTCCATGTTCAATCAATGGTGTAGAATTGAAGGATTCTCTATGTGACACAGGAGCTAATGTGAATGTTATGTATGAGACTGTTGCAAAGAAGTTAGGAATCTTGGAGTTACAACCTTCAAGGACTTATATCGAGCTCATAGATAGATCATTTACAATTTCTAAAGGCTTCATTCCTGACGTGTCAATTCAAATAGGAGATTGTCTTGTTCCTACGGACTTCTACATCATTGAGAGAAAGGATGATATCTGTAAACCATTGGTTCTTGGTGCACAGTTCCTTGCAACAGTGGGAGCAATGGTGGATTTTCCTAACAAGCGGATCTCCTTCTCGAACATCAACAAGGATGTTTTCTATCCTTCAGTTGTTGTAACATCAGCTTCATGTATGAGTGTTAATGTTGGAGATACGCTGGGTTTTGAAGATGAGATGAAGAAGGTTCAAAACGTTCTCAAGTTGGCTCCTCCCACTCCACGTCAAGCCATCAACATTCCAGCAAGCTCCAAGTGCGAAGAGTTCCCCAAGGTGAAGCGCAGAAAGACCCCTAAAGCATTCTCCAAGTTCAGAGTCGTCATTCCTTTGGAGTTGAGGGACAAGGGAGAGATAGTTGTCCAAGAGATGCTAAATAATACTATGAAGCTTTTTCCTGGTATTATTCCTTGCAAGTCTGGGGGAGTGCACTTCAGAGATCCACCTCCAGCCTGAACATCATCCGCAGTCAAGCTAATGACTGAAAACAAGCGCTTGGTGAGAGGCAACCCACCTGTAAGTTTTTCTTTTCTTTTGAGTCATTTTTCTTTCTTTCAGTCAGTTTGTTCTTTGTTTCCTTTTAATTTTTAGGATTTGGGAACATTGTTGTTTGCGACTCTTTACTGTGGTATTTGATGGTATTTTGTTTCAGTGATCTTCAGTTTTTCTTTAGATTTCTCCAACAACATCAGTCGTCAAAGCCTAGAGTTCAGAATTTCCGAGAGCTTGTCGATCGACAGACCTAGTGGTTGTCGATCGACTGCCCCATGAAAACCATGATATATCATCTACTCTAAGAGCATTCCGACTCTGTGTTTTCTGATCAACCTGCGAAATTAAATTGCAAAATAAAAAGAGAATAGAGCCAAGAAATCACATCCACATTCATACATATCTAAGTTCCACAAATCAGTAACCAAAACTTGCAGAACATAGTTCTCAATAGGAGATTTCTCATCTTCAATCTCTTAAATGAATGCAGACCTAATCACCAGTATGAAATTTTGAAGAACAACAAACATCCGAAAAAAAAACAAAAAATCGGATTTACAGAATTTAGCAAAACCATAACACGAGTTCGTAGGGGAATTGTTCAAACACGAAACATGAACCAAAAAGTAGAAACGGAAAAGGTTAGAGAGAGATGTGAAAATCATAACATTGAGATGGATAATTTTACGAAAGATAGGTTGCATGGAAACTCCATCCAAGGAGCGTTTCCCGTTTCGGAAACGTTTCGGAATCGGAAACGCGATGGAAACGCGTTTCATAAAAATATTGATTTGGAAACGCATTGGAAACTTTGGAAACGCGAATCTTCATTTTGGAAACGCGATTTTTGATTTTTTGAAAATAAATTAAGTAAATATTTTAAAAATATATGGATCTATTTGTTATTTAATAAATTTAAAAACATATTATGAAACACTCATATTATTTTTCTTCTATAATCGTTCATTTAAGATAACTTGATAGTCTAAATATTTAAATTTGAATGTTATTTATTTAATTTTTAGTTAAGCTATTTAATATTTATGTATTGGATTTTTTTTATTTCAAATAATTTTTAATATGGTTTGATTTTTAATAATTTTTGTATCATGATAATATTATTTATATATTTGTATATATATAGACGTTTCCAAAACGTACCGTTTGTTTTTTTTTTGGAAAATTTTGTTTCCACGTTTCCTAACGTTTCACTTCCGCGTACCCTTTTCCGATTCCATGCAACAACAAAAATTTAGTGGAAAATAGCAAAAAACGTTTCCTAACTTTTTGCTATTTTCTACCGTCGGAGGTTATCGAGGTTTTTTTTAATAAAAAGTAGCTGACGTGTCAGTCAGAGAAGCCAGCTAGAGAGTATCCAACAATATATAGTGTAGATTGTTTTGTTTATATTTTTTTCTTGATTTTCCTTACTTAACCAAAATATATAATAAAATGAAACCTAAATAAAACACATTTAATTAAAAGTTTAGACAAGATAATCAAGTTACTCAATCTTTCTTGTGATATACTCGACCGAAGATAAAACTTTCTGAATTTTAACTTTCCATAGTTTATTTTACCATAAGAAACTGAAATTAAAATTACCAACAATATGTGATTAATTAGTGATTAATCAACTTACTGGCATTATGTTTCTTAAGTTTTGATTTTCGTTCATATAAATGATTTTGCATTTTCTTTTAAAGGCTTAATTAGTGTCTCTGGTAAACTAAAAACACTATGCTTTTACATATAATACTAGGGGCTTCACCGTGCTATGCGCGGACTTTTTGATGAATTTTTTGATTTGCAATGATTGTTTAGGTTGTTTAGTCGTGTTCTTAATTTTTTATGATGTGTATTTTTGTATGATTAATGTAAATATCGTTATATTTGTTAATTTGTTGTATGCATGTTTTGTAAAGAAATGTATTTGTTGTATGTTGTTTTTGTGTTATCGATTGTTCTGAACATGTGGTGTTTTCTTTCGGATCTTTGTTTCGTTTTGTAATAAGTTATGTGGTTTAACTATAAAGTAGTATATATTAGTGTTAGTTTTTTCTTACTCGGCTTTTGTTTGTGATAATATGTTTTGTGGGTTTGTTTGGTCCACAATAAATGTGTACCATTCTGTATAAACTTTTTAACTTCAGCTTCAATGTTTTATTCAAAATGAATTTGTATGAATTTTTTATCAAATAATCAGTTTAAGATGATTTATTGGACTATCGACATTGGATAAAAAAAGATTTTATATCCAATCACATACAAAATGGTATATCTAAATGTATAAAGCAAATGTACATATTGTAATATTTAATATGAATTGATCAATAATAACTTTTTGGAAAAAATATTAGAAACAAAAGAATTAATGTTGAACTATACTTGTAGTTATCATTTCCAACTTGTACTTTTAGTTATAAAAAATTCATTACGCGCGGGTCTAATTATTCTTAAATTTAGTGATTTATTTTTTTGAGTTTTAATTGTTAAATACTATGTGTTGTATTTTCTCCGGTTACGAACACAAATGTGGATGTGGAGTATTAGCACTTACTATTGTTATTTTTTAGTGGTTGCATATATATTTTACAGAAGACAGAATGTATTATTGATTTGTGAAGACAGAATGTAGTTATTACAAAGAGTAGAGTAGTTATTACAAAGAGTAGAGTAGTTAATAAAAAGAAGAGATTACCATTTGACGGTTGTAATGAATTTCATATTTAGTTTTGCGAAACCACTTGACAGTAATAAAGGGAATTTGTTTAATCATTTGGAGATACATTTGGTAGTGGATTTAGAACGACTTTGAGAGCATTTTAATTACAATGAAAAATGAGATCCGTTGATTCTGAGTGAAACCATCAACTTTATCATCTTGTATCACTATCCTCAACAAAGCTACCTCCTTCCTTGTTCATATATTCAGCCAATACTTCAGCATTGCAAGGACCCTCAAACTGTAATAGGAAAACACCTTTACTATCCGGGAAAAAAACTATGTCCAATAATAGATTTGCTTTGGAAATTTGTCCGTCATTAAATCTTCAAAACTGATGCAGGATATGTTAGAGCACAATTCATCACACTAAACTCCATTGAGATATTCATAAAGCATGATTGGTTCAAGCTTAAACACATTGTCTACTTTCAATGCAAAGGAGAGAACAAAACTGTTCTTCCTGATGTTACCAACCCTGGTATCGTACACTTTTCGCGGTCAAGAATCATGGCAGGTTCGTTCCAAATCTCTTTTACTGATAAAGAATTCAAGATTGTAAGACTTACTTGTCGCTTATTACAGCCTATGACTAAAATCGGTGGTTAAAAGTGTAAGAGATGTGGAATCTATGAGCAAGGGAGCCTTGTTTCAGAAAAAGAGTTCGATGAATGGGAGGTTTGTCCAACTGATTTCTCTGCTAGCCAAATCTATATGCATTTTAAAGAAAAAGAGATCAACGGTACCTTTGTCTGCCACGGTTGTGCCCAGGTTGAATCTGGTCAGTGCATTTGTATTTCTCGTCAAAAGAAACCAAAAGGATATGATGATTAGAAGTAACAAATATGAATTGAAATGCAATATTGTGTGTGTATGTAGTATCTGCTAAAGCAACGACTGGTTATAGTAATGGTGTTTTCCCGGATATTGTAGTCATTATATACAATACACTCTTATGTTTATCACAATTTACTTTTAACAACCACAAATACACAAGTTAACTAAAGAATCAATCTTTTCTCAAACAATACAGCTACATACATAATAATAATAACACTGACCTTTGTAATTATTATCTGATCTTGAAGCTTGCCCAGTGCTTTGCAAACTCTAGAGAAAGTCTTTTGCAGTGGTGACACCTATAATGACACAGAAACCATCACACACCTATAGAGAAATACCAATTCCAAAAGTAGAAAAATATGAGAATTTGCTTCTCAGGTTTCGAAATGTAGATTCACCAGCACTTCAACGACTTGGGTTGCTCAATAAAACATTTAAATCAATTTTTTTATATACTAATTGAAATCATGCCTATCACTCGACACGACTATAATCACACATCAAAAACATTTAAAAACAAAACAAACATAAGATTTACCTTGTGTGGAAATAAATCTCGGATGTTGTCGGTAGAGTATAATATTATTGTTGGTCTGGTTTACTGACAAAAATCAAGAAATAATTAGCAATGATCCTGAGATGTCAAGGAAAATTTAAAAATAATACCTTTCGAAAAAAAGACCCGAAACGATGACTCGAACATCCTCAAGAAGACCCATAGGTCCTTAAGAAGACCCATAGGTAGAGGCATTTCGGGTCTGGACATTCAAAAGTTTCCAATCGCCACCTACTTTCCTAAACTTTCATGGTAGCTGAAATCCATAAACAACCAAAATTTTACTTTTTATCTATGTTTTATGCATTGTAGAAGATTACATTTTCTTTTACCAATTACCTGAAAAATCTCCATGTTTGGCTTTATGTAAGGGTTGTAAGCTCGCTTGTAGGGCAGTTTCGACCTCCTGAAAAGCATGATCGTGTCATTAGATTTGTTTCTGTCTCGAACTTAAGTGAACCGAAGTTAAGATTCAATGATAAGCTTATCAAACCTTATCAACACATTGGATAATTTGACAGAGGATGATGCTAGCATTTGACAATCAGAAGTATTACCTTCAATTTAATGGAACTTTACAAGGTGGGTCCGATGAACAGATTCGTTTCTGAAGATACAACATGATAGAAATCTAACTATGCTACCGAAAGTTGAAAACAAACGTCTTGTAGCCTTGAATATTCTCAACCTGCTTAAGAGATGTTGCACCAAAGAGTTGAACCAATCAATTTACACTTTATACAATGTCTCAAAGAACAACACAGACGGAGAGTCACATAGCCGAATAACATAAATAAAATTAAAAGATTTATGTCAAATAAAAACTTTGAACATATAAACCCTAAATTCCAAGCGAGATCAACTAAAGAACCATATTAAAACAAACCTATAACAGGAAACTATAAATCAAATAGAGAGATAGTGCCAGAAAGTAACTCTGAGAAATGATAAATACATCAACAAAATTAGATCAAGACAAACCTCTACAAACAAAATCGAATCGGAGATGTTTCGTAAATCTGTAGAGAAGCCTATGGAATCTGAAGTGATGGGACGTTTGGTGAAGAAGGTTTGAGTAGTGTGTAGTTGAGGATCGTGGTTCTATATAGGATCGGTTGGGGATGGCGAAGATGGAGACATAAAGTCAATGGAGGACCGTGGCGTTAGGGGAGATGAAACAATTAGTATATTAATTTAGAAGGAGGTGAATCGTGTTTGTGGTTTCGGTTTCGATTATTGGTAACGGTGACTGAGAATTTTGGAGGTCTAGAATTAGCGGAAACGATTTGTTCGTTGTCGAAGATTCGTCGCAAAGAAGAGAAGAGAGATGTGAAACCTATTGGGCTGGTTTAGTAAAATGTTTAGGATATGCTATTTGGTTAGGCTTTGATTATGGTTTCTGATATTGGACTTTTTAAAGAATAAAGTTTTGTCCAAAACGAAAACAAATTTTTGGTATGCTTTGGTTTTTTAATACGAAATAATTATATATATAAGTGGCTGACATGTCAGAAAATTCAGCATTTTGGCTGATGTGGATGCTCTAAGAGCTCTCCAATTCTTTCCCTTTTATATAAAGGAGATTTACTAATTACTACTAAACAAAAATTAAGGGTCACTAATTTTTAATTAGAAAAAGGGCCACCTGCCAATGCTTCTTTTTTTGCTACTTAGGCACGGGCCTTTATTGCAGTTTGTTTTTATATAATCTAAATAAGCTATCGAAATCAATTCTGCGAAAGGCTTATTCAAGGTTGTCGAACTATAAATTGACCTAGTAGAAATTGATCATGTAAAACCCAATAGTGTTTGTAATGTTTACTATCTTTACAAGTTAAATGGAAAAAAAGACAAAAGCAAAAAACCGAGTGGAAAATTCTAAGTTGTCATAAATTTAGTGTTCGTTGAAGATCTTTCTCTCAATGAGTGGTCTAAACTTTAGACACAAGATAATCACATGAATCAGATTTCATTCAAAGATCGAATTTAAAATCCTTTGGATCAACGGTCGAAGAGTTATGCTAATTTTCATGAAAATTCTCGGAGTCTATCAAAACCTGTATGACCACCAGCCGAAGCCCCATCATTCTAGCAGTTCTGAGCACATGTCGTTTCTCTATGTGACTCATCGTTTCTAAGTCCAAAATTTCCTAAACCAAAAAAAATCTAAGAAGATCTATAAGTCTTCTTACACCTCTAAATACACATCTTTCTTATAATTTTAGAGACCACACATACACCACCACGAATTTGATGATCTCAAAAATATATTTTATTGTTTTAGCTTTGGGAGAAAAATTTGATCTACTTTTCATGTGACTTTACATTTTAATAAAGAATACTTATAAAAATTCATGTTGCATTAATTACTAAGTTTCTTTTTAATAATGGTGATTTCAAATTAATAAATGTTTATTGTAAAAAAGCTAAAAACATATAGATATCAAAAATATAAGGTACCCAATAAGTAATTAAAAGTGTTTGGAAAAACAGATTTTAATAATACTCCTGAGTTAATGTTTCAAAGATATTGTAATATACTTATCTTATTCATATAAATAGAAGAAATAAAAGTAAGAACTAAAAAACAAGGTTGTTATAAATACAATTATCATCTTTTATATATATATATATATATATATATATTAACTTAACATACAAATTTGTAAATTTAGTAAATAAGATATGCCAAACTTAGAAATTACATCCATATTATTTACTAAATTTAGAGAATTTAATTATAAAAAGTAATACTATAAAAAACATAAAAGACAATGCACATCTATCTTATTAGTTTGGTCAAGAACTATATATATATGTTGAGTTATAATCTTACAACTCCTCAATAATTATATTTTTTTTAAGCATTCTTAATTGTATCTCCTTAACATTTAAAAGTTTAGTAAAATGGATCCTAAATTGTTAATAGTAAAAACTCTAAATGTGTATGATCTTTCCAACATTGGTATGCTATCTTTCCCAAATCAGGTTATGCGAAACATAGAAGAAAATCTGGGAATTCCGGTACCTGAAAATGGCATTCGAGTGATAATTCAAAATAATGGAAACTCATATTCGGTAGATCTAAAGAAAACCAGAATTGGTGGATATTATTTTGGAACTGGATGGAAAAGTTTAAGAGAAGCGAGAGGTCTTCAAATAGGTGATGTCATCCTACTCCATTGGATAGGTACCAAATTTCTTTTAATGATGTGAGTCTTCTTTTGTTTATTTTTAAAAATTATCTCACATTAGTTGTTCATTCCTTACAAATTTATTTAAATAATGACTTTTCTTTTGGTTGACATAATTATTGATAGAAACATGGATCCTAAATTGTTAATAATAAAAACTCTAAAGGACTTTGATCTTTCCAACCGTGGTGTGCTATATATATCAAAGCAAGTTATGCGAAACATATAAGAAAATATCGGAATTCCGTTACCTAAAAATGACATTCGAGTGGAAATTCAAGATAATAATAATTCATATTTGGTAAATCTAAAGAAAACAAATTCTGGTGAATATTATTTTGGATATGGATGGACAAATTTCAGAGAAGCAAGAGGTCTTCAAATTGGTGATGTCATCCAACTCTATTGGAGAGATACTAAATTTGTCTTTACAAAGATGTGATTCTTCTTTTGTTTTATTTTTAAAAATTATCTTTCAATAATTGTTTATTCCGTTCAAATCTATTTAAATAATGTCTTTTCTTTTCGCTGACATAATTATTTCGAATTTGGATGTAACATATATATATATATAGCTATAAATCGATTTATGATTGAGGATATTTTTATTAAGAGTTTATGTTTTTGGTGGAAAAACTGTTGGGGATGTACAATGCTTCAACAACCCAACTGAATAAAATCCTCTGCACTTGTGTGACGCCCGCGAACCATTTTTGAGGAAAATGGAGGGGCTATCGATCGACACACTTGGTGTCTGTCGATCGACAGGGCTCTTAAGGGCTGTCGATCGACACACCTAGTGTATGTCGATCGACATGTGCTCGAATTGGCTGGTTTTCTGGTTCGATTTAAGTCGTTCAATTTGACCGGGCCGGTATGGGGAAACCCTAGGGCATCATATATAAGGGGTTTTGGCCGCATTTGAGCGAACCAAGTCCCAAAATCAGAAACAAATAGTTTTGAGAGGAGTTTCTCTTGTTCATGATAGTTTGGTGGATTAGGGTTTCGTTCTTGATCGATTTGAAGAGGAATTTCGTGGTGATTGTAGCTGAATCTGTTTCTAGCCTCATTATCCAGCAAATTCTATCCAAAAATCTAAGGTGAGTGCGTGACCATGGCTTCTGGGCCGGTGGATTCGTTAGGGTTGTTTGGTGGTAGGTTGAAACTGTTGATTTGATCTTGTTTGTGTTGAAACTGTCTGTGAATTGCGTGTGGATTGTTTGGATTGTGTTTATTCGTGCAGGTTTCGTGTTAACGCAGAGGAGGAATCGATCTGAGAGGATAATGATCGATTTCCTATGAATCTGCGACGACCTGTCGATCGACAGCACTTGGGTGTGTCGATCGACAGGGTCACGCGAGAGCTGTCGATCGACACCTAGTTGTTGTGTCGATCGACAGGTGATCGAGGAGCTGTCGATCGACACCTAGTGGTAGTGTCGATCGACAGGCCGCCTGTTGGGCTGTGGTTGAGCCGTGTTGTTGTGTTTGTGTGATTGTTTGATGCGTGTTTGCCTGAGCGGATCCATCGCGTCTGTGTGCGCAGTCGTAGATGGGAGGACCGTCTCACTGGGTATTTGTGATAATACTCACGCATCTCTTTTTTCCATGTGGTGCAGGTAAAGGCAAATTGTGATCGTGGAATCATGGAAACGAAGAGGGAGATGATCTAGGGTCTCGTGTTGGGTGTTGCTGTGTGGTTTATTGTTTTTCATTCCTGTTTTAGAACTCCGCTAGGTTGCTGGTTTTATTGTATTGGATTTTGAGTTGAACTGGTTTAGTTATTTTTATGGAATGAATTGTTTGCTTTAGCATTGTGTTATCCGCTGGTTGTCTGTTTGTTGTTGCTTGGTTGTTGAGGATAGCATTTATGGGAATGCTAGTCCGAGACCAAGGGTTTATTGTTTTAAAAAAAAAAAAACGGGTCGGGTCGTTTCAGTTTGGTATCAGAGCCCTTACGGTTTTAGGACGGGCTAGAACTGCTAGGATTGAATTTGGTAAAATTGCAATTCTGTGAGTTTGGGGGTTCTAGATCATCTTCCTTCGAGCCTTCAAAGAGATTCCACGGTAAGTGTTGATTGTTGTGTTTGAGTCTTTCTAGTTCTTAGCTGGTCTGCGTGTGAGTGCAGTGAGATGGCTAGAGGAGCTAGAGGGCGTGGTCGTGGGGCCCGAGGCCGGGGTCGTGGACTCGTTGAGGAGCCAGTTGTGAGTGAGGTTCAGAGTTCCACGCATGGGCCTACGGCAGGTCAGCAGTCGGTTCATGATGGTCAGACTGCCAGTGTGGGGGCCAGTGTGGGTCCTGTAGGGGCTGGTTTGGGTCCTGTTGAGGCTGGTGGTGCTGGTGGTGTTGGACCAGCTGTGGGTGCGGTTGCGGCCGCGGGTGTAACCCAAGCTAGAGATGACCGTCTGGCTGATCTGCTGAGTCAGTTGTTGGAGCGGTTACCGGGTGCGGTGCCGGTGCAGGCTCCGGAGTTGCCACGAGTGGCAGAGGTGCAGCCGAGGGCTGCGGTTGCTGATGAGGTTCCGTCGTATACCCGTATGATGGAGCAGATGCAGAGGATCGGTACGGGTTCTTTTGCGGGCAGTGTGAAGCCTGAGGAGGCTGATGAGTGGCGGATGAGGGTGGAGCGGAACTTTCGCTCGATTAGGTGTCCTGAGGGATACAAGGTTGACTTGGCGGTCCATTATTTGGACGGTGATGCACATCTCTGGTGGAAGAGTGTAGAGGCTAGATGGGCCGGGACCGCGATGGCGTGGTCAAATTTTGTGACGGAGTTCAACTCCAAGTTCTTTCCTCAGGAGGCGTTGGATAGTTTAGAGGCGAGATTCTTGGACTTGACTCAGGGCACGAGATCGGTGCAGGAGTATGACGTGGAGTTTAACAGACTCCTGGGTTATGCTGGTAGGAGCTTGGAGGATGAGCAGGCTCAGGTTCGGAGGTTCTTGCGAGGACTTCGACCGGATTTGCGGACTCGGTGCAGAGGCATCAGGTTCGGGAGTAGAGTGGAGCTGGTTGAGGTAGCTGCGCAGATCGAGGAAGATATGAGGGAACAGGCTGCGATTGTAGTTCCAGCTGTTCAGCCTCGGAGGCCTCAGCAGCAGCAGGTGCAGCAGACAGGTCCTGGCAAAGGCGGCAAGCCTGCGTAAGGGCAGAAGAGGAAGTGGGAAGGCGCTTCGGGATCGGGCCAGAGTGGCCGAGGCTGCTTCATTTATGGTAGACTGGATCACAAGAAGGCGAGCTGTCCTAGGCAGAGTGAGGTTCGAGGGGCTCGGACGTGCTATCAGTGTGGAGAGCCGGGGCACTTCAAGTTGAACTGTCCCAAGTTGCAGCAGATGGCACTGGCAGTTGTACAATCATTAGCGCAATATGGGGCAGTACAGCCTGTAGAGCAGATCGCGGCGATGGAGCGTCCGCCGGCTATTGCAGCGCCGGGAGAGCCGAGCTCTAGACCGATCACAAGTAACTTTCTAATTCAGACTTTGTAAATTCAGTAGTGTAGAAATTTCTTGGTGCTTGTGTTAGATTGTTTGCCTGTGATAGAAAGTTAGGTTGCTTAGCACTTGAGAATTGTGTAGGGACCTTGTTTGTAGGTGGGTGTGAATCCCACGTGTTGTTTGATTCTGGAGCATCGAATTGCTTCATTACTCCGGACCATGCTGAGAGAAGTGGTATCCGGAGTGACGCTGGTGAGCGGACTGGACCGGTTATGGTTGCTGGAGGAGAATTTCTAGCTACGCATGGCCGGGCGAAGGATGTGGATATTCTAGTAGCGGGAGAGTTGATGCCAGCTGACTTAGTGATTAGTCCGGTGGAACCGTACGATGTTATCCTTGGTATGGATTGGTTGAATCGGTATAGAGTTCATCTGGATTGTCACCGGGGTCGAGTGGTGTTTGAACGTGAAGGTGGTAGGTTGGTCTATCAAGGAGTGAGACCGACTTCAGGAAGTCTCGTAATTTCTCTTGTCCAGGCTGAGGCGATGATTGAGAGGGGCTGCGAGGCTTACTTGGCCACGATTGTAATGCCGGAGACTGTTGGTGGGGTTGCTGTGAGAGATATTCGGGTCGCTCGGGATTTCGAGGATGTCTTTCAGTCGCTGCAGGGATTACCACCATCTCGGTCGGATCCTTTCACGATTGAGTTAGAACCCGGAACGACGCCGCTATCTAAGGCGCCTTACCGAATGGCTCCAGCAGAGTTAGCGGAATTGAAGAAGCAGTTGGAGGATTTGTTAGAGAAGGGTTTTATTCGACCAAGTACTTCACCGTGGGGAGCACCGGTGTTGTTCGTGAAGAAGAAGGATGGTAGTTTCCGGTTGTGCATCGATTATCGAGGTCTTAACCGAGTCACTGTGAAGAACATGTATCCTCTTTCGAGAATTGATGAGCTGTTAGATCAATTGAGAGGGGCTACTTGGTTTTCCACAGTGACTCGGTTAAGACCTCGATAATCGATGCACAACCGGAAACTACCATCCTTCTTCTTCACGAACAATACCGGTGTTCCCCACGGTGAAGTACTTGGTCGAATAAAACCCTTCTCTAACAAATCCTCCAACTGCTTCTTCAATTCCGCTAACTCTGCTGGAGCCATTCGGTAAGGCGCCTTAGATAGCGGCGTCGTTCCGGGTTCTAACTCAATCGTGAAAGGATCCGACCGAGATGGTGGTAATCCCTACAGCGACTGAAAGACATCCTCGAAATCCCGAGCGACCCGAATATCTCTCACAGCAACCCCACCAACAGCCTCCGGCATTACAATCGTGGCCAAGTAAGCCTCGCAGCCCCTCTCAATCATCACCTCAGCCTGGACAAGAGAAATTACGAGACTTCCTGAAGTCGGTCTCACTCCTTGATAGACCAACCTACCACCTTCACGTTCAAACACCACTCGACCCCGGTGACAATCCAGATGAACTCTGTACCGATTCAACCAATCCATACCAAGGATAATATCGTACGGTTCCACCGGACTAATCACTAAGTCAGCTGGCATCAACTGACAATCAACAGCTCCTCGATCACCTGTCGATCGACACAACCACTAGGTGTCGATCGACAGCTCTCGCGTGACCCTGTCGATCGACACACCCAAGTGCTGTCGATCGACAGGTCGTCGCAAATTCATAGGAAATCGATCATTATCCTCTCGGATCGATTCCTCCTCTGCGTTAACACGAAACCTGCACGAATAAACACAATCCAAACAATCCACACGCAATTCACAGACAGTTTCAACACAGACAGTTTCAACACAAACAAGATCAAATCAACAGTTTCAACCTACCACCAAACAAGCCTAACGAATCCACCGGCCCAGAAGCCATGGTCACGCACTCACCTTAGATTTTCGGATAGAATTTGCTGGATAATGAGGCTAGAAACAGATTCAGCTACAATCACCACGAAATTCCTCTTCAAATCGATCAATAACGAAACCCTAATCCACAAAACTATCAGGAACAAGAGAAACTCCTCTCAAAACTCTTTGTTTCTGATTTTGGGACTTGGTTCGCTCAAATTAGGCCAAAACCCCTTATATACTAAGCCCTAGGGTTTTCCTAAACCGGCCCGGTCCAATTGAACGACTTAAATCAAACCAGAAAACCAGCCGATTCGAGCACCTGTCGATCGACATACACTAGGTGTGTCGATCGACAGCCCCTAAGAGCCCTGTCGATCGACAGACACCAAGTGTGTCGATCGACAGCCCCTCCATTTTCCTCAAAAAAATGGTTTACGGGCGTCACAATTCTCCCCCACTAAAACTGGATTCATCCTCGAATCCTCTAACACTACTCAACAATCTACCCTGGCCTAACCCGCTAGCAACACCGGAGACTACATCTCCCAGACCCTATCGAGGTTCACATCCGTCCTATGCATATAGACCCGTCTACGACATTGATCGCTCATAGCTCATAACCATACCCTCTGACTCTCGGGATCGTCACCCCTAAAGCCCTCGGTGCCTCGTATCAACCCACCTCAGTCCACGCAGTCCTGACGATGTCTGATACGAACTATCTCCATACCACTCACCTTCAGAACACATAGTCCTTCAGGCTCTCGGTATGCAGGGAACCCACACATCCCCTGGAGAGACACAACTCTCAAAGATCTGCCAGAGATCACAATCTCCATGAACTATCTCCATACCCTACCGTCCCCAGTCCACGCAGTCCTGGCGAACGATCGGTATGCAGGGAACCCACACATCCCCTGGACGAACCAACTCTAGACGTCTAAAATGCACCTCTGACCGGAACTACCTCCTAAGGTCTTACTTGGTTTTCCAAGATTGACTTGGCATCCGGTTACCACCAGATTCCGATCGACGAAGCAGATGTTCGGAAGACGGCTTTCAGGACGAATGCACCGGCGGCATTTATGAGGTTGATGAATGGAGTTTTTCAGAAGTATCTGGATGAGTTCGTAATCATCTTCATTGATGATATTCTGGTATATTCGAAGAGTCTGGAGGAACATGAGGTTCATTTGAGGAGAGTTCTGGAGAAGTTGCGGGAACAGAAGTTGTTTGCAAAGTTGAGTAAGTGCAGTTTCTGGCAGAGAGAGATGGGATTTTTGGGTCACATCGTTTCTGCAGAAGGAGTTTCTGTGGATCCGGCGAAGATTCAGTCTATCCGAGATTGGCCTAGACCGAGGAATGCAACTGAGATCAGGAGTTTTCTTGGGTTGGCAGGCTATTATCGGAGATTCGTCAAGGGTTTTGCGAGTATGGCTCAGTCCATGACGAAGCTGACGGGGAAGGATGTTCCTTTCGTGTGGTCGGCTGATTGTGAGTTGAGTTTCGCGAAGCTGAAGACGATGTTGACTAGTACACCAGTATTGGCGTTGCCTGAACCGGGTGAGCCTTATGTGGTGTACACAGATGCTTCGGGAGTTGGCTTGGGTTGTGTGCTGATGCAGCAGGGTAAGGTGATTGCTTATGCTTCAAGGCAGTTGAGGAAGCATGAGGGCAATTATCCTGTTCATGACTTAGAGTTGGCTGCACTGATCTCCGCGTTGAAAATCTGGAGGTCTTACTTGTATGGTGGCAGAGTTCAGGTGTTCACTGATCATCATAATCTGAAGTACATTTTTACTCAGCAGAATTTAAATGTGCGACAGAGGCGATGGTCGGAGTTGTTGGCTGATTACGACCTGGACATTGTCTACCATCCGGGTAAGGCTAACACTGTAGCTGATGCTCTTAGTCGGAGGAGGTACGATTCATCTCAGGAACGGGATGTGGAGACTCTTGTGAGTGAGTTGAGTACTTTGAGGTTGTGTGTTACTTCAGAGGAACCGTTGGGGTTAGCGGCGGCAGATCAGGCGGATCTATTGAGCAGGATCCGAGTAGCTCAGGAGCAGGATCTGGTGTTGTTAGATCTCTCCAAGGCTACTGGTTCCGAATATCAGGTTTCGGCTAACGGGACTATCTTAGTGCATGGTCGAGTCTGTGTTCCTAAGGATGAGGACTTGAGGCAGGAAATTCTGAGAGAAGCTCATGCGAGTAAGTTTTCGATTCCTCCGGGAGCGACTAAGATGTACCGGGATTTGAAACGGTATTATCATTGGGTCGGGATGAAGAGAGATGTGGCAGATTGGGTCGCAGCTTGCAATGTGTGTCAGTTGGTGAAGGCTGAGCATCAGGTTCCTAGCGGCTTATTACAGAGTTTACCCATTCCAGAGTGGAAGTGGGACATGATCACTATGGATTTCGTGGTAGGGTTGCCGGTTTGTCGGACCTATGACGCGATTTGGGTGATTGTGGATCGTCTTACTAAGTCAGCACATTTTCTGGCCATTAAGAAGACAGACGGAGCGGAGGTCTTGGCTAAGAAGTATGTGAAGGAAATTGTGAGGTTGCACGGTGTGCCGGCGAGTATTGTGTCGGATCGAGATCCGAGGTTTGCGTCAGTGTTCTGGAGAGCTTTTCAGGCTGAGATGGGCACTAAGGTGCACATGAGTACAGCTAATCATCCGCAGACGGATGGGCAGTCCGAAAGAACGATTCAGACACTGGAAGATCTGTTAAGGATGTGCGTGCTAGATTGGGGTGGTCATTGGGCGGATCACTTGATTTTGGTGGAGTTCGCATATAACAACAGTTTTCAGGCGAGTATCGGAATGGCTCCTTTTGAGGCGTTGTATGGGAGGCCATGTCGTACTCCGCTATGTTTTACCCAAGTGGGGGAGAGGAGCATCTTTGGGGCTGATTTTGTTCAGGAGACGACGGAGAAGATCCGTGTTGTGAAACTGAACATGAAAGAAGCTCAGGATCGGCAGAAGAGTTACGCCGATAGGAGAAGGAAAGAGTTGGAGTTTGCGGTCGGAGATCAAGTGTATCTCAAGATGGCAATGATGTGGGGTCTGAACAGGTCCATATCCGAGGATAAGCTGAGTACGAGGTACATGGGTCCGTTCCGGGTTGTGGAACGTGTGGGACCAGTTGCTTATCGGTTGGAGCTGCCTCCGATTATGGAGAAATTCCATGATGTGTTTCACGTTTCGAAACTCAGGAGATGCTTGCATGCTTCTGAGGAGGTAGCAGTGACGATTCTTGCAGATCTTCAGCCAAATCTGACTGTTGGGATGAGGCCGGTTAGGATTCTTGAGAGAAGTATCAAGCGTCTGCGCCGGAAGAGAGTGCCGTTGTTGAGAGTCTTGTGGGACTGTGACGGTATTTAGGAGGAGACTTGGGAACCAGAGGCAAAGATGAAAACGAAGTTCAAGAAGTGGTTCGAGAAGCAAGCAGAGGAGTGAATTTGTTTTTCTTTGTGGTTTCCAGTTTCAGTTTTTATGTTGAGATCACCGTGTGTGGTGAGGTTTTTGGTTGTGGATTTTTTGTATTTTCATTAAAGTTGTAATGATTATGACATTTTTGCAGTGAATAAGAAATTGTTTTTCTTATGTTTTGACTTTGAGAGTCATGTGTTTGTGGTTAGAGAACCCCGAAATGAAAGTTTTATTGCAGATAGAACTTGCCAGTTTCGGTGGGGACTCTAACGGTTTGTGTGTGTGTGTGTGAGGGAGTCTCGGAATAGAAGTTTTACGGTGGTTAGAACTGTCTAGTTCCGGGGAGACTCTGCAGGGACATCCGAGGTGAGGGATGGTCCGGGTGATCTGTGATGATCACGCTTGTGATGGTATTCCGGGAGGGGAATATCATGTGAGACCTTAGGAGGTAGTTCTGGTCAGAGGTGCATTATAGACGTCTAGAGTTGGTTCGTCCAGGGGATGTGTGGGTTCCCTGCATACCGATCGTTCGCCAGGACTGCGTGGACTGGGGACGTGAGGGTATGGAGATAGTTCATGGAGATTGTGATCTCTGGCAGATCTTTGAGAGTTGTGTCTCTCCAGGGGATGTGTGGGTTCCCTGCATACCGAGAGCCTGAAGGACTATGTGTTCTGAAGGTGAGGGGTATGGAGATAGTTCGTATCAGACATCGTCAGGACTGCGTGGACTGAGGTGGGTTGATACGAGGCACCGAGGGCTTGAGGGGTGACGATCCCGAGAGTCAGAGGGTGTGGTTATGAGCTATGAGCGATCAATGTCGTAGACGGGTCTATATGCATAGGACGGATGTGAGCCTCGATAGGGTCTGGGAGATGTAGTCTCCTGTTATACTGGCGGGTTGGCCAGGGGTTAGCTTGGTGGGTAGTGATAGAGGATTCGAGGACGAATCCGGTTTTAGTGGGGGAGAATTGTGACGCCCGCGAACCATTTTTGAGGAAAATGGAGGGGCTGTCGATCGACACACTTGGTGTCTGTCGATCGACAGGGCTCTTAAGGGCTGTCGATCGACACACCTAGTGTATGTCGATCGACAGGTGCTCGAATTGGCTGGTTTTCTGGTTCGATTTAAGTCGTTCAGTTTGACCGGGCCGGTTTGGGGAAACCCTAGGGCATCATATATAAGGGTTTTTGGCCGCATTTGAGCGAACCAAGTCCCAAAATCAGAAACAAAGAGTTTTGAGAGGAGTTTCTCTTGTTCCTGATAGTTTGGTGGATTAGGGTTTCGTTCTTGATCGATTTGAAGAGGAATTTTGTGGTGATTGTAGCTGAATCTGTTTCTAGCCTCATTATCCAGCAAATTCTATCCGAAAATCTAAGGTAAGTGCGTGACCATGGCTTCTAGGTTGAAACTGTTGATTTGATCTTGTTTGTGTTGAAACTGTCTGTGAATTGCGTGTGGATTGTTTGGATTGTGTTTATTCATGCAGGTTTCGTGTTAACGCAGAGGAGTAATCGATCCGAGAGGATAATGATCGATTTCCTATGAATCTGCGACGACCTGTCGATCGACAGCCTTGGGTGTGTCGATCGACAGGGTCACGCGAGAGCTGTCGATCGACACCTAGTTGTTGTGTCTATCGATAGGTGATCAGATCAACAAGATCTTCCATTTTATTATGAGAAAGCATAATCTCTTATAGCTTCTTTCCCTGCGTATCTCCATCCCTGGTGGTGGTACCTGGTTCAACACCCGTATCCATACCCGACTTATATCCAACTCGACGTGGAGTTTCGAGAAATATCTCGGAAGAATGAGCCAGCGAGGAGCCATGAAGACAACTTGGCCCGTTAAGGAGCCTCTGCCGACCTAGGCAAATACAAGCGAATTGGAAGACTTACCTCGGATAAAAGGAAATACTTAGAATTAGTATAACTTCCTTTTATCTTTTAAGAGATTTTCCATTTATCTTTTAGGGTTATTTCGACCGACTTTGTACTTGTATATATACTTGGTGTATTCCTCCAAAACGAGGCCATCTCCTTCAATAGAGAATTCTCTACACATCTTTTTACTTGATCTTTTCTTTGTGATTTTGCGCTTACACCTAGTTTCTCTATTCTTTGGACCGATCTCGGATTGTTGCTAAATCCGGTATCACCAAATAGGCGCCGACTAAGGGGACCGATTAGGTTTACTGCATAACTTTCACGAGAGAAATCCTTTAAAGATGTCTGGAGACGAAATTCTAACTTCACCCGTTACGAACGTAGCCGGCTCGAAAGAGAATCCAACCGATGGAAGCAATCAAGGGGCGTTGAAAACCTCAGAAAAGCAGGGTCCTACCCCAGAAGTTCTTACTCTAGAGAAGGATCAACAACCGGAGGTCCGATTAGAGAAATCGAACCCCCAGATAATCTTGATTCAAGATACGGAACATGATGTTCCAGCAGAGCTGAAATCGTTCCAGGAAAAGTACAATAAACAATAGAGTGATCATGAAAAATTCCGTGAGGAGATGACCCTCTTCATGCACGAACCGATCCGAGTTCCTGGAATCGGACAACTCAGATCGATCGAAACCTGTTTCCAACCGAGACGACGCTCAAAGTCTTATCGGTGGGAGGCCAATCTCCGACTCTTGTCACACCACCTTCACGAAGCCTGGAGGAAAGGGACGAAGAGATAGCAGCCATGAGGGAAACTATCCGTCTGATGAACTCAAGGATGCATCGCATAGTAAGCTCAGCTCCTGAGCTCGATAAAGTCTTTGAGGGAACGAAGCAAACCCCCTTCACCACCCGGATTGTAAACACTCCGGTCAAACCGAACGCTAATATTCGGATCGCGCTCTACGGAGGAAAGACCGATCCTACTCAGCATCTCACGGCGTTTAACATCGCTATGGGCCGAGCTCACTTCCCTCCCGAGGGAAAAGAGGCTGGTTACTGTCAGTTGTTTGTAGAACACCTCGCTGGCAACTCTCTGGCCTGGTTTTCAAAGCTCGACCGAAATTCAACCGATAACTTTCATCAGTTGTCGACGGCTTTCTTGAAGCACTACTCGATGCATATCGAGAAAAAGACTTCAACAGCTAATTCGTGGGCCCTCTAACAGACACCAGAAGAACCTTTGAGAGAATTCATGGCAAGTTTCAAAGGAACCATTTCCAAATTGGTTGTGGCAGACGATGCCGCGATCGATGCACTTCAGAAAGCGTTGCTTTTGAAGAGTCCATTCTGAAACGAACAGACTGTTAACCGACCCACTACCTTGGAAGACGCCTTGCACAAAGCATCGAGCTTTATGGACTTAGAAGATGATCAGTTGGAGGTCAAGGAGAGCGACAGACCAAGCTGCGGTAGAAAGAGACAGAGTTTCCAAATAAGCGAAGACGCGGAAGAACCCTCGCAGAAACAATGGCCAAAGAATAGCCGACCGATGGAGGAAAGTAAAGCCCGGAGCTAGTGTGACTTTCACCAAACATCGGGACATTCGACGGCTCAGTGTCGTCACCTCTTGGACATGTTATGAAACGCTGCCGAGCCGGGAGAGTTCTTGATATGGAATTTCAGAAGAACTTCCCCGAAAAAGCAAACCCGACTGAACATGAAGACGATCGGGATCAGCCGAAGCAGTTCCTACCTAGAGTCTACCCACCTAAGCGGGACCGAGACGACTTACACGGGGATAAGAATCATTCGGCACCTCGGAAGAAGCTCTATATGATTATGGGCGGACTTGGAAAATGTAACGATTCTGTAAGATCGATACAACAACACGAAAGGAAGGCTGAGAATGCCAGGAAGTGGCTAGAACTGGCCGAGAAAGACCATTTCATTACATATGAGCAAGATACTAAGGGCTTGGATCGACCCCACAACGATCCTCTGGTAATTCAACTCGTTATCAACGATTGCGAAGTAGGGCGTATAATGATTGATACCGGAAGTTTGGTAGATCTCATCTATCGAAATACCCTCAAGAGGATGGGAGTAACTCACAAAGACATCAAGTTCGGGAATAAACCACTCACTGGTTTGGCCAATGATACCACCTCGACGGTCAGTACAATCAAGCTTCCAGTTTACGTGGCCAGAGTTACTCACTTCGTGAAATTCGTCATTGTAGATGCACCTTTAGTATAGAATACGATCTTGGAAACACCCTGGCTTTACCTATCATCAATGTGTCAAGTTCCCTACTGATAGCGTAACATACACAATCAAGGGTAACAAAAAGGAGGCTCGCAATTGTTTTGCCATCGAAAAGAAGAATCGGCTAAAAGCCGAGTCCAAAGCTCGGACAAATAACGGTGAGGTTCGACGTTCCAAAGGAAAAGGAAGTTAAGAAAGCCTGAGCGATGACGGAGAGTCAAGTATGAAAGCCGATATGATTACTTCATATCGTAAAAAAAAAACTAGTCGTTATACACGAGCCCATACAAATGTATGAACTACGAGTGACTTGATTCCTCCTTGAGGATACGTAGGTAGCTCCTTGCAAAAGTGCAATCACACCCTTAATAAAAACATTAAGTTTTTAAAGAAAATAAATTTTTTCTTATTAATCCGACCTTAAAAAGTCAGACGGATGAAAGAACGCATGCCCTTACCAAATCTGAACTTACCTTGTTCGGACTGTGATTACTCACGTTCGTGCCATGGCCAGGTATCCGACATTCAACGCGCTTCTCATAAGTGCCGTGGTGAAATAATCCACAAACTCTAATAAGGCGGAGCCAGGTCCGCACCTCGCACTTAGGACAACCAAGTAAATTACACGCCGACTCTTGATCGCATACTGAAGTTTTGTCCTAAGGCAAAAGTTGAGCTAAGCCAAAGCATTAGTCCTTTGCACTCTCAGACCCCAAACCGAGCCCGCCTCGTACCTAAATGCAGATTCTAAGAACCACTACCGAGCTGGTAACCAGCGGAAACTTGAAAGAATCTTACTTCAAATAAGCCGAATTACATAGTTTGCATCCATTAAAGAGTCTTCTGAAAGTAATCTTAGTGTTTAAAGCCGAGTTTCCTGTCTCACAATCAGTTAAGGGTTCTTACGAAAGCAATCCTAAATTACAAAGAATAAGCCAAACTCCATAAACCTTGCCATCACTTAAGCTTATTTAGAAGCGAAACATGTTAATACAGTCTAGCCACGCGATTTGCATCAAAGTATTATGAAATACTTATAGCCGACCTTCCTAAAGGTCGCAAAAGAAAATTAAAGTATTACGAAATACTTAAAGCCGACATTCCTAAAGGTGGCAAAAGAAAATTAGAGTATTATGAAATACTCAAGGCCGACCTTCCTAAAGGTCACAAAAGAAAAACTAAAGTATTAAGAAATACTAAAAGCCGACCTCTAGTCAGATCAAAAAAAGAGTATTAAAAATACTTAGACTGATCTCCTATGAGATCATCAGGAAAGGAAAATTTTCTAAGTATTTATGAAATACTAAAAAAGCTAATTTTCTAAAAAGAGATTGCAAAAAAGTACTAAATACTTAAATATAAACCCTGAAAAAAGGCAATGTTTACAAAAGTAAATCAAAACCCATTAAAGTGGGCACCATGTTCAGAAAGCAACATAAAATAGAATTCCGAGCCACATGTGGCTCAAACTTGGTTACCATCTTGATTATCTTGGGGAGAGAGGAATGATCCGTGCTCGGTGTTTCCATCCGAAACTTGGGATGCGACATCTCGAGGAAGTCTAGCAGGAGGAGGCGGTTGAGTTGGAAATAAAGTATCGTCACCAAGAGGGTCAAAGGATTCGACATTGGTAAGATACTCTTCCTCCTCTTTGATGTAACTCTCAAGAAGACTAGGAGGGAGTTCATACTCAGTCTCCACCATCTTCTCCAAGCTCATTCGGGCCCCGGACTTGTAGCAGAGTTGAGCCTTTACCTCTTCTTGAGCGTGAAGAACAATGAGATACGAACGTAACTGCTCTAAACGAGACGAATGGCTTGCACCATGGGCAGAACAGCCGCTTGCGATCTCGTCAGCTCGGCCGCGTGCCTCGTCACGCTCCTTCTTGAGACGATCCTCCATAAAGCGAGACTTCTCCAGATTAGCTCGAAGTCCAGCTATCTCGGCAGAAGCCGCCTCAAAATGAACATCTCTCTTCTTCCCTTCATCCTCCAACATTTGTCTCTCCTTCTTCAGGGCGCAAGTCCGGTCAAGTAAGTCATTGAGACTCTTTTGGTTCTTAGAAGCAGTCGCTTCCCAACTGTCGGCTTTACACATCTGACGAAACTTGATTTTGTCTTCTCGTCGTTGCACTTCCGCTTCATATGCACTAACGATGCGATTGTCAGTATTGATAACCTGCAGGAAGCAAGGGAAAAAGCTATAAACAAAGCTTAGAAGAATCTAATAACTGAGAGAGAAGTAACCTACATTGACGATGTCCGAGGCCCAATCGAAGAATAGAAGTTCGGAGATCGACACTCTATCCGGATTGGAAAGGTTCTCCAACGCCACCGATAAGCGATATCAGTGTAGCTTTGTGATGAGGAGCCGCATTGCAAAAAAGCATGACCGAATCTACATGAGAGAATGTCCACTGGTAGCTGTGTCTTCTCTTTGAAAGAGAAAACTGGGACGAAAGTTCCGAGGCTAATCTAGGCAACGGAGTGAGAAAAGGAGCACGAGGAGGAGGAATTTGAGAAACATTTACAAATGTTTGAATAGTTGGACACGGCGGAATCGCCGCACTGTCAGAATTGACAGGAAGAGAAGCAGGAGGTATGACACCCAAACTTTGAACAACGGGTACTTCGGACGGAAGGACTTCACAAGTTCCTCCACTCCAAAAGGCTGGAATCCTTCCCGCTTCGAGGTCGGCTTTAGCCTTGGCCGCTATCCTTTTCTTCTCTGTCTTCTTATTTACGGGATCAACTTTCCCTTTTACTTTTGAACGGTAAGCATCGCCATGATCCTTGTACTCGGAAAGCTCGTCAGGGGCCGACTCCCGAGCTGACGCGTCATCGGCCCTTTGCATATCGGCCTCATTGGTCGTATAAGGAATCTTTTGAGAACCATCCTTAACAGTTGAGGTCAGAAGAAAAACGCCCTCAGTGTTATCCTAAGAGTCTTGGATAACTACTATAGCATACAGATCAGCCGTGAGCTCGACATCCGACCTGTTAGAAACCTCGTAAAGTCTCATAGATTTCCTAGAACATATGGGAATAGAGGGAATAGTGAACGCAAGGATTCCGGAAGTAGCACCTCTCATCTCTGTGGCCCAGTATTCACTATTCCAAATATCTAAAAGCAATAAACATCCAGAGCGTTGTCAGACTTCGAAGTCAAAAGAATAAAAACTTTATAACATTAAAGTAACTCGTAGAGAGTCATTAGCAAGTTTGTCACGAGCAAGACGCACAAGACTATAAGACAGGTTTTTCCAGCGATGATTCCCTTCCCTTATCATGTTAAGATCTTCTCTGAAAGGAAAATCCGCGAGAGGAGGAGCCAGAGGATGAGGAACTTTAAAACAGAATAAAACACGAATGTGTTAGAGAAATTCATCATGAATGCCGAGGCAGTGCATGCATGCAGGATTTATGAAAATCTACCATGAATGCCGAGGCAGTGCATGCATGCAAGATTTATGAAAATCTACCCATAGAAGGATTCCACCGACTATGATAAGTCCTGGTGGTGTCCTGGACGGAGGCATTGTTTATCTTAACAAAAAAGTATCGGTCAAACCACTTGCCGATTTTACTTTTCAATTCGATGAACTTGCATTCGGCCTTCATGCTGTTGTAAAAACGGCTAGGGACTTAACCCTCCTTCATTATGGAAATCTGTTCATATTTTTTGATGGAAAAGTTAATGCCGAGCTCGGCACCAAGCACTAGATGTGCCACGAGATTACATGTCCCGGCCATTGTCATATGTGAGAAACAGATGTTTCTATTCTCGCAATACCTTACAAAGGCATAAGGCAATAGGAACGATAGGAAACAGGCGATAAACATCTGCTCATGAAGACAAATGTAACCTGCAAGGCAATCCCATGGACGTTCATGGGACCTGGGGGTAAGGAATTCTAATTCCTTTGACATACTACATACCCTTCTCATTGAATCCAGTGATTTCTCATCTAATATCAAAGGAGAGATCTTGTAAGTGTCAAGCTGAACAGCCAAGATCTCTCGAACGATATATTCTTGAATGACCTGTTCTTGGCCGATCTGTTTGTCTGGATACTGTTCACCGGATCCACCTCCTGTACGATCACTCATACCAGCAAACAAGGTCAAAGCTTCAAGATTCAGACTGGCTTTCTCCAAAGTGTTAGCATAGATTGGTGCGAATCTTGAGGACGACGCTTCGATCTCCGTCTTGAAAGCAGAAAGGTCAGAACTGACCGGAGGAGTCTCGTGGCCAACATCGAGATTGGCGTTTCTTTCTGGAGTGGAAGAAGATTCAAAAATCTTTGTCATGATCAGAGCAATGGATAAACCCTATAAATGCAGATGAGAAAGGAAAAAGGATGAGAGAGAAGGGAGAAATAATATTTTACCTTGTTCGGACGACGAATAAATAAGGAAAATCCAAGGGTCGAAAGATCCGACATTTATACTCTAAGGCGCGAAAGTCTAGGGTAATCACCAAACTTTAGGGGCAGACGCGAGCGAACCGAGGCGTCTCTTAAGTGTCCTTTCAAGAAGGAGCGGTTCAAAGCATGCCACGTGTAAAGGCGAAGCGACGTGTCGAAATAAGATATGAGTCGGGCAAATCTTCCTCAACACATTTTCGTTGAGCTTGCTGACGTAATACTCTCCGAACTCGGGGGGACTAGTTGGTGGTACCGGGTTCAACACCCGTAACCATACCCGACTCATATCCAACTCGACGTGGAGCTTCGAGAAACATCTCAGAAGAATGGGCCAGCGCGGACCCATGAAGACAACTCGGCCCTTTAAGAAGCATCTGCCGATCTAGGCAAATACAAGCGAATTGAAAGACTTAGCTCGGATAAAAGGAAATACTTAGAATTAGTATAACTTCCTTTTATATTTTAGGAGATTTTCCATTTATCTTTTAGGGTTATTTCAAATGACTTTGTACTTATATAAATACTTGATGTATTCCTCCAAAACGAGGACATCTCCTTCAGTAGAGAATTCTCTACACATCTTTTTACTTGATCTTTTCTTTGTGATTTTGTGCTTAACCTAGTTCCTCTATTCTTTGGACCGATCTCGGGTTGTTGCTCAATCTGGTATCACCACCAAGAATCTTCTTTGCAGCACCAAAATCCTTCATCTTAAACTCTTTTCCCAGTAGTCATTTCAACTCAAGTATATCATCCATACCTTTCTCAGAAATGAGCATATCATCAACGTACTACAAAAGGATTATATGAGTATGGTTTTCGAGATACCTCACGTAAACACAGCGATCATACTTGCATATTTGGTAGCCAATGCTCAACATATATATGTCATACCATTTGTTCCACTGCCTAGGAGCCTGCTTCAAACCATATAAATATTTCCTAAATCTGCACACTAGCTTCTCCTGTCCTGGTAGCACAAAACCTTCAGGTTGCTCCATAGAGATCTCTTCCTCCAAATCTCCATGAAGCAATGCTCTTTTCACATTCATTTGTTCGAAGTGAAAATCCCAACTAGCTACCAACCCCAACACCACTCGTATGGAAGTGTGTCGTACCGCAAGGGAGAAAATCTCGTCATAGTGAATCCCCTTCTTTTGTGAGTAACCCTTTGCTACTAACCTTGCTTTGTATTTCACTGCTTCTTTCTCAGACCCTCCTTTTTTTACTTTGAAACCCCACTTACAGCCTATTGCTTTCTTGCCCTTTGGTAGAGGTACAAAATCCTAAGTCTTGTTTTTCTCCAGACTCTCATTCTCTTTGTAGATGTATCAAAGATAGCATCAAATGCCAAAAAGGTTTCAAGAGCTATGTGCAGCAATAGGAGGATTGGCCAAGGGATAAGGAAGCTATGTGCAGCAACAGGAGGATTGGCCAAGGGATAAGGAAGCTGTGTGCGCACACCAAAGAGCCTCCTTCACCAACCGAGTGACAGGTGGCACCTCGAGCCTTGCGACGTGCGAGTGGCTGTCTGATGCAGAGGAGCAGCTTACAAAATAATAAGAATTTGTTTTAGTTAACGCAAAAAGGATAAAGTGTGATCATGGGGCGTAGCAGGTATCAGGATGGGGCAACATATACAGTGTTCTCTGCGACAGAACAATGTTTGGCCTGCTAGACCTTCACGTGATCTTCTCTAGGGTTTTAGCTTAAGAAGAGGTGTTATATAAAGAGAAAGTTCTGAGTTACTTTCTCTTTAGTTCTCTTTGCGAAAAGAAAACCGTTTTAGAGTGAACTTGTTTTTTTGTGAAGAACTCCGAGAGAAACAGAATGAGTTGAGTGAGTTAAGTGATTCCTTTCTGGGTAGAATATGATCAGTTGTGTAACACAAATCTCATGTATGAGATGTCATGAGGTATTGGGTAGACTAGGTAGAGAGTTTATTTCCCGTTTGAGTGGGAGATAGGTTAGATCTCTTTAGCAACGTTGTTGTGTGTAGCGGAGCTACAATCTTGTATTATCGATTTTAATATAAGAAGAAATTGTTTTGGATATTGTATGTTCTTAGTCTCAGTAGTCTGAACAGGTCTCATACTCTCTAAATTGGTATCAGAGCGGATCAACAAACCATGAACTCTGTGTGTTCTTAAACAAGTGAAGGTTCTGTGATATGGGGTCAACTGTGGAGACAATTGGCGTCAACAAAACAATCTTGCTCAACCCTAACAGATACGGCTACTGGAAAGTGAGAATTACGCAACACATCCATGGTCTTGGAGAATATGCGTGGACTGTTGTTGAAGAAGGATGAGTGTTGGGGTCAGATCTCACTCTGGTAGAGATCGTCAAAAAAATGATTAACTATCAGAGGTGGGCGCGCAGTTAATTGGACCACCTTTGCTCCCAGGACCAGCTCTATATCTATGACCATCTCTCCAAAGTGAGTGGGACCAGGACTGCATCTTTCCAGGACGACGTCTGTAGTGGTCCGTGAAGCTTAAGAAGATCACTACGATCATTTCACTCCAAGACTGAAGAGTGGGCCGAGCTAGGAAGGCCCACACTGGAAAGATGATAGGTTAGAAACCCAGGAATAACAAGTCGCGCCGACCTCTACTACAAGATGGGCCTAAATGACGAGCTCTATGATTTGGACCCATGACGAGGACAAGATCAAGACCTAGGGCGGCCGCCGACTACGCGGAGAGAGAATCTCGGAGATTTAGGGATATTCCCTTATCTCGTAGATTTAGACCTAGGTCGACTAGGAGACTTGTACGCCTCAGGAATGGGAATCCGCATTTTTACCCATAAACCACTTGTAATCATTTGCAAACAGTTCAATAAACAAACTCTCTTGAGATCTTTGCTAAGTGTTTCTCATCTCAGAGCTTTCAGACTTAGAATCGTTAACTATTTCAACTGTGCAGCTTTCCACCACCACAATGAGAACCCCCATCTCTGCTCTCTGAAGAAGGATTTAAGTTACTAAAACCAAAGGCAACTTGGACAATGGAAGAGAAGAACCTATCTAAATTCAATGCGCGTGCCTTAAACACCATTTTCAGTTTTGTTTGTGAAGAGAAATTCAAGCTCAATCATGGGTGTAAGTCAGCAAAACTGGCGTGGGATATCCTCCAAAACACTCATGAAGGAACTACGATTGTCAAGACGACTAGGCTGTTTCAACTTGCGTCCAACTTTGAGAATCTCAAGATGGACTCTCAAGAAAGTATTGGTCAATTCAGTTCCAAATTGAGTGCTTTCGCCAATGAAGTTGAAGTCTTGGGGAAGACTCGCAAAGATAAGAAACTTGTCAAGAAGCTGTTGAGGAGTCTTCATCAGAAGTTCTCAACACACAAAGCTGTGATGAGAGTCTATGGGAGTTCAGATTCTATAAGGTTTGAAGACCTTGTTGGTATGTTGAAATTTGAAGAAATTGAGGTAGATGAGGTTAGACTGTCAAAATCTAAGGGCATTGCCTTCTCTGTTGAAGAAGATAGAGACTCGCTGAAATGAATGAGAGATGAATATCTCTTATGGCTCGAAACTTTGGAAAAGCTCTCAACCTAGTCTCTCAAGGATCAAATCAGGATTCGTCAAGTCAGTTTCGAGGGCAAGCTCGTGGCAATGAGAAAGGAAACTTCAAGACCTTCCAGACAAACAAAGACATGGATAGAAACCAAAAGGATGTCCAATGCTTTGAATGTGGTGGTAATGGCCACATCAGACCTGATTGCCCCATCATTAAACAAAGAGATCTGAAGTGCTTCGAATGGAAGGGGTGTGGACATATAAAAGTGGAATGTCCTAATATCCTAAAGAAGAAGGAATAGTCATTCGTCAGCTTTTATGAATCG
The DNA here is from genome assembly GCA_900128785.1 of Arabis alpina. Lineage (NCBI taxonomy): Eukaryota > Viridiplantae > Streptophyta > Magnoliopsida > Brassicales > Brassicaceae > Arabis > Arabis alpina. Next base: position 12,284,372 of record LT669791.1, read on the forward strand.
GAGTCTAGTGAAGACAGTGATGAAGCAAAAGAGGAAATGCTGAATTTTATAGCCTTTGTGGCTACCACAGAAACGTCTCCTCTTAGTTCTAACTCAGAATCTGATAATGAGTGCCCTCAGTTGGATCCAAGAGAAGTTTACAAATAATTGTATTTCAGTTATATGAAGATACAAGAAGACAATGCAAGACTGGAACAGGATATCTCTGATCTCGAATCAGACATCGAAGAACGAAAATAGGCTATTCTAATAGACCAAAAAGAAGACAACATCATGGAAGTATTCAAGAAAGAGTTTCCAGATTGTAACTCGGATGATCCTGAAGTTCAGATCAAGTACCTACATGAGCTAATCTGTCTTGAGAAACAGAACCGGAAACTTGTGCAACAAGAGATTCGTGAGACATATGAGAAGTTGAGACAAATCAATAATGGTACTTAACAACTTGAGAAGATTCTAACGATGGGAAGGACTGAATCATCTCATTGGAGTCTTGGGTATCCAGGTTTGGCTTCAAGTGGTGAAGGACTTCTCAGTGACTCTCATGTGTTTGTCAAAGAAAAGGATTTTCATGTGGTATCACAGGAGAAACAATACAAAGGATACACATCCTCTGCATATGTTTTACCATCTGTGAATTTAAAGGGAATCACTAAGTCCGCTTGAGTAAATGGGAAATCTGAGGTTAGTTTACTGTTCAAACGGTCGACCCCAAACGCAGGAACCAGAGGTTGTTTCCACTGTGTAAAAACAGGACACCGATGGGAAAGGTGTTTTTAAGAAAAAGAGGATCATGCAGAAGTTGTGGAATTCAAGGAAATGCTGGACTGAACCCTTACGTTATGGACACGTCTGGGTCAGTAAAGAAGAGCTGAATGGAAAGTCAAGAAACCTTACTAAGGTAACAAAGGTCAAAGCTTATCTGAGTACTGAGGTTACAAAGGCTGAATATGTGCTGAGTGTTAAGGACACTGAGATTGAAAATGTGGTGAGTACAAAGGATATAGAGAATGCCAACGAAACAACTCAAGAAATGGCACACATGGCCTACATTACAGAAGAACCTATCAATACCCCAAGTTGGTATATTGATAGTGGATGCACAAAACACATGACAAGTGATGCAAACTGTCTCACAAACATCTGCATGAATGTTAGAGGAAATATTCTGTTTAGGGATGGTGAGTCAAGACATATCTTAGCAAAAGGCACCACCGTTGGAGAAGATGTCCTGAAATTGGATGAAGTCTTTCTCGGTTATGGTCTCAAAATGAACCTGGTCAATATCAGTCAACTCTGTTTTGAAGAACTCAAGGTTGTGTTTGATACTACTCACTGATGGGTGAACAAAGAACATGGAAAGTGTCTGATGATGGGGATTAGAAATGAAGACCACTGTTATATGTGGGAAAAACAGACTGCTACACAGAAGGAACATTGCAAAACCTCGGTCGCAAGCACATGCTCAATCCGAGTCAAAAACTCGTACATAAACTGTAAATTCCTCACAGTGGTTACAATAGAGTCTGGCTATAATATAATGCATTGGTGAGGGATCAACTAGCTCTGCATATCCTCAAAATCTCCAGGTATGAACTCTCTTCCTAACACTCGTTCAACTATTGAAAAAATCTTGTGTCTGGACAGTTCAGGAGAAACACAGACGAAATAGCATACATATCCTCTGAAAATTTTGGTAACTTGTGGGTTCAAGGTGGACAACAGGAGATTACCTGGAAAAATCTACTCTCAAGTGTATGTATTGATAATCATACCTATGTCAATTGGGTCTGGTATGATCATTCGACCTACTACTCATTTCTAAAGTTTAAACTTCTTAATGAAATGTTGACGCATAAACCACTCATTTTTGTTCAAATTGAGAAAGACTATAGTCATGAAAAGGCAATTTCTGTGATAAAATGCCGTGTTGGAAATCTGGACCTTGAAGTGGTAACGAAAAATCACCTTGCTAAGATGCACAAATCATGTGTTCTTAGTAAGCATTAATCTCTCTAATGTCAAACAGGTTGGGTGTCCCATCCTTGTGATTGGGTGTGGCATGTTGGGTTCTTGTACTTTTGTCTACAATCACCCCTTAAAAAGCAATGCATAAATGAAAGTAAAACTAGATAAAAATGCAATTTAGTATAGGTCAACAAAAGTCAACAAAAGTCAAACTTGAATAACAATAAGATTAAAGCATGGATCTTGAGTAAAGGTGATTGATTTAGGTTGAAACAAGTTAACATAGTGTTGCACAACAACTAAAGATAGCTAATTTCAAAGCATGAATCCATTTAATCTAGATTAACCCACTTCCATGGTACTAATCCATTCCTTAATCAAAATCTAACACAAACTTCCATCTTGCTAAAGATTACCTAAGGATCATTAAGGAAATGTTCATATAAGCTTACTAAACCCCTTAGACATCAACTTCCATTGGCTAAGATGAGTAAAACATGATTAAAGTTCTTCTAGACATTTTCACGAACACCTTCCACGCATGAAAAGACCATGATCTAGATTTAGGGTAATTTCTAATCTAGCATTAAGAGCTCTTTAATCAATGAAATATTAAATACTAACAACCTAGCATCACTTATATAACTTGAATCAACTTTAATCTTCCCTACCCAAGATCCATTAAGGAAACTACTCACTAATCAAAACACAAAAAGCATGAATTAAATGATGCATAATGAAAAACTTAAAGTAAATAAACAAGATTTACCTTTACTAAAACATAAAAGGTGAAAACTTTAACCTCAAATCATCAAAAACACAAAGGTTTTAGGTTTTACATAAAGGATAATAGAAGAGAGACTAAAGCTTAGGGTTTTTAATCATAAGAGGAGTATTTATAGAGAAATAGAAGTGTACCCGGGTCAACCCGGGTCAAACCAGGTCAAACCCGGTCAAACAGAAAAGTTACACCAGGAGAGGCTTTGTGGACCGACCAAGAGACCGACCAGTTGGTCTGTCCATGAGCAAAAAAATCGGACAGTTAATTTTGGAGATCGGGACCTCCTATGGATCGACCAGGAGACCGATCCATATGCCTTCTCGATCTTCCCTTTCTTGTTCTTGATCCTTCAATCTTGATTCTTCTCTCCACTTGTTCCACAATTGATGCAAAGCTCCATTTGTACCTAAAATGGACAAAATATGTATGCAAAGAAAGGGTAATTTATGCACTTATCAGTAAGCGCTCGTCTTCGTTATAGTAATCCGAAGAGCGTTCCTCAGGGAAAAGGACCTGTTCTCACGGGCAAATGAGAAGAAGGTGGAAAATCTGATGCAGGAGTTTTTCCCACAGGTACCTCCAAAGATTGAAAACTGAAGCATGCAAAAACTTCAGTTGCTGAAATCTCTGAGGAATGCGAGAATCCTCCTCCTTCCTTCCTTCTCTGATATGCTGCAAATCGGAAAGTGGTTCAGAATTGTGGCCGGAGATACTTGGAATTCAAACAGAGTTCTGTGACTCCCCACAGTGATCTTTTTGTCACGGCTGCAGTGGATGAAAGATACAAGACTATGCTGGCCAAGAATCTTACGGATATGAGAGTCATGCATCAAGGTGCATCAAATTCCCCGGAAGCGGAAGAACTCATCATCAACTCATGGCTTCTGTTGACTATAACAAAGGTTGAACCCTTCTGTCATGAGTTAGTTTGAGAGTTCTGTGCGAATCTGGATGATATGGAGGAAAGAGAGGATGGTTACAACTATTTGTACGTCAGGGGCTCAATGTATGAATTCACTCCCAAGATCCAGATCACAAAATCCCACACAATCAGGAGTCTTTGGATGTTGTTGCTGGGTTTCTCTCAAATAATCGTGTCATGCAGTAGAAAGCACTCACTTCTTCTTTGTTAATTCGTCTGAAGTACTTTCTCTACAAGATCTGCTGCTACAACTGGTTCCCCTCTACTAACAGAACTGCAATGTCTAAGGAAAGGGCCTATGTGGTGTATATGGTGGCCAATCAGACACCATTTAACTTTGGTCAAATGGTGTACGATGAGATCAACAAGTGTGCGGGGCTAGCACCTCCTTATCGGATTGAATACCCCAACATCATTGATCAACTCATCCGCTTCCAAAGGATTGCTCCCAGTTTTGACACTGGCCAACTTTCTATGCCACCACCGCTTCTTGTAGCAGCAAATGTTCAACCTCAGTCTGGGCTGACCATAGTCTCTAAAGTGCCTAATCTTGCATATGACTTTGATATGCTGATTAAGATGGGGTTAGCTATTCAATAACGTCTCACATCATCTACGCCTAATCTGTTTATATATTGTTATGTCATACCTTCTTGCTTGTGTTTTTACCTAAGTATACATCCAAGCAGGGGGAGAATATGGTTTCACCATAAACATAGACGAGAAAGTTGTGGTTAGGACTAAGGGGGAGAAGATAGTGTTGGACCAAACTGAGTTGGCAACACATAACGGGACTGGCACGTCAAAGATGGCTCCAAAGGATGATGGAATTTCTGAAGGCTCCACTACTCCAAAGAAGAACAAGAAGGACAAGGGTGTTGTGGAAGACTCTGATGTCTCCTTCTGAGCGTGTTCGTGTGTCTTGACTCTCTGATATCTTGGATCGAATTCTGTGAACTAAAAAAACTTATTTCTTATTGTGTCCTCTTAGTAGCTTCTAAGTTTGGAACACACGCCTTAGATTGTTATCTGGTTTTCGTGTGAACTTAACTCAATCTCCTACTATCTATGATAAGTATTTTAAGGTTTAGTGTCTGTTTTTGCTTGATTGTGCTTTGTGTCTGCACTGATCTAACCAACATACATGTGGACACAACTGTGAATCTCACTGAGGTGGTTTCACACTATAGCTGTGTCCTGGTATGCTTGTGATAAAGATCTTGGATTTCACCGAGGTGTTTCCACTCTTCGCTTTTGATTGTTATGTGTGTGACAAATCTTGCCAAGTTGCTTGGATTGACATACTCAAGTAAAAAGGGAGAGATTGTAGATGTATCAAAGGCCAAGAAGGTTTCAAGAGCTTTGTGCTGCAATAGGAGGATTGGCCAAGGAACAAGGAAGCTGTGTGCGCTCAACAGAGATCAAAGAGCCTACTTCACCAACTGAGTGACATGTGGCACCTCGAGCCTTGCGACGTGCGAGTGGCTGTCTGATGCAGAGGAGCAGCTTGCGAAATAATAATAATTTTTTTGACTTAGCGCAAAAAGGATAAAGTGTGATCATGGGGCGTAGCAAGTAACAAAATGGGACAACTGATACAATGTTCTCTGCGACAGAACAGTGTTTGGTCTGCTGGACCTTCACGTGATCTTCTATAAGGTTTTGGCTTAAAGAAGAGGTGTTATATAAAGAGAAAGTTTTGAGTTACTTTCTCTTTAGTTCTCTTGGCGAAAAGAAAACCATTTGAGAGTGAACTCGTTTTGTGTGAACTCCGAGAGAAACATAGTGAGTTGAGTGATTCTTTTCTGGGTAGAATAGGATCAGTTGTGTAACACGAATCTCATGTATGAGACGTCGTGAGTTATTGGGTAGACTAGGTAGAGAGTTTATTTCCCATTTGAGTGAGAGATAGGTTAGATCTCTTTAGAAACTTTGTTTTGTGTAGTGGAGCTACAATCTTGTATTATCGGTTTTAATATAAGAAGAATTTGTTTTGGATATTGTATGTTCTTAGTCTCAGTAGTCTGAAGGTCTCAAACTCTCTAAGTATTCTATTGTAGCACCTATCCACCACTCTCTTTCTGGGCTAGACATAGCCTCCCGAAAGGTAGACGGATCATCTGAACAAACTGGAAGACATATGCAACCATATCTTCAAAACCGTACCTTTCAAGTGGCTATGAAATCCGTGTTAGTCTATTTGCAGCAACAATCACCTCTCCATATTGTTTATTACCCTTCTGCCTTTCTTTTGCATCATGCTCATTACTAACTGCTGTTTGTCCCGATTCACTGGACCCCTCCTGAGCTACCTAAGAATCCTCCTGAACCGCCTCAGAACATGTGTCAGTCTCAATGGTAAGAGGCACCCGTTATGGTCTTGCTTATTGCATCATACTCTCTTCGTCAAACACCACATCTCGACTGATCACCTTTTTCTTAGCCTTAAGATCCTATAACTTGAAGCCTTTCAAACCTTTCTCAAAGTCCAGAAAGATGCACTTTTTCGACTTAAGAATCTAACTTAGATCCTAATTTTGATCAATTATGGTGTAGTTTTACAAAAGACAACCTTCCCATATTTTACATATACATCCGATCAACAAACACATATGAATATACAATATATTTCCGGATTAGTTATGGATCTTCCAATGTATCTCAGTTTTTAGGAATAAAAATCTCATCTAAGGTTTGTAATAAAATGATAGTTTTGACTGAACGCTTTAGAACTTGAGATATTAACGAAGAAAAATATAAATCAAATGTGTAAAATAAATCGACTTACTTAATTATAATTTTAGTTGAAAAAATTATGATTAATTAACCATATAGTTTTTTTGTTTTAAAAAATAAATATAAGTTGTTAATAAATTGAACTTAATTTTATAATTTACACTAAACAATTTTAATTATCAACATATTTATATGATAATTTGTTCAATATTAAGGGTAGTTTTCCAATGTTGTAAAATTTGGTATACTTTTCCAATATTCAACAAGTTTTAAGGTATACAATCCAATTTTCTCATGATATTATTGGTGCAAATGTTACATATATCTTCAATGGATTAACCAATCTGATTAGAGTGTGCTATTAGACATTGGATACTAATAATGAATCAAATCGTTTTTTACTGTCAATATAAATCAAAATGGTTAAAAAGACTCATAATGGGAAAGTAAAAAAAGAAATATTGATATTTACGAACCATCCATATGCAATCCTCTTTGTGATAATAAATCCTCTTTGTGATAAAAATAAATAGGAGAATAAGTCCTCTTTGTGAGCCTGAATAGGCTGCGTGAAGAGGGCAATCGATGTCCTCAGAAACTATACCTTGCAATTTTTGAATGTCGAGGGAAGAAACTTCTGAATAGACTTTGGCTTCTAAAATATACCGGTGATATCATGTTATTGTATATATATAAAATTTACAGGACTAATTCCATAAATAGGGTTTCTTGGTAGGTATGACCGTGTAAGGAAATGGTTTGGTGATATCCCTTGATTTATGGCAGCATTTCATGTTGTATGTGGTTGGAGTTGATTATACAACTAAGAAGCAAAAGCAAGCAAGTTGCACGCTCATTAATTGTTGTTTGTTCTGTTTCTTGAGGGAGAAGAGAATCACGGTCACACTAGCTTCAAAACATATATAGAGAAGTTGTGCCAGAACATGAGAGAAAGATAGTCTCAATCACTTTAAATCCCATCTTTTTCGTTTTTAGAGAACTAAAGTTTGCCGCTTTGTAAATCGTATATAATAGTGTGATTTATTTCAAAAACTACAGCTTAAAAATGATTGAAAAGGATGTTTCGGAAGTGAATATGATATTCAAACAAATAGTGCTTTTAATACAAGAAATGGACGCGATAGATCCCACTTCATGCCCTCAAGCTGAAGGAAAAATCAGGCAAAATCCTACTTCATCCCTTCGAACTCTACGCTCTCATGGCTTCAAATTTAATCAACAAATGGTTGCTATAACTAAAAGAGAATATCACGAGATTTTTGTAGTCGGGTCCTAAGAAACCTTACTGCTTGCTATAATCCCACGTTCTTGCAGGGCTTGCGCAACCCCATAAACATGATCAATACGATCTAGGACATACGACTTTCTATAGCAAGGTTCGTCCAAGTAACTCACACGAGAAGCTAAGGCCGCTTCAATCGATCAAAGACAAGATTCATTTTGTACTATATTTATAACTTCCACATATGTATATTCATCATACTCTACTCTTTCTTCTCATATTTATAAAGAAACACATTTTAACATTGTTTTCAAACAATATCATTTTAAATTTAATATACATTTGTCAGCTGCTTTTTTCATTATTTTAAATTCAATTTTATAAATACACGGTTCATACTCCATAAAAATGTATAATATAGATGATCAAGGGTTTTAATAACATCAATAGTCACATATATTAATTGTTTATGAAGAGTAAATAATAGTGTATTTGCAAAATTATTTGTTTATAGATAATAGATGTAGGTTTTCAACATATTTTCAACTTTCATTTAAGTTATAAAATATATTTTAAAACTACCGATCATAAAATATATTTATTTATCCGCTTGTTTCTAGTTAGGGTTAATTAGGTGAATAATACTTTTATGATTGATAATTAGATAACTAACATGCAAAAAAATAGAATTAAATAAGTAACAGAGAGAAATAAATATAGGACAAAATTGCCCCTACATATATAATTAATTAAGTCTGAAAAATTATATAAAAAAAATATTACTCTCTCTCTCTCAAAATTTTTCCCTGGCTGAATCTTTCTTTTATAGATCGGCAAAAAAAAATGGATCAGAAAAAAAGCAATACAAAAAAGATGACAAGAAAATAAATATGTTGTAATAGTTAACTGTTTAATAACATAGTTGGCTATTTCCGATTACCTATTCGAAAACATAGTTGGATATGTTGTAATAGTTACCTGTTTAATAACATAGTTGGCTATTTCTGAAACTACCTATTCGAAAATATAGTTAGCTACTATTTATAACTAATCTAAGATATAGCTAACTATTTTTCATAAAACAGTTATCAATTTAAAAGTATAGTTCACTATTTCCGTAACATAGTTGTGTATGCTACCAATTTTAAAACATAGTTGACTACATGAAAATGTTATTAGAACAATTACTTATTTAAACAAATACAGTTCACTATGTTTAGATGTAGTTATTTATTATAATTTGCATAATGAATAACATCTAGTTAACTATTATTATACACACAATAATCGAATATAAATAAATAAAGAATAATACATAGTCAACTATTATCAGAATTACCTAATTTTCAAACGAAGTTAACTCTATTGATCTCAAGCTTTGGGCTTAATTTGACGAGTAGAGGAGATGATCGGAGAATATAACGAAGGAAGAAGAAACACCATTTTAATCTATGATTGGAGACTTTCAATCCAAAATTAAGTATATCGATCAATGGGACAAGTAGTTAAGAGACAAAAAAAGTGAATTAACAAAATTGGAAAATAAGAAGAAGAAGGAGGAGGTGGCAGAGAACAAGGAAAAAGAGAAGGAGGAGAAAAAGAAAACGTGGAAGATTTGTAGGTTTAGGTAATGTTCAGGTTTAGGTAATGTTTTTATTTCTGATTTTTGTTTAATTTTTTTTAATAAAAGTTATAAAATAGGAAAGGGTTAAATAGACATTTTATATGATCTAATTGTTACTTACTTAATGTTAGATATTTAATTATGAGTAGGAAAACTATTATATGACCTAATTTCCCTTCTAGTTAACACAAGTTCAAAACAATGGTTTGTTAATCACATATGTTGTTCTGCGAAATGAACAAGTCAGGATTTTTTAGAATTTCAGAAACTTAGGTAAAAGTGGAGAACGACTTGATTTTATTCATTGGGTTTACATAAGTATATATACACACTACAATTGTATGCGCTAATACACAAAAAGAAACGTAATATACAAACATCTACATAAGGAAACTCAATATACTTCAATACTCCCCCTCAAGTTGGAGTGTGTAAGTCTTGAACGCCCAACTTGGATGCTAAATTTTTGAATTGAACTTGTCCCAATGTCTTAGTCAAAATGTTAGCAAGTTGATCTGTTGTACGAACGTGGACTGGAGTGATGAGTCCATCATTGATGGCATTGCGAACAAAATGACAATCTGCTTCAATAGCCTTCGTTCGTTTATGAAAGACCGGATTTGAAGCAATGTGAATTGCTGTTTGGCTATCACAAAACAAACGAACTGGTGTACCATGAGAAAAGCCTAACTTAGTCAATAACTGGCGAGATCCGGTCGAGTGATATTAAGATATATAAGGTGTCCAACAAGACGTCGATACTTCGCCGGGTCGGTAAGAAGAGGACTCGTTGTGGCACCTAAACGGTGATGTTGCACCATCGGAATCGGAGCTGGTTTGCATCCCAAAAGACCAGTCTCGGTAACAATATCTAACACATACTTGCGCTGAGACAAATAATAACCTCCTCTGCCTTGAGCCACTTCCAATCCTAGGAAGTACTTACACTTTCCAAGATCTTTTCATGTGGAAACACCATCCAAGATAGTCCTTAAACTTGGGTAGTGATAAGTCTCTTATTTTACCTATAATACTATGATTTTCTATATATATTTAGTGCATTTATGCATGGTTATACGCCTTTAGAGGTAGTTTTCTCGTATGTGTAGTTCGAGAGTTGATATATCATGGTTTTTATCGGTTTTTGACCATGATATAAGTTCTTTTATCGAGTCTTTTTAGTGTCTTAACAGGTTATTGTACGTGGGAACTTATTTGACGATTATGGTTCGTTTTGGAGCATAAACGAGATAGAAGTCGGATTCACAAGTGGAGAAGTAGAAATCAAAGCACCTATCGATCGTAACAGTCAACGAGTGTCGATCGACACCGACGTTGGTCACCTGTCGTTCGACACACCTGTCGTTCGACAAACCATGTGACTGTCGAACGACACCCACTTTTCTGAAGCCGACATATTACTTTTAAATAAAGGAAAATTGTTCGTTTCGGGCCAGAAGTTACCAAAAGTCATCAGAAAAGCCCACCACGAGTTATAACACTATGTATAGTTTACTTTTAGGTTTATAGATCATTATCTTAGTTTCTATTGAACAAGTTTAGAGAGAGCTTTTGAGAGTTTTTAGGGAGACAAATCTACTTTGTTCTTGAGATTCTTCGAACCCTACTGTACTTCTTCTTATTCTCTTTCTTTATGTAGTATTATTCAGTTATGATTTGCTTTGCTTCCATGTCTTAGTAGTTTGCTTCTTAGGTTTAGGGTGATTCGAATGGATTGAAGTTGAATTGTTAGCTTGGACTCACTTGTTAGGATTATCTATTTAATTCTTTACCAAGATTGCTTTAACTCTGATTTAGGATTCGCGACCCTGAATTTGGATATCTTGGGTTGATAGATTGACACGAAAGTGTAATTGATTAGCCTGAACTAGATCTTAGGTGAGCAAAATTACCTATTCGCAAAAAGATTTGGTTTAGGAATTTTGTGAATAAATTGGACTTGAATTTAAAGCTTGTTTAAATTGATTGAATTCGCAAAGAAATTTGGTTTTCTAGGGTTTAGGCATAGTTAGTTTTCGCAACGAAAGTTGGTTAGTTATATCTTAGTGTTCCAAGTTCAAGAACGGTTCTTAATTAAATCCTGATTTTGTTTGAACTGCAATTCTGATTCATCCTGAGAATTACCCGAAAACCTACCTTATTGTTTAATTGAATTTTAGAATCAACAATCTTGCCTGTTTCGAATTGTTTTTGTCTTTATTTTACTTTATTTTGATTAGCTCAATTCGAAGAACCAGAAGCAACAAAAATCAAAAGTTAGCAGATTTCGTTACAGAGTTAGGTTTTCTAGAACGAGAAAACAGAAGACAAGCGAAGTTAGCTAAGATGGTCAATCGTGATGTAGTTGTTATTCAAAATGCTCAGGGAGAGTTGTTCGACAAAGAAGGAAACCGATACAACGAGCAAGGAGATCGAATTGACGAAGCTGGTAATGTCATCGTGATGGCAGAGGAAGTCGACGATCTAGCCGCAGCCCAACAAGCTGAGTTTGATCGTCAACGGGATGAGTGGGAGCGTCAGCGTGCTGAGCTAGAGCGTCAGGCTCGGGCGAATCGCATAATTCAGGAGGATGTGGTTAACCAACGCACTTTGGGAGACTACAACCGTCCTGAAAAATACTACGCCAACAAGGGAGCGATTCGGCCTCCTGGATTTCGAAAAAGAGATTTCGAGTTGAAGGCCGCTTACTTCTCTTTAGTGGCTCAACATCAGTTCCATGGGCACCCATCTAAGCACCCCATTGATCATCTCGAGATGTTCGAGGATCTTACGTCTAGCATCAAGGCTAACGACGTGTCTGAAGACTACATCATGTGTAAACTCTTCCCCTTTTCTCTTGCGGGAGAGGCAGCCTCTTGGCTGAAGCAGTTGGAGCCAGGCTCGCTGACTACTTGGAGTGATACCAAGAACACTTTCCTGAACCACTTTTACGATGAGTCACGTTCAGAAGATCTACGAGCTAAGATCTCCACATTCGTTCAGAGTCCAATAAAAGCATTCAAGGCTGCGTGGGAACGGTTCAAAGGATATCAGAGAGATTGTCCTCATCACGGGTTTACAAAGGTTCAGCTGCTTTGTATCTTCGACAGAGGAATGGATTGGAAGCATTAGATGGCTTTAGATGCTGCGAGTAATGGGAACTTCAAGACCAGATTCCCAACTGACTACCTCGAGCTCATCAAGAACGTATCTACTAGCAACAATACGAAGAAGATCGATGAAGAAAGAAGAAGAGAAGCTGGTATGTCGGGTGGAGGTGAGATTGTTGAGGTCAAGGCTAAGATAGATTCCATGCACAACCTTCTGGTGAACAAGAAGTCGGTTCATTTGGCACAGGAAGTTGACATTTTCTATCAGGATGAAGATAGAGAGCATGAGGATGTTAATTACATCAACCAGAATGGCTATCAGAATCAGCGTTATGGGAATCAATCAGGGAATAAGGGGTACAACAGTTACAATCATAGATGTCGCAATTTCAGAAACCATTTGGCAGCACCAGCAACCAAAGGACTTATGGATCTTCGTCGTATCAAACGGTTCCTGCTAAGTCTTCAGAAAACGACATGAAGACTATGCTCGAAGAGATTTTCGAGGGACAACAAGCACAAACTGTGAACTTCAATGGGAAGATTGACGGCCTCTACAGTGATCTTAATGGGAAAATAGAGGCCCTCAACATTCACGTGAAGAAGTTGGAAACTTACGTAGCTCAGACTGCAGAGAATATGAGAAAGCAAGATGGGTTTATTCCTGCAAGAACTGATACGAATCCTAAGCAGCATGGTGTAATAGCTATCACAACCAGAAGTGGTAAATTTATCAAGCCAGTACTCAAGAAACAACTCACAATTGAGCAACTAGACGAGCTTGAAGACGTTGAGGATCAAGAGTTGTTTGTTCGGGTGCACTGTCGTTCGACACACACAAGGAGTGTCGATCGACAGGGCCATAAATTGTCGATGAAAACAAAAATTCAGAAGAGCTGTCGTTCGACACACCCGATGAGTGTCGATCGACAAGTCCATTGAAGCAGTGTCGATCGACACCGTTCGACACACCTACCGGGTGTCGATCGACAGGTACCCCAAACGGACCAAAACCAGATTTTGCCTACTGAGAGAGTGTACAAGCCAAAGATACCTTATCCTAGAGGTCCTAAGAAGTCTAGACAGGAGCTTGAGGAAGCTAAGTATAAGGCAATCATTGACAAGATTACGGTTGAGATGCCATTGGTTGAGGCGATTAGAACTTCTCCGGTCATTCGACGGTATGTGAAGAAGTTGGTCACTAAGAACTTATGCGTTAAAGAAGGAGTTGCCATTATCACATAACAAGTGAGCGCTATAATTCTGAACAAGGTTCCAAAGAAGCTAGCTGATCCGGGAAGCTTTGTGTTGGATTGCATCATTTTCTCGGATAGGTTTCCGCGGTCCTTGTGTGATTTGGGTTGTAGCATCAACTTGATGCCACTTTCAGTTGCTCAAAGTCTTGGGATGACGGATTTCCAGCCTACAAGGATTTCTCTTATCCTTGCCGACCGATCAGTGAGAGTTCAAGAAAGGGTATTGGAAGATGTCCCAATCAAGGTTGGAGATTGCTTGATTCCTACTGATTTTGTAGTTTTACAGTATTGTGAGGAGCCTAAGGATTCTCTTATTCTTGGACGTCCGTTCTTAGCTACAGCTGGTGCTATGATAGATGTAAGAGGAGGAAGAATTACTCTAAGTGTGGGACATTTGGAAATGAAGTTCGATATGGACCAAGTGGTTTAGAAACCCACCATTGATGTTCATACATTCTATGTGGATACGTTGGATGATATCACACAGGAGGTTTTTAACGAAGACTATCCCATTGATCCATTGGAAAGGACATTGGTTAATTCTGTGATTGAGACTGGACAGCTTGAGGATGCTTCTAAAGGGTATGTTAAGATGATGAATGACAGTGAGTTAGTGAAGCAAGTTGTTGCAAATGTGGAACTGGTTAGAGGTTCTGAGAAATCGGAAAGGGTAAGTGATTGGAGTGAAGAAAAAGCTCCAAATATCGAACTCAAACAACTACCAGCAAGACTCAAGTAAGCTTTTCTTGGCCCTAATTCCACTTATCCTTTTATTGTTAGTTCTTCTTTGAATAATATAGAGCAAACCTTATTACTAAGTAAGCTGCAAATATCGCAAAGCTGTTGGCTATTCTCTTGATGATATTGCAGGTATTTCTCCAGACTTATGCATGCATAGGATTCACCTTGAGGAAGGAGCAAAGACGTCAGTTGAGCATCAAAGAAGACTGAATCCGAATCTTCAGGAAGTGGTCAAGAAAGAGATCATGAAACTACTGGAAGTTGGGATCAGCTACCCCATTTCAGATAGTCCTTGGGTTAATCCGGTTTATGTGGTTCCTAAGAAAGGTGGGGTTACAGTGGCCAAAAACGAGAAGAACGAGCTTATTCCTACAAGGACTGTGACAGGGCACAAGATGTGTATTGATTACGGGAAGCTCAATGTGGCTACGAGGAAGGATCATTTCCCTTTGCCTTTTATTGATCATATGCTATAAAGACTTGCGAATCATCCATACTATTGCTTCTTGGACGGTTATTCAGGGTTCTTTCAGATTTCGATTCATCCGGACGATCCGAAGAAGACCACGTTTACATGTCTTTATGATACTTTTGCATATCGCAGAATGCCATTTGGATTATCTAATGCTCCAGTTACTTTTCAGAGATGCATGATGTCGATTTTCAGAGATATGATTGACGATTACATGGAGGTCTTCATGGATGATTTCTCAGTCTACGGGTCTTCTTTCAAAGAATGTTTGGGTAATTTGGAGAAGTTACTTCCTAGATGTGAAGAGAAACACTTAGTGTTGAATTGGGAGAAATGTCATTTCATGGTAAACAGTGGCATTGTGCTTGACCATAAAGTGTCAGAAGTTGGGATTGAGGTAGATCGTGCCAAGACTAAAGTTATGACAAGTTTGCAGCCGCCTAATTGTGTGAAGTCTGTTAGGAGTTTTCTTGGTCACGCTGGTTTTTACAAGAGATTCATCAAGGATTTCTCCAAGATTGCCCGCCCGCTTACCTTCCTGCTTTGAAAAGACGTCAAGTTTGTGTTTACTGCTGATTGTCTCGCTGCTTTTGAACAGATTAAGCAAGCCTTAATGAGTGCTCCAATTGTACAACCTCCAGATTGGACGCTTCCTTTTGAAGTCATGTGTGATGCTAGTGATTTCACGGTTGGAGCTGTTTTGGGTGAGAAGAAGGATAAGAAGCTTCATGTCATTTACTACGCTAGCCGGACTCTTGATGATGCACAAAGGAATTACTCTACCACGGAGAAAACATTGCTGGCAGTAGTGTTTGTGTTTGAGAAATTTTGTCCATATTTGATTGGTTCCAAGGTGATTATGCATACAGAACATTCAACACTTAAGTATTTGATGTAGAAAAAGGATGCGAAGCCGCGGTTGTTAAGGTGGATTCTTCTTCTTCAAGAATTTGACGTTGAGGTTAAAGATAAGAAAGGAGTTGAAAATGGAGTCGCAGATCATCTTTCAAGGATTAGGATCGAGGATCATGTTCCTATTGATGGTTTCTTCCCAACGGAGTGATGCAACTTCGCTGAAAGTGGGTTACAAGGTGAAAATCCACAGAGTTCGAGAAAAAGACAGGCACTGTCGTTCGACACCCACATTGAGTGTCGATCGACAGACCAACTACAGAGGTGTCGTTCAACAGATCCGATGAGTGTCGATCGACAGCCTCTGTACAGAGCACTAGATCGCCTTCCATATATCATCAACGACGCATTTCACGAACATGTCTTCGCCGTTTCTTCTTCTACTCATCCTTGGTACGTTGATATCGCCAATTACTTGCTGCAGAGGACATGCCAAGTAACCTCAAAGGATATGAAAAGAAGAAGTCTATACGAGAACTTCGTAGGTACTATTGGGATGAATCTTATCTCTACAAGTTTTGTTCTAATAGTATTTACAGGAGATGCATTGCTGAGCCCGAAACCCAAGAGGTGTTGTTCCATTGTCACGGTTCTGATTATGCAGGGCATTTCGCTACATTCAAGACAACTTCTAAGGTTCTTCAAGCGGGTTTTTGGTGGCCTACATTGTTCAAATATGCTAACGCCTTTGTCAAGCAGTGCGATGCGTGTCAAAGAAGAGGGAAAATCAGCACGCGACATGAGATGCCTTAGAACTTTATCCTGGAAGTGGAAGTTTTCGATTGTTGGGGCATTGATTTCTTGGGTCCTTTCCCATCCTCTTATGGGAATTACTACATATTGGTTGCTGTGGGTTATGTCTCCAAGTGGGTTGAAGCGATTGCTAGTCCAAACAACAATTCAGGGGTGGTTATTAAGCTGTTTAAAACCATCATTTTACCTCGCTTCAGAGTGCCTCGAGTTGTCATTAGTGATGGAGGAACACATTTCATCAACAAGGCTTTTGATCGGCTATTAGCTAAGTATGGAGTTCAGCATCGTGTGGCTAGTCCTTATCATCCTCAGACGAGTGGACAAGTTGAAGTTTCCAAACGATAAATTAAGGAAATTTTGTAGAAAACTGTAAATGCTATGAGAAAGGATTGGTCTGGAAAGCTGGATGACGCACTATGGGCTTATCGAACCACGTTCAAGACACCTTTGGGCACTACTCCTTTCCATTTCCTTTATGGTAAAGCATGTCATCTACCGGTGGAACTTGAGCAACGAGCAGCATGGGCAGTGAAACAGTACAATTTCAACATCAAACTTGCTGCGTAGAGACGTATGATTCAGTTGAACGAGTTGGATGAGATTCAACATCATGCTTATGAAAACTCTAAGTTATACAAGGAGTGGACTAAAGCGTATCATGACAGGAAGATCATCTCCCGGACTTTCGAACCAAATGATCAGGTACTCCTGTATAACTCTCGTTTAACTTTATTTCCTGGAAAATTGCGTTCTCGTTGGTCAGGTCCATTCACCATCAAAGAAGTTCGACCACATGAAGCTGTTGTCCTTGTCAGTAAAGATGGCCAAGAATTTAGTGTGAATGGCCAAAGGGTGAATCATTATTGGGCGGAAGCCGAAATTCCGGATGGACACATTGTGTCGCTGGATGATGCAGCCGCTGTCTAATTTCAGACACAGTCAAGCTAATGATTGAAAACAAGCGCTTAGTGGGAGGCAACCCACTGGTAAGTGTCTGTACAAAATTCGTTTTTCTTTCATTTTCTACAAACTTTGTTTAGTTTTGTTTCAGTAAAACTAAAAAAAAAAAAAAAAGGGGAAAACGGGATACCTGTCAATTGACACACACAAGGAGTGTCGATCGGCAGGCCTTGCAACAAATTAAGTGACTATATATTGCTCGAGACACACCTATTTTTCATTTGCTCGACACATAACTTTCAAGAACCCTATATCTCTCAAATCTTAAATGTTTCGAGTGATTTTTGGTTCTAAATTGTGTTAAATCTCTTCATCTTTCCATTCCTATCACTCGTCTTCTCGATCTAC
Organism: Arabis alpina; assembly: GCA_900128785.1. NCBI lineage: Eukaryota > Viridiplantae > Streptophyta > Magnoliopsida > Brassicales > Brassicaceae > Arabis > Arabis alpina. The sequence goes on from LT669791.1 coordinate 12,302,198, forward strand.
AAAGTTATGTATCTGAAATCTCTTGCTCTTGGTCTTGTTTTTGAAGGAGAATTTAAGTTAGATCTTAATTGTTTCACGGATTGGGTTGACATTAGTAATGTTTAGGGAACAATCATTGTTGTGTTTGAGTATTGAATTAATAGAATTGCGGGATTTGGAAAATTATGGTCGATTGTCTGATTTTTGCAGGCTATCGTTCAACAGACTAGACGAGTGTCGATCGACAGGCTAGTTATAGCCTTGTCGTTCGACAGGCACAGGGACTGTCGATCGACAGCCACCTTTTGCCGACCAAAGTTCCCTAATTTTTGTTATGTGTGTTTGTTGTTTGCTTGTTTTGCAGATGTCTAAGAGGTCACGATCCATCAGTGTTAACCCATGGCCAAAGAGAGAGAGAGGGAGAGAAGATCCTAATTGGTCAAAGATAGAGAGATTGTGCAGAAGTCGTTCTTTCCAAACCTGAGGTTGCTAATAGGAGGATTTCAGAGATTTGGGATGATTATAATTCTCTTTTCTACAATCACTGGCTGAGTGTGTCTATGCAGCCTACGCGGATTGCAGACCGACTTGCATTGAAGGAATTGGGTATTTTTGATGAGGTTAAGCGTTTGTTGGAACGTGGATGTTTGGGTAACATCACAACCAAGCATCACCACCTGTATCTTGATTTGGTATGTCAGTTTTTCGCTACAGCTCGGGTTTATTACCCCAAAGATGCTTTGCAAATAGGAGGAAATGGGACGTTGACTTTCATGATTGAAGGGGTCAAATACATGGTTAGTCTCCGGCAGCTTTGTGAGATATATGGATTTCCACCAGAGAGGGACAACGTCATTCTATCCAGTGCATTTACCGAGATGAAGGTTTTCTGGGGACTGTTTGGAGTTGGTGAATACGCAAGCGGTCGCGTCTCTCACACAGACATTCGCCATCCCATCATCCGTTATCTGACTCATCTGCTTTCCAACACAGTCCTGTACAAAAACGAGCCCGGTAAGGTGCGACATGACGAGCTCCTGGCTCTCTATTATCTTATCTCAGAGGACATTACATGGCAGTCGTATGGTGATCTCCTTGACGATCCTAACTAATGAGCTATTCTAGCTGAGCGTTTGGTGGAGCAGAAGACCGCCCCGTTCACTCTTGAGACTGGTAAGGACTTTTGCGCAGGTAGCCTCATTACTTCTATCTTGGAGTTATGTTGCATTGACTGTACTCGTTACGCCGCGATTCGCATCCCATGCTCTACAGACAACAGGCACATGGTGAGTGCCACATGGATTGGAAGTGATCGCCAGTAGCTCATCCGCGATGATTTCCGGACACAGTTTCAGGTCCTTCTGCCGTTTCTGGAGTTGACTGACATTAGAGTTAGTACTGCTGCACTCTACTTCCTACCTAATCAGCGCCAACAAGTTGTCAGTAGACGTACCACTCGCAAAGCTTCTTCTCGCCGCAGATGTGCTTCTTCCCCAGCTTCAACCGCTGCCGCCTCCACTTCCTCAGCTCGTCGCTTAGCACCTCCTCCTCAGGTTGACATGGATCCAGTTCGGAGATGGATTGTCACGAGCATTCAAACACTTTGGGATGCCTTTGCTGACTTATCCCGCTGCGGTTGTGTTCATCCTCGTTCACCGACTCCTCCACCAGCTCGTTCACCACTTGAAGAGGAGGACGACGAGGAAGGCGAAGAAGAGGATTAGCTCGTCTCCATTTTATCCCGGTTTACTTTTCCCTTTTTCTTTTCATTTGAGTCATTTTTCTTTCTTTGAGTCAGTTTGTTATTTGCTTCCGTTTGATTTTCAGATTTTTGAAACTTGTTGCTTCAGACTATGTGTTGTGTTATTTGATCGTGTTTCGTTTGAGTGATTTACAGTATTCCTTAAGACTGCTTAAAACGACAGAAGCCATAACAGCCACGATCACAGAAATTCAAACATCCTGTCGATCGACACACATTGTGACTGTCGATCGACAGCCCCACGCGATCGACATACATTGTGACTGTTGATCGACACCTCTATAGTACAGGTCCAAGTTTCTTGTTTTCACAAATTTTTCCGTTATTTTATTTTCCTTCTCATCGTTCTCATATTTAATAACACTGGGGATAGTGTTTTTCATGTCTGGGGGAGGTAGTTGCTAACATTGTTTTTTATTTTGGAGTCAAAAATCTGTTTTTATTGAGTCAAAATATAGGGGACAACGATCTTTCCTAAGAACAAAGCTTAGTTTTTAAGACTTTTAGCTGTTGCGACGAAGCCTTTGGATGGAGCGAATTCAAAACCAGATGATAGTACAGGTTCCCCTCTTATCGCGACTTGCAAAACGAAGTAGATCAAACTCCAGACTAGTAGACTTGATCTCTATTTCGCTAAATTCTCTTTGATGATATCACGACAGTAATCGATCAAACATTCATGACTCCTTATTCTCTTTACCACTCTTTGTTGATCCTGAATGGCCAGCTCATTTTTAGTTGGTACCCAACCCCTAGCCTTGACCTATTATTCAAGCCTCATGCGATTTTTTTCCCTTTTGCTTTATGTGCAGGCATGTGTATAAACACAGGAGAGAAAAAAGTCTGACACAGTTTTTCATTCACAAAATTGCACAGGATGAGGATTTGGTTGGAGTACTTTACAAAGAGCAACGATACTGAGCATTCCTTGGGATTTCATGCACAATAATGGTAATTTTCGAGACTAACATCTTTGTAAGATCATTTCCCCCCTTAGAGTTATGAAAACAAAAAAACTGCAAGTTAAAAAAAAATGTATATATATATTTGTTTCAAAAATTTAGTAAGGGAAAAGGGGATGATCATTTTTATAAGTCTCTAGCTTCTACAAAAATCCCAAGGAATGGAGAGGATGGATGTGGATAGTGGAACATAATATTATGTGATGGTGTTTTGTTACTGATAATGTTGTGGAGGAGGGAGTGCAATGTGAATGAGAAACTGTGGGCATCAACTGGACCAGTCTCTCTCTTGCGTTTATGCATAATCTCTGCATCCACCAAATAAGATAACCCTAAACACTTTTAGCTCCACTTAAACACCAAAAGCCTTTTAACATTATACCTAGCCTTTTACTTGGTTGATATCATTAAAGAGAATTCCATCATCACTTTGATCAAGTGTGCGACAGTTAGGAGAATGTGAAACTGATGGATTTGCAGGTTAAGATTTGAGGTCCAACCTATGATGGTTGAGATTCGTGACCGCTAAAGGTACTTTGTTTATATGCAGCAAAAGAGTCAAGGAGACGAAAGCAATATTCTCAAGGATAAGTAAGTTCTCGTGATTTTCAAACCTCAACTTCATTCTTAGTCTCTAGTTTGCTTGAGGGCAAGCAAAAGCTAAGTCTGGGGGAGTTGATGTATCATGGTTTGGTTTTCGACCATGATATAAGTCCTTTTATCGAGCCTTTTAATTTGTTTTTGAGTCTTTTTTGTGTCTTAACAAGTTATTGTACATGGGAAGCTTATTTGATGATTATGGTGCGTTTTGGAGCATAAACGAGATAGAAGTCGGATTCACAAGTGGAGAAGCAGAAATAAAAGCACCTGTCGATCGACACACTCAACGAGTGTCAACCGACACCGACGTTGGTCACCTGTCGTTCGACACACCATGTGACTGTCGAACGACACCCACTTTTCTGAAGCCAACATATTACTTTTAAAAGAAGGAAAATTGTTCGTTTCGGGCCAGAAGTTACAAGAAGTCATCAGAAACGCCCACCACGAGTTATAACACTATATATAGTTTACTTTTATGTTTTTAGATCATTATCTTAGTTTCTATTGAAAAAGTTTTGAGAGAGCTTTTGAGGGTTTTTAAGGAGACAAGTCTACTTTGTTCTTGAGATTCTTCAAACCCTACTGTACTTCTTCTTATTCTCTTTCTTTATGCAGTATTATTCAAAAATGATTTGCTTTGCTTCCATGTCTAAGTAGTTTGCTTGTTAGGTTTAGGGTGATTCGAATGGATTGAAGATGAACAGTTAGGTTAAACTCACTTGTTACGATTATCTATTTGATTCTTCACCTAAATTACTTTAACTCTGATTTAGGATTCGCGACCCTGAATTTGGATATCTTAGGTTGATAGATTGACACGAAAGTGTAATTGATTAGCCTGAACTAGATCTTAGGTGAGCAAAATTACCTATTCGCAAAGAGAATTGATTTAGAAATTTTGTGAACAAATTGGACTTGAATTTAAAGCTTGTTTAAATTGATTGAATTCGCAAAGAAATTAGGTTTTCTAGGGTTAAGGCATAGTTAGTTTTCGCAACGAAAGTTGGTTAATTATATCTTAGTGTTCCAGGTTTAAGAACGGTTCTTAATTAAATCCTGATTTTGTTTAAAATGCAATTCTTATTGTTTAATTGTATTTTAAATCAACAATCTTGCCTGTTTCGATTTGTTTTTGTCTTTATTTTACTTTATTTTGCTTAGCTCAATTCAAAGTCAATAATCCTATTGTTTGATTTAACTCCCAGTGATTCGACCCCTTACTACAATTGATCTCTTAATTTGAGAGAGTAGCTCAGGGTAAATTTAAGCATATCAAGAGTCTTTATTAGGTTAATCAATCAAAAGGGACCAAAAGGAGCATTATGGAGTATACACCAATCTACAACAACTCATGCGAGCCAAAAAACCCACTGGAGCCAAGAAATTCCCATGTTTACACATTTCACCAAAATGGATAGATTTCATACGCCAGGGGTTTGGCAGTAAACGAAAGATCAAATGGATTGGGAATTGGATAAAACATGGAGGGAAGATAGCCCTTTGAGTCAGCTTTCCAATGGAGGTAGAATAGCAGAATTTGGACTTGTATGGAGTGGGTTATACCCAGAAGACCGAAGACATGTCAAACTGCCTAGAAGATGAAGAAGGAGGAGCACCGACCCCTCACACCGACTCGATCACGTGGTCGGTACCCAGACCATCAGGACGCATCAGGACGTGGCAAATGAGCCCCCATACCGACCAAATATCGCGATCGGTGCCACGGCCCTCTGCGGAGCTGTTTCGACTGTTTTGACGTTTTCGCCCTTTTTGAAGCCCTAGAAGACTCAAGACCCGATATATACTTGCTTTTAGCCTCTTATTAGGTGTGTGCCAAAAATTAGACCTAGGATACATCACAAAAACGCAGCCCCATGGTTCTCTAATAGATTTGTGTTTCAAGAGCTCTAAGGAGTAGATCTCGCCTTGTAGAGAAGAATCTTCTAACCCTTTCTCTTTTAATCAAGTTTATTCATCATGAATTCATCATCTCTTTGCTGTTTTTCGTGCACCATTCTTGATTAATCCACTAGTTAGGAATTAGGGTTTTCAATGAGTTTTATGTTTTAATAGAATTGATGATTATTTAGGGATAAAATCTAGTTTTCGTCTTTGCTTATTGTTAATGCCTATTGCTTTACCGCGCATCTAGCAATTTGATCATAGGTAGGTGTATCCACGAGAGTGTTCTTAATACCTCCGAATCTAGTATTCGATGAGCTAAGCGTCTTAACAATCATACCAATTAGTTTAGGAGTTTAGTGAACTCTATCAGAACTTGTTTATACCGCCTGTTCTCACCTTTTAATAACCATGCAAGAGATGAGTCAATGAGAGTGTAGAGCATAGTAGATTGGAGCCACGATAGTGGAAAAACCTTACAATCGTGTTTTGAGGTCTAGACATCCCAATCATTATCCTTATCCCTATATTTTCATTCGATCTTTGTTGTTGCATAGTTCTCTGCAAATTTCCCGAGTCCTAGCGCCTTTTTTCCATTGATTTACAACTTACAAATCACGTTTCACTTGCTCACAATTGATTCAATCACAAACGACACCATATTAGCTTAGTTTTATTCATTACAATTCGAAGTGTGGTTAAGAAGTCCATGTGGATTCGATTCCTTTACTATAATAACCGTGATTACTTTGCACTTGCAGGGTTTAGGGTTAAGAGGTTAAAACCCGACTGAGGAAAACCATATCCTACTAAGTTTTTGGCCCCGTTGCCGATGACTGAGAAGAACATCACCTTCGAATTTTTGCTTAAAACCTCATCTATAACTTTACAAATTTAGTTTTTCAAATTTTTACTCTTTCTTTTCACCACTTTGATTTCGTTTTCTTTTGTTTTTCTCCGTGTGTTTTAGGTGTTTTATGCCTATTACTAGGAACTCTCCAAAAGGGAATCTAGTTTTACTTGAAGAAGGGATTGGCAAACTTGAACGGGCTCTTAGAAGAGAGAGAGCGCTTAAGATGGCCGGAGAAGATGACCATCGAGATATGACCGAGGAGGAGAGAGCTCTCGCTGCTGCAGCCGCCTGTGGAAAGGCACGCCAAGAGGCTGAACAACCTCTTCATGGGCGTCCTAACCCACAATCTCGTGACAATGTTGACGACCCCCCTGCGGATCCTGTGCGAAATCAACACCGTGTAGAAGACCAACACCTTATCCCACCGGTGAATCTAAGGAACCAACCACATTCTCGTCAATTTCAATCACCAAGGGAATGCTAATCTCCAGCAATCCCAACACCAAAGACAATAACTTTTCGCCCAGCCTCAACACCAAACCATTGGAGATGTCGATTCCTCCAACGTTTTTTTCTTGGATAGAAATCCAATTCGTCCATCACCACCACAAAGGAATGACTTTGAGATCAAGCCCCAAATTATAGCCTTGGTGAAGCAAAACCAATTCCATGGTTTGCCATCCGAGCACCCGCTTGACCATATCGGTACCTTTGAAGAAATTTGCAGTACAACTCGTGCTACTGGAGTTCCGGTTGATTAATTTAACTGCAAGCTCTTCTCGTTCTCGTACAACTCGTGCAGTACAACTCGTGCTACTGCAAGCTCTTCTCGTTCTCTTTAAACGACATGGCACTTAGATGGATGAAGTCGCTGCCCCCTCAATCCATTACCACTAGGGATGAATACAAAGGAGCCTCCCTGAACCAATTCTAAACGAAGCAAAGATCGAGTTCCATGAGGAACAAAATCTCAAGTTTCAAGCAAGGAGCCACATATTCATTCTTTGAAGCATTGAAACGTCTCAAGGAGTACACTAGGAACTACTCTAACCATGGTTTAAGTGAAGGAAACCTATGGAATGATTTCTACAATGGAGTCGACTACACGCATCAAACATATTTGAATGCTGCGAGTAGTGGAAATTCCATGACCAAGCTTGTTCCTGAAGCGAAGAAATTGATTGAGAATCTTGTTGCAAGTGATTCTAATTGTTCCCAAGACTACAATGGGAGCATCAACCCCACACACTCTTTATCCGAATCAACTCAAATCGCAGAGCTTAAGACGATGGTTTCACAACAACTTAAAGCTCACCGTGGAGTTCATGTTATTGAGAAGGTTGTTGGTCCAAATTTTGAGCCTAACTTTGAGAACTTTGAAGGCACAGTAGAGGATAATCAACAGGAAGTCAACTACATTGGAGATAACTATGGAAATTGAGGTTTCAACAACAACTATCGATCGCACCCAAATCTGTCCTATTGGAGTAATAATGTGGAGAACCCTCAAGATCAGTTCTATCCTAAGCAAAACAACACTTCAGGAGCCCAATACCAGCCTAGACAACATCCATATTCGTCGGGTTTGTATCAAGTGAAGCAGCATTTCCCTACCGCCAAGCCTAGGAGAATCAAGGATAGCTTACAAGAGATGGCTTCATGGAGAGCCACTCAAGAAGATTGAAAATCCGGGTAAGTTTGTTGTCCCATGTTCTATCAATGGAATTGAAGTCTTTGATTGCTTATGTGATACTGGAGCTAATGTCAACGTCATCGAAGGTCTACATAGAATATGCGGATTTATAATCCTCTATACCTTATGGGATGCTTGTAAACGTCATGGTGAAAGTAGGAGATGGTGTTGTCTCTACTGAATTTCAAGTATTGGAGATGAAGACCAGAATGCTTAACCCATTGATACTTGGTTTGCAATTCTTAGCAACCGCAAGAGCCTCGAGTGCTAAGTCTAAGGAGGTTGAGAAACCATCAAGGACAAGACATAAGGAGGTTTACAAAGATGTGGGCTCTATTTCGACCACCAAGAAAAATGACGAGCTAGAGAGAGCCGTTGATGAAGATCTCACCGACATGTTCAACGTGATGAAGATCATTGTACCAAGACAAGACAAGGCAAATCCCAAGGAGACCATTGACACGAAGCTTGAAAACACATTGAAACTTTCGAGGAGATGAGAAACCCACGGCCAAGGAAGCTAAAGGAGTCACCAATCCTTTAGTGAATTCACCCGAAGCTTAATCATCAATAAGGAGTCGAGCTAATGACTTTAAACAAGCCCTCTTGTGGGAGGCAACCCACATTTTTGTTTTGGTTTTATACTTTTATTTCTTTCAAGTTTTTAATTTCAATTTTGGTTTTTGGATTTCCAATCCTTTGTTTTGGCTTTTGCAGAAGAAAAAAATGAAGAAAACCGGTACCGATCCGAGGTACCCATCGGTACCGAGAGACCATGTACCTCGGGGAGAGACGGCCCGTACGGATCGCCCGTACCGAATGCCGTACGTAATCGATACCGAGCAACGCATCCGAAACAATCATACTGAAAGCCCGTACCGATCGTGTTTTACGATCAATACCGCGTATCCCGCGTCCGTCCGTCCTGCGCCAATTTATGCCAGTACCGATGGACGTACGTGATCGTAGCCTTCCTTGCCTATACCGGACACGGGTACAGATCGGACAATCCTATCGGTACCAAGGACCCGTGTACCGACCCAACCGTCCCTCGACCCACTTCCCGGTACCGACCGTGCACACCTATCCACGCACCGGAACGGTACCAAGGATCCTTGCCTGTACCGGTACCGACGTCTCCACGTACCGATGTTGTGCCACCCGTGTACCAACAACCGAGCATCGACCGCGACCCATACCCGAGGTAAGCATCGACCACAGGTACCGGTCAACCAAACCGATCGGTACCAGGGTCGTTGGGTTCGGTCCCAAACCGGATTTTAACCGAAAATAAACCAATTCTACTTAAAAATCTGATTTTTAAAGGAGCTATTTCCCTTTAAATCTTGTCTCCCTAAAGCAAACACCATCTCTTTTCTCTAAAAAGTGTTCTTGAGCTCAATAAGCCTAAAAATAAAATTTTGGGGTTTTTGCTTAATTCACTAAGATTTTTCTAGTTTTTCCATACCCAAACAAATCGCTCTTAAAACAAAGGTATGCTCACCTAATCTCTTGATTTTTCCAATTTCCAAGTTATGAACTTTTTAATTTTCTCTTTAATTAGGCTTATTCACTTAAGTTGTTAGAGAAATACCTTAGAAAACTTGGTTAGACATTAAATAAAATTGAATTATGAGTTGAATTCATGATTAGCATAATTAATCAACTTTTCAACAAAAATTGAGTTCTTGGGTAACTCCACTTAAACGAATTTGGATGAATTGGAGGATGATTTTGCATTGAATAGGTTGGGCTTATCATATATATACATAGGAGTAGAATAGATTTTGACATGTTTGAGCTAAAATTTGAAAGTTTTTGGAAATTTTCACATGTCATTGGAAAAATTATTTGGTTTTAGAATACCATTCTCATATATTTCTAATCCATTGATGTGCTTTGAATTTATTTAATTTCTCATTAGAAGCAATTCTTTTGAAATTTTCAAAATTCTTGGTAATAACATCAATTTTCGAGGATTTTCTTTTGTAGGTACTATGATGGATGGTGGGAATGCCCAAAGGAGATCCACAAGGATCCCAAGACGCAAGGAAGCAGCACCACTCATAGGAGACGATGAGACTCTCTGTGACGCCCGCGAACCATTTTTGAGGAAAATGGAGGGGCTGTCGATCGACACACTTGGTGTCTGTCGATCGACAGGGCTCTTAAGGGCTGTCGATCGACATACCTAGTGTCTGTCGATCGACAGGTGCTCGAATGGGCTGGTTTTCTGGTTCGATTTAAGTCGTTCAATTTGACCGGGCCGGTTTGGGAAAACCCTAGGGCTTAGTATATAAGGGTTTTTGGCCGCATTTGAGTGAACCAAGTCCCAAAATCAGAAACAAAGAGTTTTGAGAGGAGTTTCTCTTGTTCCTGATAGTTTTGTGGATTAGGGTTTCGTTCTTGATCGATTTGAAGAGGAATTTCGTGGTAATTGTAGCTGAATCTGTTTCTAGCCTCATTATCCAGCAAATTCTATCCGAAAATCTAAGGTGAGTGCGTGACCATGGCTTCTGGGCCGGTGGATTCGTTAGTGTTGATTGGTGGTAGGTTGAATTGATTGATTTGTGATGATTGGTGTTGTTTCTGTTCGTTTTGTTGCATATGGATTGTTGGTTTGTGATTTTCGTGCAGGTTGTGTACTGTTGCAGAGGAGGAAATCGATCCGAGAGGAGCATGATCGATTTTCCATGAATCTGCAACAGCCTATCGTTCGACAGGCCTGTCGGGGTCGGTCGATAGGAGGCTGTCGGTCAACAGGCCTGTCGGGGTCGGTCGACAGGCCTGTCGGGGTCGGTCGACAGGAGGCTGTCAGTCGACAGGCCGGTCTGGGTCGGTCGACAGGTACACAGGAGGCTGTCGGGCAGTGGTTGACAGGCCTGTCTGGCTAGGTCGACAGGTACCTGCAGAAGGTGTCGATCGACACCTAGAGGTAGTGTCGATCGACAGCCTGTCTGTTTGGGCTGTGGTTGAGCCGTTGTTGTGTTTTGTGTGATTGTTTGATGCGTGTTTGCCTGAGCGGATCCATCGCGTCTGTGTGCGCAGTCGTAGATGGGAGGACCGTCTCACTGGGTATTTGTGATAATACTCACGCATCTTTTTTTTCCATGTGATGCAGGTAAAGGCAAATTGTGATCGTGGAATCATGGCAACGAAGAGGGAGATGATCTAGGGTCTCGGTTTAGTGCTGTGTGATTTTGTTGTTTTCCATTTCTGTTTTAGAACCTAGTTAGGTTGCTGGTTTTGTGAAATTTGGAATTTGTCTTAGATTGGTTTAGTTTAATGGAATTGATTTCGTGTTTAATTGTTATTGTTATCCGCTGGTTGTGTGTATTGTTGCTTGGTTGTTGAGGATAGCATTTATGGGAATGCTAGTCCGAGACCAAGGGTTTATTGTTAAAAAAAAAAAAAACGGGTCGAGTCGTTTCAGTTTGGTATGAGAGCCCTTACGGTTTTAAGACGGGCTAGAACTGCTAGGATTGTAATTTGGTTAAATTGACAATTCTGTGAGTTTGGGGGTTCTAGATCATCTTCCTTCGAGCCTTCAAAGAGATTCCACGGTTTGTGTTGATTGTTGTGTTTGAGTCTTTCTAGTTCTTAGCTGGTCTGCGTGTGAGTGCAGTGAGATGGCTAGAGGAGCTAGAGGACGTGGTCGTGGGGGCCGAGGTCGGGGTCGCGGACTCGTTGAGGAGCCAGTCGTGAGTGAGGCTCAGAGTTCCGCGCATGGGCATGCGGCAGGTCAGCAGTCGGTGCATGATGGTCAGACTGCCAGTGTGACTGCCAGTGTGGGGGCCGGTTTGGGTCCTGTTAGGGCCAGTGTGGGTCCTGTAGGGGCTGGTTTGGGTCCTGTTGAGGCTGGTGGTGCTGGTGGTGTTGGTCCAGCTATGGGTGCGGTTGCGGCCGCGGGTGTAGCCCAAGCTAGAGATGACCGTCTGGCTGATCTGCTGAGTCAGTTGTTGGAGCGGTTACCGGGTGCGGTGCCAGTGCAGGCTCCGAAGTTGCCACGAGTGGCAGAGGTGAAGCTGAGGGCTCCGGTTGCTGATGAGGTTCCGTCGTATATCCGTATGATGGAGCAGATGCAGAGGATCGGTACGGGTTCTTTTGCGGGAAGTGTGAAGCCTGAGGAGGCTGATGAGTGGCGGATGAGGGTGGAGCGGAACTTTCGCTCGATTAGGTGTCCCGAGGGATACAAGGTTGACTTGGCGGTTCATTATTTGGACGGTGATGCACACCTCTGGTGGAGGAGTGTGGCGGCTAGATAGGCCGGGACTGCGATGGCGTGGTCAGATTTTGTGACGGAGTTCAACTCCAAGTTCTTTCCTCAGGAGGCGTTGGATCGTTTAGAGGCGAGATTCTTGGACTTGACTCAGGGCACGAGGTCGGTGCGGGAGTATGACGTGGAGTTTAACAGACTCCTGGGTTATGCTGGTAGGAGCTTGGAGGATGAGCAGGCTCAGGTTCTGAGGTTCTTGCGAGGACTACGACCGGATTTGCGGACTCGGTGCAGAGGCATCAGGTTCGGGAGTAGAGTGGAGCTGGTTGAGGTGGCTGCGCATATCGAGGAGGATCTGAGGGAACAGGCTGCGATTGTAGTTCCATCTGTTCAGCCTCGGAGGCCTCAGCAGCAGCAGGTGCAGCAGGCAGGTCCTGGCAAAGGCGGCAAGCCTGCGCAAGGCAGAAGAGGAAGTGGGAAGGCGTTTCGGGATCGGGCCAGAGTGGCCGAGGCTGCTTCATTTGTGGTAGTCTGGATCACAAGAAGGCGAGCTGTCCTAGGCAGAGTGAGGTTCAAGGGGCTCGGACGTGCTATCAGTGTTTAGAGTCGGGGCACTTCAAGTTGAACTGTCCCAAGTTGCAGCAGGCAGTGGCAGTTGTACAACCATTAGCGCAATATGGGGCAGTACAGCCTATAGAGCAGATCGCGGCGATGGAGCGTCCGCCGGATATTGCAGCGCCGGGAGAGCCGAGCTCTAGACCGATCACAGGTAACTTTCTAATTCAGACTTTGTAAATTCAGTAGTGTAGAAATTTCTGGGTGCTTGTTTTAGATTGTTTGCCTGTGATAGAAAGTTAGGTTGCTTAGCACTTGGGAATTGTGTAGGGACCTTGTTTGTAGGTGGGTGTGAATCACACATGTTGTTTGATTCTGAAGCATCGAATCGCTTCATTACTCCGGACCATGCCGAGAGAAGTGGTATCTGGAGTGACGCTGGTGAGCGGACTGGACCGGTTATGGTTGCTGGAGGAGAATTTCTAGCTACGCATGGCCGGGCGAAGGATGTGGATATTCTAGTAGCGGGAGAGTTGATGCCAGCTGACTTAGTGATTAGTCCGGTGGAACTGTACGATGTTATCCTTGGTATGGATTGGTTGAATCGGTACAGAGTCCATCTGGATTATCAACGGGGTCGAGTGGTGTTTGAACGTGAAGGTGGTAGGTTGGTTATCAAGGAGTGAGACCGACTTCAGGTAGTCTCGTAATTTCTCTTGTCCAGGCTGAGGCGATGATTGAGAGGGGCTGCGAGGCTTACTTGGCCACGATTGTAATGCCGGAGGCTGTTGGTGGGGTTGCTGTGAGAGATATTCGGGTCGCTCGGGATTTCGAGGATGTCTTTCAGTCGCTGCACTGATTTCCTTTCATCTTGGCGGAATTGAAGAAGCAGTTGGAGGATTTATTGGAGAAGGGGTTTATTAGACCAAGTACTTCACCGTTGGGAGCACCGGTGTTGTTTGTGAAGAAGAAAGATGGTAGTTTCCGGTTGTGCATCGATTATCGAGGTCTTAACCGAGTCACTGTGAAGAACAAGTATCCTCTTACGAGAATTGATGAGTTGTTAGATCAGTTGAGAGGGGCTACTTTGTTTTCCAAGATTGACTTGGCATCCGGTTACCACCAGATTCCGATTGACGAAGCAGATGTTCGGAAGACGGCTTTCAGGACTCGGTATGGGCATTTTTAGTTTGTGGTAATGCCTTTCGGGTTGACAAATGCACCGGCGGCATTTATGAGGTTGATGAACGGAGTTTTTCAAGAGTATCTGGATGAGTTCGTAATCATCTTCATCGATGATATTCTGGTATATTCGAAGAGTCTGGAGGAACATGAGGTTCATTTGAGGAGAGTTCTGGAGAAGTTGCGGGAACAGAAGCTGTTTGCGAAGTTGAGTAAGTGCACTGTCTGGCAGAGAGAGATGGGATTTTTGGGTCACATCGTTTCTGCAGAAGGAGTTTCTGTGGATTCGGCGAAGATTCAGTCTATCCGAGATTGGCCTAGACCGAGGAGTGCAACTGAGATCAGGAGTTTTCTTGTGTTGGCAGGCTATTATCGGAGATTCGTCAAGGGTTTTGCGAGTATGGCTCAGTCCATGACGAAGTTGACGGGGAAGGATGTTCTTTTCGTGTGGTCGGCTGATTGTGAGTTGAGTTTCACGAAGCTGAAGACGATGTTGACTAGTACACCAGTGTTGGCGTTGCCTGAACCGGGTGAGCCTTATGTGGTGTACACAGATGCTTCGGGAGTTGGCTTTGGTTGTGTGCTGATGCAGCAGGGTAAGGTGATTGCTTATGCTTCAAGGCAGTTGAGGAAGCATGAGGGCAATTATCCTGTTCATGACTTAGAGTTGGCTGCAGTGATCTTCGCGTTGAAAATCTGGAGGTCTTACTTGTATGGTGGCAGAGTTCAGGTGTTCACTGATCATCATAATCTGAAGTACATTTTTACTCAGCAGAATTTAAATGTGCGACAGAGGCGATGGTCGGAGTTGTTGGCTGATTACGACCTGGACATTGTCTACCATCCGGGTAAGGCTAACACTGTAGCTGATGCTCTTAGTCGGAGGAGGTACGATTCATCTCAGGAACGGGATGTGGAGGCTCTTGTGAGCATGCTGAGTACTTTGAGGTTGTGTGTTACTTCAGAGGAACCGTTGGGGTTAGTGGCGGTAGATCAGGCGGATCTATTGAGCAGGATCCGAGTAGCTCAGGGGCAGGATCCGGTGTTGTTGGATCTCTCCAAGGCTACTAGTTCCGAATATCAGGTTTCTGCTAACGGGACTATCTTAGTGCATGGACGAGTCTGTGTTCCTAAGGATGAGGACTTGGGGCAGGAAATTCTGAGAGAAGCTCATGCGAGTAAGTTTTCGATTCATCCGGGAGCGACTAAGATGTACCGGGATTTGAAACAGTATTATCATTGGGTCGGGATGAAGAGAGATGTGGCAGATTGGGTTGCAGCTTGCAATGTGTGTCAGTTGGTGAAGGCTGAGCATCAGGTTCCTAGTGGCTTATTACAGAGTTTGCCCATTCCTGAGTGAAAGTGGGACATGATCACTATGGATTTCGTGGTAGGGTTGCCGGTTTCTCGGACCTATGACGCGATTTGGGTGATTGTGGATCGTCTTACTAAGTCAGCACATTTTCTGGCCATTAAGAAGACAGACGGAGCGGAGGTCTTGGCTAAGAAGTATGTGAAGGAAATTGTGAGGTTGCACGGTGTGCCAGCGAGTATTGTGTCGGATCGTGATCCGAGGTTTGCGTCAGTGTTCTGGAGGGCTTTTCAGGCTGAGATGGGCACTAAGGTGCACTTGAGTACAGCTAGTCATCCACAGACGGATGGGCAGTCCGAAAGGACGATTCAGACACTGGAAGATCTGTTAAGAATGTGCGTGCTAGATTGGGGTGATCATTGGGCGGATCACTTGAGTTTGGTGGAGTTCGCATATAACAACAGTTTTCAGGCGAGTATCGGAATGGCTCCTTTTGAGGCGTTGTATGGGAGGCCATGTCGTACTCCGCTAGGTTTTACCCAAGTGGGGGAGAGGAGCATCTTTGGGGCTGATTTTGTTCAGGAAACGACGGAGAAGATCCGTGTTGTGAAGCTGAACATGAAAGAAGCCCAGGATCGGCAGAAGAGTTATGCCGATAGGAGAAGGAAAGAGTTGGAGTTTGCAGTCGGAGATCGAGTGTATCTCAAGATGGCTATGATGCGGGGTCTGAACAGGTCCATATCCGAGGATAAGCTGAGTACGAGGTACATGGGTCCGTTCCGGGTTGTGGAACGTGTGGGACCAGTTGCTTATCGGTTGGAGCTGCCTCTGATTATGGAGAAATTCCATGATGTGTTTCATGTTTCGAAACTCAGGAGATGCTTGCATGCTTCTGAGGAGGTAGTAGTGAAAATTCCTACGGATCTTCAGCCAAATCTGACTGTTGGGATGAGGCCGGTTAGGATTCTTGAGAGAAGTATCAAGGTTCTGCGCTGGAAGAGAGTACCGTTGTTGAGAGTCTTGTGGGACTGTGACGGTATTCAGGAGGAGACTTGGGAACCAGAGGCAAAGATGAAAACGAAGTTCAAGAAGTGGTTCGAGAAGCAAGCAGAAGAGTGAATTCGTTTTTCCTTGTGGTTTCCAGTTTCAGTTTTTGTGTTGTGATCACCGTGTGTGGTGAGGTTTTGGTTGTGGATTTTTGTATTTTCATTAAAGTTGTAATGATTATGACATTTTTCCAGTGAATAAGAAATTGTTTTTCTTATGTTTTGACTTTGAGAGTCATGTGTTTATGGTTAGAGAACCCGAAATGGAAGTTTTATTGCGGATAGAACTTGCCAGTTTCGGTGGGGACTCTAACGGGTTGTGTGTGTGTGTGTGAGAGAGTCTCGGAATAGAAGTTTTACGGTGGTTAGAACTGTCTAGTTCCGGGGAGACTCTGCAGGGACATCCGAGGTGAGGGATGGTCCGGGTGATCTGTGATGATCACGTTAGTGATGGTATTCCGGGAGGGGAATATCATGTAAGACCTTAGGAGGTAGTTCCGGTCAGAGGTGCATTATAGACGTCTAGAGTTGGTTCGTCCAGGGGATGTGTGGGTTCCCTGCATACCGATCGTCCGCCAGGACTGCGTGGACTGGGGACGTGAGGGTATGGAGATAGTTCATGGAGATTGAGATCTCTGGCAGATCTTTGAGAGTTGTGTCTCTCCAGGGGATGTGTGGGTTCCCTGCATACCGAGAGCCTGAAGGACTATGTGTTCTGAAGGTGAGGGGTATTGAGATAGTTCGTATCAGACATCGTCAGGACTGCGTGGACTGAGGTGGGTTGATACGAGACACCGAGGGCTTGAGGGGTGACGATCCCGAGAGTCAGAGGGTGTGGTTATGAGCTATGAGCGATCAATGTCGTAGACGGGTCTATATGCATAGGACGGATGTGAACCTCGATAGGGTCTGGGAGATGTAGTCTCCGGTGTTGCTGGCGGGTTAGGCCAGGGTAGATTGTTGAGTAGTGTTAGAGGATTCGAGGACGAATCCAGTTTTAGTAGGGGAGAATTGTGACTCCCGCGAACCATTTTTGAGGAAAATAGAGGGGCTGTCGATCGACACACTTGGTGTCTGTCGATCGACAGGGCTCTTAAGGGCTGTCGATCGACATACCTAGTGTCTGTCGATCGACAGGTGCTCGAATTGGCTGGTTTTCTGGTTCGATTTAAGTCGTTCAATTGGACCGGGCCGGTTGGGGAAAACCCTAGGGCTTAGTATATAAGGGTTTTTGGCCGCATTTGAGCGAACCAAGTCCCAAAATCAGAAACAAAGAGTTTTGAGAGGAGTTTCTCTTGTTCCTGATAGTTTTGTGGATTAGGGTTTCGTTCTTGATCGATTTGAAGAGGAATTTCGTGGTGATTGTAGCTGAATCTGTTTCTAGCCTCATTATCCAGCAAATTATATCCGAAAATCTAAGGTGAGTGCGTGACCATGGCTTCTGGGCTGGTGGATTCGTTAGGGTTGATTGGTGGTAGGTTGAATTGATTGATTTGTGATGATTGGTGTTGTTTCTGTTCGTTTTGTTGCATATGGATTGTTGGTTTGTGATTTTCGTGCAGGTTGTGTACTGTTGCAGAGGAGGAAATCGATCCGAGAGGATCATGATCGATTTTCCATGAATCTGCGACAGCCTGTCGTTCGACAGGCCTGTCGGGGTCGGTCGACAGGAGGCTGTCGGTCGATAGGCCTGTCAGGGTCGGTCGACAGGAGGCTGTCGGTCGACAGGCCTGTCGGGGTCGGTCGACAGGAGGCTGTCGGTCGACAGGCCTGTCTGGGTCGGTCGACAGGTCCACAGGTGGCTGTCGGGCAGTGGTCGACAGACCTGTCTGGCTAGGTCGACAAGTACCTGCAGAAGGTGTCGATCGACACCTAGAGGTAGTGTCGATCAACAACCTGTCTGTTTGGGCTGTGGTTGAGCCGTTGTTGTGTTTTGTGTGATTGTTTGATGCGTGTTTGCCTGAGCGGATCCATCGCGTCTGTGTGCGCAGTCGTAGATGGGAGGACCGTCTCACTGGGTATTTGTGATAATACTCACGCATCTCTTTTTTCCATGTGATGCAGGTAAAGGCAAATTGTGATCGTGGAATCATGGCAACGAAGAGGGAGATGATCTAGGGTCTCGGTTTAGTGCTGTGTGATTTTGTTGTTTTCCATTTCTGTTTTAGAACCTGGTTAGGTTGCTGGTTTTGTGAAATTTGGAATTTGTCTTTGATTGGTTTAGTTTAATGGAATTGATTTCTGGTTTAATTGTTATTGTCATCCGCTGGTTGTGTGTATTGTTGCTTTGTTGTTGAGGATAACATTTATGGGAATGCTAGTCCGAGACCAAGGGTTTATTGTTTTAAAAAAAAAAAACGGGTCGAGTCGTTTCACTCTCGCTTCAATTCGAGCTCATTCGAGAAAACCATCAAAAAATAGTTCAAAGAGACGTGACAAAGAGATATTGAGAGGAGATGATGAGGAACAAGATTACACCCTTAGAGATGAGGAAGAAGAGGCTTATGATGAGCCCATGAGATTTGTGGAGATCACCTAAACAATCCAACCTCAACAAGAAACCGAAGAAATCGCGCACCACTTCGGACATGCAGTTCACTCAAGCTCCACAAGTGGCAATGAAGTTTGTTGGGAGGGATATGCGAGCCAATGTTGACTACATGGCTGGTCTTAAGAAGTTTGTTATGCTACCCATTCCAACGATTTATTTTGAGATGCTTGATTTACTCGGTATTCGATAAGATGTTGAGTTGTACATTGAGGCATTAGAATTGAAGAAATTTGTGGCTACCACTCACCCAACATATGTGGACATCACAAGAGAGTTCCTAGCCACCATGACCCTAGCCTACCGAAGGAGAAAGATTGTCGAAGCTAAGGAAGGAATTCTAGCTTTTACGATAAAAAGAAGGTCGTTTGCTTTGAGTATTGAGGAGCTTTGTGATTTTTTTGGTTTTGAGTGTCATGGAATGATAAAATACAGTAGTAGTGAGGAGCACTATGAAATATGGTTGAAGATTGCAAACGAAAAGATCAAACCCGGAGAATCTAGAGCCCCACGAATTACACACCCTGCGATTCGTTATGTGTATTACCTTGTTTCGCAATGGATTTATGGTAAGACCAACCATGGAGTGGTCAATCAAGATGAGTTTTACATGCTTATAACATCTTTTGTGGAGAAGCCAGAGCTAGTTAACTATGGATCGCTTCTAGCTCGTCGAATGGTTCGAATTAAGCATGATGTCCCTAAGGAGAATGTAGAAAATAAGGCTTGTAGTGATTTTGGAGGGACCATCACGAAAATATTGTTGGCTTGCGGATTTGATTTTAGCCAAGAGACACTCCTATCAATTGAGGATAAGCAAGACATTCTAGCACTTCAAAGGAAGCACTTTATATGCGGATGGTATGAGAACTCCACGAGCTTTGGCTACCTATTCACGCCACCTTACATGGATGAGAAGAAGTGTGTTTTCCTTCCTCATAAGGAAATCCCAGCCTTGGGTAGTGGCGTGATCACCTTTGATCCACCACGATCCTCTTGGTTTATTCGTTGTTCCGGTGATCCGATTTTTGGCGTTGCACTTTACTACAAGAAGAAGGTTACATTGGCACAAAGAGAGAGAGTTAGAGGGACACAAAGAAGCACTACATCACAGCCCTCCACCTCCCACATGCCACCCTTAGAGATGCCACATGATGAGCCTACAACCGACGGCCATAGGGCAAATTTTCAAGCTAGTTTTGAGGAGGAAAAGGAGAAACGTTTAGCTCTTGAAGCTAAAGTTCCTAAGCAAGGGAAGTTGATCTCTACACTAGTGAGGGCCATGAATAAGTCGGTTCCACAATTCTTCAGGAGATCCACCACGAGAAGACCCACGGCTAGCCATGATTCGGTGAGCCTTTCACTATTGTCCGGTTTTGTTGATGTAGGAGATGAAGATGACGATGCTACTAGTCACCATGGAGAGCACACACACGTGACCATGGAGAGCACACACACGTATGCACATGAACAGCAACTGGTCGTCCATGATGATGATTCTGACGGTACAGAGACCCTTGATCTCAACGCCGATGACGAGCACATTCCAGGAGAAGTTCTAGACACACCTGAGACTGTTTCAGAGACCTTTTAAGCCAGGTGTTACGACTTCAATTCTATCTTTACTTATCTTTTATTCTAACTGATTTGGAATTGGATGAAACATGGAGTGAAGATATCCCTTTGAGTCAGCTTTCCAATGGAGGTAGAATCACAGCATTTGGACTTGTGTGGAGAGGGTTATACCCAGAAGACCGAAGACATGTCAAACTGCCTAGAAGATGTAGAAGGAGGAGCACCAACCCCTCACACCGACTCGATCACGTGGTCGGTACCCAGACCATCAGGACGCATCAGGACGTGGCAAATGAGCCCCCATACCGACCAAATATCGCGATCGGTGCCACGGCCATCTGTGGAGCTATTTCGACTGTTTTGACGTTTTCGCCCTTTTCGAAGTCCTAGATGACTCAAGTCCCTATATATACTTGCTTTTAGCCTCTTATTAGGTGTGTGCCAAAACTAGACCCATTGTTCTCTAATAGATTTGTGTTTCAAGAGCTCTAAGGAGGAGATCTCGCCTTGTAGAGAAGAATGTTCTAAAGCTTTCTCTTTTAATCAAGTTTATTCATTATGAATTCATCATCTCTTTGTTGTTTTTCGTGCACCATGCTTGATTAATCCACTAGTTAGGAATTAGGGTTTTCAATGAGTCTTATATTCCAATAGAATTGATAATTGTTTAGGGATAAAATCTAGTCTTCGTCTTTGCTTATTCTTAATTCATATTGCTTTACCGCACATCTAGCAAATTTGATCATAGGTAGGTGTATCCACGAGAGTGTTCTTAATACCTCCGAATCTAGTATTCGACGAGCTAAGCGTCTTAACAATCATGCCAACTACTTAAGGAGTTTAGTGAACTGTATCAGAACTTGTTTATACCGCGTGTTCTCACCTTTTAATAACCATGCGAGAGCTGAGTCTATGAGAGTGTAGAGCATAGTAGGTTGGAGCCACAATAGTGGAAAAATCTTACAATTGTGTTCTGAGTTCTAGACATCCCAATCATTATCCTTATCCCTAGATTTTCATTCGATCTTTGTTGTTGCATAATTCTCT
Source organism: Arabis alpina (assembly GCA_900128785.1). NCBI lineage: Eukaryota > Viridiplantae > Streptophyta > Magnoliopsida > Brassicales > Brassicaceae > Arabis > Arabis alpina. The sequence continues at coordinate 12,323,433 of LT669791.1, forward strand.
GCAAATTTCCCGAGTCCTAGCGCCTTTCTCCCATTGATTTACAACTTACAAATCACGTTTCACTTGCTCACAATTGATTCAATCACAAACGACACCATATTCTGTTCTAGCTTAGTTTTATTCATTACAATTCGAAGTGTGGTTAAGAAGTCCCTGTTGATTCGACTCCTTTACTATAATAACCGTGATTGTTGTGCACTTACAAGGTTTAGGGCCCCGTTGCCGGGGACTGAAAAGAACATCACCTTCGAATTTTTGCTTAAAACCTCGTCTAGAACTTTTCAAATTTAGTTTTTCAGATTTTTACTCTTTCTTTTCACCACTTTGATTTCGTTTTCTTTTGTTTTTCTCCGTGTGTTTCAGGTGTTTTATGCCTATAAGTAGGAACTCTCCAAAAGGGAATCTAGTTTTATCTGAAGAAGGGATTGGCAAACTTGAACGAGCTCTTAGAAGAGAGTGAGCGCTTAAAATGGCCGGAGAAGATGACCACCGAGGAGGAGAGAGTCCTCGCAACTGCTTCCGCCCGTGGAGAGGCACGCGACGAGGCTGAACAACCTCTTCATGGATGTCCTAACCCACAAGCTCGTGACATCAACACCAAGGGAAGACCAACCCCTTATCCCACCGGTGAATCTAAGGAACCAACCACATGCTCGTCAACTTCAACACCAAGGGAATGCTAATCTCCAGAAATTCCTACACCAAAGACAAGCACCATTCGCCCAGCCTCAACACCAAACCATTGGAGATGTCGATTCCTCGAACGATTTTTTCTTGGATAGAAACCCAATTCGTCCACCACCACCACAAAGGAACGACTTCGAGATCAAGCCCCAAATCATAGCCTTGGTGAAGCAAAACTAATTCCATGGTTTGCCATCCGAGCACCCGCTTGACCATATCGATACCTTTGAAGAAATTTGCAGTACAACTCGTGCTAATGGAGTTCCGGCAGATTACTTTAAGTGCAAGCTCTTCTCGTTCTCTTGAAACGACAAGGCACTTAGATGGATGAAGTCGTTGTCCCCTCAATCCATTACCACTTGGGACGAATACAAAGGAGCCTCCCTGAACCAATTCTAAACGAGGCAAAGATCGAGTTCCATGAGGCACAAAATCTCAGGTTTCAAGCAAGGAGCCACGGAGTCATTCTTTGAAGCATTGAAACGTTTCAAGGAGTACACTAGGGACTACCCTAACCATAGTTTAAGTGAACGAAACCTATGTAATGCTTTCTACAATGGAGTCGACTACACACATCAAGGATCTTTGAATGCTGCGAGTAATGGAAACTCCACGACCAAGCTCGTACCTGAAGCGAAGAAATAGATTGAGAATCTTGCTGCAAGTTATTCTCATTGTACCCAAGACTACAATAGGATCATACCCCACACGCTCTTCATCCGAATCAACTCAAATCGCAGAGCTTAAGCCGATGGTTTCACAACTACTTAAAGCTCATCGTGGAGTTCATGCTATTGAGGAGGTTGTTTGTCCGAATTTTGAGCCTAACTCTGAGAACTTTGAAGGTACAATAGAGGATAATCAAGAGGAAGTCAACTACATTGTAGATAACTATGAAAATCGAGGTTTGAACAACAACTATCGATCGCACCCAAATCTGTCCTATCGGAGTAATAATGTGGAGAACCCTCAAGATCAGTTATATCCTAAGCAAAACACCACTCAAGGAGCCCAATACCAGCCTATATAACAACCCTACTCGTCGGGTATGTATCAAGTGAAGCAGCCTTTCCCTACCGCCAAGCCTAACGCACCATCCACTCTAGATGCTAAGCTTGAAGAGTTGAAGAATCACCTACTAGAAGCCCTTGGAAAAACCAAGAAGGAGATTAGCCACAAGGTTGATAATGTCTATGCTGAGCTAAACACAAAGGTTGAGTCTATTTGGACTCATGTTTCCAAGATGGATGTCCAACTTGCCCAAACAAGCGAAGCCGTTAAGAAACAAGAAGAGGAAAAGTCAAGGAAGTTTTGCAACGTTGTTTCCGCTATTAAGGATACACTCGTGGTTGTTCCTAAACCACTTGAGGAGGAGCCTAATTTGGTCCCAAAAACAGTAGAGACACGCCAGCCAGGAGAATCAAGGAGAGCTTACAAGAGAAGGCTTCATGGAGAGCCACTCAAGAAGATTGAAAATCCGGGCAAGTTTGTTGTCCCATGTTCTATCAATGGAATTGGAGTCGTTGATTGCTTATGTGATACTGGAGCTAATGTCAACGTCATGTCTCTTGCCATGACAAGAGAGCTTCGATGTTCGGAGTTTAAATCATCAAAGGTCTACATAGAATATGCGGATTTATCATCCTCTATACCTTATGGGATGCTTGTAAACGTCATGGTGAAAGTCGGAGATGGTGTTGTCTCTACTGACTTTCAAGTTATGGAGATGAAGACTAGAATGCTTAACCCATTGATACTTGGTTTGCAATTCTTAGCAACCGCAAGAGCCTCGAGTGCTAAATCTAAGGAGGTTGAGAAACCATCAGGGACAAGACATAAGGAGGTTTACAAAGATGTGAGCTCTATTTGACCACCAAGAAAAATGATGAGGTAGAGAGAGTCGTTGATGAAGATCTCACCGACATGTTCAACGTGATGAAGATCATTGTACAAAGAGAAGGCAAGGCAAATCCCAAGGAGACCATTGACAATAAGCTTGAAAACACATTGAAGCTTTTCCCAAAAGTTGTTGTCGTCAAGTATGACGTTGGAGACACGTCTAAGATCTCTTAAGGAGATGAGAAACCCACGGCCAAGGAAGCTAAAGGAGTCACCAATCCTTTTGTGAATTCACCCGAAGCTTAATCATCAATATGGAGTCGAGCTAATGACTTTAAACAAGCGCACTTGTGGGAGGCAACCCACATTTTTGTTTTGGTTTTATACTTTTATTTCTTTCAAGTTTTGAATTTTGATTTTGGGTTTTGGATTTCTTATCCTTTGTTTTGGCTTTTGTAGAAAAAAAAAATGAAGAAAACCGGTACCGATCCGAGGTACCAATCAGTACCGATCCGAGGTACCGAGAGACCATTTACCGGGGGAGAGACGGCCCGTACCTGACACGGGTAGCGATGGACGTTCGTGATCGGTACCGGGAGCTAGCCTTCCTTGCCCATACCGAACACGGGTACCGATCGGACAATCCGATCAGTACCATGGACCCATGTACCGACCCAACCGTCCCTCGACTCACTTCCCGGTGCCGACCGTGCACACCTATCCATGCATCGGAACGGTACCAATGATCCTTGCCCGTACCGGTACCGACGTCCCCACGTACTGATGCTGCGCCACCCGTGTACCAACAACCTAGCATCGACCGCGACCCACGCCCGAGGTAAGTATCAACCACCGGTACCGGTCAACCAACCTGATCGGTACTAGGGTCGTTTGGTTCGGTAAGTTTTTTGGTTCACTTTTAAAATCCTAAATCGGTCCCAAACCGGATTTTAACCGAAAATAAACCAATTCCATTTAAAAATCTGATTTTTAAAGGACCTATTTCCCTTTAAATCTTGTCTCCCAAAAGCAAACACCATCTCTTTTCTCTAAAAAGTGTTCTTGAGCTCAAGAACCCTAAAAATTTAATTTTGGGGTTTTTGCCTAATTCCCTAAGATTTTTTTAGTTTTTCCATACCCAAACCAATCGCTGTTAAAACAAAGGTATGCTCACCTAATCTCTTGATTTTTGTAATTTTCAAGTTATGAACTTTTGAATTTTCTCTTTCATTAGGTTTCTTCACTTAAGTTGTTAGAGAAATAGCTTAGAAAACTTGGTTAGACATTAAATAAGATTGAATTATGAGTTTAATACATGATTTGCATAATTAATCAACTTTTCACCAAAAATTGAGTTTTTGGGTAACTTCATTAAAACGAATTTGGATGAATTAGGGGATGATTTTGCATGAAATAGGCTGTGTTTATCATATATACATAGGAGTAGAATAGATTTTTACATGTTTGAGCTAAAATTTGAAAGTGTTTGGAAATTTTCATACGTCATTAGCATTAAATCCGAAAATTATGATAAAATTTTGGAAAAATTATTTGGTTTTAGAATACCATTCTCACATATTTCTAATCCATTGATGTGCTTTCAATTTATTTAATTTCTCATTAGAAGCAATTCTTTTGAAATTTTCAAAATTCTTGGTAATAACATCGATTTTCGAGGATTTTCTTTTGTAGGTACTATGATGGATGGTGGGAATGCCCGAAGGAGATCCACAAGGATCCCAAGACGCAAGGAAGCAGCACCACTCATAGGAGATGATGAGACTCTCACTTCAATTCGAGCTCATTCGAGAAAACCATCAAAAAGTACTTCAAAGAGACGTGACAAAGAGATATTGAGAGGAGATGACGAGGAACAAGATTACACCCTTAGAGCTGAGGAAGATGAGACTTATGACGAGCCCATGAGATTTGTGGAGATCACCCAAACAATCCAACCTCAACCGACGGTTAGGAAGAAGAAACCGAAGAAATCGCGCACCACTTTGGACATGCAGTTCACTCAAGCTCCACAAGTGGCAATGAAGTTTGTTGGGATTGATATGCGAGCCACTGTTGACTACATGGCTGGTCTTAAGAATTTTGCTATGCTACCCATTCCAACGATTTATTTTGAGATGTTTGATTTACTCGGTATTCGACAAAATTTTGAGTGGTACATTGATGCATTATAATTGAAGAAATTCGTGGCTACCACTCACCCAACATATGTGGACATCACAAGAGAGTTCCTAGCCACCGTGACCCAAACCTACTTAAGGAGGAAGATTGTCGAAGATAAGGAAGGAATTCTAGCTTTTACGATTAAAAGAAGGTCGTTTGCTTTGAGTATTGAGGAGCTTTGTGATATTTTTGGTTTTGAGTGTCATGGGATGATAAAATACAGTGGTAATGAGGAGTACTATGACATATGGTTGAAGATTGCAAACGAAAAGATCAAACCCGGAGAATCTAGAGCCCCACGGATTACACACCCTGCGATTCGTTATGTGTATTACCTTGTTTCGCAATGGATTTCTAGTAAGACCGACCGTGGAGTGGTCAATCAAGATGAGTTTTACATGTTTATAGCATCTTTTGTGGAGAAGCCCGAGCTAGTTAACTATGGATCGCTTCTAGCTCGTCGAATGGTTCGAATTAAGCATGATGCCCCTAAGGAGAATGTAGAAAATAAGGCTTGTAGTGATTTTGGAGGGACCATCACGAATATATTGTTGGCTTGCGGATTTGATTTTAGCCAAGAGACATTCCCATCACTTGAGGATAAGCAAGACATTCTAGCACTTCAAAGGAAGCACTTTATATGCGGATGGTATGAGAACTCCACGAGCTTTGGCTACCTATTCACGCCACCTTACATGGATGAGAAAAAGTGTGTTTTCCTTCCTCATAAGGAAATCCCAGCCTTGAGTAGTGGCGTGATCACCTTTGATCCACCACGATCCTCTTAGTTTATTCGTTGTTCCGGTGATCCGATTTTTGGCGTTGCACTTTACTACAAGAAGAAGGTTACAATGGCACAAAGAGAGAGAGTTAGAGGGACAGAAAGAAGCACTACATCACAGCCCTCCACCTCCCACATGCCACCCTTAGAGACGCCACATGATGAGCCTACAACCGACGGCCGTAGGGCAAATTTTCAAGCTAGTTTTGAGGAGGAAAAGGAGAAACGTTTAGCTCTTGAAGCTAAAGTTTCTAAGCAAGGGAAGTTGATCTCTACACTAGTGAGGGCCATGAAGAAGTCTGTTCCACAATTCTTCAGGAGATCAACCACGTGAAGACCCACGGCTAGCCATGATTCGGTGAGCCTTTCACTATTGTCCGGTTTTGTTGATGTAGGAGATGAAGATGACGATGCTACTAGTCACCATGGAGAGCACACACACGTGACCATGGAGAACACACACACGATGCACATGAACAACAACTGGTCGTCCATGATGATGATTCCGACGGTACAAAGACCCTTGATCTCAACGCCGATGACGAGCACATTCCATGAGAAGTTCTAGACACACGTGAGACTATTTTAGAGACCTTTTAAACCAGGTGTTATGACTTTGATTCTATCTTTACCTATCTTTTGTTTTTCACTTTTATTGAGTCGATATCCCAATTGTGGAGTGTTTTCACTCCGGGATGGTGTGAAGTAAGTCTGGGGGAATTTATTTGTACTGATGAGTTTTTCTGTTTTCTTATGTTTTCATTCGGATTTCATCTAGTCAAAAACCTATTTTGAACGATTGATATCTTATGATATCTCAGTGACCATTATTACAGGTTTGTTCATGATAGACAATTCGGAAACCTTCATGACTTTAATTTTCCAGAAGGTTTCAAAAATTCACTGCTTCCAATCAGTCCAATTCTGGCTCTGTTTACACCAATCCATCCACTGTTTCTCATTAAAGGAGTTAGCTCAAGGAAACATCACATTCAAGACATCTTTTCCCTTTTTACCACCCTTTTGTTGTCTTGAATGGCCAACTCATATTTAGTTGGTACCCCACCTATACCCTTAGCCTTCTTTCAAACCACTTGCATTCTTGTTCTTAAGTTCATATGCAGATGTGTGCAAAAACGCCGGAGAGAAACAGAATCGACGCAGTTCTAACCACTAGAGATCCGACGATTAGAGTATAGAAGATGGAGTGCAAAGATAGAGTTTTTAAAGACCGTTATTCCTTGGGAACGACACATCATTGGTAACAATTTCGTGACCCTATTGAACTCACGTGCTAAGAGACCGTTTCTCCCCCTTTCATTCAACAAAAAGAAATGGTTTAGAATGCAAAGAAAGGGAAAGGAGAAACGTGCCTATAAGAGTCTAAGGTCGACCAAAATCCCCAAGGAATGGCGTAGAGGAGTGAAGAAATTGATGAAATTTACAAGCGATTCCCCGAAGAATCAAAGTCTAGGGGAAGGGCGTTGAAAGTGGTTAGAATTGTGGGCTTTAATAGGTCCGTTCTCTCTTGCGATTTTGCATAATATCTCGCATCCCCGGATAATATGGTAACCCTAAACACAATAAGCCTCACCACTCAAATTAGCCTTTTAAATCCTAGCCTAGTTTACCTTGGATGACTCCTTTGATGGGAAAGGGAGGATTGAGACTTTACATGATCAAGATTTATTGACCATTTTTCGATGGTCATGAAGGCGTGGATCATGGGGATGTCTTGAACCGACCATGTGATATGTGAATTACGAGTTATGATCTAAAGCCTACATTCAGAGAAATAATGTAAGTTCCGTATTTTCAAACCTCTTTTCCGTACTTTGTTCGTTTGCTTGGGGACAAGCAACAAGCTAAGTCTGGGGGAGTTGATAAGTCCCATATTTTACCTATAATACTATAATTTTCTCTACATATTTAGTGCATTTATGCATTGTTATACGCCTTTAGAGGTAGTTTTCTCGTATTTGTAGTTCGAGAGTCTTTATTAGGAAAATCAATCAAAAAGAACCAAAAGGAGCATTATGGAGTATACACCAATCTACAGCAACTCATGCGAGCCAAAGAACCCATTGGAGCCAAGAAATTCCTAAGTTTACACATTTCACCAAGATGGACAAATTTCATATGCCAGAAGTCTAGCAGTAAACGGAGGATCTCTTGGATTTGGAATTGGATGGAACTTGGAGTTAAGATAGCCCTTTCAGTCAGCTTTCCAATGGAGGTGGAATTGCAGCATTTGGACTTGTGCAGAGAGGGTTATACCCAGAAGACCGAAGACATGTCAAAATGCCTAGAAGATGAAGAAGGAGGAGCACCGACCCCTCACACCGACCCGATCACGTGGTCGATACCCAGACCATCATGACACATTAGGACGGGGCAAATGAACCTCCCATACCGACCCAATATCCCGATTGGTGCCACGGCCCTCTACGGAGCTGTTTTGACGTTTTCGCCCTTTTCGAAGCCCAAGAAGACTGAAGACCCTATATATACTTGCTTTTAGCCTCTTGTTAGGTGTGTGCCAAAAATTAGACCTAGGATACATCACAAAAATGCAGCCCCATTGTTCTCTAATAGATTTGTGTTTCAAGAGCTCTAAGGAGGAGATATCGCTTTCTACTTCGCTATAGAGAAGAATCTTCTAATCCTTTCTCTTTCAATCAAGTTTATTTATCATGAATTGATCATCTCTTAGCTGTTTTTCGTGCACCATGCTTGAGTAATCCAATAGTTGGGAATTAGGGTTTTCAATGAGTCTTATGATTCAATAAAATCGATGATTGTTTAGGGATAAAATCTAGTCAACTCCGATGTGCCTGGACGCCTATTTGTCTGGACGCCTATGGTCTGGACGCCTATGTGTCTGGACGCCGATGTATCTCGACGCTGAAGTGTTTGCTAAAGATTCCTGAAGGTTCTTTGCACTAATGGCCCAATCCAGTTGTGAAGCCCACATAGACGCAACCGACGTAAAGGAAAGAAAAGCCGCGAAGACTTAGCCGACTTAGGGAGCTATACATATCAATGTACGAGCCCTTGTAAAAGACATTGGCAACTTTTATTACAAAAGCAATACAAAGTAATTACAAACCCTATTTTCTCTTTGCTCATTGTTTTCTCTTTCGTAGCTTAACATAGAAATCTCTGCTTCCTCTCAAAACCCTTACAAATCTATATGTGCGATTTTTGGCATCCACAATTTGGCGCCGACTAAGGGGATACTAGAGAGTTTCTTACACAAAAAGCTACGTCACTCATCAGATATAAGAAGATGGCTGGCGAAGGGAACAAGTCAGGCAAGGACCACACGTCTCGCAGAGACGACCAAGAGAAAGAACCCTCCATTGAAGCTAGTGCTACAAACGTCGCTGCTCCAGGCGACATAACCAAGGTCAAGAAGATGCTAGAGACCTTCCTCAAAGGACAGAAGAAGCAAGCCAAGATCAACGAGGCCACTTCAAGAGAGCTAAAAGTTCTTTCGCGGAGAAAGCACGGAAGACCCGATACAACAAGACTTAGGGATCGCGTTGACCCTCAACGCCTCGACTTCTCAGCACCTCGGACCGCTCGGAGAAACCCAGATGACCTACCACCACCAGCGCCGCATCGAGAATCAGAGAAGTCTCCCGAACGCGTCTTGGATATCTCAGACGAAGATGAACCAGCTCGCCAGAAGCGCGCACGAGTAGAAGGTGCAGAAGGCAGCCAACAAGAACCGCGTGCCTCTGACACTTAACGAGCCTAAGGCTCTTCCAAGACGGAGGTGGTGAAAGACACCTCGGAGTACACCAACTACTTCAACAAAAAGCAGAACAGGAAGGAGCGAGAACGAAGAGCGTTCAAACGATCCTACACTATGCAACTCGCGGAGATGCAGGCTCAGATGGAGCGGGTAGCCTCTGACCTAAAGCGTACCCAATCACAAATATACCATGCAACTGGGAGGGCTCCTGCGATGGCACAGTTTTGGAAAAGTCAAGAACACGCCTTTCGACAAACGAATCGCGAGGACTAAAATCTCGGATCCCGGAAGAATCAAACTACCAATTTACGAAGGAACTACATACCCTTCAGACCATCTGATGGAATTCGAAATGGAGTTGGGGAGAGCAAACTTCAAGAAAGCCGAAAAAGACATCGTCTATTGCAAGTTGTTCGTAAAAAGCTTCACAGGGCCTGCCCTTCAATGGTTCTACAAGCTGGAAAAGAATTCGATTCACCCTTTCCTCGAGCTTTCCGAGTTGTTCGTGAAGCACTACAACATCTTCATGGAACGGAAAATCAACAATTCCAAACTATGGAACAATAAGCAAGGTGAGACCGAGAGTCTTGGTCTTTCATGAAAAAGTTGAAAAACACGTTGTCAAAGGTTGAAGGTATCTTCAACAAATCAGCCCTAGAGGCCTTACGAGGAGCGCTTCGGTGTCCATCTCTGTTCTGGCAAGAGATGAGTATCAACACGCCAACACCGATCCAAGACGCTCTCCACCGTGTTGCTGACTTCGCTCGAACCGAAGAAGAAGTCCGTGCTAGGAATGGTGGGAAGGCGAAACAAGCAAGTGGGCCAGCTTACGCTGCGAATCCCGCCTACACCCAATACGAAGGAGGATCCGGAGGGGTCCATAACTACCAAATGGAGTCATAGGGTTACGAAGATCCAAAGGAGTACGACGAGGAGCTATACTACGACTTCCATAAGGCAAATGGATACTCAACCGCAAAGTGTCGGGAGTTGGGGCGGCAGCTCATAACCAAACTGTCTTAAGGCATTTTGAAAGGCAACGTCAGCCTGTCAGACTTCAAGCTGGAGGAGAAAACTCCTACTAACACCGAACAACATGAGGAGAACCCCAGACGCCAACGTCGCGATGACGATGTTGAAAGTATCAACATGATAATGGGGGGATCGCAGTACTGTGCTGACAATATCCCTGCAATCGAAGAATATCAACGACGCGCTGACGTCTACGCTAATATAACAGCACTTGCAAAACCAAGGCTTTCCAGCGACCCTATCACCTTCGACGAGCAAGAAACTAAGGGTCTCGATCAACCACACAACGATCCTCTGGTAATCAACTTGACTGTTTACGACTTCAACGTCTATGCTTTGGTCTCGCCAACAAGCCCCAACCTATTTGGTTCCATGAACTTCAGTTCACCTACATTAAGATCTAAGTCAATGGGTTCTCCACATTCACCAATCAAAACCCTTTTGGATCCGTAGCTCCAATCTTACCTACACAAATTAAATGGCTTTTCAAAAGCAGCCAGTCGAAGGACAAAGTCTTCAAATCGACAGAAGAAGGGTCCTCTCTGCACATGATGCCTTCTCATCTTCCATGTTAAACAGAAAAGGTCTTCTCCACATAAGAGGTTTTCTCCGCCTGCAAGGCAAAGCCTTCTACGCCTCCGAGCCGAAGCCTTCTCTGCCTGCGAGGCGAAGCCTTCTCCGCCTGCGAGGTAAAGCCTTCTCTGCTTGCGAGGCGAAGCCTTCTCCGCCTGCGAGGCGAAGTCTACTCCATTGAAAAAGCTTTGACAAGCAGAGCACGAAGTCTTAAAATCTTCACAAAAACATGAAGTCTTAAAATCTTCATCATCAGCTTCGACAAGCAGAGCGCGAAGTCTTAAAATCTTTACAAAAATATGAAGTCTTAAAATCTTCTTCATCAGCTTCCACAAGCAGAGCGCGAAGTCTTAAAATCTTTGAAAGCAGAACGCGTACAATGTTATTAACAATAACGGCTCAAGCCTACAACATCACGCTAACAATAACATCATAACTTTAAACAGCAAACATCGACACCTAATGGTCCTTAACTCAATATTATTATCGCAATCTCCCAAGTAACACTAATTTCATGAGACTCGATCTCTTTGGAGATAGCCTCTTTCCATTTATCATCTTGTACAGCCTTGCGGTAATTCTTAGGTTCAACTCCCGCAGTAACCGCTGCTAAGAACACCCGATGGCTGGGAGAAAAAGGCTCATCAGATATGTAATACTCAATATTATAGGGTGAATTACCTGGAACCGTGTCGGAGGAATCTGATGTAGAACTGGAAGGAACTTGGGTGTGGTGTTTATCAGAGCTTTTATCGGGTATGCACTGCGTATTATACATCACGTAATCTTTCAACTTCACCGAAGGTCTCCGGTCACGTTTGTCCTCGACCAAGCTTAGCTACTTGCTCTATTTCTGCCTCTGTTTCTTCCTTTTCTTGTTCTGCTTCGTTACCCGAAACTGGTTCTGATGGGTTTCCAACACCCGGTCCAATGTCAGTTGATCCCGGTTCAATGTCCATATATTTTTGATTGGATTGAACCGGGTTTACCGATACAATTTCTTCTTCTTCGTGCTCTATTTCTGGAAGAGCATAATTGACTTTGATAAAGCTGGAGATTGGAGTCGAATCTTGACAGCGAGGTGACGACTCGACTGCAGCCACTGGTAGCACGTTAGTTTTCTCTTTCGCGTCATCATCAACCACTTAAGGAAATACAGTTTCATCAAAGGAGACGTCCCTTGAAACGAAGAACTTTTTCTTCTCTAGATCATACAGATTCCAACCCCTTTTTCCATATGGATAACCCAAGAATATACACCTCTGACTTCGTTTTCCAAACTTAACTTTGTTGCGCATCTTCCAATGAGCAAAACACAAAAATCCAAATGTTTTGAGTGAGTCATAACTTGGTTTTTCTCCGTGAAGACATTCGTATGGTGTTCGTCTTTGCAGAACGCTTGATGGACTGCGGTTTATGACATGAGCCGCTGCCAGAACACTCTCTCCCCAAAATTTAACAGGTAAATTCGCTTGGAACAACAAGGATCGTGCAACATTAAGAATGTGTATATGCTTTCTCTCCACTCTACCGTTTTGTTGTGGAGTAGCAACACAAGAGATCAACTATCCTTGTTCATTGAAGTACTTGGATAGACACATGAATTTAGTTCAATTGTCACTCCTAATGGACTGTACCGATCTACCAAATTGACATTGAGCTAGAGCACAAAAATTTGGTAACACGGTTCGTACTTCGCTTTTCTCGAGCAATAGGTAAATCCATACAGCTCTAGAATAGTCATCAACGATTGTAAGGAAATACTTTGCTTTGCAGGATGAAGGAGTGCGATAAGGGCCCCAGAGATCAACATGTACCAAATCAAAACTTGTAATTGCTTTATTAGAACTACTAAAGAAAAATTCTCGAGTTTGCTTTAGATTGAAAACAAATCTCAAATCCTCCAAACTTGTCAGATTTATGCTTAACACCAGAATAAAAAGGTAACAATTTCAAAACACCAAAAGAACAATGTCCTAGTTTACGATGCCACAAAATCTGATCTTCAACAACCGTAGTCTTGTGTCCTCGTGCGATTGTAACATATCGATGAAGATAAAGAGAAACACTATCGCGTTCTTCACCGGCTCCAATCAGGATCATCGTAAAATGGTCTCGCAACACACAGTGTATCAGTAAACACAGTAAAACAACTAGTTTGCTTTAACAATTTTGCCACAGACAACAAAGTGCAATTGAGATTAGGCACATAAAGCACATTATCTAGCGATATATATTCCGACAAAACCAAAGAACCAGATTGAGTAGCATATACGTTACTACCATCAGCGAACATCACATGACAAGATGCAATATTGTTTATCTTGACAAGAATCTTCACATCTCATGTCATGTGATGTGAAGCTCCTGTGTCAAGAACTACCTCTCCTGTTTGATTCTTACCATTAAACCAATTTGGTATTGAAGACGGTTTATGTTGCTCCAAAAGTTGAGTGAGAGACACCCATTGTTCAGCAGTAAACGTATGCATTGACGCATTTTGGGCTGCTGAAGCGAACACGGCGTTGGATCATGGTTATCCTCGCCCACGTCCAGTGTACAAACCTCTTCCTCTTGTAGCTGAACCACGACCACCTCCTTGATTTGCACTTTGATTCTTCTCGGTATACCATTCAAGAAATCCTACGATTTGCCAACAATCCTTGCGTTCGTGACCGGTACGACCGTAGTGAGTACAAGTGAAAGTGGAGCGAGAGCGAGCCACTGCTGCTATCTAGCCGTTCATCGTTGGAGCATCCGATTGATTCTCTGTTTTGGCTTGCTCTGTTTTTGTAGCAAAACCGATAACATTCGGCTTAGACTCGTTCCAATCTTCTCTCTTCTCAGACCACCTTCTAATACATGGTGTTTAGGTCGGGTAATGGATCCAAACCTATCAAGTTTGTGCACACATTGCCAAATCTTGAATCATCAAGTCCCATGAGGAACTGGTGAACACGTTCTTCTTCAAACTATTTGTGAATCGCATTAGACGCTCCCCATGTAGAATTTGGTGGTGGTTTGTAACTCACCAATTCGTCCCACTTGGAAGATAACTTCTAATAGTAATTTAGCACGCTCATTCCTTCTTGTTGACAACGTGCAAGCTCGGCCTTCAACTGATGAATATGGACCGAATTTCCAATGGAAAAACGTTTCTTAAGATCTCCCCACAACTTGTGTGCGTCGGAGGTGAATGTTACGGTAGTTCAAATTCGAGGAGAGATCGAAGCTCGAATCCAACCTACAATCAGAAAATTCACTGTATTCTATGATTCCAACCCGGTGCAGTCACTCGCAGGTTTTGCGATCGTCCCGTTAATGAACCCGGACTTACGTTTTTCTCGAAGAGCATTCTCTAGCTTCGTGCACCATTCTGCGTAATTGTCTCCTGTTAACTGAATAGGGCAAATCGCGGTTTCCGGATTATCTGAAGAACTCATATCGTAAGGAGAGATCAAACTTTTCACCTCGGACGTCGTTGTGATGGCTCCGGCTAAACCCGCCATTAATATGGTTGAAACAGCTAGGCAGCTACATAGCTAGACAGCTAAACAGGTATGCAGATAAACAGCTAGGCAGCTAGGTAGCTAGGTAGCTAGGCAGCTAGGCAGCTAGACAGCTAGGTCAGCTAGGTCATCAAAGATTATGGATTAAGCCTTCATAGGCATATCACAAAGGTGATTAGTTATGCCTTCATAGGCAAGTCACAAAGGTGATGAGTTATGCCTTCAAAGGTAAATCACGTATATGATAAGTTTAGTTCTTAGAGAACGTGCGTTACTGGAAACGCGACTGGGATGCTACAGACTTCAGATATACGATCCAAAGCCTGTTTTAGAAGCTAGAGAGAGAGAGATATGTCCAACAGTATGTAAATCGTTACATGGTTCGTTGTGGTTAATCGTGGATGAAGGTACGAAGTTGTCTCTTTGGAACGTCGTATCCTTCTTCTTTGGTCTCAGGAAACTAAACAAAACTTTCGAACCGTAATATCAAATTATGTTTGATTTCGCCTGTAGCTTCGTATGCATCTCTTCTATATGTGTACCAAATAGAAAGACCTTCGGGGTTGATCTGCTACATCGTTTGTGTCATCTAATATAACATGACGAATATGTCTTGAGAGGGGTTTCTAGGTCTTCAATCCAATTCTGGATCCAAGGTGGAGGTAGATTTCTGAATGAATGTCAATATGGAGGTGAATGTCTCCTCTAGGAGAAGAACATCAAGTATTTATACAAGATGTTAAGCCGGTGGAATCAACTCTAAGAGATAAGGAAAATCTCATAAAAGATAAAAGGAAAATATACGTAATTCTAAGTATTTCCTTTTATTCAAGATAACTCTTCCTTTTTCCTTGGATTTACCCAGGTCAGCCACTTATATTCTTAGGCCAAATTATTAATAGGCCCTTGCTAAGATATTCTTCATACTTCTTGATGGAGCTCCGAGTTGGTCCATGATCTAGGTCGGAACATGGTACGGGTGTTAAACCCGGTACCACCACCAGTGTTGAGTTAACTGGGTTTTTTGATGATCATCTTGGTTTACATGCAGTCTTTATCGACACGCCCGTTCCAAAAATGACCACGCTATCGCATAATGACCCACGATTAAGTGTAGTTGGGTTTTTTGAGTGAACATTTCAGTTTACGGCTTTGTAGTCAATAACGCAGCCGTTCCTATAATGAACACTTTGCGATGGTACCAGTGTTATGGTTAACTGGGTTTAGAATGATCATTTCGGATGACGCAGGTGTTACTCCTTGAACACCCCCACTCGATAATGATCATTCGTTTATTTGTATAGTGCGTTGTGTACCTACGGTGCGTGTAATAGTCAGATCTGATTTTGAATGAGTTCATCACTGTGGCCAGCAGTGCTGTAAAGTTTTTTTTTGTTAAGACTTGATTAATCCGTGAAGGATGTAATAGAAATGTGAAAAAATCTTTGATCCTTATTAATCGTAGAGGGTTTTTTATAATAAATGGGAGTATATGAGTATACATACCCACTCCCCTCTTTTTTACGGAGGAGGGCAATTCAACTCATCAGAAGATCAGCTTCCTACGTACCCTTTACAGGGATCAACTCGCCTCATAGTTCAAGATTAAAGTAGCCTTTTAGTGTTCCAGCGACGAGCTTGGGAACAAGTTTTTGTCGGAGGTGTAGTGGTATTCACAATAAGATGCTTCATCGTAGGTGCTTTGTTCTCTGATACACGGGTTGTAGCTTTCCAAATTTACTTGGTAGGTGTGAGCTCCTTCAAAATCACCTTCGTGAAGGGCGGAGCAATAACCAGTGTTGTCCTTTTTGGCAGCATGAGGGTTAGTAGTTTGCGGTGGGTTTGTGTTCTTGGACTTTCCAGTTTTTTGTGACGCACGAATTTCGTCTTTGCTTTTGGCGATGAAGAGCGTTCTGGATGGTTACAGGGCAGTTTACGGTCATTTTCTGAGGAAAATGAGAGGGGCACAATAAGGCCCTTCTTAACGCATCCAACGCGGAGACGTTGCTGATTCATTCCACCTTGGAGAGTACCGCTTTGATTTTTCCATGAAGGTTCGCAGACTCTCGTCTTCTTCTTGCCATATATTCCATAGATCTACGTCGAAGATCCTTTGCTCCAAGAATATTTCATAGTCTTTCACGAACATCTCGGACAGCTTCCTGAAGTCATCGATTGAGTTCTTTTCCAGTCTGTAAAACCATTGGAGGGTAGGTCCCTTGAGGTGTTCGACGAATATCTTGGAGTACCCGACCTCTATTTCTTCATTTCTGAAGTTAGCTCTATCCAACACTACTTTGGATGACAGGAGATGATCCTTATGGTCGGTTTTTTCTTTGTAGGGTTGGATCTTGAGCCATCCAGGGTCACTAATTTTTGTCTTACAAATGCGCCTCTTCGAGCACACGTTCAATTTTGGGAGCCCTATTGATGATGCGGTGTATCTGGGATTGCACCATCCTTAAGTTTGAGGGGGATCGTTCCATCTCTGCTCGCAGCTTCGCCATCTCCTTTTGTTGAGCCTGGTGCTGTGTTTTGCGCTTCTGCTCAAGTCTGTCATGCTCAATACAATAGGGATCTTCCGCCTCAGTGGCGAGGTCATGTGTATGCCTCACATCTGCGCCGCTTCGCTGAGTCTGCGTATGGCTCCTGTCTGTAGGTACGTTACGGATTTCTATGCGAGTTGATCTTGAAGTTGGTGGGTTAACTCGCGTTGCTTCGCCAACTTGTTATGGAGCAGCATCCATTGTTTGCAGTGACGATGGTGGGGGTAGGTCATCTCTGGCTCTTCGTGCAGTGCGCGATGTCGAGAAGCTGATGGCATGTGGCTTAAACCGTCCAACCGATCCTCGTGGTCCTCCCTTCCTGCGTGCTGTCGTGAGAACCCTTAGCTTGCCCTTGAAGGTAATGTCCAGCTTGTTCTGCTTTTCTGACTTCTTGAGGAGTGTCTTCAGCATGTCCTTCACCTCTTCAATAGCTGTTGGAGCTGTTGCAGCGGTATCCACGTCAAGGTGCGATGCTGAGGAGCTCTTGTTGCTACTAGTCATCGTGTTGGGTCAGATGCCTTTAGTTATTCCTAAGTCTCAGAGAATTCTCCTTCCCTTTAGTCGGCGCCAAACTTTGGGGGTCAAACTTGCACAGGTAAATTTGTCAAGGGTTGTAAAGGAGATAGAGATTTCTAGTAAGCAGAGTCACTTAGCGCAAGACATATGTATAAAAAGAGTTCTCTTTATTGCTGTTATGGCTTAAGCGTTATTACAAGAGAGTTTCTCTGATAAAAGTTGTGATCCCCTTTCTGGGTGAATATAATGAGCTATATATAGTTCCACTAAGTAACCTAAGTCAACTAATATAATGGGCCTGACCAATTAAAAATATATTAACTTTGCGCCCATATTCTTATTAAACCCGTTTTACATATGGGTTTAATGTCATTTGGTCCTAGATTTCAACTAGGCCTTTGTAGGCTTATTCCGATTATGTCGCTGTGAAGCTGAATTAACCTTGTCGTTATATCGATCTCATAGGGGTGAAATCCGACCCCTACAGTCGATCAACACACTCTCATGGTATCGATCCACACACCCACCAAATTTCCACAGTTTGTTTCACGGACGTTACAACAATCTTGATCCAAAAATGAGAAATTACACATACATTTGCATCACTTCAATTTCAATACAACAATAAAAACTCACCAAATAGTTCACAGTTGTATTACTATACTCATACTTCCCAGCTCGTTTCGTAAATACGAAGAGTTTTGCGTGAGAACTCGTCAAAATTGCCAATGCACTAAAAAAAATCCAGCTTAACAAGCAAACAAAAATAAATTTCCATAGTTTTATCCTTTACTTTACGAAGGGATAAAACTTACTTTCGTTTCCAGTTTATCCGTTCACTGGATCCAACACCCCAAGTAGCCATAGCAACTGCCAAATCGAAGCAACAGTGAGAACAAAAGAACTAACAGATTGTGAAAGTGAGAGAAAAATTCTCACCGATATAAAATTTTCCCTCCAAAGTATCATAAACAAATACTAAAACAAAGTATTCATTTCCTTTCAAATCTATTTAACATTTTAACTAATGTCTCCTACGGCTGACATAAGTATAGTTTCGATTAGTGTGTATCATAATTAAAACATAAGTATGCCAATTCTCGTTGTCATATAAATTATAGATACAATAATATATTTCACATGAAGTCTACATTCGCGATCCATATCTAAAATTTGGAAAAATCAAGTAAAAATTTTTTCACCGACAAACTCGTTTTTGACCTTTGTCAAGCACTGGAAACTTCGTATTGCACCGATTACAAAAGAGCTCAACCGTTTATATGCAAGAATTAGAAAAGAATATGAACTTATTAGGGATACTTTTCTAAAACAAAAATTATAGAGTTTTTTGGATGAAATTACAGAGAAAAATGAAGATAATGAGTCTTTGACATCAAATATGTAGCATTTAACAAGGAGGATAATCGGATAGGAAAGCATTTAGAGCTTCAAATTAAAACATTTCGAATGGATAGGAAGGCATCCGAGGAATATTATTAATCTGCAACCTCAAACAGAGGAATGATACATAGAAGAAAGTCCATGCTTTGCCAAAGCATCAGCTTCCACATTAGCTAAACGAGGAATAAAAGAGAAGGAGAGAAATGTGAAATCTACACTTAAACAACGAATGTCATTTAGAATAGGTTTCAACTCGTTGCTCACTCCACTAAGGAGGGTGATCAATGAGAGGGGGTCTGAAAAGCAAAGGAGCTTTCGGGATCCGTAATTGATAGCTGTAATAAGGACAGCTTTAATGCGAGGGCCTCTGCAATTACCGCTGAGTTAACCCTCGTTCCAATTGTTGATTCTTGATAAAGTAACTTCAATTATTGGTCTTTGAAGCCCCAGCCAAAACCGCATCAGCATGTTATAGCATCCCAAGAAGCATCTACAAAGCATTGAACTGCACGTTGCGGTAAGTTTAATTTTTTTGGCACTAAGGCCCAGTCGAGTTGCGAAGCTCACTTAGGCACGACCGACATAGGTGTAAACCGACGTAGGGAAAAAGGAATACGCGATGGTTTAGGAAAATTGACATTATCTTTATGGAAACACTTAGCCGACTTAGGGAGTTATATATATCAATGTACACGCCCTTGTAAAAGGCATCCACAACTTTTATCACAAAAGCATTCACAGCAATAACAAACCCTTTTTTCTCTTTACTCATTGTTGTTCTTCGTAGCTTAACTTAGAAATCTCTCATTCCTTTACGAAACCCTTCCAAATCTAATTGTGCGAGTATTGGCTTCTACAAAGCCTCATTAAACTCAACTATTTCCCGAAATCCCAATCCACCTACCGAGAAAGGAAGCGTTAGTTTATCCCACGATACCCAACTAATCTTTTTTACTCTCGATTTGTCATTCCACCAAAATTGTGTGAGAGCTGATTGGATCCTTTTACGTAGTAACATTGGTAGGTGTGGAGGCTGAAACTCGCACAATTGAATTTGTTCAACGGTTGTGAAAGGGACAGAGAATTCTAGGTTAAGCGAAAAAAACGAAAGATCGAAGAAGAGTTTTTATTGATGTATTCCTTTTGTGAATAAGATTGCGGATCCCCTTTCCAAGGGATGTACATCGATATATAAACTTGACTAGGTCGGTTTAGACCTATTACAAAGAGATAAAGGAAACTATCCTAATTCTCTGGGATTCGAATAATTCCACAGAATCCGGAAGTTTCCATATCTCGCCGATCTCATCTCCTTCTGAAGGCGGTTATCTTCGTGGGTTTCATTTGATGGGCTGGCTTTGTTCTAGACTTGTTGCCCCGATGGTTTTCCTGCGTTTAGCAAATAATCTGCTCTTCAGACTGAACTCTCCTTGGCAAAATGTGGTTGATCTCCTCGGCCAAACAGCTCATCGGCCAAATTTGGCTGCTCGAGCACATTTGGCAGCTCATCCAAATGTGCCTGCTCGGGGAACCAGACAGCTCGTCGGCGAAACTGTGTCCTCCTAGGCAAAACTGGACAGCAGCTCGCTCCAAATTTGCCCTGCAGCTCTCTGTTAGGCGAATTTGGGCAGCTCCTCGGCCAAATGCGCCAGCTAGGCGAATTTAATTAGCTTTGCAACCAAATGTGCCTGCTAAACGAATTTGGTCTCGAAAGACTGCCCTGCGAAAGGATACGTTATCCCCGCAATGTTGTTCTCAAAGCGTCGCAAACACAAAGTCTTGTTATTTCTAACTGTTGTTTTCAGTGGAGGGAATTCCGACCCCATAGTAGCTTAAAGCAAGACATGGCGTATGACTGGAGAGAAGTTATAACCGCTTTGAGCAATACTTATTTACCCGCCAATGAAAGAAACCGAGAAGACATTTATGCTTCTTCTTCTTCCTTATTTCCCACGATCAACTCAAATTGATCACCTCATAATAGCAAGACCCAATAAAATTTAATAATCACAAATCTAATTCAAAATGACACTTAAAAGTCATGGCAATTTCCATGAAGCGAAACCCATAAAAGCATTTGGAGTAGCAAAAGAATAAAATTGCTTATTATTCAGTCACCACACGGATTATATGACTATAATTAAAAATTTGTACCTATCGTGTCTAGGGTTATAGAGGCCAAAGGCGATGTTAACATACCCATATTAAAAGAATAAAGTAGGAAATTAGAATATTTTTTTTGTTTCATTATATAAAATGTCTAAGAGATTTTTTGTCTTAATTTATAAAATGTTTTACTAGTTTAAATATATAAAGTGTAAGGTTATTTGATATTTTTACTTTTTGACTTTGTAGTCTTGTATATCATTGATTGAAATATACTTTTACCAAATTATTAATTACTAGGTGAGAGCCCGCGTTACGCGCGGGTAATTGTATACAACAATTGACTAAGCTTGATAAATATATGTCGGAGGACGTTGAATTTCCGATCCCATTATTTGAACAAGTGATGATGTAGTACATGATGTTTTCTAATTAACGGAAATTAATCGCAGGGCTGTGCATCGATGTTTTAAATTGACACAAGGAGTTTCTTAACGAGGTTCATTTCTTACATCCCCGGGACCACGTCCAAAATAAATCCATTATAGAACAAGAAAGCAATACACAATTGCATACGCATAATCAAACACAACCGTTTTGACTACCGGTCTTTTCTAGAACATGGATCCTAACCTGAGAATCATCATGATCTCTCAGTAATACCAAGAGCCAGATCTTGTTCTTCTGATCTTCTTTGGTGGACGACGCCACACACACATGTGCCTCTCTCAATGAAACCCTAGGCGCGTAAGTGTTTTCGTCTACGTCTCTAGGTATAAATACTCATGTCTCAAGACCCTAATGACTCTTTAAATCACGTGGCCTTCAAGCCCATGAGCGACAAGGCCCACGGCCAATCCTATCAAAAACTGCTTCAGCCTCTGCTTCAGCTCAGTTTCACATGCTTCAGTTCTTCAGTATCTTAGTCCTTTTGTCTCATACTTTGTTCTCATGTTCTAAGATCCCCTCCAAGCTATGTATCTTCATAGTAGCTCCAACTCACATGGCCTAAGCAATCACTTCAAGTCCAGTTCGTTTACCCTTCATAAGTATGTTTGTAACACATCATGTATTACTCTGTACTTGTATTACTCTGTTTGATATAGGAATTGCTTCATTACGCAGCATCTTCAGTCTTGGGTCTAAAACCCGTAGCAATCACACTTTCATCTTTCCTTCTTCCTTAGTTTCTTTTCTCGTTTCTACACAATAAAGAGTTGTTCATCAGATCAATGGCATGCATGCTTACGAATATTTGAATCATTCTTGTCCAAACATAAACATGTTTGTGAGTGAGACTGATCGAAATCTGATTTGGGTCATGGAATGTGAACTATGCTTTATACCTTCTCTCGTTCTTCTGCTTCCTTTTGAGCCTTAAGAACAGCTCTTGATTTTGCCTTCTCCTCTCTCTTTTTAATCCTCTTCATACCCTCTTTCGCTTTGGCTGTCTCCTACAACAGATGCTCCTCCTTTAACTTCGCAGCTTCTTTTTGTTTTCTCTTCTCCTCTTCTTTCTTAATCAACTCCTCTTCCTCTTTGGTTAACTTAGGTGGCTCTTCTTCTTCCTTTGTTTCCGACTTCTCTATCTCCTCTTTTGGAGAAACTAATTCCTTGGCAATTGGTGGAGGCTGGTCTGGCTTAGCGGTCTTTTTAGATTTAGTTGTCTGACTCTTCTGCTCGGCTGGTTTTGCAACAGCCTTACCGTGTTTTTCAACTTTCAAACCATCGTATTTAACGACTTTCTCTTCTTGTGCTGAAACTGGTGGAACAGTCTCATGTTTCTCTGCTCTGTCACTTGAAGTTCTAAGTTTGTCTGTTCTTGGAGCATAACTGATCCGGGGTGGTTAATCATCAGGGCCAAGAGATCGTCCATCTAGAGTTCCTAGTCTTCTATAAGTACTCCTTGTGTTGCATCTTACGTAGTAGCTACGGAACTCATCATCATTGTTTCACTTGTTCATGAAATTCTCCACATGTTTAAAGACGATGATGAGTGCAAAACCGCAATACAGGGATATTAAAACCATTGTAGAAATTTGGCTTGTGCTTATACCTGGCCAGAACAAAGGCTTTGCAAGGCTGCTCTGTCTTTCTTCAAAGTCATTTCACTTGCTGCCCTTGAATCATCTATGTACTTGAAGAAATATTTGTTCTGCAATACGGAAAAATAGTAGAAGTTAAGGATTAATAGAAAAATAGATACAAGAATTTATAAGTTTGTGTCCGGTTCCAGGTGCTCTCTGGGTACCTTTTCTTGTTGTTGTTTCTTCAAATCATGCATGCTCACAAACGCTTCCTCGCGAACAGCATCAGCAGCTCTGAACTTTTCTTGGAGTTTACTCTGTACTTCCCATTCCTCATCACACTTCTTTTTAGCAGCTTTTGTGATTGCTTCAACTTTTGAGAGATCGTTTTTGAGCACGTCTAGTTCCTTCCTCAATACATGTGATTACAAGAAATGTCAAATGATATATAATCTAAATAAGCTATCGAAATCAATTCCGCGAAAGGCTTATTCAAGGTCGTCGAACTATAAATTGACCTAGTAGAAATTGATCATGTAAAACCCAATAGTGTTTGTAATGTTTACGATCTTTACAAGTTAAATGGAAAAAAGACAATAGCAAAAAACCGAGTGGGAAATTCTAAGTTGTCATAAATTTAGTGTTCGTTGAAGATCTTTCTCTCAATGTAGTGGTCTAAACTTTAGACACAAAATAATCACATGAACCAGATTTCATTCAAAGATATAATTTAAAATCATTTGGATCAACGGTCAAAGAGTTATGCTAATTTTCATCAAAATTCTCGGAGTCTATCAAAACCTATACGGCCACCAGCCGAAGCCCCATCACTCTAGCAGTTCTGAGCACATGTCTTGTCTCTATGTGACCCATCGTTTCTAAGTCTAAATTTTCCTAAACCAAAAAAAATCTAAGAAGATCTATAAGTCTTCCTACACCTCTAAATACACATCTTTCTTATATTTTTAGAGACCACACGTACACCACCACGAATTTGATGATCCAAGGATTGCCCACGCGTTGCGAGGGTTTAAAAATTCATTGTAAAATTAGACAATAATTTATAATTTCTTGACTATTTGTGAATTTAATGTTGCATAAATTTGATGATTATCGTGAATAATTATCTACGTTAGAAGACTAAGCATTTGTAGAAAATTAATGGACACATATAATGTTATATGGAAAAAAGGTCATTCATTAATAAAAGTTATAGCATATGGAAGACATTTTTTTGGGACAAATCCCTAACTTGTATGTTTTTATCAATATTCAGTACGGTTCCTTAGATAAAGTGTAATATGCTTTGCTTTTAGTGAGACATATGATCTAAAAAAAATTGGAATGCATTTTTGTAATTGTTTCATGAGACCTTTGAATTGTACTAAGAGAATAATTGCAGCTTGATTGTATTTTTCTTACTTTCTTTATTTATTTTTTGAGATTTTTGTCTTTAGCATCGATCCAGTGGTGAAATGACTCTCTCTTGTCTTCATAATTTCTGGTGGAGTAAAGTTTTTTCCAGAAAAATATTGGTTAAAAAGCGTTACTTTGTCCACCACAAATTATTTTAATTGTATTGGCAAATTGGGGTTAAAAGCTTTGAGGATTTCTAAACAAAAAACAAATATACATTTTTCTAATTAGACTTTAGCATTCTAAAAGGTTTAAAAGTTCTTAATTAATTAGAACTTTGTTTTCTCGCAACCTTTTTTTGTTCATGTTACTTCTAATTAACAAAAGGTTCCAAAAAAATAAAAGTTCGCAATAATACATTTAATTTAGAATCATAATTTTTTGTGGGTTTCAAAAAAAAAAAAAAGATAATGGCTAATATGTATAGTAACTTGTTGGAATTAATTAACATTGAATGATCTATTAAATTGTTTGAATTAATTGTTAAAGTGGTTTTTTTAAAAAATAATTTTTTTAATAAAGAAATTAAAAAGTCAAATGTGAAAAGAATAGGTGACACATGGCAACCTCTCATAACTTGAAATTATGAGAACCTTAAAATATTATATAAGATTGTTTTAGCTTGAGAGAAAATTTTCATCTAGTTTTCATGTGACTTTAAATTTTAATAAAGAATACTTATAAAAAAATCATGTTGCATTAATTACTAAGTTTCTTTTTAATAATGGTTATTTCAAATTAATAAATGTTAAAACTATAGAGTTAGTGTAGAAAAGCTAAAAACATATAGGCTAAAAACACAACACGCTAAATCGAAGATGGGGTTTATTGGTTGTTCTTTTAGTTTTGAAAAAGTTACAAATTGATTAGTAAAATAATATGATTAAAAACTTTGGGATTTCAGGGATACGCATTGATTATACTTCGAATTATTCAGGGTAATCTAGGTGAAAAGTATTCTTTAAAACTGAACATGATAATGAAATATGCATACTCTTGTAGCTATACTTCCTATGCTGAAAATGCACCAAGGATCAACCATCACAGTCCATGACACAAGTAACAAGCATTAAATGATCAAATTCAATTGTTAAATCACGTTTTACAACAAATATGTTTCCTAAATAACGAGGAACACTAATAAAAATTTAATGCATGACACTTTTTTTTGTAATGATTATAAAAATCAGAAATGACAAACAAAAGGAAGTAAATCTTTTAGTACTACTTCTAGTAGAAGAAACCACTAATTAAACATGAAAATTAATTTATGCATGATATCAAAACCTATGTGCTAACAACTCCTATAAAAATTTTCACATTTGTGTTTTTGTCTCCAAGACCTCAATATTCTTAGAGAAACATAAAATGGAGAATACAAAGAAAAAGAAAAAATAAGTGAAGAAGTTCTTAGAGATGCACAAAGAGCGATTATGTCATGGTTGCCTAAGAAATCTTTTATGCGATTCATGTGCGTCTCTAAGAACTGGCCATCTACAATCCGCGAGGAAACATTCAAAGATCTTCACTATGAACGATCAAATACAAGGCATTGAGCGTTTTTCGTGTTCTATCGAAATGATTTCCACCCAACAAATTTTGTTTTTTACCTCCATCTTTCTTGTTATGAAGAAGAGAAATCATTGTTGTCTTCTGGTCAACAACATATGCGTATAACTAACGAATATCCATACGTGAGATTTCTTCACCAATCCGAGGTTTGATTTGTCTTTAGTCAGGAACTAAGGTGGTGATTTGCAATCCGGATACTCAAAAGTTTGTGACTTTACCAGAGCCTGATGTAATCGGGTACGCAGCAGATTTAAGAAGCTCTTTGGATACGATGAAGATTTGGATGTCTTCAAGGTTTTGGGTACGAGTGGTCTACATTGTGGAACTAGAGACTTTCAAGTTTACAAGATGGGATTAGGTGAAAAATCTTGGAGATCGATAGTATGCAAGCATCTTCATGCTATAGTTACTAATGCACTGTGTAAAGGAGGAGTTGTCTACTACTGAGCTTGGGACACTCTCAGTCGTAATAAATGTATATTAATGAGCTTCAACGTGAGGTCTGAAAAGTTTACTGTTATTGAATTATAGAAGCGAGAAAAAATTAAATATTCTACAAAAGTAGTGAATTGTAGTAAACTCTTTAGACCTCACGTTGAAGCTCATTAATATACTTTATTACGACTGAGAGTGTCCCAAGCTCCATAGTTAACAACTCCACTTTTACATAGTGCATGAGTAACTATAACATAAACATGCTTGCATACGATCTATCTCCAAGATTCTTCACCTGATCCCATCTTGTAAAATTGAAAGTCTCTAGTGGTAGTGTCGATCGACAGCCCGTCTGATTGGCTGTGTTGAGCCGTTGTTATTTATGTGATGTGTTTAGGTTTGTTTGCCTGAGCGGTACATCGTGCCTGAGTGCGCAGTCGTAGATGGGATGACCGTCTCACTGGGTATTTATGATAATACTCACGCATCTCTTTTTGCATGTGATGCAGGTAAAGACAAATTGTGATCATGGAATCACGGCTACGGAGAGGGAGATGATCTAGGGTCTCGTGTTCCGTATTGTTTCAATTATTGTTTTAGAACTGCCGTTCAAGTTGCTGGAACTTATTGAATTGGTTATTGTTGTTGAACTGATTGGTTAGTTATTTAATGGAATTGGTTGTTTGGTTTAAGTTTATTTGTTATCCGCTGTCATTTGCGTTGTGGTTTGCTTGGTTGTTGAGGATAACAGTTATGGGAATGCTAGTCCGAGACAAAGGGATTAGTGTTTTTTTTTAAAACGAGTCTGATCATTTCAGTTTGGTATCAGAGCGATACAGTTTTAGGACGGGCTAGAACTGATAGGATTGTTAATCTAGATCATCTTCCTTCGAGCCTTCAGAGAGATTCCACGGTAAGTGTGTTGTTTGATTGTTTTGGTCTTTCTAGTACTTAGTTGGGTACTTTGATAAGTGCAGTGAGATGGCTAGAGGTACTAGAGTGCATGGGCGTGGAGGCCGAGGCAGAGGTCGTGGACCTGTGGATGAACCAGTCTTGAGTGAGGCTCAAAGTTCCACGCATGGGCCTATGTCAATTTGACATACGTTGCATGATGGTCAGACCGCCAGTGTGGGGGCCGATTTAGGTCTGGTTGGGGCTGGTTTGGGTCCTGTTGAGGCTGGTAGTGCTGGTTGTGTTGGCGCAGTTAGGGGTGCGGTCGCGGCCGCAGGTGTAGCTCAAGCTGGTGATGATCGTTTGGCTGATCTGTTGAGGTAGTTGTTAGAGCGGTTACCGGGTACGGTGCCACTGCAGGCTCCAATGTTGCAACGAGTGGCAGAGGTGCAGCCGAGTGCTGTGGTTGTTGAGGAGGTTCCGTTGTTTATAGGGATGATGGAGCAGATGCAGAGGATCGATACGGGTTCTTTTGCAGGAAGTGCTAAGCCTGAGGAGGCTGATGAAGGGAGGATGAGGTTGGTGTGTAATTTTCGCTCGATCAAGTGTCCAGAAGGATACATGGTTGATTTGGTAGTCCATTATTTGGACGGTGGTGCACATCTTCGTGGAGGGGTGTTGCAGCGAGACGTGCTCGGACGGTGATATCTTGGGCAGACTTTGTGGCAGAGTTTAATGCCAAGTTCTTTCCTCAGGAGGAATTGGATAGGCTCGAGGCGAGGTTCTTGTAGTTAACTCAGGGCGCGATGTCGATTCGAGAGTATGACGTGGAGTTTAACCGACTCTTGGGTTATGCTGGTAGGAGTTTGGAGGATGGGCAGGCTCAGATTAGGAGGTTTTTGAGGGGACTTCGACCGGACTTGAGGACTCGGTGCAGAGCCATCAGGTTTGGGTATAGAGCGGAGTTGGTGGAGATGGTTGCACAGATTGAGGAGGACCTGAGGGAGCAGGTTGCGGTAGTTATCCCTACTGTTCAGCCTAGGAGGCCTCAACAGCAGGTGGAGCAGGTGGGTCTTAGCAAAGGCGGCAAGCCTCCGTAGGGACGGAAGAGGAAGTGGGAGGACACTTCGAGATCGGGTCAGAGTGGCCGAGGATGCTATGGTTGTAGGAGTTTGGACCACAAGAGAGCGAGTTGCCCTAAGTAGAGCGAGGCTCGAGCGGCTCGGACTTGTTATCAGTGTGGAGAGTCGGGGCACTTCAGGTTAAACTGTCCTAAGTTGCAGCAGATGGCAGTGGCAGTTGTACACTCAATGACTCAGTATGGGGCAGTGCAGCCTATGGATCAGATTGCGGCGATGCAGCGTCCGCCGGCTATTACCGCGCAGGGTGAGCCATGCTCGAGGCCAATCACAGGTATTCTCTCAAATTCGGACTTTGTAAATTCGGTAGTGTTGAATTTTTGTGTGTGGTTTGGATTATTTACTTTGTGATAGAAAAGTTAGGTTTCTTAGCACATGAGATTTGTGTAGGGACCTTGTTTGTGGGCGGGTGTGAGTCCCACGTGTTGTTTGATTCTGGAGATTCAAATTGCTTCATTACTTCGGATCATGCTGAGAGGAGTGGTATTCGGAGTGACGCTGGTGAGCGGACTAGACCGGTTATGGTTGTTGGAGGGGAGTTTCTAGCTAGTCATGGCTGGGTGAGAGATGTGGATATTTTGGTGGCTGGTGAGTTAATGCCAGCGGAGTTGGTGATCGGTCCAGTGGAGCCTTATGATGTTATCTTGGGTATGGATTGGTTGAATCGGTACAAAGTTCATTTGGATTGTCACTAGGGTCGAGTTGTGTTCGAGCGTGTTGGTGGTAGGTTGGTTTATCAGGGAGTGAGACCGACTACAGTTAGTCTCGTGATCTCACTTGTCCAGGTTGAGGCGATGATTGAGAGGGGTTGCAAGGCTTACTTAGCCACGATTGTGATGTCGAAGGTTGTTGGTGGGGTTGTTGTGAGAGATATTCGGGTGGTTCGGCATTTCGAGGATGTTTTTCAGTCGTTGCAGGGATTACCGTTGTCTCGGTCTGATCTTTTCACGATTAAGTTAGAGCCCAGAACGACGCCGTTGTCTAGGGCACCTTATCGAATCGCTCCAGCAGAGTTGACAGAACTTAAGAAGCAGTTGGAGGATTTGTTGGATAAGGTTTTATTCGACCGAGAACTTAACCGTGGGGAGCACCTGTGTAGTTTGTGAAGAAGAAGGATGGTAGTTTCTGGTTGTGCATCGATTATCGAGGGCTTAACCGAGTCACTGTGAAGAACAAGTATCCTCTTCCGAGAATTGATGATTTGTTGTATCAGTTGAGAGGGGCTACTTGGTTCTCCAAGATTGACTTGGCATCTGGTTACCACCAAATTCCTATCGATGAGGCAGATGTCAGGAAGAAGGCTTTCAGGACTCGATATGGGCATTTTGAGTTTGTAGTTATGTCATTCGGGTTGACGAATGTATCGGCAACATTTATGAGGTGGATGAACGGAGTTTTCTAGGAGTATCTGGATGAGTTCGTAATTATCTTCATCGATGACATTTTAGTGTATTCGAAGAGTCATGAGGATCATGAGTTACATCTGAGGAGAGTTTTTGAGAAGTTGCGGGAACATAAGCTGTTTGCTAAGTTGAACAAGTGTAGTTTCTGGCAGAGAGAGATGGGATTTCTGGATCACATCGTTTCTGCAGAGGGAGTTTCTGTGGATTTGGCGAAGATTCAGTCTATCCGAGTTTGGCCTAGACCGAGGAATGCTACTGAGATTAGGAGTTTTCTTGGGTTGACAGGTTATTATCGGAGATTTGTCAAAGGTTTTGCGAGTATGGCTCAGTCTATGGCAAAGCTGACAGGGAAGGATGTTCCTTTCGTGTGGTCTGCTGATTGTGAGCTGAGTTTCGCGAAGCTGAAGACGATGTTGACTAGTACACCAGTATTGGCGTTGCCTGAGCCATGTTAGCCTTATGTGGTGTATAAAGATGCTTCAGAAGTTGGTTTGGGTTGTGTGTTGATGCAGTAGGGTAAGGTGATTGCTTACGCTTCGAGGCAGTTGAGGAAGCATGAGGGCAATTATCCTGTTCACGATTTAGAGTTTGCTGCAGTGATCTTTGCGTTGAAGATCTGGAGGTCTTATATGTATGGTGGCAGAGTTCAGGTGTTCATTGATCATCATAATCTGAAGTACATTTTTACTAAGCAAAATTTGAATGTACGACAAAGGTGATGATCGGAGTTGTTGGCTGATTATGACTTGGACATTGTTTACCATCCGAGTAAGGCTAAGACTATGGCAGATGCTCTTAGTCGGAGGCGATATCTCAGAAGCGGGATGTGGAAACTCTTGTGAGCGTGCTAGGTACCTTGAGGTTGTGCGTTACTTCAGAGGAACCGTTGGGATTAGTGGCAGTTGATCAGGCAGATCTTTTAAGCAGGATCCAAGTAGCTAAGGAGAAGGATCATATGTTGGTAGATCTCTCTAAGGTTGCTGGTTCTGAGTATCAGATTTCCGCTAACGGGATTATCTTAGTGGATGGACGAGTCTGTGTGCCTAAGGATGAGGACTTGAGGCAGGAGATTCTGAGGAGGCTCATGGGAGCAAGTTTTTGATTCATCCGGGAGCGACTAAGATGTATCGTGATCTGAAACGGTATTATCATTGGGTCGGGATGAAGAGAGATGTGGCGGATTGGGTTGCAGCTTGCAACGTTTTTCAACTGGTGAAGGCTGAGCATCAGGTTCCGAGTGGGTTATTGCAGAGTTTACCCATTCTAGAGTGGAAGTGGGACATGATTATCATGGATTTCGTGGTAGGATTGCCGGTTTCTCGGATCTATGACGCCATTTGGGTGATAGTTGATCGACTGACTAAGTCAGCATATTTTCTGGCCATTAAGAAGACAGATGGAGCTGAGGTCTTGGCTAAGAAGTATGTGAAAGAGGTTGTGAGGCTGCTTGGTGTGCCAGCGAGCATTGTGTCGGATAGAGATCTGAGGTTTGCTTCGGTGTTCTGGAGAACTTTTCAGGCGGAGATGGGCACTGAGGTGCATATGAGTACAACTAATCATCCTTAGACGAATGGGCAGTCTGAGAGAACGATTCAGACACTTGAGGATCTGTTGAGGATGTGTGTGCTGGATTGGGGTGGTCATTGGGCGGATCACTTGAACTTGGTAGAGTTCGCGTATAATAACAATTTTTAGGTGAGTATTGGTATGGCTCCTTTTGAGGCGTTGTATGGGAGACCATGTCGTACACCGCTATGGTTTACCCAAGTGGGGGAGAGGAGCATTTATGGTGCCAATTTTGTTCAGGAGACGACGGAGAAGATCCGTATTGTGAAGCTGAACATGAAGGAGGCTCAGGATTGGTAGAAGACTTATGCTGAAAGGAGGAGAAAAGAGTTTGGAGTTTGCAGTCGGAGATCGAGTGTATCTCAAGATGGCTATGATGCGGGGTCTGAATAGTTCCATATCCGAGGATAAGCTCAGTACGAGGTACATGGGTCTGGTCTGGGTTGTGGAACGTGTGGGACCAGTTGCTTCTCGGTTGGAGCTGCCTCCGATCATGGAGAAGTTCCATGATGTGTTTCATGTTTCGAAGCTCAAGAGATGTTTGCATGCATCTGAGGAGGTAGTAGTAACGATTCCTGCAGATCTTCAGCCTAATCTGACTGTTGGGATGAGACAGGTTAGAATCCTTGAGAGGAGTATCAAGGTTCTGCGCCGGAAGAGAGTGTCGTTGTTAAGAGTTTTGTGGGACTGTGACGGTGTTCAAGAGGAGACTTGGGAACCAGAGGGGAAGATGAAAACAAAGTTCAGGAAGTGGTTTGAGAAGCAAGCCGAGGAGTGAATTTGTTATTCTTTGTGGTTTCCAGTTTCGGTTTTTGTGTTGTACTCACCGTGTGTAGTGAAGACTGTGGTTGAGGATTATGACATTTTCCAGTTTAATAAGATGAGTATTTCATATGTTTTGACTTCGATAGTCATTTGTTTGTTGTTAGAGAACCTCGAAATGGAAGCTTTATAGTGAGTAGAACTTGCCAGTTTCGGTGGAACTCTAACAGGCATATGTGTTTATGCGTTTAGAGAGTCTTGGAATAAAAGTTTTACTGTGGGTAGAACTGTCTAGTTCCAGAGGGACTCTGCGGGGACATCTGGTGTGATGGATGGTCCAAATGATATGTGATGATCATGTTTGTGATAGTATTCCGGGTTGGGAGTATCATGTTCAAACCTTGGAAGGTAATTCCGGTCAGAGGTGCATTATAGACGTCTATAATTGATTTCATTCGGGGATGTTGTTCCTCGCATAGCTCAGAGAGAGACTGTGGTTCTTTCTTGGAGATGTTGATCTCTGGCAGATCTTTGAGGGATGTTTCTCTCCAAGAAATCGTGGATTTCCTGCATACCGATCGTTCGCCATGACTGCACGGACCGGAGACGTGAGGGTATGGAGATAGTTTTTGGAGATTGTGATATCTAGCAGATCTTTGAGAATTTTGTGTCTCCAGGGGATGTGTGGGTTCCCTGCATACCGAGAGCTTGATGGACTGTATGTTTTGAAGGTTTGAGGGGTATGGAGATAGTTGGTATCAAACACCGTCAGGACTGCGCGGACTGAGGTGAGTTGATACGAGGCACCGAAGGCTTGAGGGTAGACGATCCCGAGAGTTAGAGGGTGTGGTTATGAGCTATGAGAGATCAATGTCTGAGACGGGTCTATATGCATAGGACAGATGTGAGCCTCGAGAGGGTCTGGGAGATGTTGTCTCCGATGTTACTGGCAGGTTGGCCAGGGGGTTAGCCGTGTGGGCTGTGTTTGAGGATTCGAGGACGAATCCAGTTTTAGTGGGGGAGAATTGTGACATCCGTGAACCAATTTTGAGGAAATTGGAGGGTGTGTCGATCGATAGGGGCTAAATTTGTTGGTTTTTTGGTTCGATTTTTAATCGTTCGGTTGGACCGAGTCGGTTTGGGAAACCCTAGAGTTTCGTATATAATCTGTTTTGGCCGTGTTTTGTGAGCAAAACAGCAGAAAAACAGAGTTATATTGTTCCCAAAGTGTTGTGGTTAGGGTTTGAGAGTTCTTTGTGAAAAGAGGTCGATTCTTGTGATTGGAGAGTGGGTTTTCGTGGTTCCCAGTGGTGATCAAGTCTAATCTCGTAGTTGCCTCGTTTTCCATCGTTTTCCATCCGAAAATCCAAGGTGAATGTGTGACCATGGCTTATGGGTTGATGGATCGTTAGGGTTGCTTGGTGATAGGTTTGAACTAGTTGATTGATTTTGTGGTGATTGATTTGAGTATGTGTATGTTGGTTGTTGTTTTGTGATTTTTTTTGTACTGACGCAGAGGAGGAATCGATCCGAGAGGATTATTATCGGTTCCCAGGATTCTGCCAAGGGCATGTCGAATGATACACATGAGGTGTGTCGAATGACAGACCAGTACGATGGCAGTCGAACAACACACATGAGGTGTGTCGAACAACAGCCAGTGCAGAGGATGTCGATCGACACCTAGTGGTAGTGCCGATCGACAACCCGTCTGATTGGCTGTGTTGAGCCGTTGTTGTTTGTATGTTGTGTGTATGTTTGTTTGCCTGAGGGGTTCATCGTGCCTGAGTGCGCAGTCGTAGATGGGATGACCGTCTCACTGGGTATTTATGATAATACTCACGCATCTCTTTTTTCCATGTGATACAGGTAGAGGAAAATAGTGATCGTGGAATCACGGCTACGAAGAGGAAGATGATCTAGGGTCTCGTGTTTCGTGTTTCGTGTTGTTTCAATTATTGTTTTAGAAATGCCGTTTAAGTTGATGGAACTTATTGAATTGGTTATTGTTGTTGAACTGATTGGTTAGTTATTTAATGGAATTGGTTGTTTGGTTTAAGTTTATTTGTTATCCGCTGTCTTTTGCGTTGTGATTTGCTTGGTTGTTGAGGATAACATTTATGAGAATGCTAGTCAGAGACCAAGGGTTACTGTTTTAAAGAAAAAAAACGGGTCGGATCGTTTCATTATATGAATCTGATAGATGACAAAGTGGGACACAAAGGTTTGTTTAATTACGAAACAAGAAATATCTGACACCAAATCATGTTTTTATACGCCCAACTACAAGATCCCATGTAATGCTCCATAGAAGAAGCTTAAAAATTATCATGTGGATTTGTCTGCAAAAACTTAAGCTACTTCATCAATCATAGACTCAGAATAGTCACTTGACAAAGACTAAAGATATCCATATTAATACATTAATTTCTTATCTTCTATTAGTCAGAGAAACCTTATATAATCTTCAAGTAGACCATAATATATACATCTGTAAATACACCTTTGTAGCGAATAGTAAAAGATCTAAAATCTCCTAATTTTGTTGACAAATTCGTTCTTGATGTTTCTAGAGAATCCATCAAGTAATGCCTTTGCTTAAAATATTTACAATCGATTTGAGAACTGATGAAATTCACCAAAAACAACTTGTGTTTTTCCTATTTTTGGTTTAATACGAATGAAAACTGATTATTTAGGGATTTTCATATCTAGCATGTCTATGTTCATGTTAAAAAGAAACAAGTCTATGTTCATGTTAAAAAACATATATATGTGCAACCACTATCTGGTCATATGTTATATTTTTATGAAATTTATTAAAAAATCAATTTTATAAAATTTATTATTATATTGATGAGAGACATATTATAATAATTATATTTACTCTCATAATCATAACGTAGGATTACATATATGTGATGTAACGTAGGAAAAGAATAAGAGAAGCAAGCGGTCTTCAAATAGGTGATGTCATCCTACTCTATTGGATAGGCATCAAATTTCTTTTAATGATGTGAGTCTTCTTTTGTTTATTTTTAAAAATTATCTCTCATTAGTTGTTCATTCCTTACAAATCTATTTAAATAATGACTTTTCTTTTGGTTGACATAATTATTGATAGAAACATGGATCCTAAATTGTTAATAATAAAAACTCTAAAGGAGTTTGATCTTTCCAACCGTGGTATACTATATCTATCAAAGCAAGTATTGGAATTCCGTTACCTAAAAATGACATTCCAGTGAAAATTCAAGATAATGAAAAATCATATTTGGTAAATTTAAAGAAAA
Organism: Arabis alpina; assembly: GCA_900128785.1. Lineage (NCBI taxonomy): Eukaryota > Viridiplantae > Streptophyta > Magnoliopsida > Brassicales > Brassicaceae > Arabis > Arabis alpina. The sequence continues at coordinate 12,358,865 of LT669791.1, forward strand.
AAAATTCTGGTGAATATTATTTTGGATCTGGATGGACAAATTTCATAGAAGCAAGAGGTCTTCGAATTGGTGATGTCATTTAACTCTATTGGAGAGATACTAAATTTGTCTTTACAATGATGTGATTTTTCTTTTGTTTTATTTTTAAAAATTATCTTTCAATCGTTGTTTATTCCGTTCCAATCTATTTAAATAATGTCTTTTCTTTTCGCTGACATAACTATTTCGAATTTGGATGTAACATCTAATATATAGCTATAAATCGATTTATGATTGAGGATATTTTTATTAAGAGTTTATGTTTTTGGTGGAAAAACTGTTGGAGATGTACAATGCTTCAACAACACAACTGAATAAAATCTTCTGCACTTGTGTGAATCTGAGAGAAAAATAATAACTATAATTCAAAACAATAAAGTAAATGAGACAACCTTTTTTTTTAAGTGGAAAACTCATCGATCGGAGGAGTAAAAACAACGGGACCGAAGAGCAACCACGTTCTCCATGTTCCTACTTAACAAATTAAGTGACTCGGGCTCCAAAGAGCAATAGCCAACCCAAGAAAACACAACAACAGAGTAACCGTACGTGAATCTCATTCTCAATCTTAATTTCCATGTGATATAATTAATTGAGTAATCTCTAAATGTATTCAAATGATATGTCATCGGAGTTTCCTATTGATATCTTAACCCAATCAACTTATGAACGTGTACATCTTATTTTTCTTATTATTCAAAGTATTCTACTTCAACAAAAAAAGAACGAGCATTACACTCACTTTTAATATCATTATTCATATTATTATTCGCCCATTGTCTTCTCAAACCACAAATTTGGTGACGTAGCAATTTTTACTAGTTTTGCCCTCAAAATTCTTCTCCTCAAAAACTAGGACGTGAAGCTCCTTCAGATGAACAAGATCTTCCATTTTCTTATGAGATAGCATAATCTCTTATAGCTTCTTTCCTTGCGTATCTCCATCTCAGGTCGTGGTACCCGGTTCAACACCCGTAACCATACCCGACTCATATCCAACTCGACGTGGAGCTTTGAGAAACATCTCGGAAGAATGGGCCAGCGAAGACCCATGAAGACAACTCGGCCCGTTACGGAGCATCGGCCGACCTAGGAAAATACAAGCGAATTGAAGACTTAGCTCGGATAAAAGGAAATACTTAGAATTAGTATTACTTCCTTTTATCATTTAAAAGATTTTCCATTTATCTTTTAGGGTTATTTCGACCGACTTTGTACTTGTATAAATACTTAATGTTTTCCTCCAAAACGAAGACATCTCCTTCAATAGAGAATTCTATACACATCTTTTTACTTGATATTTTCTTTTGTGATTTTGCGTTTAAACCCAGTTCCTCTATTGTTTGGACCGATCTCAGATTATTGCTCAATCCGGTATCACCAAATTGGCGCCAACTAAGGGGACCGATTAGGTTTACTGTGTAACTTTCACGAGAGAAATCCTTTAAAGATGTCTGGAGACGAAATTCTAACTCCACCCGTTACGAATGTAGCCGGCTCGAAAGAGAATCCAACCGATGGAAGCAATCAAGGGGCGTTAAAAAACTCAGAAAACAGGGTCCTACCCCGGAAGTTCTTACTCCAGAGAAGGATCAACAAATGGAGGTCTGATCAGAGAAATCGAACCCCCAAATAATCTGGATTCAATATACGGAACTTATTGTTCCTCTACGCTTCGTGAAGGTTCAAAGGAACCGTTTCCAAATTGGTTCTAGCAGACACTGCCGCGATCGATGCGCTTCAGAAAGCGTTGCTCTTGAAGAGTCCGTTCCAAAACGAATTGACTGTTAACCGACCCGCTACCTTGGAAGACGCCTTGCACAAAGCATCGAGCTTTATGGAGTTAAAAGAGGATCAGTTGGAGGTCAAGGAGAGTGATAGACCAAGCCGTGGTAAAAAGGGATAGAGTTTCCAAATCAGTGAAGACGCTGAAAAACCCGCGCATAAAACAAAGAATGTAACAATTTTGTAAGATCGATACAACAAGACGAAAGGAAGGCCAAGACTGCCAAGAAGTGGCCAGAACCGGCCAAGAAAGACCATTTCGTTACATTCGATGAGCAGGATACTAAGGGCTTGGATCGATCCCTTAATGATCCTCTGGTAATTCAACTCGTTATCAACGATTGCGAAGTAGGTCATATAATGATTGATACCATAAGTTCGGTAGATCTCATCTATCAAAATACCCTCGAGAGGATGGGAGTACTCATGAAGACATAAAGTTCGGGAACAGACCACTCACTGGTTTGGCCAATGGTACCACCTCGACGGTCGGTACAATCAAGCTTCCTGTTTACGTGGCCGGAGTTACTCACTTCGTGAAATTCGTCATTGTAGATACACCTTTAGTCTAGAATGCGATCTTGTAAATACCATTGCTTTACGCCATGAAAGCGGTGGCATCAACCTATCAACAATGTGTCAAGTTTCCTACTGATAGCGGAACATACACAATCAAGGGCAACCAAACGGAGGGTCGCAATTGCTTTTCCATCAAAAAGAAGAATCGGCTCAAAGCCGAGTCCAAAGGTCGGACAAAAAATGATGAGGTCGACGTTCCAAAGGAAAAGGAAGTTAAGAAAGCCAAAGCCATGACGGAGAGTCGAGTATGATAGCCGATCTTATTACTACATATCGCAAAAAAAAAAAAACTAGTCGCTATACACGAGCCCATACAAATGTATGAACTACGAGTGACTTGATTCCTCATTGAGGATACGTAGGCAGCTCTTTGCAAAAGCGCAGTCACACCCTTAATAAAAACTTTAAGTTTTTAAAGAAAATAATTTTTTTCTGATTAATCCGACCTTAAAAAGTCGGACGGATGCAAGAACGCATGCCCTTACCAAATCCAAACTGATGCAAGAACGCATGCCCTTACCAAATCCGAACTTACCTTGTTCGGACTATGATTACTCACGTTGGTGCCCTGGCCAAGTATCCGACATTCAACGCACTTCTCATAAGTGCCATGGTGAAATAATCCCCAAACTCTAATAAGTCGGAGCCAAGTCCGCACCACGCACTTAGGACAACCAAGTAAATTACACGCCGGCTCTCGATCGCATACTGAAGTTTCGTTCTAAGGCAAATTTTCAGCTAAGCCAAAGCATTACTCCTTTGCACTCTCAGACCCGAAACCGAACCCGCCTCGTACCTAAGTGCAGATTCTAAGAACCAATACCGAGCTGGTAAGCAGCAGAGTCTTAGAGGAATCTTACTTCAAATAAGCCGAATTACATAGTTAGCATCCATTAAAGAGTCTTCTGAAATTAATCTTAGTGTTTAAAGCCGAGTTTCGTAGCTCACAATCAGTTAAGGGTTCGTACGAAAGCATCCCTAAATTGCAAAGAATAAGCCAAACTCCATAAACCTTGCCATCACTTAAGCTTATTTAGAGTAGAAGTTTGAGGCCCAATCGAAGAATAGAAGTTCGAAGATCGACAGTCTATCAGGATTGGGAAGGTTAACTCCAACGCCACCGATAAGCGATATCAATGTTGCTTTGTGATGGGGAGCCGCATTTTAAAAACGCATGACCGGATCCACATCAGAGAATGTCCACTGGCATTTGAGAGAAGGAGCACGAGGAGGAGGAATCTAAGAAACATTAAGAGATGTTTGAACAGCTCGACACACCTTTAGTCTAGAATGCGATCTTGTAAACACCATTGCTTTACGCCATGAAAGCGGTGGCATCAACCTATCAACAATGTGTCAAGTTTCCTACTGATAGCGGAACATACACAATCAAGGGCAACCAAACGGAGGCTCGCAATTGCTTTTCCATCGAAAAGAAGAATCGGCTCAAAGCCGAGTCCAAAGGTCGGACAAAAAATGATGAGGTCGACATTCCAAAGGAAAAGGAAGTTAAGAAAGCCCAAGCCATGACGGAGAGTCGAGTATGATAGCCGATCTTATTACTTTAGATCGCAAAAAAAAGAAAAACTAGTCGTTATACACGAGCCCATACAAATGTATGAACTACGAGTGACTTGATTCCTCCTTGAGGATACGTAGGCACCTCTTTGCAAAAGCGCAGTCACACCCTTAATAAAAACTTTAAGTTCTTAAAGAAAATAATTTTTTTCTGATTAATCCGACTTTAAAAAGTCGGACGGATGCAAGAACGCATGCCCTTACCAAATCCAAACTTACCTTGTTTGTACTATGATTACTCACGTTGGTGCCCTGGACAAGTATCCGACATTCAACGCGCTTCTCATAAGTGCCGTGGTGAAATAATCCACAAACTCTAATAAGTCGGAGTCAGGTCCGCACCTCGTACTTAGGACAACCAAGTAAATTACACGCCGGCTCTCGATCGCATACTGAAGTGTCGTCCTAAGGCAAAATTTGAGCTAAGCCAAAGCATTACTCCTTTGTACTCTCAGACCCGAAACCGAACCCGCCTCGTACCTAAGTGCAGATTCTAAGAACCAATACCGAGCTGGTAAGCAGCAGTGTCTTAGAGGAATCTTACTTCAAATAAGCCGAATTACATAGTTAGCATCCATTAAAGAGTCTTCTGAAAGTAATCTTAGTGTTTAAAGCCGAGTTTCGTAACTCACATTCAGTTAAGGGTTCTTACGAAAGCATTCCTAAATTGCAAAGAATAAGCCAAACTCCATAAACCTTGCCATCACTTAAGCTTATTTAGAAGCGAAACATGTTAATACAGTCTAGCCACGCGATTTGCGTTAAAGTATTATGAAATACTTAAAGCCGAACTTCCTAAAGGTCGCAAAAGAAAATTAAAGTATTACGAAATGCTTAAAGCCAACCTTCCTAAAAGTCACAAAAAAATTAGAGTATTATGAAATACTCAAGGCCGACCTTCCTAAACGTCGCAAAAGAAAAATTAAAGTATTACGAAATGCTTAAATCCGACCTTCCTAAAAGTCGCAAAAAAAATTAGAGTATTATGAAATACTCAAGGCCGAACTTCCTAAAGGTCGCAAAAGAAAAATTAAAGTATTAAGAATTACAAAAAGCCGACCTCTACTCAGATCGCAAAAAAAGAGTATAAAAAATACTTAGACCGATCGATCTCCTATGAGATCATCAGGAAAGGAAAATTTCCTAAGTATTTACGAAATACTAAAAAAGCCAATTTTCTAAAAAGAGATTGCAAAAAAGTACTAAATACTTAAAAATAAACCCTCGAAACAAGGCAATGTTTACAAAAGTAAATCAAAATTTATTATAATGGGCACCATGTTCAGAAAGCAACATAAAATAGAATTACGAGCCACATGAGGCTCAAACTTGGTCACCATCTTGATTATCTTGGGGAGAGAGGAACGACCCGTGCTCGTTGATTCCATCCGGAACTTGGGATGCGACATCTCGAGGAAGTCCAGCAGGAGGAGGCGACGGAGTTGGAAACAAAGTATCGTCACCAAGAGGGTCAAAGGATTCGACCTTCGTAAGATACTCTTCCTCCTCTTTGATGTAATTCTCAAGAAGACCAGGAGGGAGTTCATACTCAGCCTCCACCATCTTCTCCAAGTTCATTCGGGCCCTGTGCCTGTAGCAGAGTTGAGCCTTTACCTCTTCTTGAGCGTGAAGAGCAATGAGATACGAACGTATTCGCTCTAAACGAGACGAATGTCTCGCACCACGGGCAGAACCACCGCTTGCGATCTCGTCAGCTCGGCGGCGTGCCTCGTCACGCTCCTTCCTGAGACGATCCTCCATAAAGCGAGTCTCCTCCTGATTAGCTAGAAGCCAAGCTATCTCGGTATAAGCCGCCTCGATATGAACATCTCTCTTCTTCCCTTCATCCTCTAACATATGTCTCTCCTCCTTCAGGGCGCAAGTCTGGTCAAATAAGTCATTGAGACTCTTTTGGTTCTCAGAAGCAGTCGCTTCCCAACTGTCGGCTCTACACATTTGACGACCGAACTCTTGCCATGACGCATCCACATCGGAACGGGACGCAAGAGTCTTGATTTTGTCTTCTCGTCGTTACACTTCCGCTTCATATGAACTAACGATGCAATTGTCAGTATTGATCACCTGCAAGAAGCAAGGGAAAAAGCTATAAATAAAGCTTAGAAGAATCAGATAACCGAGAGAGAAGTAACCTACATTGATGATGTTTGAGGCCCAATCGAAGAATAGAAGTTCGAAGATCGAAAGTCTATCCGGATTGGGAAGGTTAACTCCAACGACACCGATAAGCGATATCAATGTTGCTTTGTGATGGGGAGCCGCATTGCAAAAACGCATGACCGGATCCACATCAGAGAATGTCCACAGGCATTTGCGTCTTCTCTTTCAAAGAGAAAACTCGTACAAAACTTCTGAGGCTAATCTAGGCAACGGAGTGAGAGAAGGAGCACGAGGAGGAGGAATCTGAGAAACATTAAGAGATGTTTGAACAGCTCGACACACCTTTAGTCTAGAATGCAATCTTGTAAACACCATTGCTTTACGCCATGAAACCGGTGGTATCAACCTATCAACAATGTGTCAAGTTTCCTACTGATAGCGGAACATACACAATCAAGGGCAACCAAACGGAGGCTCGCAATTGCTTTTCCATCGAAAAGAAGAATCGGCTCAAAGCCGAGTCCAAAGGTCGGACAAAAAATGATGAGGTCGACGTTCCAAAGGAAAAGGAAGTTAAGAAAGCCCAAGCCATGACGGAGAGTCGAGTATGATAGCCGATCTTATTACTTTAGATCGCAAAAAAAAAAATAGTCGTTATACACGAGCCCATACAAATGTATGAACTACGAGTGACTTGATTCCTCCTTGAGGATACGTAGGCAGCTCTTTGCAAAAGCGCAGTCACACCCTTAATAAAAACTTTAAGTTTTTAAAGAAAATAAATTTTTTCTGATTAATTCGACTTTAAAAAGTCGGACGGATGCAAGAACGCATGCCCTTACCAAATCCAAACTTACCTTGTTTGGACTATGCCCAAATCCAAACGCATGCCCTCACGTTGGTGCCCTGGCCAAGTATCCGACATTCAACGCACTTCTCATAAGTGCCATGGTGAAATAATCCCCAAACTCTAATAAGTCGGAGCCAAGTCCGCACCACGCACTTAGGACAACCAAGTAAATTACACGCCGGCTCTCGATCGCATACTGAAGTTTCGTTCTAAGGCAAATTTTCAGCTAAGCCAAAGCATTACTCCTTTGCACTCTCAGACCCGAAACCGAACCCGCCTCGTACCTAAGTGCAGATTCTAAGAACCAATACCGAGCTGGTAAGCAGCAGAGTCTTAGAGGAATCTTACTTCAAATAAGCCGAATTACATAGTTAGCATCCATTAAAGAGTCTTCTGAAATTAATCTTAGTGTTTAAAGCCGAGTTTCGTAGCTCACAATCAGTTAAGGGTTCGTACGAAAGCATCCCTAAATTGCAAAGAATAAGCCAAACTCCATAAACCTTGCCATCACTTAAGCTTATTTAGAGTAGAAGTTTGAGGCCCAATCGAAGAATAGAAGTTCGAAGATCGACAGTCTATCAGGATTGGGAAGGTTAACTCCAACGCCACCGATAAGCGATATCAATGTTGCTTTGTGATGGGGAGCCGCATTTTAAAAACGCATGACCGGATCCACATCAGAGAATGTCCACTGGCATTTGAGAGAAGGAGCACGAGGAGGAGGAATCTAAGAAACATTAAGAGATGTTTGAACAGCTCGACACACCTTTAGTCTAGAATGCGATCTTGTAAACACCATTGCTTTACGCCATGAAAGCGGTGGCATCAACCTATCAACAATGTGTCAAGTTTCCTACTGATAGCGGAACATACACAATCAAGGGCAACCAAACGGAGGCTCGCAATTGCTTTTCCATCGAAAAGAAGAATCGGCTCAAAGCCGAGTCCAAAGGTCGGACAAAAAATGATGAGGTCGACATTCCAAAGGAAAAGGAAGTTAAGAAAGCCCAAGCCATGACGGAGAGTCGAGTATGATAGCCGATCTTATTACTTTAGATCGCAAAAAAAAGAAAAACTAGTCGTTATACACGAGCCCATACAAATGTATGAACTACGAGTGACTTGATTCCTCCTTGAGGATACGTAGGCACCTCTTTGCAAAAGCGCAGTCACACCCTTAATAAAAACTTTAAGTTCTTAAAGAAAATAATTTTTTTCTGATTAATCCGACTTTAAAAAGTCGGACGGATGCAAGAACGCATGCCCTTACCAAATCCAAACTTACCTTGTTTGTACTATGATTACTCACGTTGGTGCCCTGGACAAGTATCCGACATTCAACGCGCTTCTCATAAGTGCCGTGGTGAAATAATCCACAAACTCTAATAAGTCGGAGTCAGGTCCGCACCTCGTACTTAGGACAACCAAGTAAATTACACGCCGGCTCTCGATCGCATACTGAAGTGTCGTCCTAAGGCAAAATTTGAGCTAAGCCAAAGCATTACTCCTTTGTACTCTCAGACCCGAAACCGAACCCGCCTCGTACCTAAGTGCAGATTCTAAGAACCAATACCGAGCTGGTAAGCAGCAGTGTCTTAGAGGAATCTTACTTCAAATAAGCCGAATTACATAGTTAGCATCCATTAAAGAGTCTTCTGAAAGTAATCTTAGTGTTTAAAGCCGAGTTTCGTAACTCACATTCAGTTAAGGGTTCTTACGAAAGCATTCCTAAATTGCAAAGAATAAGCCAAACTCCATAAACCTTGCCATCACTTAAGCTTATTTAGAAGCGAAACATGTTAATACAGTCTAGCCACGCGATTTGCGTTAAAGTATTATGAAATACTTAAAGCCGAACTTCCTAAAGGTCGCAAAAGAAAATTAAAGTATTACGAAATGCTTAAAGCCAACCTTCCTAAAAGTCACAAAAAAATTAGAGTATTATGAAATACTCAAGGCCGACCTTCCTAAACGTCGCAAAAGAAAAATTAAAGTATTACGAAATGCTTAAATCCGACCTTCCTAAAAGTCGCAAAAAAAATTAGAGTATTATGAAATACTCAAGGCCGAACTTCCTAAAGGTCGCAAAAAAAAAATTAAAGTATTAAGAATTACAAAAAGCCGACCTCTACTCAGATCGCAAAAAAAGAGTATAAAAAATACTTAGACCGATCGATCTCCTATGAGATCATCAGGAAAGGAAAATTTCCTAAGTATTTACGAAATACTAAAAAAGCCAATTTTCTAAAAAGAGATTGCAAAAAAGTACTAAATACTTAAAAATAAACCCTCGAAACAAGGCAATGTTTACAAAAGTAAATCAAAATTTATTATAATGGGCACCATGTTCAGAAAGCAACATAAAATAGAATTACGAGCCACATGAGGCTCAAACTTGGTCACCATCTTGATTATCTTGGGGAGAGAGGAACGACCCGTGCTCGTTGATTCCATCCGGAACTTGGGATGCGACATCTCGAGGAAGTCCAGCAGGAGGAGGCGACGGAGTTGGAAACAAAGTATCGTCACCAAGAGGGTCAAAGGATTCGACCTTCGTAAGATACTCTTCCTCCTCTTTGATGTAATTCTCAAGAAGACCAGGAGGGAGTTCATACTCAGCCTCCACCATCTTCTCCAAGTTCATTCGGGCCCTGTGCCTGTAGCAGAGTTGAGCCTTTACCTCTTCTTGAGCGTGAAGAGCAATGAGATACGAACGTATTCGCTCTAAACGAGACGAATGTCTCGCACCACGGGCAGAACCACCGCTTGCGATCTCGTCAGCTCGGCGGCGTGCCTCGTCACGCTCCTTCCTGAGACGATCCTCCATAAAGCGAGTCTCCTCCTGATTAGCTAGAAGCCAAGCTATCTCGGTATAAGCCGCCTCGATATGAACATCTCTCTTCTTCCCTTCATCCTCTAACATATGTCTCTCCTCCTTCAGGGCGCAAGTCTGGTCAAATAAGTCATTGAGACTCTTTTGGTTCTCAGAAGCAGTCGCTTCCCAACTGTCGGCTCTACACATTTGACGACCGAACTCTTGCCATGACGCATCCACATCGGAACGGGACGCAAGAGTCTTGATTTTGTCTTCTCGTCGTTACACTTCCGCTTCATATGAACTAACGATGCAATTGTCAGTATTGATCACCTGCAAGAAGCAAGGGAAAAAGCTATAAATAAAGCTTAGAAGAATCAGATAACCGAGAGAGAAGTAACCTACATTGATGATGTTTGAGGCCCAATCGAAGAATAGAAGTTCGAAGATCGAAAGTCTATCCGGATTGGGAAGGTTAACTCCAACGACACCGATAAGCGATATCAATGTTGCTTTGTGATGGGGAGCCGCATTGCAAAAACGCATGACCGGATCCACATCAGAGAATGTCCACAGGCATTTGCGTCTTCTCTTTCAAAGAGAAAACTCGTACAAAACTTCTGAGGCTAATCTAGGCAACGGAGTGAGAGAAGGAGCACGAGGAGGAGGAATCTGAGAAACATTAAGAGATGTTTGAACAGCTCGACACACCTTTAGTCTAGAATGCAATCTTGTAAACACCATTGCTTTACGCCATGAAACCGGTGGTATCAACCTATCAACAATGTGTCAAGTTTCCTACTGATAGCGGAACATACACAATCAAGGGCAACCAAACGGAGGCTCGCAATTGCTTTTCCATCGAAAAGAAGAATCGGCTCAAAGCCGAGTCCAAAGGTCGGACAAAAAATGATGAGGTCGACGTTCCAAAGGAAAAGGAAGTTAAGAAAGCCCAAGCCATGACGGAGAGTCGAGTATGATAGCCGATCTTATTACTTTAGATCGCAAAAAAAAAAATAGTCGTTATACACGAGCCCATACAAATGTATGAACTACGAGTGACTTGATTCCTCCTTGAGGATACGTAGGCAGCTCTTTGCAAAAGCGCAGTCACACCCTTAATAAAAACTTTAAGTTTTTAAAGAAAATAAATTTTTTCTGATTAATTCGACTTTAAAAAGTCGGACGGATGCAAGAACGCATGCCCTTACCAAATCCAAACTTACCTTGTTTGGACTATGCCCAAATCCAAACGCATGCCCTCACGTTGGTGCCCTGGCCAAGTATCCGACATTCAACGCACTTCTCATAAGTGCCATGGTGAAATAATCCCCAAACTCTAATAAGTCGGAGCCAGGTCCGTACCTCGCACTTAGGACAACCAAGTAAATTACACGCCGGCTCTCGATCGCATACTGAAGTTTCATTCTAAAGCAAAATTTCTGCTAAGCCAAAGCATTACTCCTTTGCACTCTCAGACCCGAAACCGAACCCGCCTCGTACCTAAGTGCAGATTCTAAGAACCAATACCGAGCTGGTAAGCAGCAGAGTCTTAGAGGAATCTTACTTCAAATAAGCCGAATTACATAGTTAGCATCCATTAAAGAGTCTTCCGAAAGTAATCTTAGTGTTTAAAGCCGAGTTTGGTAACTCACAATCAGTTAAGGGTTCTTACGAAAGCATCCCTAAATTGCAAAGAATAAGCCAAACTCCATAAACCTTGCCATCACTTAAGCTTATTTAGAAGCGAAACATGTTAATACAGTCTAGCCACGCGATTTGCGTTAAAGTATTATGAAATACTTAAAGCCGAACTTCCTAACGGTCGCAAAAGAAAATTAAAGTATTACGAAATGCTTAAAGCCGACCTTCCTAAAAGTCACAAAAAAATTAGAGTTTATGAAATACTCAAGGCCGACCTTCCTAAACGTCGCAAAAGAAAAATTAAAGTATTACGAAATGCTTAAACCCGACCTTCCTAAAAGTCGCAAAAAAAATTAGAGTATTATGAAATACTCAAGGCCGACCTTCCTAAAGGTCGCAAAAGAAAAATTAAAGTATTAAGAAATACAAAAAGCCGACCTCTACTCAGATCGCAAAAAAAGAGTATTAAAAATACTTAGACCGATCGATCTCCTATGAGATCATCAGGAAAGGAAAATTTCCTAAGTATTTACGAAATACTAAAAAAGCCAATTTTCTAAAAAGAGATTGCAAAAAAGTACTAAATACTTAAAAATAAACCTTCGAAAAAAGGCAATGTTTACAAAAGTAAATCAAAACCTATTATAATGGGCACCATGTTCAGAAAGCAACATAAAATAGAATTACGAGCCACATGAGGCTCAAACTTGGTCACCATCTTGATTATCCTGGGGAGAGAGGAACGACCCATGCTCGCTGATTCCATCCGGAACTTGGGATGCGACATCTAGAGGATGTCCAGTAGGAGGAGGCGACGGAGTTGGAAACAAAGTATCGTCACCAAGAGGGTCAAAGGATGCGACCTTGGTAAGATACTCTTCCTCCTCTTTGATGTAATTCTCAAGAAGACCAGGAGGGAGTTCATACTCAGCCTCCACCAACTTCTCCAAGCTCATTCGGGCCCCGTGCCTGTAGCAGAGTTGAGTCTTTACCTCTTCTTGAGCGTGAAGAGCAATGAGATACGAACGTATCCGCTCTAAACGAGACGAATGTCTCGCACCACGGGCAGAACTGCCGCTTGCGATGTCGTCAGCTCGGCGGCGTGCCTCGTCACGCTCCTTCCTGAGATGATCCTCCATAAAGCGAGACTCCTCCTGATTAGCTCAAAGCCAAGCTATCTCGGTATAAGCCGCCTCGAGATGAACATATCTCTTCTTCCCTTCATCCTCTAACATATGTCTCTCCTCCTTCAGGGCGCAAGTTTGGTCAAATAAGTCATTGAGACTCTTTTGGTTCTCAGAAGCAGTCGCTTCCCAACTGTCGGCTCTACACATCTGACGACCGACCTCTTGCCATGACCCATCCACATCGGAACGGGACGCAAGAGTCTTGATTCTGTCTTCTCGTCGTTACACTTCCGCTTCATATGAACTAACGATGCAATTGCCAGTATTGATCACCTGCAAGAAGCAAAAGAAAAAGCTATAAACAAAGCTTAGAAGAATCAGATAACCGAGAGAGAAGTAACCTACATTGACGATGTTTGAGGCCCAATCGAAGAATAGAAGTTCGAAGATCGACAGTCTATCCGGATTGGAAAGGTTAACTCCAACGCCACCGATAAGCGATATCAATGTTACTTTGTGATGGGGAGCCGCATTGCAAAAATGCATGACCGGATCCACATCAGAGAATGTCCACTAGCATTTGCGTCTTCTCTTTGAAAGAGAAAACTCGTACCAAAGTTTTGAGGCTAATCTAGGCAACGGAGTGAGAGAAGGAGCACGAGGAGAAGGAATCTGAGTAACATTAAGAGATGTTTGAACAGCTCGACACGGTGGAATTGCCGCACTATCAGAATTGACAGGAAGAGAAGCAGGAGGTATGACACACACACTTTGACTAACGGGTGCTTCGGACAGAAAGACTTCACAAGTTCCTCCACTCAGGAAGGCTGGAATCCTTTCCGCTTCGAGGTCGGCTTTAGCCTTGGCCGCTATCCTTTTCTTCTCTACCTTCTTATCTATGGGATCAATTTTCCCTTTTCCTTTTAAATGGGAAGCATCGCCAGGACCCTTTTGTTCAGAAAGCTCGTCAGGGCCGACCCCCGAGCTGACGGGCCATCGGCCCTTTGCATATCGACCTCATTGGTTGCAGAAGGTATCTTCTGAGAACCATCCTTAACAGCTTGGGTCTCCTCCTGATTTGGAAGAGTAACGCCCTTAGTCTTATCCTCAGAGTCTTGGATAACTACTATAGCAGACGGATTGTCCGTGACCTCGGCATCCGACCTGTTAGAAACCTCGGAAAGTGTCCTAGATTTCCTAGACCGGATCGGAATAGAGGGAATGGTGAACGCAGGGATTCCGGGAGTGGCACCTCCCATCTCTGCGGCCTAGTATTCGCTATTCTAAGTATCTAAAAACAATAAACATCCAGAGCGATGTCAGATTTTGAAGTCGAAAGAATAAAACCTTTATAACATTAAAGTAACTCGTAGAAAGTTATTACCGAGTTTGTCACGAGCAAGACGGACACGAGTATAAGATAGGTTGTCCCAGTGATGATTCCCATTCCTTATCCTGTTAAGATCTTCTCTAAAAGGCAAATCTGCGAGAGGAGGAGCCGGAGGATGAGGAAATACAAAACAGAATAAAACACGAATGTGTTAGAGAAATTCATCATGAATGCCGAGGCAGTGCATGCATGCAATATTTATGAAAATCTACCCATAGAAATATTCCACCGACTATGATAAGTCATGGTGGTGTCGTGGACGGAGGCATTGTTTATCTTAACAAAAAAGTATCGGTCAAACCACTTGCCGATTTTACTTTTCAATTCGTATGAATTTGCATTCGGCCTTCATGTGTTTGTAAAAACACCCAGAGACTTGACCCTCCTTCATTATGGAAATCTGTTCATATTTTTTGATGGAAAAGTTAACGCCGAGCTCAGCACCAAGCATTAGAAGTGCCACGAGATTGCATGTCCCGGCCATTGTCATATGTGAGTAATAGATGTTTCTATTCTCGCAATACCTTACAAAGGCATAAGGCAAAGGGAACCACAGGAAACAATCGATAAACATCTGCTCATGAAGACAGATGTAACCTGCAGGGCAATCCCATGGACGTTCATGGGACCTGGGGGCAAGGAATTCTAATTCCTCTGACAGACGACATACCCTTCTCATTGAATCCAGTGATTTCTCATCTGATATCGAAGGAGAGATCTTTTAAGTGTCAAACTGAACAACCAGGATCTCTCGGACGATCTGCTCTTGGCCGATCTGTTCGTCTGGATACTGTTCATTGGATCCACCTTCTGTACGATCACTCGTACCAGCAAACGGAGTCAAAGCTTCAAGATTCACACCGGCTTTCTCCGAAGTGTTAGCATAGATTGGTGCAAATCTTGACGACGACGGTTCGATCTCCGTCTTGAAAGCAGAAAGATCAGAATTGACCGGAGGAGTCTTGTGGCCAACATCGAGATTGGCGTTTCTTTCCGGAGTGGAAGAAGATTCGAAAATCTTTGACATGATTGGAACAAAAGATAAACCCTAAAAATGCAGATGAGAAAGGAAAAAGGATGAGAGAGAAGGGAGAAAGAATATTTTACCTTGTTCGAACTATGAATAAATAAATTAAATCCAAGAGTCGAAAGATCCGGCATTTATACTCTAAGGCGCGAAAGTGTAGGGTAATCGTCAAACTTTAGCGGCAGACGCGAGCGAACCAAGACGTCTCTTCAGTGTCCTTTCAAGAAGGAGCGGTCTAGAGCGTACCCCCTGTAAAGGCGAAGCGACGTGTCGAATTAAGATCTGAGTTGGGCAAATTTTCCTCAGCACGTTTTGGCCGAGCTTGCCCACGTAATACTCTCCAAACTCGGGGGGACTAGTTGGTGGTACTGGGTTCAACACCCGTAACCATACCCGACTCATATCCAACTCACCGTGGAGCTTCGAGAAACATGTCAGAAGAATGGGCCAGCGAGGACCCATGAAGACAACTCGGCCCGTTAAGGAGCATCTGCTGACCTTGGCAAATACAAGCGAATTGGAAGACTTACCTCGGATAAAAAGAAATACTTAGAATTAGTATAACTTCCTTTTATCTTTTAGGAGATTTTCCATTTATCTTTTATGGTTATTTCAATTGACTTTGTACTTGTATAAATACTTGATGTATTCCTCCAAAACGAAGACATCTCCTTCAGTAGAGAATTCTATACACATCTTTTTACTTGATCTTTTCTATGTGATTTTACGCTTAACCTAGTTCCTCTATTCTTTGGACCGATCTCGGATTGTTGCTTAATCCGGTATCACCACCAGGAATCTTCTTTGCAGCACCAAAATCCTTCATCTCAAACTCTTTTCCGAGTAGTCATTTTAACTCAAGTATATCATCCATATCTTTCTCAGAAACGAGCATATCATCATTGTACTAGAAGAAGATTATATGAGTATGGTTTTCGAGATACCTCACGTAAACGCAACGATCATACTTGCATCTTTGGTGGCCTGCTTCAAACCATATAAAGATTTCTTAAATCTGCACACTAGCTTCTCCTGTCCTGGTAGCACAAAACCTTCAGGTTGCCCCATATAGATCTCTTCCTCCAAATCTCCATGAAGCAACGCTGTTTTCACATCCATTTGTTGTAAGTGAAAATCCCAACTAGCTACCAACCCCAACACCACTCGTACGGAAGTGTGTCGTCCCGAAAGGGAGAAAATCTCCTCATAGTGAATCCCCTTCTTTTGTGAGTAACCCTTTGCTACTAACCTTGCTTTGTATTTCACTGCTTCCTTCTGAGACCCTCCTGGTTTTACTTTGAAAACCCACTTACAGCCAATTGCTTTCTTGCCCTTTGGTAGAGGTACAAGATCCCAAGTCTGGTATTTCTTTAGACTCTCATTCTCTTTGTAGATGTATCAAAGATAACATCAAAGGCCAAAAAGGTTTCAAGAGCTCAGTGTGGCAATAGGAAGATTGGCAAAGGGATAAGGATGTTGTGTGCGCTCAACAGAGACCAAACAGCATGCTTCACCAACTAAGTGACAAGTGGCACCTTGAGCCTTGCGACGTGCGAGTGCTGTCTGATGCAGAGGAGCAGCTTGCGAAATAATAAGAATTTTTTTGACTTAGCGCAAAAAGGATAAAGTGTGATCATGGGGCGTATCAAGTAACAAGATGGGACAACTGATACAATGTTCTCTGCGACAGAACAGTGTTTGGTCTGCTGGACCTTTACGTGATCTTCTCTAGGGTTTTGGCTTAAAGAAGAGGTGTTATATAAAGAGAAAGTTTTGAGTTACTTTCTCTTTAATTCTTTTGGCGAAAAGAAAACCGTTAAAGAGTGAACACGTATTGTGTGAAGAACTCCCAGAGATCAGAGTGAGTTGAGTGATTCCCTTATGCGTAGAATAGGATCAGTTGTGTAACACGAATATCATGTATAAGATGTCATGAGGTATTGGGTAAACTAGGTAGAGAATTTATTTCCCATTTGAATGAGAGATAGGTTAGATCTCTTTAGCAACGTTGTTGTGTGTAGCGGAGCTACAATCTTGTATTACTGGTTTTAATATAACAAGAAATTATTTTGGATATTGTATATTCTTAGTCTCAGTAGTCTGAACAGGTCTCATACTCTCTAAATTGGTATCATAGCGGATCACCAAACCAAGAACTCTGTGTGTTCGTTAACAGGTGAAGGTTTTGTTATATCGAGTCAACTGTGAAGATAATTGGCGTCAACAAAACAATCTTGCTTAACCCTAACAGTTACGGCTACTGGAAAGTAAGAATTACGCAACACATCTGTGGTCTTGGAGAAGATGCGTAGACTGTTATTAAAGAAGGATGAGTATTGGGGTCAGATCTCACTCTGGTAGAGATCGTCCAGAAAAATGATTAAGTACTTGAGGTGGGCGCACAGTTATTTGGACAAGCTTTGCTCTCAGGACCAGCTCTATTTCCATGACCAGCTCTCCAAAGTGACTGGGACCAGGACTGCATCTTTCCAGGACGACGTCTGTAGTGGTCTGTGAAGCTTAAGAAGACCACTACGATCATTTCACTCCAAGACTGAAGAGTGGGCCGAGCTAGGAAGGCCCACACTGGAAAGATGATAGGTTAAAAACCCAGGACTAACAAGCCGCGCCGACCTCTAGTACAAGATGAGCCTAAATAACGAGCTCTATGATTTGGGCCCATGACGAGGACAAGATCAAGACGTAGGGCGGCCGCCGACTACGCGGAGAGAGAATCTCGGAGATTTAGGGATATTCCCTTATCTCGTAGATTTAGACCTAGGTTGACTAGGACTCGTATAAATAGACTTGTACGCCTCAGAAATGGGAATCCACATTTTTACCCAGAAACCACTTGTAATCATTTGCAAACAGTTCAATAAACAAACTCTCTTGAGATCTTCGCTATGTGTTTCTCATCTCAGAGCTTTCAGACCTAGAATCGTTGACTATTTTAACTATGCAGGTTTCCACCGCCAGAATGAGAACCCCCCATCTCAGCTCTCTGAAGAAGGATTTAAGTTACTCAAACCAAAGGCAACTTCGACAATGGAAGAGAAGAACCTATCTAAATTCAATGTGCGTGCCTTAAACACCATTTTCAGTTCTATTCGTGAAGAGAAGTTCAAGCTCATTTAAGGGTGTAAGTCAGCAAAACAGGCGTGGGATATACTCCAAAACACTCATGAAGGAACTACGATTGTCAACACGACTAGGCTGGATCAACTTGCGTCCAACTTTGAGAATCTCAAGATGGACTCTCAAGAAAGTATTGGTCAATTCAGTTCCAAACTGAGTGCTTTTGCCAATGAAGCTGAAGTCTTGGGGAAGACTTACAAAGATAAGAAATTTTTCAAGAAGCTTTGAGGTGTCTTCATCAAAAGTTCTCAGCACACACCTTGTTGGTATGTTGAAATCTGAAGAAATTGAGGTAGATGAGGATAGACTATCAAAATCCAAGGGCATTGTCTTCTTTGTTGAAGAAGACAGAGACTCGCTGAAAGGAATGAGCTCGAAACTTTGGAAAAGCTCTCAACCTAGTCTCTCAAGGATCAAATTAAGGTTCGTCAAGTCAGTTTCGTGGCAATGAGAAAGGAAACTTCAAGACCTTCAAGACAAACGAAGACATGGATAGAAACCAAAAGGATGTCCAATGCTTTGAATGTGGTGGTAATGGCCACATCAGACCTGATTGCCCCATCATCAAACGAAGAGATCTGAAGTGCTTCGAATAGAAGGGGTGTGGACATACAAAAGCGGAATGTCCTAATATCGTAAAGAAGAAGGAACAGTCATTCGTCAGCTTTGATGAATCGAGTCTGGTGAAGACATTGATGAAACAGAAAAGGAAATGTTGAATTATGTAGCCTTTGTGGCTACCACACAAACGTCTGCTCTTACTTCTGACTCAGAATCTGATAATGAGTGCCCTCAGTTGGATCCAAGAGAAGTTTACAAAGAATTGTATTTTAGTTATATGAAGATACAAGAAGACAATGCAAGACTGGAACAGGATATCTCTGATCTCGAATCAGACATCGAAGAACGAAAATAGGCTATTTTAATAGACCAAGAAGAAGACAACATCATGGAAGTATTCAAGAAAGAGTTTCCAGATTATAACTCGGAAGATCCTGAAGTTCAGATCAAGTACCTACATGAGCTAATCTGTCTTGAGAAACAGAACCGGAAACTTGTGCAACAAGAGATTCGTGAGACATATGAGAAGTTGAGACAATTCAATTATGGTACTTAACAACTTGAGAAGATTTTGACGATAGGAAGGACTGCATCACCGCATTGGGGTCTTGGGTATCCAAGTTTGGCTTCAAGTGGTGAAGGACTTCTCAGTGACTCTCCTGTGTTTGTCAAAGAAAAGGGGCTTCATGTGGTATCACAGGAGAACCAATACAAAGAATACACATCCTCTGCATATGTTTTACCATTTGTGAATTTAAAGGGAATTACTAAGTCCGCTCGAGTAAATGGGAAATCTAAGGTTAGTTTACTGTTCAAACGGTCGACCCCAAACGCAGGAACCAAAGGTTCTTTCCACTGTGGAAAAACAAGACACCAATGGGAAAGGTGTTTTAAGAGAAAGAGGATCATGCAGAAGTTGTGGAATTCAAGGAAATGTTGGGTTGAACCCTTACGTTATAGACACGTCTGGTTCACTAAGGAAGAGCTGTATGGAAAGTCAAGAAACCCTACTAAGGTCACAAAGGTCAAAGCTCATCTGAGTACTGTTGACTTAAGCTTGAAGATAGCTTGAGCCATAAGCTATTCCTAATCCTACCAAGTTATGGAAATCAAAGGAACAAGGAAAAGTGTTATATTTAGGAGTTATCTAATATGTAAGTTTTCCTTTTAAAGATTAGGAATTACCTAGTTACTTCTCTATATAAGGAGATGCCAAGTTGTGGCATAACTTATGAGTTTGAGAAGGAGAGATTGAGAGCTTAAGTTTTGAGTTATTTTCTTAACCATAAATAAAGAGAGTTATTCTTTATTAAATCTTTTGTTCTTAAACTTTGTTGATTCTAGAATTGGCATCAGAGCTTGGTTAGATAATTGAAAAAAATCTTTGATATAGTAGAGAAGATATGGGAGACCTTACCGTAGCAACGACGAAACCTAAAGAAGGAGCAGAGCCTTCTTCTATCATGTGCCCTATGCTCAACACAACGAATTATACGGTGTGGGCTATGAGGATGAAGATAGCACTCAAAGTTCATAAAGTTTGGGAAGCTATAGAGGGTAATACGGTTGAAACGGATGCTGAGAAGAACAACATGGCTATAGCCTTGTTGTTTTAAACAATATCGGAGTCACTAATCTTACAAGTTGGAGAGCTTGATACAACAAAGAAAGTTTGGGAAGCGATTAAGGCTAGACATGTAGGAGCAGAGAGGGTTAAAGAAGCTAGATTACAAACATTGATGGCTGAATTTGATCATATCAAGATGAAGGTGAAACGACCCGACCCGTTTTTTTTTTTTTTTACAATAAACCCTTGGTCTCGGACTAGCATTCCCATAAATGCTATCCTCAACAACCAAGCAAATCACACAGACAAATCATACAACAGCGGATAACCAAATAAATCATTCCATAAAACTAAACCAGTTCAATTCAAATTCCGGTACAATAAACCAACAACCTAGCGGAGTTCTAAAACAGAATATAACAATAAACCACACAGCACAAAACCGAGACCCTAGATCATCTCCCTCTTCGTTGCCATGATTCCACGATCACAATTTGCCTTTACCTGCATCACATGGATAAAAGAGATGCGTGAGTATTATCACAAATACCCAGTGAGACGGTCCTCCCATCTACGACTGCGCACACAGACGCGATGGATCCGCTCAGGCAAACACGCATCAATCAACACCCAAAACAAACACAACAACACGGCTCAACCACAGCCCAACAGGCAGCCTGTCGATCGACACTACCACTAGGTGTCGATCGACACCCCTGTTCAGACCTGTCGATCGACACACCCACGGTGCCTGTCGATCGACAGCTCAATTGGACTCTGTCGATCGACACACCCACGGTGCCTGTCGATCGACAGCTCCACAGGACCCTGTCGATCGACACAACCTCTAGGTGTCGATCGACAGCTCTCGTGTGACCCCTGTCGATCGACGCACATAGGTGCTGTCGATCGACAGGCCGTCGCATATTCATAGGAGATCGATCAATTATCCTCTCGGATCGATTCCTCCTCTGCGATAACACGAAACCTGCACAACAAACACAATCCAACAATCCATACACCACAAAACACACAGAAACAACATCAATCATCACAATCAACCAATTTTAACCTACCACCATACAACCCTAACGAATCCACCAGCCCAGAAAACGGTAGAGCTGAGGCTAGACACGAATCCCCGACAATCTCCACAAGAAATCTCCTCCAAAACTCTCAAGAACGAAACCCTAATTCTCAAAAACTCACAGGAAACAGAGAACTCCTCTCAAACTCTGTCTGCTGCGTTTTTGGGACTTGGTTCGCTCAAATGCGGCCAAAAACCCTTATATACGAAGCCCTAGGGTTTACCCAAACCGGCCCGGTCCAATTGAACGACTTAAATCGAACCAGAAAACCAGCCAATTCGAGCACCTGTCGATCGACAACCACTAGGTATGTCGATCAACAGCCCTTAAGAGCCCTGTCGATCGACAGACCACAAGTGTGTCGATCGACAGCCCCTCCATTTTACAAAAAAAATGGTTCACGGGCGTCACAATTCTCCCCCACTAAAACTGGATTCGTCCTCGAATCCTCTAACACTACCCACCAATCTACCCTGGCCTAACCCGCCAGCAACACCGGAGACTACATCTCCCAGACCTTCCCGAAGTTCACAACCGTCCTATGCACATAGACCCGTCTCAGACATTAATTGCCCATAGCTCATAACCACCATCTAGCTTTGGGATCGTCACCCCTCAGCTCTAGGTGTCTAGTATCAACCCACCTCAGTCCGCGCAGTCCTGACGGTGTTCGATACTCAATCATCTCCACACACCTCAATCCATCAAGACACACAGTCTATCAAGCTCTCGATATGCAGAGATCTGCCAGAGGTCGCAACCTCCCAAACTATCCCCATACCCTCACGATCTCAGTCCGCGCAGTCCTGACGAACGATCGGTATGCGGGGAACCCACTGTCCCCCGGAGAGACGCATCTCTCAAGATCTGCCGGAGACTAATCTCCAAGAAAGACCGAGGTCTAACTCTGAGCTATGCAATCAATTCGTAACGTCTATAATGCACCTCTGACCGGAACTACCTCCTAAGGTCTCACATGATATTCCCCTCCCGGAATACCATCACAATCGTGATCATCACAGATCACCCGGACCATCCCTCACCTCGGATGTCCCTACAGAGTCTCTCCCGGAACTAGACAGTTCTAACCACCGTAAAACTTCTATTCCGAGACTCTCTCTCACACACACACACATAAACCGCTAGAGTCCCTACCGAAACTGGCAAGTTCTATCCGCAATAAAACTTCCATTTCGGGGTTCTCTAACCACAAACACATGACTCTCAAATCAAACACATAAGAAAAACACTTTCTTATTCACTAGAAAAATGTCATAATCATTACAACTTAATGAAAATACAAAAATCCACAACCAAAAACCTCACCACACACGGTGATCACAACACAAAAACTGAAACTGGAAACCACAAAGAAAAACGAATTCACTCTTCTGCTTGCTTCTCGAACCACTTCTTGAACTTCGTTTTCATCTTTACCTCTGGTTCCCAAGTCTCCTCCTGAATACCGTCACAGTCCCACAAGACTCTCAACAACGGCACTCTCTTCCGGCGCAGAACCTTGATACTTCTCTCAAGAATCCTAACCGGCCTCATCCCAGTAGTCAGATTTGGCTGAAGATCCGCAGGAATCGTCACTGCTACCTCCTCAGAAGCATGCAAGCATCTCCTGAGTTTCGAAACGTGAAACACATCATGGAATTTTTCCATAATCGGAGGCAGCTCCAACCGATAAGCAACTGGTCCCACACGCTCCACATCCCGGAACGGACCCATGTACCTCGTACTCAGCTTATCCTCGGATATAGACCTGTTCAGACCCCGCATCATCGCCATCTTGAGATACACTCGATCTCCGACTGCAAACTCCAACTCTTTCCTTCTCCTATCGGCATAACTCTTCTGCCGATCCTGAGCTTCTTTCATGTTCAGCTTCACAACACGGATCTTCTCCGTCGTCTCCTGAACAAAATCAGCCCCAAAGATGCTCCTCTCCCCCACTTGGGTAAAACATAGCGGAGTACGACATGGCCTCCCATACAACGCCTCGAAAGGAGCCATTCCAATACTCGCCTGAAAACTGTTGTTATATGCGAACTCCACCAAACTCAAGTGATCCGCCCAATGACCACCCCAATCTAGCACGCACATCCTCAACAGATCTTCCAGTGTCTGAATCGTCCTTTCGGACTGCCCATCCGTCTGCGGATGATTAGCTGTACTCATGTGCACCTTAGTGCCCATCTCAGCCTGAAAAGCTCTCCAGAACACTGAAGCAAACCTCGGATCTCGATCCGACACAATACTCGCTGGCACTCCATGCAACCTCACAATATCCTTCACATACTTCTTAGCCAAGACCTCCGCTCCGTCTGTCTTCTTAATGGCCAGAAAATGTGCTGACTTAGTCAGACGATCCACAATCACCCAAATCGTGTCATAGGTCCGAGAAACCGGCAACCCTACCACGAAATCCATAGTGATCATGTCCCACTTCCACTCTGGAATACGTAAACTCTGCAATAAGCCACTAGGAACTTGGTGTTCAGCCTTCACTAACTGACACACATTGCACGTTGCAACCCAATCTGCCACATCTCTCTTCATCCCGACCCAATGATAATACCGTTTCAGATCCCGATACATCTTAGTCGCTCCCGGATGAATCGAAAACTTACTCGCATGAGCTTCTCTCAGAATTTCCTGCCTCAAGTCCTCATCTTTAGGAACACAGACTCGTCCATGCACTAAGATAGTCCCGTTAGCAGAAACCTGATATTCGGAACCAGTAGCCTTGGAGAGATCTAACAACACCGGATCCTGCTCCTGAGCTACTCGGATCCTGCTCAATAGATCCGCCTGATCTGCCGCCGCTAACCCCAACGGTTCCTCTGAAGTAACGCATAACCTCAAAGTACTAAGCACACTCACCAAATTCTCCACATCCCGCTCCTGAGATGAATCATACCTCCTCCGACTAAGAGCATCTGCTACAGTGTTAGCCTTACCAGGATGGTAAACAATGTCCAAGTCGTAATCAGCCAACAACTCCGACCATCGCCTCTGTCGTACATTTAAATTCTGCTGAGTAAAAATGTACTTCAGATTATGATGATCAGTGAACACCTGAACTCTGCCACCATACAAGTAAGACCTCCAGATTTTCAACGCGAAGACCACTGCTGCCAACTCTAAGTCATGAACAGGATAATTGCCCTCATGCTTCCTCAACTGCCTCGAAGCATAAGCAATCACCTTACCCTGCTGCATCAGCACACAACCCAAGCCAACTCCCGAAGCATCTATGTACACCACATAAGGCTCACCCGGTTCAGGCAACGCCAATACTGGTGTACTAGTCAACATCGTCTTCAGTTTCGCGAAACTGAACTCACAATCAGCAGACCACACGAAAGGAACATCCTTCCCTGTCAGCTTCGTCATGGACTGAGCCATACTAGCAAAACCTTTGACGAATCTCCGATAATAGCTTGCCAACCCAAGAAAACTCCTGATCTCAGTTGCATTCCTCGGTCTAGGCCACTCTCGGATAGACTGAATCTTCGCCGGATCCACAGAAACTCCTTCTGCAGAAACGATGTGACCCAAAAATCCCATCTCTCTCTGCCAGAAACTGCACTTACTCAACTTCGCAAACAGCTTCTGTTCCCGCAACTTCTCCAGAATTTTTCTCAAATGAACCTCATGTTCCTCCAGACTCTTCGAATAGACCAGAATATCATCGATGAAAATGATTACAAACTCATCCAGATACTCCCGGAAAACTCCGTTCATCAACCTCATAAACGTCGCAGGTGCATTCGTTAACCCGAATGGCATCACTACAAACTCAAAATGCCCATACCGAGTCCTGAAAGCCGTCTTCCGTACATCTGCTTCGTCGATCGGAATTTGGTGGTAACCGGATGCCAAGTCAATCTTAGAAAACCAAGTAGCCCCTCTCAACTGATCTAACAACTCATCAATTCGCGGAAGAGGATACTTGTTCTTCACAGTGACTCGGTTAAGACCTCGATAATCGATGCACAACCGGAAACTACCATCTTTCTTCTTCACAAACAACACCGGTGCTCCCCACGGTGAAGTACTTGGTCGAATAAACCTCTTCTCCAATAAGTCCTCCAACTGCTTCTTCAATTCCGCTAACTCTGCTGGAGCCATTCGGTAAGGCGCCTTAGACAACGGCGTCGTTCCGGGTTCTAACTCAATCGTGAAAGGATCCGACCGAGATGGCGGTAATCCCTGCAATGACTGAAAGACATCTTCGAAATCCCGAGCGACCCGAATATCTCTCACAGCAACCCCACCAACAGCTTCCGGCATTACGATCGTGGCCAAGTAAGCCTCACAACCTCTCTCAATCATCGCCTCAGCTTGGACAAGGGAGATCACGAGACTTCCTGAAGTCGGTCTTACTCCTTGATAAACCAACTTACCACCTTCACGTTCAAATACCACTCGACCCCGGTGACAATCCAGATGGACTCTGTACCGATTCAACCAATCCATACCAAGGATAACATCGTACAGTTCCACCGGACTAATCACTAAGTCAGCTGGCATCAACTCTCCCGCTACCAGAATATCCACCTCCCTCGCCCGGCCATGCGTAGCTAGAAATTCACCTCCAGCAACCATAACCGGTCCAGTCTGCTCACCAGCGTCACTCCGGATACCACTTCTCTCGGCATGGTCCGGAGTAATGAAGCAATTCGATGCTCCAGAATCAGACAACACGTGGGATTCACACCCACCTACAAACAAGGTCCCTACACAATTCCCAAGTGCTAAGCAACCTAACTTTCTACCACAGGCAAACAATCTAACACAAGCACTAAGCATTCTATACTACTGAATTTACAAATTCTGAATTAGAAAGTTACCTGTGATCGGTCTAGAGCTCGGTTCTCCCGGCGCTGCAATAGCCGGCGGACGCTCCATCGCCGCGATCTGATCCAAAGTCTGCACCGTCCCATACTGAGCTACTGGCTGGACCACTGCCACTGCCAACGGCTGCAATTTCGGACAGTTCGGTCTGATGTGCCCCGACTCCCCACACTGATAGCACGTCCGAACTCCTCGAACCTCACTCCGCTTCGGGCAACTCGCCCTCTGGTGGTCTAGACTCCCACAAATGTAACAGCCTCGGCCACTTTGGCCCGATCCCGAAGCACCTTCCCACTTCCTCTTCTGTCCTTGCGCAGGCTTGCCGCCTCTGCCAGGACCTGCCTGCTGCACATGCTGCTGCTGAGGCCTCCGAGGCTGAACAGCTGGAACTACAATCGCAGCCTGCTCCCTCAGATCCTCCTCGATCTGTGCAGCCACCTCTACCAACTCCACTCTGCTCGCGAACCTGATGCCTCTGCACCGAGTCCGCAAATCCGGTCGAAGTCCTCGCAAGAACCTCCGAACCTGAGCCTGCTCATCCTCAAAGCTCCTACCAGCATAACCCAGGAGTCTGTTAAACTCCACGTCATACTCCCGCACCGATCTCGTGCCCTGAGTCAAGTCCAAGAACCTCGCCTCTAAACGATCCAACGCCTCCTGAGGAAAGAACTTAGAGTTGAACTCTGTCACAAAATTTGACCACGCCATCGCAGTCCCAGCCCATCTAGCCGCCACACTCCTCCACCAGAGATGTGCATCACCGTCCAAATAATGGACTGCCAAATCAACCTTGTATCCCTCGGGACACCTAATCGAGCGAAAGTTCCGCTCCACTCTCATCCGCCACTCATCAGCCTCCTCAGGCTTCCCACTACCCGCAAAAGAACCCGTACCGATCCTCTGCATCTGCTCCATCATACGGATATATGACGGAACTTCCTCAGCAACCGCAGCCCTCGGCTGCACCTCTGCCACTCGTGGCACCTCCGGAGCCTGCACTGACACCGCACCCGGTAACCGCTCCAACAACTGACTCAGCAGATCAGCTAGACGGTCATCTCTAGCTTGGGCTATACCCGCGGCCGCAACCGCACCCACAGCTGGACCAACACCACCAGCACCACCAGCCTCAACAGGACCCAAACCAGCCCCTACAGGACCCACACTGGCCCCCACACTGGCAGTCACACTGGCAGTCTGTCCATCATGAACCGACTGCTGACCTGCCGCAGGCCCATGCGCGGAACTCTGAACCTCGCTCACGACTGGTTCCTCAACGAGTCCACGCCCTCGGCCTCGGCACCCACGACCACGCCCTCTAGCTCCTCTAGCCATCTCACTGCACTCACACGCAGACCAGCTAAGAACTAGAAAGACTCAAACACACAATCAACACTTACCGTGGAATCTCTTTAAAGGTTCGAAGGAAGATGATCTAGAACCCCCAAACTCACAGAATTGCAATTTTACCAAATTCAATCCTAGCAGTTCTAGCCCGTCCTAAAACCGTATCGCTCTGATACCAAACTGAAACGACCCGACCCGTTTTTTTTTTTTTTACAATAAACCCTTGGTCTCGGACTAGCATTCCCATAAATGCTATCCTCAACAACCAAGCAAATCACACAGACAAATCATACAACAGCGGATAACCAAATAAATCATTCCATAAAACTAAACCAGTTCAATTCAAATTCCGGTACAATAAACCAACAACCTAGCGGAGTTCTAAAACAGAATATAACAATAAACCACACAGCACAAAACCGAGACCCTAGATCATCTCCCTCTTCGTTGCCATGATTCCACGATCACAATTTGCCTTTACCTGCATCACATGGATAAAAGAGATGCGTGAGTATTATCACAAATACCCAGTGAGACGGTCCTCCCATCTACGACTGCGCACACAGACGCGATGGATCCGCTCAGGCAAACACGCATCAATCAACACCCAAAACAAACACAACAAAACGGCTCAACCACAGCCCAACAGGCAGCCTGTCGATAGACACTACCACTAGGTGTCGATCGACACCCCTGTTCAGACCTGTCGATCGACACACCCACGGTGCCTGTCGATCGACAGCTCAATTGGACTCTGTCGATCGACACACCCACGGTGCCTGTCGATCGACAGCTCCACAGGACCCTGTCGATCGACACAACCTCTAGGTGTCGATCGACAACTCCTCGATCACCTGTCGATCGACACAACCTCTAGGTGTCGATCGACAGCTCTCGTGTGACCCCTGTCGATCGACGCACATAGGTGCTGTCGATCGACAAGCCGTCGCAGATTCATAGGAGATCGATCAATTATCCTCTCGGATCGATTCCTCCTCTGCGATAACACGAAACCTGCACAACAAACACAATCCAACAATCCATACACCACAAAACACACAGAAACAACATCAATCATCACAATCAACCAATTTTAACCTACCACCATACAACCCTAACGAATCCACCGGCCCAGAAAACGGTAGAGCTGAGGCTAGACACGAATCCCCGACAATCTCCACAAGAAATCTCCTCCAAAACTCTCAAGAACGAAACCCTAATTCTCAAAAACTCACAGGAAACAGAGAACTCCTCTCAAACTCTGTCTGCTGCGTTTTTGGGACTTGGTTCGCTCAAATGCGGCCAAAAACCCTTATATACGAAGCCCTAGGGTTTACCCAAACCGGCCCGGTCCAATTGAACGACTTAAATCGAACCAGAAAACCAGCCAATTCGAGCACCTGTCGATCGACAACCACTAGGTATGTCGATCGACAGCCCTTAAGAGCCCTGTCGATCGACAGACCACAAGTGTGTCGATCGACAGCCCCTCCATTTTACAAAAAAAATGGTTCACGGGCGTCACAGAAGGACTCTAACAAAATTGATGACTTTGCTGGAAAATTATCAGAGATATCATCAAAATCAGCTGCCCTAGGAGAGAATATCGAAGAACCAAAGTTGATTAAGAAGTTTCTCAAGAGCCTTCCTCGAAAAAATACATACACATGGTCGCCTCGCTTGAACAAGTGTTAGACCTTAACACTAGAAGCTTCGAAGATATCGTAGGACGTCTAAAAGCCTATGAAGAACGTATATCCGAAGAAGAAGAAAAACCAACTTAAGAAGACAAAAACAAGTTGATGTATGTTAACACGGAGGCTCAATCAACTCAGCCACACCGTGACTACAATGAAGCTTATAGAGGCAAAGGTCGTGGAGGACGCTTCTATAGCAGGGGAAGAGGTCGTGGACGATTTAATGGTGAAAGAGATTTGCCTAAAATAACATGCTATCGATGTGACAAAAACGGCCACTATGCATCAGATTGTCCCGATAGATTGCTTAAGCTCCAAAAGACTTTTGAAAACAAGGATGATGATACAGAAGAGGCTGAAGGATTCATGATGCACGAGGTGGTGTATCTTAATGAAAAGAACATAAAGCCAAAGGATTTTAAAGCATGTTCAGATGGAGATAATGTTTGGTACTTGGACAATGGGGCGAGTAATCATATGACTGGAAATCGCGATTACTTTAAAACAATTGATGAGTCTATCACGGGAAAGGTTAGATTTGGCGATGACTCTCGCATAGATATAAAGGGAAAAGGTTCAATTCTCTTTATCACTAAGAACGGAGAAAGAAGAATCTTAGCCGATGTCTACTTTATACCGGATTTAAAGTCTAACATCATTAGTCTCGAACAAGCCACAAATTCCGGTTGTGACGTTAGGATGAGAGAAGACTACCTTACATTGCATGATAAAGATGGAAATTTGATTACAAAGGCAAGTAGATCAAAGAATCGATTATACAAAGTTCTCATGGAGATAGTCGATTCAAAGTATTTACAACTTATGACACTAAGTGACTCGCCAAAGTGGCATGCAAGGTTAGGACACATCGGATTAGACTCAATGAGATCAATGGTGAAGAAGGAGCTGGTCATCAGAATACCAAATATCACAGTTGAGAAAGAAACGTGCAAATCATGCTTAGTTGGAAAATAAGCAAGACAAGCCTTCCCACAAGCAACTTCTTATCGTGCCAAACATAAACTCGAACTTGTTCATGGGGATCTCTGTGGACCAATTACGCCTTCTACCGCTGCAAGAAAGAGGTATATATTTGTACTTATTGATGATCATTCTCGCTATATGTGGTCGATCCTCTTAAAGGACAAAGGAGAAGCCTTTGAAATATTCAAGAAGTTTAAGGCGTTGGTTGAGCAAGAGATAGGAGTTGTTATCAAAACATTTAAAACATATAGAGGTGGTGAGTTTACATCACAAGAATTTCAATCTTTCTGTGAAGCATCCGGGATACAAAGACATTTAACAGCTCTCTATTCGCCTCAACAAAACGGAGTTGTTGAAAGAAGAAATAGAACTCTTTTGGAGATGACTAAGAGCATTTTGAAGCACATGAAGTTACCAAATTATCTATGGGGAGAAGCGGTACGACATGCTACTTACCTTATAAATAAAGTTACGACTAGATTCTTAGTTTCACAAACCCCATATGAAGTTTCCAAAAACAAGAAGCCTAGCGTTAAGCATTTGCGTGTGTTTGAATGTATCGAATATGCTAAAATACAAACCCCACATCTTAAGAAGTTAGAAGATAGATCAAGAACGCTAGTACATCTTGGAACGGAACCGGAAACAAAAGCTTATAGACTATTTGATCCTACAAGCCGAAAGGTAATAGTGAGTAGGGACGTGGTGTTTGATGAGACTAAGAGTTGGAAGTGGAAAGATTTGGATAAAGAAGTCAATGAACCAGGAGGGTTTAAACTTGTTTTTGGAGAATATGGTAACAATGGTGTAAATGAAGAGGAGAATGACAAAGTCATAGAGGGAAACGAAGAAGAAGATGGTAACGATGAGGTTACTGATGAAGATGATGAACTTCCTCACCAAGAAGAAGAGAACGTTGAGTCACAAGGTCAGAATCAATCCACTTTGAGAAAATCAACAAGGCCAAGTAAGAAACTAAGTTACTTAAAAGATTACATATTATTGGCCGAGCTTGAGTTTGAGCGTCTCTTAGTGATGATTAATGAAGAACCGTGGGATTTTAATGAGGCAAAAGAAGAGAAAGTGTGGAGAGAAGCATGCAAAGAAGAAATCGGATCAATAATCAAGAACAACACATGGGACATAGTTGATCTTCCGGTAGGAGCTAAACCAATTGGATTAAAATGGGTCTTCAAGATCAAACGCAATTCTGATGGAAGCATAAACAAACATAAAGCAAGACTAGTTTCAAAAGGTTATGTACAAAGATATGGTTTATCATTGCTCTAGCAACTTCAAATGATTGGGAAGTACATCACTTAGACGTCAAAACTGCTTTCCTTCACGGTGATTTAAAGGAAGTTATTTATGATACTCAATCGGAGGGATTTGTGACCAAAGGAAGCGAAGACAATGTATATAAGTTGAATAAAGCACTTTATGGTTTGAAACAAGCACATAGAGCTTGGAATGAGAAGTTAAACAAAGTTCTGGAGAATTGAACTTTGTAAAGTGATCAAAAGAACCTTCTCTATATCGGAAGCAAGAAAAGGTTGAATATGTTCCCGGAGATATGCAAAAGGCAGACATTTTGATGAAAGCACTTGGGAGAATCAAGTTTAAGGAGATGAGAGATCTCATTGGGATTCAAGATGTGTCAAAAGAAGATTTCAAGCTTAAAGAGGAGAATGTTGACTTAAGCTTGAAGATAGCTTGAGTCATAAGCTATTCCTAATCCTACCAAGTTATGGAAATCAAAGGAATAATGAAAAGTGTTATATTTAGGAGTTATCTAATATGTAAGTTTTCCTTTTAAGGATTAGGAATTACCTAGTTACTTCTCTATATAAGGAAATGCCAAGTTGTGGCATAACTTATGAGTTTGAGAAGGAGAGATTGAGAGCTTAAGTTTTGAGTTATTTTCTTAAGCATAAATAAAGAGAGTTATTCTTTATTAAATCTTTTGTTCCTAAACTTTGTTGATTCTAGAAGTACTGAGGTAACAAAGGTTGAATATGTGCTGAGTGTTAAGGACACGCAGATTGAAAATGTGGTGAGTACAAAGGATACAGAGAATGCCAACGAAACAACTCAAGAAATGGCACACATGGCCTACATCACATAAGAACCTATCAATAACCCAAGTTGGAATTTTGATAGTGGATGCACAAAACATATGACTAGTGATGCAAACTGTCTCACAAACATCTGCATGTATGTTAGAGGAAATATTTTGTTTAGGGATGGTGACTCATGACAGATCTTAGCAAAAGGCAGCACCGTTGGAGAAGATTTCCCAGAATTGGATGAAGTCTTTCTCGTTGATGGTGTCAAGATGAACCTAATCAGTATTAGTCAACTCTGTTCTGAAGGACTCAAGGTTGTGTTTGATACTACTCACTGTTGGGCGAACAAAGAACATGGAAAGTGTTTGATGATGGGGATTATAAATGAGGACAACTTCTATATGTGGGAAAAACAGACTGCTACACAAAAGGAACATTGTGAAACCTCTGTTGTAGCACATGATCAATCCGAGTCAAAAACTCGTACAGAAACTGCAAATTCCTCACTGTGGTTACGTTATAATCTAATGCATTGGTGAGGGATCAACTAGCTCGACATATCCTCAATCTATACCAACGAAATCTCCAGGTATGAACTCTTTTCCTAACACTCGTTCAACTATTGAAAAAATCTTGTGTATGGACAGTTCAGGAGAAACACAGACGAAAGAGCGTACATATCCTCTGAAAATTTTGGTAACTTGTAGGTTCAAGGTGGACAACAAGAGATTACCTGGAAAACTCTACTCTCAATTATATGTGTTGATACTCATACCTCTGTCAATTGGGTCTGGTATGATCATTCGACGTACTACTCATTTCTAAAGTTTAAACTTCTTAATGAAATGTTAACGCATAAACCACTCATTTTTGTTCAAATTAAGAAAGACTATAGTCATGAAAAGGCAATTTCTGTGATAAAATGCCGTGTTGGAAATCAGGACCTTGAAGTGGTAAAGAAAAATCACCTTGCTGAGATGCACAAATCATGTGTTCTTAGTAAGCACTAATCTCTTTGATGTCAAACAGGTTGGGTGACCCATCCTTGTGATTGGGTGTGGCATGTTGGGTTCTAGTCCTTTGGTCTACAATCACCCCTTAAAAATCAATG
Organism: Arabis alpina; assembly: GCA_900128785.1. Lineage (NCBI taxonomy): Eukaryota > Viridiplantae > Streptophyta > Magnoliopsida > Brassicales > Brassicaceae > Arabis > Arabis alpina. Next base: position 12,392,242 of record LT669791.1, read on the forward strand.
CATATATGAAAGTAAAACAAGATAAAAATGCAATTTAGTAAAGGTCAACAAAAGTTAACGGAAAAGTCAACAAAAGTCAAACTTGAATAACAATAAGATTAAAGCATGGATCTTGAGTAAAGATGATTGATTTAGATTGAAACAAGTTAATATAGTGTTGCACAACAACTAAAGATAGCTAATTTCAAAGGATGAATCCATTTAATCTAGATTAACCCACTTCCATGGTACTAATCCATTCCTTAATCAAAATCTAAGACAAACTTCCATCTTGCTAAAGATTACCTAAGGATCATTAAGGAAATGTTCATATAAGCTTACTAAACCCCTTAGACATTAAATTCCATTGGCTAAGATGAGTAAAGTATGATTAAAGTTCTTCTAGACATTTTCACGAACACCTTCCGGGTATGAAAAGACCATGATCTAGATTTAGGATAACTACTTCCTAATCTAGCATTAAGAGCTCTTTAATCAATGAAATATTAAAGACTAACAACTTACCATCACTTATATAGCTTGAATCAACCTTAATCTTCCCTACCCAAGGTCCATTAAGGAAACTACTCACTAATCATAATCAAAACACAAAAAGCATGAATTAAATGATGCATAATGAAAAGCTTAAAGTAAATAACAAGATTTACCTTTATTAAAACATAAAAGGTGAAAACTTTAACCTCAAATCATCAAAAACACAAAGGTTTTAGGTTTTACACAAAGGATAATAGAAAAGAGGCTAAAGCTTAGAGTTTTTAATCATAAGATGAGTATTTATAGAGAAATAGAAGTGAACCCGGGTCAACCCAGGTCAAACCCGATCAAACAGAAAAGTTGCACCTGGAGAGGCTTTGTGGACCGACGAAGAGAGGACCGACCAAAAAAATCAGGCAGTTGATTTTGGAGCTCGGGACCTCCTATGGATTGACCAGGAGACCGAGTTCTGGCCGATCCATAGGCCTTCTCGATCTTCACTTTCTTGTTCTTGATCCTTCAATCTTGATTCTTCTCTCCACTTGTTACATAAGTGATCTAAAACTCCATTTGTACCTAAAATGGACAAAATATGTTTGCAAATGCAAGAAAACGAGAACTTGGACTCTAGACTCGATACAATCTAAAAGGAACGAATTATGCAACAAAACATGTAAAAACCTAAGCTAAATACCTCAAAATATATCTAAAATGCATGCTAAGAAAGGGTAATTGATGCACTTATCAGTAAGCGTTCATCTTCGTTATAGTAATCCGAAGAGCTTTCCTCAGGGAAAAGGACCTGTTCTCACCGGCAAATGAGAAGAAGGTGGAGACTCTGATGCAGGAGTTCTCCCCACAAGAACCTCCAAATATTCAAAACTGAAGCATGCAAAAACTTCAGTTGCTGAAATCTCTAAGGAATGCGAGAATCCTCCTCCTTCCTTCCTTCTCCGATACGCTGCAAATCGAAAAGTGGTTCAGAATTGTGGCCGGAGATACTTAGAATTCAAACAGAGTTATGTGACTCCCCACAGTGATCTTTTGTCACGGCTGAAGCGGAGGAAAGATACAAGACTATGCTGGCCAAAAATCTTACGAATATGAGAGTCATGCGTCAAGGTTCATCAAATTCCCCGGAAGCGGAAGAACTCATCATCAACTCAGGGCTTCTCTTGACTGTAACAAAGATTGAACCCCTTATGTCCTGAGTTAGTTTGAGAGTTCTGTGCGAATCTGGATGATATGAAGGAAAGAGAGGATGGTTACAACTATGTGTGCGTCAGGGGCTCAATGTATGAATTTACTCCCAAGATCATCAATCAAATGTTTCAACTGCCGGATTACCTGTTTGATCCAGGATCACATAATCCCACACAGTCAGGAGTCTTTCGATGTTGTTGTTGGGTTTCTCTCAAATAATCGTGTCATGCAGTAGAAAGCACTCACTTCTTCTTTGTTAATTCGCCTGAAGTACTTTCTCTACAAGATATGCTGCTACAACTGGTTCCCCTCTGCTAACAGAACTGCAATGTCTAAGGAAAGGGCCTATGTGGTGTATATGGTGGCCAATCAGACACCATTTAACTTTGGTTAAATAGTGTACGATGAGATCAACAAGTGTGCGGGGCTAGCACCTCCTTATCAGATTGAATACCCCAACATCATTGATCAACTCATCCGCTTCCAAAGGATTGCTCCCAGTTTTGACACTGACCAACTTTCTACGCCACCACCGCTTCTTGTAGCAACAAAAGTTCAACCTCAGTCTGGGCTGACTAAAGTCTCTAAAGTGCCTAATTTTGCATATGACTTTGATATACTGATTAAGATGGGGTTGTCTATTCAAGGAGGGGGAAAATATGTCTAATCTGTTCACATCTCACATCATCTACGCCTAATATGTTCATATATTGTTATGTCATACCTTCTTGCTTGTGTTTTTACCTAAGTATGCATCCAAGCAGGGGGAGAATATGGTTTCACCATCAACACAGATGAGAAAGTTGTGGTTAGGACTAAGGGGGAGAAGATAGTGTTGGACCAAACTGAGTTGGCAACACATGACGGGACTGGCACGTCAAAGATGGCTCCAAAGGATGATGGAATTTCTGAAGGCTCCACTACTCCAAAGAAGAACAAGAAGGACAAGGGTGTTGTGGAAGACTATGATGTCTCCTTCTGAGCGTGTTTGTGTGTCTTGACTCTCTGATCTCTTGGATCGAATTCTGTGAACTAAAAAAACTTATTTCTTATTGTGTCCTCTTAGTAGCTTCTAAGTTTGGAACACACGCCTTAGATTGTTATCTGGTTTTCGTGTGAACTTAACTCAATCTCCTACTATCTATGATAAGTATTTTAAGGTTTAGTGTCTGTTTTTGCTTGATTGTGCTTTGTCTCTTCACTGATCTAACCAACATACATGTGGACACAGCTGTGAATCTCACTGAGGTGGTTTCACACTATAGCTATGTCCTGGAATGCTTGTGATAAAGATCTTGGATTTCACCGAGGTGTTTCCACTCTTCGCTTTTGATTGTTATGTGTGTGACAAATCTTGCCAGGTTGCTTGGATTGACATACTCAAGTAAAAAGGGAGAGATTGTAGATGTATCAAAGGCCAAGAAGGTTTCAAGAGCTCTGCGCCGCAATAGGAGGATTGGCCAAGGAACAAGGAAGCTGTGTGCGCTCAACAGAGACCAAAGAGCCTGCTTCACCAACTGAGTGACATGTGGCACCTCGAGCCTTTTGACGTGTGAGTGGCTGTCTAATGTAGAGGAGCAGCTTGCAAAATAATAAGAATTTTTTTGACTTAGCGCAAAAAGGATAAAGTGTGATCATGGGGCGTACCAAGTAACAAGATGTGACAATTGATACAATGTTCTCTGCGACAGAACAGTGTTTGGTCTGCTGGACCTTCACGTGATCTTCTATAGGGTTTTGGCTTAAAGAAGAGGTGTTATATAAAGAGAAAGTTTTGAGTTACTTTCTCTTTAGTTCTCTTGGCGAAAAGAAAACCGTTTGAGAGTGAACTCGTTTTGTGTGAACTCCGAGAGAAACAGAGTGAGTTGAGTGATTCTTTTCTGGGTAGAATAGGATCAGTTGTGTAACACGAATCTCATGTATGAGATGTCGTGAGTTATTGGGTAGACTAGGTAGAGAGTTTATTTCCCATTTGAGTGAGAGATAGGTCAGATCTCTTTAGCAACGTTGTTGTGTGTAGCGGAGCTACAATCTTGTATTAACGGTTTTAATATAAGAAGATTTTTTTTTGGAAAATGTATGTTCTTAGTCTCAGTAGTCTGAAGGTCTCATACTCTCTAAGTATTCTATTGTAGCACCTATCCACCACTCTATTTCTGGGCTAGACATAGCCTCCCGAAAGGTAGACGGATCATCTGAACAAACTGGAAGTGCATATGCAACCATATCTTCAAAACCGTACCTTTCAAGTGGCTTTGAAATCCGTGTTAGTCAGTTTGCAGCAACAATCACCTCTCCATATTGTTTATTACTCTTCTGCCCTTCTTTTGCATCATGCTCATTACTAACTGTTGTTCGTCTCGATTCACTGGACCCCTCTTGAGCTACCTAAGAATCCTCCTGAGCCGCCTCAGAACATGTGTCAGTCTCAATGGTAAGAGGCACCCGTTATGGTCTTGCTTATTGCATCATACTCTCTTCGTCAAACACCACATCTTGACTGATCACCTTTTTCTTAGCCTTAAGATCCTATAACTTGAAGCCTTTCACACCTTTCTCAAGTCTAGAAAGATGCACTTTTTCGACTTAAGAATCTAACTTAGATCCTAATTTTGATCAATTATGGTTAGTTTTACAACAGACAACCTTCCCATATTTTATATATACATCCAATCAACAAACACATATGAATATACAATATATTTCCGGATTAGTTATGGATCTTCCAATGTATCTCAATTTTTAGGAATAAAAATCTCATCTAAGGTTTGTAATAAAAAAAAAAAAGGAAAAAGCGGATGGATTTTCACACACCATCCGATCCAATTCCTTAAAGGTGCCGAGTTGGAACTGTCAAGGGTTGGGGAACCCTGTGACAGTCCAACGACTCCGGACAATACACCGAGAATTGGATCCGGAAATCTTTTTTCTCTCGGAAACAAAGAACAATGATGAAACTGTTCTGAAAAAACTCAAAAGCGTGAAGTACAGTCATCAATTCCTGGTTCCCCCACATGGAAGAGGCGGAGGAGGTTTAGCCCTTCTGTGGAAGCAGGATTTGGAACTGGAAGTGTTGAAGTCCTGTGACAATTTCATAGACACAAAGCTTATATATGAAGGACGACCAATCTACATCACCCTCGTATATGGAGATCCGGATCGTTTAAAAAGAAAGGAGGTATGGGATGGATTACTCCAAAGAAACTCACGCAGAGACAGCCCATGGTTCCTCACCGGTTATTTTAATGATATCACTAGCAACGAGGAAAAAGATGGGGATCTGGAAAGAGCAGAAGGAACTTTTGTAGATTTTAGATCGTTCATGTCGGAGGGAGACCTGTATGATCTTCAATTCTCCGGCAAACCCTTGTCGTGGAGAGGCAACAAATACTGTGAGATGTCGTCTAGACACAACTATGGCGAATAGTACCTGGGCTGAATGCTTCCTATCGGCAAGGAGCGAATACTTGAAATTTGAAGGCTCCGACCATCGCCCAATAGTATCTCACTTCGACCTCACCAGAAAGAAACGGAAGAAGCTTTTCCGGTATGACCGGAGATTCCGACACAGCTCGGAGATCACTAACCTCATCCACTCCACATGGGCCGAGAAAGCTAATTGTAGTGTGGCCCACCGACTGGTGAAATGTAGATGGGCCCTTATAGAGTGGAACAAAGCCCACCAGAACAATAGTAAAGCCCAAATTGAGGCCCTGAAAGAAAAACTGGAATCAGCGATGATGCTTCCGGTGAACGACGGCGAACTCTCAGCTCAAATCAACGACAACTTAAAGAAAGCTTATCTTACAGAAGAAGAGTTCTGGCGGCAGAGAAGTCGCAACCTCTGGCTTAGCCTTGGTGACCGTAACACCGGCTACTTTCATGCTATAACAAAGGGGAGAAAAGCCAGGAACAGTTTTTCCGTTATCGAAGACTACGAGGGAGCCCCAAAATTTGCTGAGGATCAGATAGTAGAGGTAGTAACTTCGTACTTCTCGGAGATATTCACAATCAACGATGTGCCCATGGGACATGTAATCCCTGAGAGGGGAATTCGACAAGGAGACCCCTTGTCTCCTTTTCTCTTCATCCTGTGCAGCGAAGTCCTCTCAGGACCGTGTCACAATGCCCAAGCCTCAGGTCACTTACAAGGCATCAAGGTAGCAACCGGAAGTCCCCTTATCAACCACTTGTTATTCGCAGACGATACGATGTTTTTTCGCAATACAAGTGAAGAGAACACAAGAGCATTAACGGAGATAATGACAAAGTATGGAGAAGCATCTGGACAAGTCATTCATTTCGACAAGTCATCCATCAGTTTCTCCAAGAAAACACCTCCAGAAGTCAGAGAAAGAGTTAAACAAGCTCTGAATATTCACAAGGAGGGAGGACTTGGCAAATACCTGGGATTACCAGAGCATTTTGGCCGCAGGAAATGTGATCTGTTCACAAGTATTGTGGACAAGATTCGTCAAAAAGCCATTAGTTTGTCAACCAGATTCCTTTCTGGAGCTGGTAAATTGGTCCTATTGAAGAGCGTTCTAGCAGCCATGCCATCATACGCAATGACATGTTTCAAATTGCCTGGTTCTTTATGAAAAAGGATACAATAAGCTTTGACCCGTTTCTGGTGGGATACAAAGACTGACAAGAAGGGCATGTGTTGGGTGGCTTGGGATAAACTCACCTAGCACAAGAAGACTGGAGGCTTGGGATTCCGTGATATCCCCTGTTTCAATGATGCTTTACTAGGGAAACTCAGCTGGAGATTAGTGAACAACCCAGATAGCCTTCTGAGCAAAGTGTTACTTGGCAAATACTGCACAAAGGCTAGTTTCCTGGAGTGTCAACCACCGTCTTCAGCGTCACATGGATAGCTAAGCATTTTAGCGGGATGAGATGTCCTCCGTCAGAACCTGGGATGGGTAATTGGGGATGGACAATCAGTGAACATCTGGGATGAGAACTGGTTGTCTACTTCAAGACTCCTGAGACCCTATGGACCTGCAAACTTAGAGGACTCAAGCATTCTAGTCTCAGACCTATTGGTGCCTTCTACCAAGGAATGGGACACCTCCAAAATTCTGAGATACCTACCAGAATGGGAGACGGAAATTCTTAGAATCAAACCAAGCCTGAGCTCTACACCGGATTCCAGAGTGTGGCTCAAAGAGAACTCAAGTACTTACACTACCAAGTCAGGATACTATGTAGCCTTAGAAAAGATGGAACATAGAGAAGTGAATAGCTCATTAGATTGGGTTAGGGATGTTTGGGACCTAAAAGTGTCCCGAAAAATAAAACACTTCATCTGGAGAATTTCTAAAGGAGCTATAGCTGTGGGAGAGAGATTGGCTGAAAGAATTCCGGATGCACACCCTTTCTGTAGACAATGTGGTGAAATTGAATCTGCATGACACCTTCTGTTCCAGTACCCATTTGCAACTCAGGTTTGGGGTCTCTCTCCTTTTTCAGAACCTTTCCCTCTACAGCATAGTGTAACCTTTGAAGAAACCTGGAAATTCATTCACCATAAGGTGAGTATACCACCAGTTGGAGTAGTTAAGGGCCCTCTAGTCCCATGGATATGCTGGAATATCTAGAAAGCAAGGAACAAGTTCTTATTTAAGAATAAGGAAACAACAGCTATTGAGGTGATTACCAAATCAATTTGTGAAGCCAAAGAATTGCAGTCAAAGCAAGAGTGTAAAGCCAACAGTCCAAGTGCTGTAGTGGTAACTCAAGATCCCGATCCACTCCATGTGGAGATTATCTGTCAAACAGACGCAGCCTGGAGAGAGGATTTACTATTAGCCGGCCTAGGCTGGTCCTTCATCCAGCAGAGTGACACGCCTCGATGTAACTTCTCAAAGGTAGCAACACATGTATGTTCCCCTCTAGTGGCAGAGGGTCTTGCAATCCGGGAAGCCCTCCACCGAGGTTTAGAAGAACACATAAGGACAATCACGGTTGAAACCGACTCCTTATAATTGGCTAGAGCAATCAATGAAGGCTCTAGAATCCCCAAACTTCATGGAATTCTACATGATATTTCAAACCTTTCCAAAGAGTTTGAATTCATCTCGTTTAAGTACATTGCAAGAAAGTCTAATCTTGTTGCAGACTCTTTAGCAAAATCAGTTTTATCTGATTATGTAAAAGCTCACATTGAATTTCAATAGAAAGTTTATGGTTGCCCAAAAAAAAAAAAGGTTTGTAATAAAATAATAGTTTTGACTGAACGCTTCAGAACTTGAGATATTAGTTGTTCTTGTGACTTTTTTCAAACTTTGCATCTCTTCGATCTCTTAAAATTGTTTTCATCTGCTCCGGAAGATATTCTTTGCAGTGCATGGATCATTCCGCCGCATCCATACTCTGTTAAATCGATTCTCTCTAATGTTTCTAAACAAAACGTATCCTTCTCCAGACAAAGCGTCTTCTCAATAAAAAGTTATAGATTCATGTTGTAAAATCTCTTTAATTCCGGAAAGGTAGTTTCAGTGCTCCAATTAGTAACCTTTCTCTCCATTGTGTTCATTTAACTTGTTTGGTAAGTCATCATCCTATTGTCCTCGTGCCGATTACTTATGCTGTGCTTTTTTTAATTATACTATTGTTTCTTTGTTTTTAGATCTCTTTTATAATTCTCTGATTGTAGTCGATTTGGACATAATGATTGTTCAACTTGTCACCGACCTTCTATTTGACATTGCCGCGGATGGCAATTTGGTATGTCGTCCCATTTTGGTTTCTTCGATTCTTATTTGATGACTGAACTGTTTTGATTGTAAGAAAATTTACGCCAACGGTTTTTAAGGTTCGGAGTAGATAAAAAGGTTGTGAATAATTGTTTCTCTTCCCCCAAGTAGTTATTTTCTTCAATATTATCGAATCAAACTTCATCTTTGCTTACATCAGCCAGTGATTATATGATCAGTTCTCTAGATTACCGGATCAACCTGTTGATTCCCACAAAATCAAAGACAAAGCCGACTTGATGATAGTGAATGTGGATTCCCTTCACGAAATGAGTTTCGTTGCAAGGAAGCATAACACTTTCTTTGATTCTCTGTTACATAATATTTGAATACGTTAATGACACCTTCTTCCTTACCCCTAACCGTATTTGTTTAGAAAAATTGGAATTTGAATTTTATTCTATCTGAACCATTGCATTTTTTGTCTTTTGGATATAAAATTTAACTGGATCACAATTACACTTGTTGAACATTTGTTTCCTTACATAGACCTCAAGCTACACTGACATAAGCTATAATTTGTGGTGCGTACGTCATAGTCTTGACAATTATATTTCTAAATTTTTGTGTAAAAGTATTCAATTAGAAATGGCATAGAAAAAAGATATGTTTTTTGCGTTGAAAGTATAACATGTTTTAGTTTGATACATTTCAGGTGAAATAGTATGTGGAGAATACACAGATTACACTAATACACAAGTTACCTAATTTAACTGAATAATGGGTCTCTGAAACAGGAGAAGAGAGGGAGGGGCAAAGGACTTTCATCAGAGTTCCTTCGGAGACATCTGATAAAACTGGAACAATACTGAAATGATTGTCCCTCGGTAGGATGATACCTCACACCCAAATTTTGTAGCAATTTGTTTAGTATTGTATAAGATAACTAATTTCACAAGGGACTACTTGATGATCGATTCCAGTGTTGTTGAATTTCTCGTCAAAGCAAAACTTTTATATGAGTTTCGCGTGTTGATTGTTTTGGTTAATCTGAGACTTGTGATATATTTGGCATAGTAAATACTATTTGGTTAAGTAATTACTCTAATGATATTCTTGGTGCTAATGTTACATATATCTTCAATGGATTAACCAATTTGATTAGAGTGTGCTATTAGACATAGGATACTAATAATGAATCAAATCGTTTTTTACTGTCAATATAAATCAAAATGGTTAAAAAGACTCATAATAGGAAAGTAAAAAAAGAAATATTGATCTTTACGAACCGTCCATATGCAATCCTCTTTGTGATAATAAATCCTCTTTGTGATAAAAAAGAAATAGGAGAATAAGTCTTCTTTGTGAGCCTGAATAGGCTGCGTGAAGAGGGCAATCGATGTCCTCAGAAACTATACCTTGCAATTTTTGAGTGTCGAGGAAATAAACTTCTGAACAGACTCCTGGCTTCTAAAATATACCGGTAATATCATGTTACTGTATATATATAAAATTTACAGGACTGATTCCATAAGTAGGGTTTCTTGGTAGGTATGACCGTGTAAGGAAATGGTTTGGTGATATTCCTTGATTTATGGCAGCATTTCATGTTGTATGTCGTTGGAGTTGATTATACAACTAGGAAGCAAAAGCAAGCAAGTTGCACGCTCATTAATTGTTGTTAGTTCTGTTTCTTGAGGGAGAAGAGAATCACGGTCACACTAGCTTCAAAACATATATAGAGAAGTTGTGCCAGAACATGCGAAAAGAAAGATAGCCTCCATCATTTTAAATCCCATCTTTTTCGTTTTTAGAGAACTAAAGTTTGCCGCTTTGTAAATCGTATATAATAGTGTGATTTATTTCAAAAACTACAGTTTAAAAATGATTGAAAAGGATGTTTCGGAAGTGAATATGATATTCAAACAAATAGTGCTTTTAACACAAGAAATGGACGCGATAGATAATCCCACTTCATGCCCTCAAGCTGAAGGCAAAATCCTACTTCATCCCTTCGAACTCTACGCTCTCAAATTTAATCAACAAATGGTTGCTATAACTAAAAGAGAATATCCCGAGATTTTTGTAGTCGGGTCCTAAGAAACCTTACTGCTTGCTATAATCCCACGTTCTTGCAGGGCTTGCGCAACCCCATAAACATGATCAATACGATCTAGGACATACGACTTTCTATAGCAAGGTTCGTCCAAGTAACTCACACGAGAAGCTAAGGCCGCTTCAATCGATCAAAGACAAGATTCATTTTGTACTATATTTATAACTTCCACATATGTATATTCATCATACTCTACTCTTTCTTCTCATATTTATAAAGAAATACATTTTAACATTGTTTTCAAACAATATCATTTTAAATTTAAAATACATTTGTCAGCTGCTTTTTTCATTATTTTAAATTCAATTTTATAAATACACGGTTCATACTCCATAAAAATGTATAATATAGATGATCAAGGGTTTTAATAACATCAATAGTCACATATATTAATTGTTTATGAAGAGTAAATAATAGTGTATTTGCAAAATTATTTGTTTATAGATAATAGATGTAGGTTTTCAACATATTTTCAACTTTCATTTAAGTTATAAAATATATTTTAAAACTATCGATCATAAAATATATTTATTTATCCGCTTGTTTCTAGTTAGGGTTAATTAGGTAAATAATACTTTTATGATTGATAATTAGATAACTAACATGCACAAAATAGAATTAAATAAGTAACAGAGAGAAATAAATATAGGACAAAATTGCCCCTACATATAAATTAATTAAGTCTGAAAAATTATATAAAAAATATATTACTCTCTCTCTCTCTCAAAATTTTTCCCTGGCTGAATCTTTTTTTTATAGATCGGCAAAAAAAAATGGATCAGAAAAAAGCATTACAAAAAAGATGACAAGAAAATAAATATGTTGTAATAGTTAACTGTTTAATAACATAATTGGCTATTTCCGAAATTACCTATTCGAAAACATAGTTGGATATGTTGTATTAGTTACCTGTTTAATAACATAGTTGGCTATTTCTGAAACTAACTATTCGAAAATATAATTAGCTACTATTTATAACTAATCTAAGATATAGCTAACTATTTTTCATAAAACAGTTATCAATTTAAAAGTATAGTTCACTATTTCCGTAACATAGTTGTGTATGCTACCAATTTTAAAACATAGTTGACTACATGAAAATGTTATTAGAATAATTACTTATTTAAACAAATATAGTTCACTATGTTCAGATGTAGTTATCTATTATAATTTGCATAATGAATAACATCTAGTTAACTATTATTATACACACAATAATCTAATATAAATAAATAAAGAATAATACATAGTCAACTATTATCAGAATTACGTGATTTTCAAACAAAGTTAACTTTATTGATCTCAAGCGGGGGGCTTAATTTGACGAGTAGAGGAGATGATCGGAGAATATAACGAAGGAAGAAGAAACACCATTTTAATCTATGATTGGAGACTTTCAATCCAAAATTAAGTATATCGATCAATGGGACAAGTACTTAAGAGACAAAAAAGTGAATTAACAAAATTGGAAAATAAGAAGAAGAAGGAGGAGGCGGCAGAGAACAAGGAGAAAGAGAAGGAGGAGAAAAAGAAAACGTGGAAGATTTTTAGGTTTAGGTAATGTTTAGGTTTAGGTAATGTTTTTATTTCTGATTTTTGTTTAATTTTTCTTAATAAAAGTTATAAAATAGGAAAGGGTAAAATAGACATTTTATATGATCTAATTGTTACTTACTTAATGTTAGATATTTAATTATGGGTAGAAAAACTATTATAGGACCTAATTTCCCTTCTAGTTAACACAAGTTCAAAACAATGGTTTGTTAATCACATATGTTGTTCTGCGAAATGAACAAGTCTGGATTTTTTAGAATTTTAGAAACTTAGGTAAAAGTGGAGAACGACTTGATTTTATTCATTGAGTTTACACAAGTATATATACACACTACAATTGTATGCGCTAATACACACAAAAAAACGTAATATACAAACATCTACATAAGGAAACTCAATATACTTCAATACTCCCCCTCAAGTTGGAGTGTGTATGTCTTGAACGCCCAACTTGGATACTAAATTTTTGAATTGAACTTGTCCCAATGTCTTAGTCAAAATGTCAGCAAGTTGTTCGGTTGTACGAACGTGGACTGGAGTGATGAGTCCATCAGTGATGGCATTGCGAACAAAATGACAATCTCCTTCAATAGCCTTCGTTCGTTCATGAAAGACCAGATTTGAAGCAATGTGAATTGCTGCTTGGCTATCACAAAACAAACGAACTGGTGTACCATGAGGAAAGCCTAACTTAGCCAATAACTGGCGAGATCTGGTCGAGTGATATTAAGATATATATATATAAGGCGTCCAACAAGAAATCGATACTTCGCCGGGTTGGTAAGAAGAGGACTCGTTGTGGAACTTAAATGGTGATGTTGCACCATCGGAATCGGAGCTGATTTGGATCCCAAAAGACCAGTCTCGGTAACAATATCTAACACATACTTGCGATGAGACAAATAAAAACCTCCTCTGCCTTGAGCCACTTTCAATCCTAGGAGGTACTTACACTTTCCAATATCTTTTCATGTGGAAACACCATCCAAGATAGTCCTTAAACTTGGGTAGTGATAAGTCTCTTATTTTACCGATAATACTATGATTTTCTATATATATTTAGTGCATTTATGCATGGTTATACGCCTTTAGAGGTAGTTTTCTCGTATCTGTAGTTCGAGAGTTCATATATCATGGTTTTTACCGGTTTTTGACCATGATATAAGTCCTTTTATCGAGTCGTTTTATTTGTTTTCGAGTCTTTTTAATGTCTTAACAAGTTATTGTACGTGGGAACTTATTTGACGATTACGGTGCGTTTTGGAGCATAAACGAGATAGAAGTCGGATTCACAAGTGGAGAAGTAGAAATCAAAGCACCTGTCGATCGACACACTCAACGAGTGTAGATCGACACCGACGTTGGTCACCTGTCGTTCGACACACCATGTGACGGTCGAACGACACCCACTTTTCTGAAGCCGACATATTACTTTTAAATAAAGGAAAATTGTTTGTTTCGGGCCAGAAGTTACCAGAAGTCATCAGAAAAGCCCACCACGAGTTATAACACTATATATAGTTTCTTTTAGGTTTATAGATCATTATCTTAGTTTATATTGAACAAGTTTAGAGAGAGCTTTTGAGAGTTTTTAGGGAGACAAGTCTACTTTGTTCTTGAGATTCTTCGAACCCTACTGTACTTCTTCTTATTCTCTTTCTTTATGCAGTATTATTCAGTTATGATTTGCTTTGCTTCCATGTTTGAGTAGTTTGCTTGTTAGGTTTAGGGTGATTCGAATGGATTGAAGATGAATTGTTAGGTTAGACTCACTTGTTAGGATTATCTATTTGATTCTTTACCTAGATTTCTTTAACTTTGATTTAGGATTCGCGACCCTGAATTTGGATATCTTAGGTTGATAGATTGACACAAAAGTGTAATTGATTAGCCTGAACTAGATCTTAGGTGAGCAAAATTACCTATTCGCAAAAAGATTTGGTTTAAGAATTTGGTGAACAAATTGGACTTGAAATTAAAGCTTGTTTAAATTGATTGAATTCGCAAAGAAATTTGGTTTTCTAGGGTTTAGGCATAGTTAGTTTTCGCAACGAAAGTTGGTTAGTTATATCTTAGTGTTCCAAGTTCAAGAACGGTTCTTAATTAAATCTTGATTTTGTTTAAACTGCAATTCTGATTCATCTTGAGAATTACCCGAAAACCTACCTTATTGTTTAATTGAATTTTAAATCAACAATCTTGCCTGTTTCGAATTGTGTTTTTCTTTATTTTACTTTATTTTGATTAGCTCAATTCGAAGTCAATAATCTTATTGTTTGATTTAATCCCAGTGATTCGACTCCTTACTACAATTAATCTCTTAATTTGAGAGAGTAGCTCTGGATAAATTTGTGCACATCAAAATTTGGCGCCGGGGAGTCAAAATCATCCATAAGATTTTGATTCTAGAATTTTGACTAAGTATTCTTTTTATTTTTGATTTCTTTTCTTTTGTTTTTGGTGTTTCAAGTGTATGCCTTCTAGCAGAACCAGAAGCAACAAAGATCAAAAGTTAGCAGATTTTGTTCCAGAAGACAAGCGAAGTTAGCTAAGATGGTCCATCGTGCTGTAGTTGCTATTCCAAATGCTCAGGGAGAGTTGTTCGACAAAGAAGGAAACCGATACAACGAGCAAGGAGATCGAATTGACGAAGCTGGTAATGTCATCGTGATGGCAGAGGAAGTCGACGATCCAACCGTAGCCCAACAAGCTGTGTTTGATCGTCAACAGGCTGAGTGGAAGCGTCAGCGTGCTGAGCTAGAGCGTCAGGCTCGGGCGAATCACAGAATTCAGGAGGATGTGGTTAACCAACGCACTTTGGGAGACTACAACCGTCCTGAAAATACTACACCAACAGGGCAGCGATTCGGCCTCCTGGATTTCGAAAAAGGGATTTCGAGTTGAAGCCCGATTACTTCTCTTTAGTGGCTCAACATCAGTTCCATGGGCACCCATCTGAGCACCCCATTGATCATCTCGAGATGTTCGAGGATCTTGCATCTAGCATCAAGGCTAACGACGTGTCTGAAGACTACATCATGTGTAAGTTCTTCCCCTTTTCTCTTGCGGGAGAGGCAGCCTCTTGGCTGAAGCAGTTGGAGCCAGGCTCGCTGACTACTTGGAGTGATACCAAGAACACTTTCCTGAACCACTTTTACGATGAGTCGCGTTCAGAAGATCTACGAGCTAAGATCTCCACGTTCGTTCAGAGTCCAAATAAGTATTCAAGGCTGCGTGGGAAAGCTTCAAAGGATATCAGAGAGATTGTCCTCATCACGGGTTTACAGAGGTTTAGCTGCTGGGTATCTTCTACAGAGGAATGGATTGGAAGCATCAGATAGCTTTAGATGCTGCGAGTAATGAGAACTTCAAGACCATATTCCCAACTGACTTCCTCGAGCTCATCAAGAACGTATTTACTAGCAACAGTACGAAGAAGATCGATGAGGAAAGAAGAAGAGAAGCTGGTATGTCGGGTGGAGCTGAGATTGCTGAGGTTAAGGCTAAGATAGATTCCATGCACAACCTTCTGGTGAACAAGAAGTCGGTTCATTTTGCACAGGAAGTTGACACTTTCTATCAGGATGAAGATAGAGAGCAGGAGGATGTTAATTACATCAACCAGAATGGCTATCAGAATCAGCGTTATGGGAATCAATCAGAGAACAAGGGGTACAATAGTTACAATCAAAGAAGTCACAATTTCAGAAACCATTTGGCAGCAACAGCAACCAAAGGTTTTATGGATCTTCGTCGTATCAACCGGTTCCTGCTAAGTCTTCAGAAAGCGACATGAAGACTATGCTCGAGCAGATTCTCGAGGGACAACAAGCACAAACTGTGAACTTCAATGGGAAGATTGTCAGCCTCTACACTGATCTTAATGGGAAAATAGAGGCCCTCAACATTCACGTGAAGAAGCTGGAAACTCAGGTAGCTCAGACTGCAGAGGATACGATAAAGCGAGATGGGTTTCTTCCTGCAAGAACTGATACCAATCCTAAGCAGCATGGTGTAACAGCTATCACAACCAGAAGTTGTAAAGTTATCTAGCCTGTACTCAAGAAACAACTCACAATCGAGCAACTAGACGAGCTTGAAGACGTTGAGGATCAAGAGTTATTTGTTCCGGATGCACTGTCGTTCGACACACACAAGGAGTGTCGATCGACAGGGCCATAAATTGTCAATGAAAATAGAAATTCGGAAGAGCTGTCGTTCGACACACCCGATGAGTGTCGATCGACAAGTCCATTAAAGCAGTGTCGTTCGACACACCTACTGGGTGTCGATCGACAGGTACCCAGACGGACCAAAACCAGATTTTGCCTACTGAGAGAGTGTACAACCCAAAGATACCTTATCCTAGAGATCCTAAGAAGTCTAGACAGGAGCTTAAGGAAGCTAAGTGTAAGGCAATCATTGACATGATTACGTTTGAGATGCCATTGGTGGAGGCGATTAGAACTTCTCCGGTCATTCGACGGTATGTGAAGAAGTTGGTCACTAAGAACTTGTGCGTTAAAGAAGGAGTTGCCATGATCACAGAACAAGTGAGCGCTATAATTTTGAACAAGGTTCCAAAGAACCTAGCTGATCCGGGAAGCTTTGTGTTGGATTGCTTCATTTTCTCGGATAGGTTTTTGCGGTCCTTGTGTGATTTGGGTTGTAGCATCAACTTGATGCCACTTTCAGTTGCTCAAAGTCTTGGGATGACGGATTTCCAGCCTACAAGGATTTCTCTTATCCTTGCCGACCAATCAGTGAGAGTTTCAGAAGGGGTATTGGAAGATCTTCCAATCAAGGTTGGAGATTGCTTGATTCCTGCTGATTTCGTAGTTTTACAGTATTGTGAGGAGCCTAAGGATCCTCTTATTCTTGGACGTCCGTTCTTAGCTACAGCTGGTGCTTTAATTTGGAAATGAAGTTCGATATGGACCAAGTGGTTCAGAAATCCACCATTGATGTTCAGACATTTTATGTGGATACGCTGGATGATATCATACATGAGGTTTTTAAAGAAGACTTTCCCATTGATCCATTGAAAAGGACATTGGTTAATTCAGTGATTGAGACTGGACAGCTTGAGGATGCTTCTAAGGGTATGCTAAATGATGAATGACAGTGAGTTAGTGAAGCAAGTGGTTGCAAATGTGGAACAGGTTGGAGTTTTTGAGAAATCAGAAAGAATAAGTGATTGGAGTGCAGAAAAAGCTCCAAATATCGAACTCAAACAACTACCTGCAGGACGCAAGTAAGCTTTTCTTGGCCCTAATTCCACTTATCCTTTTATTGTTAGTTCTTCTTTGAATAATATAGAGCAAACCTTGTTACTAAGTAAGCTGCAAGTATCGCAAAGCTGTTGGCTATTCTCTTGATGATATTGCAGGTATTTTTCCAGACTTATGCATGCATAGGATTCACCTTGAGGAAGGAGCAAAGACGTCAGTTGAGCATCAAAGAAGACTGAATCCGAATCTTCCGGAAGTGGTCAAGAAAGAGATCATGAAACTTCTGGAAGCTGGGATCATCTACCCCATTTCAGATAGTCCTTGGGTTTGTCCGGTTCATGTGGTTCCTAAGAAAGGTGGGGTTATAGTGGTCTAAAACGAGAAGAACGAGCTTATTCCTATAAGGACTGTGACAGGGCACAAGATGTGTATTGATTACAGGAAGCTCAATGCTGCTACGAGGAAGGATCATTTCCCTTTGCCTTTTACTGATCAGATGGTGGAAAGACTTGCGAATCATCCATACTATTTCTTCTTGGACGGTTATTCAGGGTTCTTTCAGATTCCGATTCATCTGGATGATCAGAAGAAGACCACGTTTACATGTCCTTATGATACTTTTGCATATCGCAGAATGCCATTTGGATTATGTAATGCTCCAGCTACTTTTCAGAGATGCATTATGTTGATTTTCACAGATATAATTGACGAGTACATGGAGGTCTTCATGGATGATTTCTCAGTCTACGGGTCTTCTTTTAAGGAATGTTTGGGTAATTTGGAGAAGGTACTCGCTATATGTGAAGTGAAACACTTAGTGCTGAATTGGGAGAAATGTCATTTCATGGTAAACAGTGGCATTGTGCTTGGCCATAAATTGTCAGAAGCTGGGATTGAGGTAGATCGTGCCAAGACTGAAGTTATGACAAGTTTGCAGCCGCCTAATTGTGTGAAGTCTGTTAGGAGTTTTCTTGGTCACGCTGGTTTTTACAAGAGATTCATCAAGGATTTCTCCAAGATTGCCCGCCCGCTTACCTCCCTGCTTTGTAAAGACGTCAAGTTTGGGTTTACTGCTGATTGTCTCGCTGCTTTCGAATAGATTAAGCAAGCCTTAGTGAGTGCTCCAATTGTACAACCTCCAGATTGGACGCTTGCTTTTGAAGTCATGTGTGATGCTAGTGATTTCACGGTTGAAGCTGTTTTTGGTCAAAAGAAGGTCAAGAAGCTTCATGTCATTTACTACGCTAGTCGGACTCTTGATGATGCAGAAAAAGGATGCGAAGCCGCGGTTGTTAAGGTGGATTCTTCTTCTTCAAGAATTTGACGTTGAGGTTAAAGATAAGAAAGGAGTTGAAAATGGAGTCGCGGATCATCTTTCAAGGATTAGGATCGAGGATCATGTTCCTATTGATGGTTTCTTCCCAACGGAGTGATGCAACTTCGCTGAAAGTGGGTTACAAGGTGAAAATCCGCAGAGTTCGAGAAAAAGACAGGCGCTGTCGTTCGATACCCACATTGAGTCTCGATCGACAGGCCAACTACAGAGGTGTCGTTCGACAGATCCGATGTGTGTCGATCGAAAGCCTCTATACAGAGCACTAGATCGCCTTCCATAGATCATCAACGACGCATTTCACGAACATGTCTTCGCCGTTTCTTCTTCTACTCGTCCTTGGTATGATGATATCGCCAATTACCTTGCTGCAGAGGACATGCCAAGTGACCTCAAAGGATATGAAAAGAATAAGTTGATACGAGAACTTCGTAGGTACTATTGGGATGAACCTTATCTCTACAAGTTTTGTTCTGATAGTATTTATAGGAGGTGCATTGCTGAGCCCGAAACCCAAGAGATGTTGTTCCATTGTCACGGTTCTGATTATGCAGGGCATTTCGCTACATTCAAGACAGCTTCTAAGGTTTTTCAAGCGGGTTTTTGGTGGCCTACATTGTTCAAATATGATAACGCCTTTGTCAAGCAGTGCGATGCGTGTCAAAGAAGAGGGAAAATCAGCACGCGACATGAGATGCGTTAGAACTTTATCCTAGAAGTGGAAGTTTTCGATTGTTGGGGCATTGATTTCTTGGGTCCTTTCCCATCCTCTTATGGGAATTCCTACATATTGGTTACTGTGGATTATGTCTCCAAGTGGGTTAAAGCGATTGCTAGTCCAAAGAACAATTCAGGGGTGGTTATTAAGTTGTTTAAAACCATCATTTTCCCTCGCTTCAGAGTGCCTCGAGTTGTCGTTAGTGATGGAGGAACACATTTCATCAACAAGGCTTTTAATCGGCTATTAGCTAAGTATGGAGTTCAGCATCATGTGGCTAGTCCTTATCATCCTCAGACGAGTGGACAAGTTGAAGTTTCCAATCGACAAATTAATGAAATTTTGGAGAAAACTGTAAATGCTATGAGAAAGGATTGGTTTCGAAAGTTGGATGACGCATTATGGGCCTATCGAACCACGTTCAAGACACCTTTGGGCACTACTCCTTTCCATTTGCTTTATGGTAAAGCATGTCATCTTCCGGTGGAACTTGAGCAACGAGCAGCGTAGGCAGTGAAACAGTACAATTTCAACATCAAACATGCTGCGTAGAGACGTATGATTCAGTTGAACGAGTTGGATGAGATTCAAAATCATGCTTATGAGGGGCTGTCGACCGACACATGTGGTGTTTGTTGATGGACATGGTTCTGAGGGGCTGTCAATCGACACAGGTGGTGAGTGTCGATCGACAGGGGCTAAATTTGTTGATTTTTTGGTTCGATTTTTAATCGTTCGGTTGGACCGGGTCGGTTTGGGAAACCCTAAAGCTTCGTATATAATCTGTTTTGACCGTGTTTTGTGAGCAAAACAGTAGAAAAACAGAGTTATATCGTTCCCAAAGTGTTGTGGTTAGGGTTTGAGAGTTCTTTGTGAAAAGAGGTCGATTCTTGTGATTGGAGAGTGGGTTTTCGTGGTTCCTAGTGGTGATCAAGTCTAATCTCGTAGTTGCCTCGTTTTCCATCCGAAAATCCAAGGTGAATGGGTGACCATGGCTTATGGGTCGATGGATCGTTAGGGTTGCTTGGTGATAGGTTTGAACGAGTTGATTGATTTTGTGGTGATTGATTTGGGTCTGTGTATGTTGGTTGTTGTTTTGTGATTGTTTTCGTACTGACGCAGAGGAGGAATCGATCCGAGAGGATTATGATCGGTTCCCAGGATTCTGCCAAGGGCATGTCGAACGATACACATGAGGTGTGTTGAACGACAGACCAGTACGAGGGCTGTCGAACAACACACATGAGGTGTGTCAAACGACAGCCAGTGCAGAGGATGTCGATCGACACCTAGTGGTAGTGTCGATCGACAACCCGTCTGATTGGCTGTGTTGAGCCGTTGTTGTTTGTATGTTGTGTGTATGTTTGTTTGCCTGAGCGGTTCATCGTGCCTGATTGCGCAGTTTTAGATGGGAATACCGTCTCACTGGGTATTTATGATAATACTCACGCATCTCTTTTTCCATGTGATGCAGGTAAAGGCAAATTGTGATCGTGGAATCACGGCTACGAAGGGGGAGATGATCTAGGGTCTCGTGTTTCATGTTGTTTCAATTATTGTTTTAGAAATGCCGTTTAAGTTGATGGAACTTATTGAATTGGTTATTGTTGTTGAACTGATTGGTTAGTTATTTAATGGAATTGGTTGTTTGGTTTAAGTTTATTTGTTATCCGCTGTCTTTTGCGTTGTGGTTTGCTTGGTTGTTGAGGATAACATTTATGAGAATGCTAATCCGAGACCAATGGTTACTGTTTTAAAGAAAAAAAATGGGTCGGATCGTTTCACTATATGAATCTGATAGATGACAAAATGGGACACAAAGGTTTGTTTCATTACGAAACAAGAAATATTTGATACCAAATCATGTTTTTATACGCCCAACTACCAGATCCCATGTAATGCTCCAGAGAAGAAGCTTAAAAATTATCATGTGGATTTGTCTGCAAAAACTTAAGCTACTTCATCAATCATAGACTCAGAATAGTCACTTGACAAAGACTAAAGATATCCATATTAATACATTAATGTCTTATCTTCTATTAGTCAGAGAAACCTTATATAATCTTCAAGTAGACCATAATATATACATCTGTAAATACACCTTTGTAGCGAATAGTAAAAGATCTAAAATCTCCTAATTTTGTTGACAAATTTGTTCTTGATATTTCTAGAGAATCCATCAAGTAATGCCTTTGCTTAAAATATTTACAATCGATTTGAGAACTGATGAAATTCACCAAATACAACTTTTCTTGTGTTTTTCCTATTTTTGGTTTAATACGAATGAAAACTGATTATTTAGGGATTTTCATATCTAACATGTCTATGTTCATGTTCAAAAAAAACAAGTCTATATTCATGTTAAAAAACATATATATGTTCAACCACTATCTGGTCATATGTTATATTTTTATGAAATTTATTAAAAAAATCAATTTTATAGAATTTATTATTATATTGATGAGAGACATATTGTAATAATTATATTTACTCTCATAATCATAACGTATGATTACATATATGTATATATAGGAGTGGTTGATATACACATTTAGCATAGCTTCCTAATATAAGATAATTACAAATCTGTTATAATAAATACAATATATTTACTAATAATATATTGGATATTCTAGATCCTTCTAGATTTATAATGACTTTCTCTTTTATAACTTGATAAAATTTTGACAAAGAGCCAATACTTGATAAAGTTTCTCATTAGTTCCTCGAAATGCAATATTACCCTTAGCTAAATACTTAACCACTGCAAATAATCTCAATAACAGCTCTCTCCAATGATTCATCTCTTTGTTAATCCTCTCTTGAACAAACTTATCAATTGTCAGCTTTTTTTTCAGCCTCAACTCTAATTCCATCCACTGGCTCATGCACACAATGTGGTCATGACTCTTTTCGTGGTCGTGAAGCCTTTTAACGACATTGTTCCAATCGATGAATCCATAACTTGCTAGTTGAGTATCATCTTTATACCGAGTGAACAACTTGCAACAAAAACAGTATATTCTTTTTGATGTTGTTGAATAGACCAACCAACGTCTATCTGGTCTATCTCCATTCCCCATTCACCTTTTGTAATGTCTAAGAGAAAAATGTCTACCATTGGAATTGTTCTCAAAATCATAATCGTCAGATGGTGGTGGTAGAGGACCTTTCACAACCAAATAATCTCTTAACTTTTGATCAATCTTTCACCATATTTTCATCTCTTCTCTTTTTTCCTCTCTTTTCAGCTCCAGATGGATATATCCTGAATGAACTCATCTTCCTGCTGCAGAGTAAGAACATACAATTAGAGTTAAGCTGTCAAAATAGAAAGAGATCAAATCTGAATTTTACAATAGATCATAGATGCATAAGCGATTAATTGGACATAAGTCAAAAGAAAAAACATATACAGTACCGATAATTAAATTGATTTTTACCCAGAAAATTAGAACTTCTATTTGTTTCTTTTCACCAGGAATCTTCCTAGCCTCTTTTCTTGTTGAAAGAGCCAAAGAGGAAACGAGAAGTCGTGATTCAGATTTTGTTCAATATTTCATTTGTTTAGCCGACCAATATGTATAAATAGGCCCACTATTGAAGCCCATACACACTAGATTACAACTTAGCATAAATTAAAACGTATAACACCTTATTTCTATATCATTTCTTTTAATACTTATTTTCTATTTCAAATATTATACATAACTTTTTTTTTAAGTGGGCCCCTCCTCAAGTGGGGGCCCATTCAAATGTTTCACAAAACTTCCCTCAAAACCGGCTCTGCGAACACCATGCATGGAAGCTCATGATCAACTTACAATAATTAGCCCAAAATTTGGTCCTGATAACCGATAAATAACAAATCGGGAATTGGTTTAATTATGGCGTGTCGGTGTAAACCCCGGTTTAATTGTTTTAGGTTCTTTGATGTTGGATCTTCGAGAAGAACAATGTAAAACATGACTTGGACCAAGAATGATATGATTGGATGTGATTTCGACCATGAAGAAGTGAAAATGCAAGATGGACAAGAGATGGAGCAAGCTAGGGGGTGATTGGTGTTAATGCGGTGACGATTTCAGAAGATTTTACCGTCTTTAAAGTTAGTTTTAAGCCAATTAGATTTTACTTTCCTATTTTTACTCTACACTCTTAAGTGCTGACTATTTTTTTTTTTGCACTTGATATTTTTGTTTTTTTCTAAAATCATGAAAACTACTTTTAAAATGGATATGAGATTTTTTTTTTAATTTGTTATTTGTACTGTACAATTAATATTTATTTCTTCCCATTATAAGGAACATAAACAACTTTGTGGATTGAATAGAAAAACACGTTCAAAGATAAAATCTTGGTGATGAACTTAAATTAATTTGTGTTAAGAAAACTAAATACTTTTTTTTTTTTTTTTGTTGAATACTTTTGTGGGGAAATTGCTAAAAATAACCAAAAAAAAAAATTTAAATGTAAATGTAGACCCTTTATGTGATGTTTGACAAAATTAACCCAATGGGATAGTGAAATGACCAAAATAACCTTAATGACCAAACAAAAATTCGCTAGCATAATTATTGTTTTATCCCTGGCGAAGTCTACAACGTTATAGAGAAGTTTATTATGTAGACTTGAGTTAGAAGTCTACATAGTAGACGGCAAACGAAGTTTACTCTATGATATCTATCAAAATTTAAATTTATAAATTAACAAAAAATATTTTGATTAAATAAGTTTATGAATGACCAAATTATAAACAAATGTGAAGTTCTAAAAAAAAAATTCATAAAATTGAAAGAAAGAAACCAACAAAGAGAAATTAGAAAATGTAATTGTAAATGGAAGAAAGTATACTAAAGAAGTACATGAGTTACGAAGTATTACTCTATAACCTATTTGTTTAGATATTGATATAATGTCATATCTTGGTAGCTATTATAAGTTGTATGAGTTTATTCATTGTAAAATTAGACAATAATTTATAATTTCTTGACTATTTGTGTATTTAGTGTTGCATAAATTTGATGATTATCGTGAATAATTATCTACGTTAGAAGACTAAGCATTTGTAGAAAATTAATTGACACATATAATGTTATATGAAAAATAGGTCATTCATTAATAAAAGTTATAGCATATGGAAGACATTTTTTTGGTACAAATCCCTAACTTGTATGTCTTTATCAATATTCAGTACGGATTCTTAAAAAAATGATTAGTCGTCTTTTTTTCTTGCATCAAACACATCGTTAAAATTTTTTTTGATTAGATAAAGCGTAGTATGCTTTGCTTTTAGTGAGACATATGATCTCCAAAACAAAATTGGAATGCATCTTTGTAATTGTTTCATGAGAACTTTGAATTGTACTAAGAGAATTGCAGCTTGATTGTATTTTTGGTTCACTTTCTTTATTAATTTGTTGTGATTTTTGTCTTTAGCATCGATTCAGTGGTGAAATGACTATGTTTTCTTGATTCAGAATTTGTGGTGGAGTAAAGTTTTTTCCAGAGAATATTGGTTAAAAGCGTTACTTTGTCCACGTACAAATTATTTTAATTGTATTGGCAAATTGGGGTTAAAAGCTTTGAAGACTTCAAAAGAAAAAACAAATATACATTTTTCTAATTAGACTTTAGCATTCTAAAAGTTTTAAAAGTTCTTAAATTATTTCATAATTTTCTCGCAGCCTTTTTTTTTGTTCATGTTACTTCGTTTTATTAAAGCTTTTTGTAACTTTTTGTTTTAAAACCACAACTATCTATATGAAGACACAGTTTTAAACATTTGTCTTGTACATTATATTTTTGCGTTTAATAAATAGAATATTTATTTTTTCAAATCGTTAAAAATTTAGAAGAACACGTCTAATTTGGAATCATAATTTTTTATTGATATCAAAGAAAGTAAAAAAAATAACGGCTAAATATTGTAACTTGTTGAAATTATTTTACATTAGAATTTACTATTAAATTGTTGGAATTAATTTTTAAAGTTATACAAAACACATCATATTTCTTTTCCTTCAATGAAGAAATAAAAGTTAAGACAAATATCAAAAGAAGATATGACACATGGCAGTCTCTCATGACTTGAGTTTAGAAAAATCTTACTATATAATATAAGAAGAAGGATTAAATAAATAAAATATTTATTTTTCAAAAAAATAAAAGTTTGCAATAATACATTTAATTTAGAATCATAATTTTTTGTGGGTTTAAAAAAAAAAAAAAATGGCTAATATGTATAGTAACTTGTTGGAATTAATTAACATTGAATTATCTATTAAATTGTTTGAATTAATTGTTAGGAAGTCAAATGTGAAAAGAATAGGTGACACATGGCAACCTCTCATGACTTGAAATTTGGGGAACCTTAAAATATTATATAAGAAATTAATTTTTAAAGTTATACAAAACACATCATATTTCTTTTCCTTCAATGAAGAAATAAAAGTTAAGACAAATATCAAAAGAAAAGATGACACATGGCAGTCTCTCATGACTTGAGTTTAGAAAAATCTTACTATATAATATAAGAAGATGGATTAAATAAATAAAATATTTATTTTCCAAAAAAATAAAAGTTTGCAATAACACATTTAATTTAGAATCATAATTTTTTGTGGGTTTCAAAAGAAAAAAAAAGGCTAATATGTATAGTAACTTGTTGGAATTAATTAAGATTGAATTATCTATTACATTGTCTGAATTAATTGTTAGAAAGTCAAATGTGAAAAGAATAGGTGACACATGGCAACCTCTCATGACTTGAAATTTTGGGAACCTTAAAATATTATATAAGATATAAGGTACCCAATAACTTGAGTTAATGTTTCAAAGATATTGTAATATACTTATCTTATTCATATAAATAGAAGAAATAAAAGTAAGAACTAAAAAACAAGGTTGTTGTAAATACAATTATCATATTTTTTTATATATTAACTTAACATACAAATTTGTAAATTTAGTAAATAAGATATGCCAAACTTAGAAATTACATCCAAATTATTTACTAAATTTAGAGAATTTAATTATAAAAAGTAATACTATAGAAAACATAAAAGACAATGCACTTACATCTAATTAGTTTGGCCACGAAATATATATATGTTGAGTTATAATCCTCAAACTCCTCAATACTTATATTTTTTAAAGCATTCTTAATTGTATTTCCTAGACATTTAAAAGTTTAGTAAAATGGATCCTAAATTGTGATAGTGAAAACTCTAAATGTGTCTGATTTTTCCAACATTGGTATGCTATCTCTCCCAAAGCAGGTTATGCGAAACATAGAAGAAAATATGGGAATTCCGGTAACTGAAAATGGTATTCCAGTGGAAATTCAAAATAATAGAAACTCATATTTGTTAAATCTAAAGAAAACCAGAATTGGAGGATATTATTTTGGAATTGAATAGAAAAGAATAAGAGAAGCAGGAGGTCTTCAAATAGGTGATGTCATCCTACTCTATTGGATAGGTACCAAATTTCTTTTAATGATGTGAGTCTTCTTTGTTTATTTTTAAAAATTATCTCTCATTAGTTGTTCATTCCTTACAAATCTATTTAAATAATGACTTTTCTTTTGGTTGACATAATTATTGATAGAAACATGGATCCTAAATTGTTAATAATAAAACTCTAAAGGAGTTTGATCTTTCCAACCGTGGTATGCTATATCTATCAAAGCAAGTTATGCGAAACATAGAAGAAAATATTGGAATTCCGTTACCTAAAAATGACATTCCAGTGAAAATTCAAGATAATGAAAAATCATATTTGGTAAATCTAAAGAAAAAAAATTCTGGTGAATATTATTTTGGATCTGGATAGACAAATTTCATAGAAGCAAGAGGTCTTCGTATTGGTGATGTCATCCAACTCTATTGGAGAGATACTAAATTTGTCTTTACAATGATGTGATTATTCTTTTGTTTTATTTTTAAAAATTATCTTTCAATAGTTGTTTATTCCGTTCCAATCTATTTAAATAATGTCTTTTCTTTTCTTTGACATAACTATTTCAAATTTGGATGTAAAATCTAATATATATATATATATATAGCTATAAATCGATTTATGATTGAGGATATTTTTATTAAGAGTTTATGTTTTTGGTGGAAAAACTGTTGGGGATGTACAATGCTTCAACAACACAACTGAATAAAATCCTCTGCACTTGTGTGAATCTGAGAGAAAAATAATAACAATAACTCAAAACAATAAAGTAAATGAGGCAACCTTTTTTTTTTAGTGGAAAACTCATCGATCGGAGTAGTAAAAACAACGGGACCGACATACAAAATCCTATTAAATCAAATAAATATGAGTTACAACCACGTTCTCCATGTTCATACTTAACAAATTAAGTGACTCGGGCTCCAAAGAGCAATAGCCAACCCAAGAAAACACAACAAGAGAGTACCCGTACGTGAATCTCATTCTCAATCTTAATTTCCATGTGATATAATTTATTGAGTAATCTCTAAATGTATTCAAATAATATGTCATCGGAGTTTCCTATTGATATCTTAACCCAATCAACTTATGAACGTGTACATCTTATTTTTCTTATTATTCAAAGTTTTCTACTTCAACAAAAAAAGAACGAGCATTACACTCACTTTTAATATCATTATTCATATTATTATTCACCCATTGCCTACTCAAACCACAAATTTGGTGATGTAGCAATTTTTACTAGTTTTATCCTCAAAATTCCTCCCTCAAAAACTAGGACGTGAAGCTCCTTCAGATGAACAAGATCTTCCATTTTCTTATGAGAAAGCATAATCTCTTATAGCTTCTTTCCCTGCGTATCTACATCCCAGGTGGTGTGATATATCATGATTTATACCGGTTTTCGACCATGATATAAGTCCTTTTATCGAGTCTTTTCGTTGTATTTCGAGTCTTTTCAGTATCTTAACAGGTTATTGCACGTGAGGAGCTTATTTGGTGAATACAGTGCATTTTGGAACGTAAACGAGGTTGGAGTCGGATTTGCAAGAATAGAAGCTGATATGAAGCAGCCTGTCGATCGACATACATGGTGGTGATCGATCGACATCAACGTTAAAGCCTGTCGATCGACACACCTTATGTCGATCGATCGACAGGTACTCGCAGAGGCCGACCTAATACGTTTTAAAGAAGGAAAATTGTTCCTTTTCGGGCTAGAAGTTACCAATAAACCGTCATAAAAGCCCACTACGAGTTTTACCTGTATAAATAGTTTATTTTAGGTTTTTAGATCAGAACTTTTAGATTTTACTTAACAAAGTTTAGAGAGAGATTTTTAGGGTTTTTAGGGAGACAAGTTTACTTTGTTCTTTGAGATTCTTCGAACCCTATTGTAATTCTTCTTTTACTCTTTCTTTATGCATTATTATTCATGTATGATTTGCTTTGCTGCCATGTCTGAGTTGTTTGCTTGTTAGGTTTAGGGTAGTTCGAATGGAATGAAGATGAATTGTTAGGGTAAACTCACTTGTTAGGATTATCTGTTAGGTTCTTCACCTAGATTGCTTTAACTCTGGTTTAGGATTCGCGACCCTGAATTTGGATATCTTAGGTTGATAGATTGACACGAAAGTGTAATTGATTAGCCATAACTAGATCTTAGGTGAGAAAAATTACTTATTCGCAAAGAAATTTGGTTTAGGGATTTTGTGAACAAATTGGACTTGAATTTAAAGCTTGTTTAAATTGATTGAATTCGCATAGAAATTTGGTTTTCTAGGGTTTAGACATAGTTAGTTTTCGCAACGACAGTTGGTTAATTATATTTTAGTGTTCCAAGTTCTAGAACGGTTCTTAATTAAATCATGATTCTGTTTAACCTGCAATTCTGATTCATCCTGAGAATTACCCAAAAGTCTAGCACTTTGTTTAAATTGAATTTTAAATCAACAATCTTTCCTGTTACCAATTGCTTTTGTTATTTATTTTACATTATTTTACTTAGCCGAATTTGAAGTCAATATTCCTATCGTTTGATTTGACTCCCAGTGATTCGACCCCTACTACGACAACCTCTTAATTTGAGAGAGTAGCCCAGGGTAAATTTGAGCATATCAAATGTTGGCGTCGTTGTCGGGGAGTCAAAATCTTCCATAGGATTTTGATTCTAGAATTCTGACTAAGTTATCTTTTTATTTTTGATTTCTTTTTTTTTTTTTTTGGTGTTTCAGGTTTATGCCTTCTAGCAGAACCAGAAGCAACAAGGATAACGAGTTAGCAGATTTTGTTCCAGAGTTGGGAATTTTGGAAAGGGAAAACAGACGACAAGCAAAGTTAGCTAAGATGGTTAATCAAGCTGTAGTAGTTTTTCGGAATGCTGAAGGAGAGAATGTTGATCGAGATGGTAATCGATACAACAATCAGGGAGACCCCATTGATGAAGTTGGTAACATCATCGAGGTTGAGGATCCAGTTGCAGTAGAACGTGCTGAGTTCGATCGTCAACAGGCTGAATGGGAGCGCCAGCGCGCTGAGCTTGAGCGTTTGGCTCAGGCGAATCGTGGACCTCAGGAGGTAGTGGTTAACCAATGCACTTTGGGAGACTACTACCGTCCTGAAGAACATTATGCCAACAGGGCAGCGATTCACCCCCCTAGATTTGAGCATAGGGATTTTGAGTTGAAGCCTGCGTACTTCTCTCTTGTGGCTCAACATCAGTTCCATGGGCACCCATCAGAGTACCCCATGGATCATCTTGAGATGTTTGAGGATCTTGCGTCAAGCATCAAGGCTAACAACGTGTCGGAAGACTACATTATGTGTAAGCTCTTCCCATTTTCTCTTGCTGGAGGGGCAGCCTCTTGCCTGAAGCAGTTGGAGCCAGGCTCACTGACTACTTGGAGAGATACCAAGAGTGCTTTCCTGAGTCACTTCTACGATGAGTCGTGCTCAGAGGATCTGCGAGCTAAGATCTCAACATTCGTTCAGAATCTGACAGAATCTTTCAAAGCTGCGTGGGAAAGGTTCAAGGGATATCAGAGAGATTGTCCTCATCACGGGTTTACGGAGGTTCAATTGCTGGGTATATTCTACAGAGGAATGGATTGGAGACATCAGATGACTTTAGATGCTTCGAGTAATGGGAACTTCAAAACCAGGTTCCCCGCTGATTGCCTTGAGCTCATTAAGAACGTGTCTACTAGCAATAGTACAAAGAAGATTGATGAGGAAAGGAGACAAGAAGCTGGTCAAACAAATGGAGCTGGGATTGCTGAGGTTAAGGCTAAGATAGATTCTGTGCATAACCTTCTGGTAAACAAGAAATCAGTTCATTTTGCACAGGAAGTTGACACTTTCTATCAGGATGAAGATAGAGAGCAGGAAGATGTTAATTACATCAACCAGAATGGCTACCAGAATCAACGGTATGGGAATCAGTCAGAGAACAAGGGATACAATAATTACCATCAGAGGAACTACGGATCTTCATCGTATCAACCGATTCCTGCTAAGTCTTCAGAAAACGACATGAAGGGTATGCTTGAACAGCTTCTTAAGGGGCAACAAACTCAAGACAGTGAACTTCAATGGGAAGATTGACGGGCTCTACACTGATCTCAATGGAAAAATAGAAGCCATCAACATTCACTTGAAGAAGCTAGATACTCAGGTTGCTCAGACTGCTGAAAATGTAAGGAGACAAGAAGGTTATCTTCCAGGGAAAACATACATGAATCCAAAACATTTCTCCAATTCTATCACGTTGAAAAGTGAAGCACAAGTGTTTCCAACTATTGGAAAGTGTAAGGATCGGGCAGTGGTTCATGAAAAAAACAAAAATTCTAAGTTTGCAGAGGTCTTGTCGATCGACAGCCCCACGAGCACCTGTCGATCGACAGCTACAGAAAATTTCTGTATGAACTCGGTTTCAGCAACCCTGTCGATCGACACACCTGATGAGTGTCGATCGACAGCACCGAAAAATGCAGAAATTTTTGAATGTCAGTCTGAAACCGCCATTGAACGTGTCTACAAGCCCAAGATTCCGTATCCAAGGAGTCTATACCCTTCATGCATCAACCAAGGTAGTGACAAAGCACCTCGGGGGAAAGGGAAACAAGCTCCAACATCGTTGAGGAAGATACCAAAGTTGTTGAATCCGGGGATGTTTGTGGTTCCATGTTCGATCAATGGTGTAGAATTGAAGGATTCTCTATGCGACACAGGAGCTAATGTGAATGTTATGTGTGAGGCTATCGCAAAGAAGCTAGGAATCTTGGAGTTACAACCTTCAAGGACTTATATCGAGCTCATAGATAGATCATGTACAATTTCTAAAGGCTTCATTCCTGACGTGTTGATTCAAATAGGAGATTGTCTTGTTCCTACGGACTTCTACATCATTGAGAGAAAGGATGATATCTGTAAACCATTGGTTCTTGGTGCACAGTTCCTTGCAACAGTGGGAGCAATGGTGGATTTTCATAATAAGCGAATCTCCTTCTCGAACATCAACAAGAAAGTCTTCTATCCTTCGGTTCTTGTCACATCAGTTTCCTGTATGAGTGTCAATGTTGGAGATACGCTGGGTTTTGAAAATGAGACGAAGAAGGTTCACAACGTTCTCAAGTTGGCTCCTCCCACTCCACGTCATGACATCAACATTCCAGCAAGTCTCAAGTGCAAAGAGTTCCCCAAGGTGAAGCGCAGAAAGACCTCTAAAGCATTCTCCAAGTTCAGAATTGTCATTCCTTTAGAGTTGAGGGACAAGGGAGAGATAGTTGTCCAAGAGATGCTAAAAAATACTATGAAGCTCTTTCCTGGTATTATTCCTTGCAAGTCTGGGGGAGTGCACTTCAGAGATCCACCTCCAGCCTGAACATCATCCGCATTCAAGCTAATGACTGAAAACAAGCGCTAGGTGGGAGGCAACCCACCTGTAAGTTTTTCTTTTCTTTTGAGTCATTTTTCTTTCTTTGAGTCAGTTTGTTCTTTGTTTCCTTTTGTTTTTTTAGGATTTGTGAACCTTGTTGTTTGCGACTCTTTACTGTGGTATTTGATGGTATTTTGTTTTAGTGATCTTCAGTTTTTCTTTAGATTTCTCCAACAACATCAGTCGTCAAAGCCAAGATTTCAGATTTTCGACGAACCTGTCGATCGACAGACCTGGTGGTTGTTGATCGACAGTCCAATGAAGCCCTGTCGATCGACAAACCTCGTGCTTGTCGATCGACAGGCCAGCAGAACAGGTCCGAATTTCGTTCTTTTCACAAATTTTCTGACTTTTTTTTTTTTTTCACCAATCTCAGATTTAATAATACTGGGACAGTGTTGTTTAAGTCTGGGGGAGGTAGTTACTAACATTGTTTTCTATTTTTGGAGTAAAAAAATTAATTGTTTTTATTGAGTCAAAATGTAGGGAATAATGATTTTTGTTAGGAATAAAGCTTAATTTTTGAAACTTTTAGCTGTTGCGATGAAGCCTTTAGATGGAACGAATTCGAAATCAGATGATAGTACAGGTTCCCCTCTTATCGCGACTTGCAGAACGAAGTAGATCAAATTCCAGACTAGCACACTTGATCTCCATTTCGCTATATTCTCTTTGATGATATCACGACAGTAAAACATTCAGGACTCCTTATTCTCTTTACCACTCTTTGTTGATCCTGAATGGCCAGCTCATTTTTAGTTGGTACCCAACCCCTAACCTTAACCTTTTGTTCAAACCTCATGCAGTCTCTTTTCCTTAGTTTTATGTGCAGGCATGTGTATAAACTCCGGAGAGAAAGAGGTCCGACGCAGTTTTCATTCACAAAAATTGCACAGGAAAAGGATTTGGTAGGAGTACTTGAAAGAGAGCAGCAATGCTAAGCATTCCTTGGGACTTAATACACAACAATGGTAATTTTGGAGACTAATATCTTTGTAAAATCATTTCCCCCCTTAGAGTCTTGAAAAAAAAAAAAAAAAAAATTATTTCGAAAAATAAGTAAGGGAAAGGGAAATGATTATTTAAATAAGTCTCTAGCTTCAAAAGAAAAATCCCAAGGAATGAAGAAGTTCGATGTAGAAAGTG
Source organism: Arabis alpina (assembly GCA_900128785.1). NCBI lineage: Eukaryota > Viridiplantae > Streptophyta > Magnoliopsida > Brassicales > Brassicaceae > Arabis > Arabis alpina. The sequence goes on from LT669791.1 coordinate 12,425,619, forward strand.
GAACGTGATTATATGAAGGTGTTTGGTTCCTGATAACGTTTTGGAGGAGGGAGTGCAATGTGAATGAGAAACTGTGGGCATCAACTGGACCCGACTCTCTCTTGTGATTATGCATAATGTCTGCATCCACCAAATAAAATCCGGTAACCCTAAACACTCTTTAGCTCCACTTAAACACAAAAGCCTTTAACATCACACCTAGCATTTTACTTGCTTGATATCATTGGAGAGAATTCCATCATCACTTCGATTAAGTGTGCGATAGTTAGGAGGATGTGAAACTGATGGGTTTGCAGGTTAAGATTTGAGGCCCAACCTATGATGGTTGAGATTCGTGACCGCCAAAGGTATTTTGTTTACATGCAGCGAAAGAGTCAAGAAAGCGAAAGCAATGTTCCCGAAGATAAGTAAGTTCTCGCGATTTTTAAACCTCGACTTCAGTTTTAGTCTCTAGTTTGCTTGAGGGCAAGCAAAAGCTAAGTCTGGGGGAGTTGATATATCATGGTTTTTACCGGTTTTCGACCATGATATAAGTCCTTTTATCGAGTCTTTTCGTTGTATTTCGAGTCTTTTTAGTATCTTAACAGGTTATTGCACGTGAGGAGCTTATTTGGTGAATACGGTGCATTTTGGAACGTAAACGAGGTTGGAGTCGGATTTGCAAGAATAGAAGCTGATATGAAGCAGCCTGTCGATCGACATCCATTGTGGTGATCAATCGACAGCAACGTTAAAGCCTGTCGATCGACACACCTTATGTCGATCGATCGACAGGTACTCGCAGAGGCCGACCTAATACGTTTTAAAGAAGGAAAATTGTTCCTTTTCGGGCCAGAAGTTACCAATAAATCGTCATAAAAGCCCACTACGAGTTTTACCTGTATAAATAGTTTATTTTAGGTTTTTAAATGAGAACTTTTAGATTTTACTTAACAAAGTTTAGAGAGAGATTTTTAGGGTTTTTAGGGAGACAAGTTTACTTTGTTCTTTGAGATTCTTCGAACCCTATTGTAATTCTTCTTTTACTCTTTCTTTATGCATTATTATTCAGTTATGATTTGCTTTGCTGCCATGTCTGAGTAGTTTGCTTGTTAGGTTTAGGGTAGTTCGAATGGAATGAAGATGAATTGTTAGGGTAAACTCACTTGAATTTAAAGCTTGTTTAAATTGATTGAATAGTTAGTTTTCGACCCCTACTACGACCCCTACTAGGGTTTAGACATAGTTAGTTTTCGCAACGACAGTTGGTTAATTATATTTTAGTGTTCCAAGTTCTAGAACGGTTCTTAATTAAATCATGATTCTGTTTAACTTGCAATTCTGATTCATCCTGAGAATTACCCAAAAGCCTAGCACTTTGTTTAAATTGAATTTTAAATCAACAATCTTTCCTGTTTCCAATTGCTTTTGTTAGTTATTTTACATTATTTTACTTAGCCAAATTTGAAGTCAATATTCCTATCGTTTGATTTGACTCCCAGTGATTCGACCCCTACTACGACGACCTCTTAATTTGAGAGAGTAGCTCAGGGTAAATTTGAGCATATCATGGTGGTACCCGGTTCAACATCCGTAACCATACCCGACTCATATCCAACTCGACGTGGAGATTTGAGAAACATCTCGGAAGAATGGGCCAACGAAGACCCATGAAGACAACTCGGCCCGTTAAGGAGCATCGACCGACCTAGGCAAATACAAGCGAATTGAAGACTTAGCTCGGATAAAAGGAAATACTTAGAATTAGTATAACTTCCTTTTATCATTTAAGAGATTTTCCATTTATCTTTTAGGGTTATTTCGACAGACTTTGTACTTGTATTAATACTTGATGTTTTCCTCCAAAACGAGGACATCTCCTTCAATAGAGAATTCTATACACATCTTTTTACTTGATATTTTCTTTGTGATTTTGCGCTTAAACCCAGTTCCTCTATTGTTTGGACCGATCTCAGATTGTTGCTCAATCCAGTATCACCAAATTGGCGCCGACTAAGGGGACCGATTAGGTTTAGTGCATAACTTTCACGAGAGAAATCCTTTAAAGATGTCTGGAGACGAAATTATAACTCCACTCGTTACGAACGTAGTCGGCTCGAAAGAGAATCCAACCGATGGAAGCAATCAAGGGGCATTGAAAACCTCAGAAAAACAGGGTCCTACCCCGGAAGTTCTTACTCCGGAGAAGGATCAACAAACGGAGGTCCGATAAGAGAAATCAAACCCCCAAATAATCTTGATTCAAGATACGGAACTTATTGTTCCTCTAGGCTTCGTGAAGGTTCAAAGGAACCGTTTCCAAATTGGTTCTAGCAGACGCTGCCGCGATCGATGCGCTTCAGAAAGCGTTGCTTTTGAAGTGTCCGTTCAAAAACGAACTGACGGTTAACTGACCCGCTACTTTGGAAGACGCTTTGCACAAAGCATCAAGCTTAATGGAGTTAGAAGAGGATCAGTTGGAGGTCAAGGAGAGCGATAGACCAAGCCGCGGCAGAAAGGAACAGAGTTTCCAAATCAGTGAAGACGCTGAAGAACCCGCGCAGAAACAATGGCCAAAGAACAGCCGACTGATGGAGAAAAGTAACGCCCGGAGCTGGTGTGACTTTCACCAAACATCGGGACATTTGACAGCTCAGTGCCGTGACCTCTTGGACGTATTATGAAACGCTATCGAGCCGGGAGAGTTCTTGATATGGAATTTCAGAAGAATTTCCCAGAAAAAGCAAAGCCGACTGAACATGAAGACGATCGGGATCAGCCGAAGCGGTTGCCACCTAGAGTCTACCCATCTAAGCGGGACCGAGACGACTTACACGGGGATAAGAATATTTCGGCACCTCGGAAGAAGCTTTATATGATTATGGGAAGACTCAAAGAATGTAACAATTCTGTAAGATCGATACAACAACACGAAAGGAAGGCCAAGACTGCCAGGAAGTGGCCAAAACCGGCCAAGAAAGACCTTTTCGTTACATTCGATGAGCAAGATACTAAGGGCTTGGATCGATCCCTTAACGATCCTCTGGTAATTCAACTCGTTATCAACGATTGCGAAGTAGGTCGTATAATGATTGATACTGCAAGTTCGGTAGATCTCATCTATCAAAATACCCTCGAGAGGATGGGTGTACTCACGAAGACATATAGTTCGGGAACAGACCACTCACTGGTTTGGCCAATGGTACCACCTCGACGGTCAGTACAATCAAGCTTCCAGTTTACGTGGCCGGAGTTACTCACTTCGTGAAATTCGTCATTGTAGATACACCTCTAGTCTAGAATGCGATCTTGTAAACACCATTGCTTTACGCCATGAAAGCGGTGGCATCAACCTATCAACAATGTGTCAAGTTCCCTACTGATAGCGGAACATACACAATCAAGGGCAACCAACCGGAGGCTCGCAATTGCTTTGCCATCGAAAAGAAGAATCGGCTCAAAGCCGAGTCCAAAGGTCGGACAAAAAATGATGAGGTCGACGTTCCAAAGGAAAAGGAAGTTAAGAAAGCCCAAGCCATGACGGAGAGTCACGTATGATAGCCGATCTTATTACTTCAGATCGCAAAAAAAAAACTAGTCGTTATATACGAGCCCATACAAATGTATGAACTACGAGTGACGATTCCTCCTTGAGGATATGTAGACAGCTCTTTGCAAAAGCGCAGTCACACCCTTAATAAAAACTTTAAGTTTTTAAAGGAAATAAAAAATTTCTGATTATTCCGACCTTAAAAAGTCGGACGGATGCAAGAACGCATGCCCTTACCAAATCTGAACTTACCTTGTTCGGACTGTGATTACTCACGTTGGTGCCCTGGCCAAGTATCCGACATTCAACGCGCTTCTCATAAGTGCCGTGGTGAAATAATCCACAAACTCTAATATGTCGGAGCCAGGTCCGCACCTCGCACTTAGGATAACCAAGTAAATTACACCCCGGCTCTCAATCGTATACTGAATTTTTGTCCTAAGGCAAAATTTGAGCTAAGCCAAAGCATTACTCCTTTGCACTCTCAGACCCGAAACCGAACCCGCCTCGTACCTAAGCAGCAGAGTCTTAGAGGAATCTTACTTCAAATAAGCCGAATTACATAGTTAGCATCCATTAAAGAGTCTTCTGAAAGTAATCTTAGTGTTTAAAGCCGAGTTTCGTAGCTGACAATCAGTTAAGGGTTATTACGAAAGCATCCCTAAATTGCAAAGAATAAGCCAAACTTCATAAACCTTGCCATCACTTAAGCTTATTTAGAAGAGAAACATGTTAATACAGCCTAGCCACGCGATTTGCATTAAAGTATTATGAAATACTTAAAGCCGACCTTCCTAAAGGTCGCAAAAGAAAATTAAAGTATTACGAAATGCTTAAAGTCGACCTTCCTAAAAGTCGCAAAAAAATTAGAGTATTATGAAATACTCAAGGCCGACCTTCCTAAAGGTCGCAAAAGAAAAATTAAAGTATTAAGAAATACAAAAAGCCGACCTCTAGTCAGATCGCAAAAATAGAGTAATAAAAATACTTAGACCGATCGATCTCCTATGAGATTATCAGGAAAGGAAAATTTCCTAAGTATTTACGAAATACTAAAAAAGCCAATTTCCTAAAAAGAGATTGCAAAAAAGTACTAAATACTTAAAAATAAACCCTGGAAAAAAGCCAATGTTTACAAAAGTAAATCAAAACCTATTAAAATGGGCACCATGTTCAGAAAGCAACATAAAATAAAATTACGAGCCACATGAGGCTCAAACTTGGTCACCATCTTGATTATCTTGGGGAGAGAGGAACGACCCGTGCTCGCTGATTCCATCCGGAACTTGGGATGCGACATCTCGAGGAAGTCCAACAGAAGGAGGCGACGGAGTTGGAAACAAAGTATCGTCACCAAAAGGGTCAAAAGATTCGACCTTGGTAAGATACTCTTCCTCCTCTTTGATGTAATTCTCAAGAAGACCAGGAGGGAGTTCATACTCAGCCTCCACCATCTTCTCCAAGCTCATTCGGGCCTCGCGCCTGTAGCAGAGTTGAGCCTTTACCTCTTCTTGAGCGTGAAGAGAAATGAGATACGAACGTATCCGCTCTAAACGAGACGAATGTCTCGCACCACGGGCAGAACTGCCGCTTGCAATCTCGTCAGCTCGGCGGCATGCCTCGTCACGCTACTTCCTGAGACGATCCTCCATAGAACGAGACTTCTCTAGATTTACTCGAAGCCAAGCTATCTCGGCAGAAGCCGCCTCGAGATGAACATCTCTCTTCTTCTCTTCATCCTCCAACATATGGCTCTCCTCCTTCAGGGCGCAAGTCTGGTCAACTAAGTCATTGAGTCTCTTTTGGTTCTTAGAAGCAGTCGCTTCCCAACTGTCGGCTCTACACATCTGACGACCGACCTCTTGCCATGACGCATCCACATCGGAACGGGACGCAAGAGTCTTGATTCTCTCTTCTCGTCGTTACACTTCCGCTTCATATGCACTAACGATGCAACTGCCAGTATTGATCACCTGCAAGAAGCAAGGGAAAAAGCTATAAACAAAGCTTAGAAGAATCAGATAACCGAGAGAGAAGTAACCTACATTGACGATGTTTGAGGCCCAATCGAAGAATAGAAGTTCGAAGACCTACAGTCTATCTGGATTGGGAAGGTTAACTCCAACGCCACCGATAAGTGATATCAATGTTTCTTTGTGATGGGGAACCGCAATGCAAAAACGCATGATCGGATCCACATCAGAGAATGTCCACTGGCATTTGCGACTTCTCTTTGAAAGAGAAAACTCGGACAAAAGTTCTGAGGCTAATCTAGGCAACGGAGTGAGAGAAGGAGCACGAGGAGGAGAAATCTGAGAAACATTAAGAGATGTTTGAACAGCTCGACACGGTGGAATCTCCGCACTATCAGAATTGACAGGAAGAGAAGCAGGAGGTATGACACATAAACTTTGAGCAACGGGTGCTTCGGACAGAAAGACTTCACTAGTTCCTCCACTCAGGAAGGCTGGAATCCTTCCCGCTTCGAGGTCGGCTTTAGCCTTGGCCGCTATCCTTTTCTTCTCTGCCTTCTTATCGATGGGATCAACTTTCCCTTTTCCTTTTAAACGGGAAGCATCGCCAGGACCGTTTTGCTCCTAAAGCTCGTCAGGGGCCGAACCCCGAGCAGACGCGTCATCGGCCCTTTGCATATCGACCTCATTGGTCGCAGAAGCAATCTTCTGAGAATTATCCTTAACAGCTTGGGTCTCCTCCTGATTTGGAAGAGAAACGCCCTTAGTGTTATCCTCAAAGTCTTGGATAACTACTATAGCATACGGATTGGCCGTGACCTCGGCATCCAACCTGTTAGAAACCTCGGAAAGTCTCCTAGATTTCCTAGAACGGATCGGAATAGAGGGAATGGTGAACGCAGGGATTCCGGGAGTGGCACCTCTCATCTTTGCGGCCAAGTATTTGCTATTCTAAGTATCTAAAAACAATAAACATCCAGAGCGATGTCAGATTTCGAAGTCGAAAGAATAAAAACTTTATAACATTAAAGTAACTCGTAGAGAGTTATTACCGAGTCTATCATGAGCAAGACGGACACGGTATAAGACAGGTTATCCCAGCGATGATTCCCTTCCCTTATCCTGTTAAGATCTTCTCTGAAAGGCAAATCCGCGAGAGGAGGAGCCGGAGGATGAGGAACTACAAAACAGAATAAAATACGAATGTGTTAGAGAAATTCATCATAAATGTCGAGGCAGTGCATGCATGCAAGATTTATGAAAATCTACCCATAGAAAGATTCCACCGACTATGATAAGTCATGGTGGTGTCGTGGACGGAGGCATTGTTTATCTTAACAAAAAAGTATCGGTCAAAACTTGCCGACTTTACTTTTCAATTCGTATGAACTTGCATTCGGCCTTCATGTGTTTGTAAAAACACCCAGAGACTTGACCCTCCTTCATTATGGAAATCTGTTCATATTTTTCGATGGAAAAGTTAGCGCCGAGCTCGACAACAAGGATTAGAAGTGCCACGAGATTGCATGTCCCGGCCATTGTCATATGTGAGTAATAGATGTTTCTATTCTCGCAATACCTTACAAAGGCATAAGGCAAAGGGAACCATAGGAAACAGTCGATAAACATCTGCTCATGAAGACCCGTGTAACCTCCAGGGCAATCCCATGGTCGTTCATGGGACCTGGGGGCAAGGAATTCTAATTCCTCTGACAGACGACAAACCCTTCTCATTGAATCTAGTGATTTCTCATCTGATATCGAAGGAGAGATCTTGTAAATGTCAAACTGAACAACCAAGATCTTTCGGACAATCTGCTCTTGGCCGATATGTTCGTCTGGATACTGTTCATTGGATCCACCTCCTGTACGATCACTCGTACCAGCAAACGAAGTCAAAGCTTCAAGATTCACACCGGCTTGCTCCGAAGCGTTAGCATAGATTGGTGCGACTCTTGACGACGACGCTTCGATCTCCGTCTTGAAAGCAGAAAGAACAAAATTGACCGGGGGAGTCTCGTGGCCAACATCGAGATTGGCCTTTCTTTCCGGAGTGGAAGAAGATTCGAAAATCTTTGTCATGATTGGAGCAAAGGATAAACCCTAAAAATGCAGATCAGAAAGGAAAAAGGATGAGAGAGAAGGGAGAAAGAATATTTTACGTTGTTCGAACGATGAATAAATAAATTAAATCCAAGAGTCAAAAGATCCGGCATTTATACTCTAAGGCAAGAAAGTGTAGGGTAATCGTCAAACCTTAGCGGCAGACGCGAGCGAACCGAGGCGTCTCTTCAGTGTCCTTTCAAGAAGGAGCGGTCCAGAGCGTGCTGCGTGTAAAGGCGAAGCGATGTGTCGAATTAAGATCTGAGTTGGGAAAATTTTCCTCAGCACGTTTTGGCCGAGCTTGCTCACGTAATACTCTCCGAAATCGGGGGGACTAGTTGGTGGTGAAACGACCCGACCCGTTTTTTTTTTTTTTAAAACACATTAACCCTTGGTCTCGGACTAGCATTCCCATAAATGCTATCCTCAACAACCAAGCAACACAGACAATCAAACAACAGCGGATAACCAAAATAAGAATTCCATTAAATCTAAACCAGCAACCTAGCGGAGCTCTAAAACAGAATGAAATTAACAACAACACACAGCACGAAACCGAGACCCTAGATCATCTCCCTCTTCGTTGCCATGATTCCACGATCACAATTTGCCTTTACCTGCACCACATGGTTAAAAGAGATGCGTGAGTATTATCACAAATACCCAGTGAGACGGTCCTCCCATCTACGACTGCGCACACAGACGCGATGGATCCGCTCAGGCAAACACGCATCAAACAACACACAAAACAAGCACAACAACACGGCTCAACCACAGCCCAACAGGCGGCCTGTCGATCGACACTACCACTAGGTGTCGATCGACACCCCTGTTCACACCTGTCGACCGACACACCCACGGTGCCTGTCGATCGACAGCTCAACGGAGCCCTGTCGATCGACACACCCACGGTGCCTGTCGATCGACAGCTCCACAGGACCCTGTCGATCGACACAACCTCTAGGTGTCGATCGACAGCTCCTCGATCACCTGTCGATCGACACAACCTCTAGGTGTCGATCGACAGCTCTCGTGTGACCCCTGTCGATCGACACACCCAAGTGCTGTCGATCGACAGGTCGTCGCAGATTCATGGGAAATCGATCAATATCCTCTCGGATCGATTCCTCCTCTGCGTTAACACGAAACCTGCACCCACAAACACAATCCAAGCAATCCACAAGCAACAAAACAAACAGTTTCAACATCAATCATCACAATCAATCAGTTTTAACCTACCACCATACAACCCTAACGAATCCACCGGCCCAGAAGCCATGGTCACGCACTCACCTTAGATTTTCAGATAGAATTTGCTGGATAATGAGGCTAGAAACAGATTCAGCTACAATCACCACGAAATTCCTCTTCAAATCGATCAAGAACGAAACCCTAATCCACAAACTATCAGGAACAAGAGAAACTCCTCTCAAAACTCTTTGTTTCTGATTTTGGGACTTTGGTTCGCTCAAATGCGGCCAAAAACCCTTAAATACGAAGCCCTAGGGTTTACCCAAACCGGCCCGGTCCAATTGAACAACTTAAATCGAACCAGAAAACCAGCCAATTCGGGCACCTGTCGATCGACAACCACTAGGTATGTCGATCGACAGCCCTTAAGAGCCCTGTCGATCGACAGACCACAAGTGTGTCGATCGACAGCCCCTCCATTTTACCAAAAATGGTTTACGGGCGTCACAATTCTCCCCCACTAAAACTGGATTCGTCCTCGAATCCTCTAACACTACCCACCAATCTACCCTGGCCTAACCCGCCAGCAACACCGGAGGCTACATCTCCCAGACCTTCCCGAGGTTCACATCCGTCCTATGCACATAGACCCGTCTCAGACATTGATTGCCCATAGTTTATAACCACCATCTAGCTTTCAGGATCGTCACCCCTCAGCTCTAGGTGTCTAGTATCAACCCACATCAGTCCGCGCAGTCCTGACGGTGTTCGATACTCAATCATCTCCACACACCTCAATCCATTAAGACACACAGTCTATCAAGCTCTCGGTATGCAGTGATCTGCCAGAGGTCGCAACCTCCCAAACTATCCCCATACCCTCACGATCTCAGTCCGCGCAGTCCTGACGAACGATCGGTATGCGGGGAACCCACTGTCCCCCGGAGAGACGCATCTCTCAAGATCTGCCAGAGACTAATCTCCAAGAAAGACCGAGGTCTAACTCCGAGCTATGCAATCAATTCCTAACGTCTATAATGCACCTCTGACCGGAACTACCTCCTAAGGTCTCACATGATATTCCCCTCCCGGAATACCATCACAATCGTGATCATCACAGATCACCCGGACCATCCCTCACCTCGGATGTCCCTGCAGAGTCTCTCCCGGAACTAGACAGTTCTAACCACCGTAAAACTTCTATTCCGAGACTCTCTCTCACACACACACACACAAACCGCTAGAGTCCCCACCGAAACCGGCAAGTTCTATCCGCAATAAAACTTCCATTTCGGGGTTCTCTAACCACAAACACATGACTCTCAAAGTCAAACACATAAGAAAAACACTTTCTTATTCACTAGAAAAATGTCATAATCATTACAACTTTAATGAAAATACAAAAAATCCACAACCAAAAACCTCACCACACACGGTGATCACAACACCAAAAACTGAAACTGGAAACCACAAAGAAAAACGAATTCACTCTTCTGCTTGCTTCTTGAACCACTTCTTAACTTCGTTTTCATCTTTGCCTCTGGTTCCCAAGTCTCCTCCTGAATACCGTCACAGTCCCACAAGACTCTCAACAACGGCACTCTCTTCCGGCGCAGAACCTTGATACTTCTCTCAAGAATCCTAACCGGCCTCATCCCAACAGTCAGATTTGGCTGAAGATCCGCAGGAATCGTCACTGCTACCTCCTCAGAAGCATGCAAACATCTCCTGAGTTTCGAAACGTGAAACACATCATGGAATTTCTCCATAATCGGAGGCAGCTCCAACCGATAAGCAACTGGTCCCACACGTCCCACAACCCGGAACGGACCCATGTACCTCGTACTCAGCTTATCCTCGGATATGGACCTGTTCAGACCCCGCATCATAGCCATCTTGAGATACACTCGATCTCCGACTGCAAACTCCAACTCTTTCCTTCTCCTATCGGCATAACTCTTCTGCCGATCCTGAGCCTCTTTCATGTTCAGCTTCACAACACGGATCTTCTCCGTCGTCTCCTGAACAAAATCAGCCCCAAAGATGCTCCTCTCCCCCACTTGGGTAAAACATAGCGGAGTACGACATGGCCTCCCATACAACGCCTCAAAAGGAGCCATTCCAATACTCGCCTTAAAACTGTTGTTATATGCGAACTCCACCAAACTCAAGTGATCCGCCCAATGACCACCCTAATCTAGCACGCACATCCTCAACAGATCTTCCAGTGTCTGAATCGTCCTTTCGGACTGTCCATCCGTCTACGGATGATTAGCTGTACTCATGTGCACCTTAGTGCCCATCTCAGCCTGAAAAGCTCTCCAGAACACTGAAGCAAACCTCGGATCTCGATCCGACACAATACTCGCTGGCACTCCATGCAACCTCACAATTTCCTTCACATACTTCTTAGCCAAGACCTCCGCTCCGTCTGTCTTCTTAATGGCCAGAAAATGTGCTGACTTAGTCAGACGATCCACAATCACCCAAATCGCGTCATAGGTCCGAGAAACCGGCAACCCTACCACGAAATCCATAGTGATCATGTCCCACTTCCACTCTGGAATAAGTAGACTCTGCAATAAGCCACTAGGAACTTGGTGCTCAGCCTTCACCAACTAACACACATTGCAAGCTGCAACCCAATCTGCCACATCTCTCTTCATCCCAACCCAATGATAATACCGTTTCAAATCCCGATACATCTTAGTCGCTCCCGGATGAATTGAAAACTTACTCGCATGAGCTTCTCTCAGAATTTCCTGCCTCAAGTCCTCATCCTTGGGAACACAGACTCGTCCATGCACCAAGATAGTCCCGTTAGCAGAAACCTGATATTCGGAACGAGCAGCCTTAGAGAGATCTAACAACACCGGATCCTGCTCCTGAGCTACTCGGATCCTGCTCAACAGATCCGCCTGATCCGCCGCCGCTAACCCCAACGGTTCCTCTGAAGTAACACACAACCTCAAAGTACTAAGCACACTCACCAGATTCTCCACATCCCGCTCCTGAGATGAATCATACCTTCTCCGACTAAGAGCATCCGCCCCTAGCTAAGTTCACCGCGATAGTAAACTAAAGGTAAAACTCAATCTTCTACAACTTCTCCTATCACTTCCGCCTCCTAAACCAAAGACCACCGAAAAGGAACCTACTCCACTAACCACTTGGTCATGGAATGAGCCGTACTCTCAAGGCCTTTTGATGCAACTCCTGAAATAACCTGCCAACCCGAGAACTACTACACTTAGTCTTGTTCCTCGGTCTAGGCAAAATCTCAGCTCGATTGCATCTTAACTGGATCCACAGAAACTCCCCTGCAGAAACAGTAAGACCCTGAAAACCCTTTCTCACTTGACAGAAACTGCACTTGCTCAACCTAGCAACCAGCTCCTACTCTTGCAACTTCCCCAAAACTCTCCTCAAATAAACCTCAAGTTCCTCCAGACTCTTCGAATACACCAAGATGACATCGATAAAGTTAATCGCGAACTCATTCAGATACCACTGAAAGGCTTCGCTCATCAACCTCATAAATGCAGCTGGTGCACTCGTCAACCCGACAAACACCTTTACTAACTCCACCCTACTCATGACTCGTCAAGAAAGCCGTTTTCTTGACAACCACCTCATCAATAGAATCTGGTGTTAACCGGATGCCAAGTCATCCTTGAAGAACCAAGTAGCCCCTCACAATTGATCTAACAACTTATCAATTCTCGGAAGACGAAACTTGTTCTTCATAGTGACTCGGTTAAGCCCTCGATAATCGAAGCACAACCGGAAATTACCACAATTCCTCAACACCACACACCGGTTCTCCACACGGTGAAGTACTCAACAAATCCTCTAGCCGCCTCATCGGCTCTTACAACACTGCTGGAGTCATCCGGTAAGGTGCCTTAGATAACAGCGTCGTCCCGGGTTCCAACTCAATCGTGAAAGGATCCGACCGCGATGACGGAAATCCTTGCAACGACCGAAAGATATCCTCACACTCCTGGACAACCCGAATATCCCTCACTGCAACCTCACCTACAGACTCTGCCAGCAAAACAGTCTCCGAGTAAGCCTCGCAACCTCTCAGTCATAGCCTCAGCCTGCACCCAAGAGTTCACGAGACTCTCAGAAGTCGGTTTCACTCCCTGACAAACCAACCTTCTCCTACTACGCTCCAACACGACACGACTCCGGTGACACTCCAGATGAACTCTGTACTGATCAAGCCAATCCATACACCGGATGCAATCATACAGTTCAACTAGACTATACACCAAGTCCGCTGTCATCCACTTACCAGTCACTAGAAACTCCACGCCTCTCACCCGGCCATGAGTAACTAGAAACTTCCCTTCTGCAACCATTACCGGTCCAACCCGCTCACTAGCGCCACTCCGAAGAGATGAAGCAATCATGCTCCAGAATCGAACAACCCGTGGAATTTGCCACTGCCCACTTCAAAGGTCTCCACACAACTCCCATGTGCTAAGAAACCTAATAATCTCGCCAACTATGACCCATGCTTCCACACCCGAAGCATCCCGGCCATTCTACCTCAAACTGGAAGTATCCTCCCACTTCCTTTTCTGCCCCTGCACAGGCTTGCCGCCCTGCCAGGTATCACCTGTTGAGACTTAATAGACTGAACAACTGGGCTAACCACCACAGCCTGCTCTCTCGAGTCTCAACAATGCCTCCTGCAGTCTCAACCAACTATGCTCTCACAGCATACACGGACGCTCCGCACCATGTCCTCCATTTGATGGAAGTCCTCTCAAGAACCTCCTATCCCGGGCCTCCTCGCCCTCCATGCTCCTACCAGCATGAACCAGCCCAAACCATGAGCCGATTAACTCCAAAACATACCCACGAACTGATCTCTCTCACAGACCCAGTTCCAAAAACCTCGTCTCTAAACGACCCGCAGCCTCTCGAGGAAAGAACTTGGCACCACACTATGCCCAAAAGTCCGCCCAGGCCAACACTGCCTGAACCCTCCTCGCTGCAACCCGCCACTCGCAAAGAATCCTACACCAATTCTCTTGCACCTGTTCCCTTATCCGCAGATAAGACGGAACCCTACAAACATCCGCAGCCCTCAGCCGCACCTCTGCCACTCGTGGCATCACCGGAGCCTAACTCGTACCGCACTCGGTAACCGCTCCAAAAACTGCTGAAGCCAATCCGCCAGATGATCCACTCGACACTGAGCCCACCCGCGGGCGCACCAGCACTACCAACCTCACGAGGACCCACACCGGCCCCCGGCAGCCAACCTAGGACCACTCTGCCCCCACCAGCCCTCACACTGGCGCTCACACTTGGCTGCACGCTGGCAGCCTAAATGGCGCTCAAGCCGTCATGAAGCGTCTACGGATCACTCTCAGCCACTCGCGCAACACTCTGAGCCGCCCCCCCGGCCAACTCCCTCACTAGTGCCCGCCACAACACCTACTACAACAGATCTGTCAGCCGATCAACTCGTCACCTAGACTCCTCCTGCGGGCGCACCCGAACAGCGAGCGAATCCAGCACTAGCTCAAGTACCAGCCCTGGCCCAACAACCCTCACACCGGCTCTCACACAGGCACTCCCACTGGCACTCGCACTAATACTCAGACCCTCTTGATACGTCTACGGATCTGTCACAGTCTCAACGTGGAACCCTGAGCCGCATCCCAGCCGACTCACTCACTGGTCCCCGACCACAATCCTGACTTCCACAGTCACCCCGGCCCCCACGGCCACATTCTCTAGTGCCACTAGCCAACACCATGCACTACCACAGTACACAAGCTATGCACTAAAGAATAACAATAAAACACACTTACCGTGGAATCTCTTTGAAGGCTCGAAGAAAGATGATCTAGAACCCCCAAACTCACAGAATTGTAATTTTACCAAATTCAATCCTAGCAGTTCTAGCCCGTCCTAAAACGTATCGCTCTGATACCAAACTGAAAGGACCCGACCCGTTTTTTTTTTTTTTAAAACACATTAACCCTTGGTCTCGGACTAGCATTCCCATAAATGCTATCCTCAACAACCAAGCAACACAGACAATCAAACAACATCGGATAACCAAAATAAGAATTCCATTAAATCTAAACCAGCAACCTAGCGGAGTTCTAAAACAGAATGAAATTAACAACAACACACAGCACGAAACCGAGACCCTAGATCATCTCCCTCTTCGTTGCCATGATTCCACGATCACAATTTGCCTTTACCTGCACCACATGGTTAAAAGAGATGCGTGAGTATTATCACAAATACCCAGTGAGACGGTCCTCCCATCTATGACTGCGCACACAGACGCGATGGATCCGCTCAGGCAAACACGCATCAAACAACACACAAAACAAGCACAACAACACGGCTCAACCACAGCCCAACAGGCGGCCTGTCGATCGACACTACCACTAGGTGTCGATCGACACCCCTGTTCACACCTGTCGATCGACACACCCACGGTGCCTGTCGATCGACAGCTCAACGGAGCCCTGTCGATCGACACACCCACGGTGCCTGTCGATCGACAGCTCCTCGATCACCTGTCGATCGACACAACCTCTAGGTGTCGATCGACAGCTCTCGTGTGACCCCTGTCGATCGACACACCCAAGTGCTGTCGATCGACAGGTCGTCGCAGATTCATGGGAAATCGATCAATATCCTCTCGGATCGATTCCTCCTCTTCGTTAACACGAAACCTGCACCCACAAACACAATCCAAGCAATCCACAAGCAACAAAACAAACAGTTTCAACATCAATCATCACAATCAATCAGTTTTAACCTACCACCATACAACCCTAACGAATCCACCGGCCCAGAAGCCATGGTCACGCACTCACCTTAGATTTTCAGATAGAATTTGCTGGATAATGAGGCTAGAAACAGATTCAGCTACAATCACCACGAAATTCCTCTTCAAATCGATCAAGAACGAAACCCTAATCCACAAACTATCAGGAACAAGAGAAACTCCTCTCAAAACTCTTTGTTTCTGATTTTGGGACTTTGGTTCGCTCAAATGCGGCCAAAAACCCTTAAATACGAAGCCCTAGGGTTTACCCAAACCGGCCCGGTCCAATTGAACAACTTAAATCAAACCAGAAAACCAGCCAATTCGGGCACCTGTCGATCGACAACCACTAGGTATGTCGATCGACAGCCCTTAAGAGCCCTGTCGATCGACAGACCACAAGTGTGTCGATCGACAGCCCCTCCATTTTACCAAAAATGGTTTACGGGCGTCACAGGTGGTACTGAGTTCAACACCCGTAACCATACCCGACTCATATCCAACTCACCGTGGAGCTTCGAGAAACATGTCGGAACAATGGGCCAGCGAGGACCCATGAAGACAACTCGGCCCGTTCAGGAGCATCTGCCGACCTAGGCAAATACCATCGAATTATAAGACTTACCTCAGATAAAAAGAAATACTTAGAATTAGTATAAATTCCTTTTATCTTTAAGGAGATTTTCCATTTATCTTTTATGGTTATTTCAAATGACTTTGTACTTGTATAAATACTTGATGTATTCCTCCAAAACGAGGACATCTCCTTCAGTAGAAAATTCTATACACATCTTTTTACTTGATCTTTTCTTTGTGATTTTAATCTTAACCTAGTTCCTCTATTCTTTGGACCGATCTCGGATTGTTGCACAATCCGGTATCACCACCAGTAATCTTCTTTGCAGCACCCAAATCCTTCATCTCAAACTCTTTTCCCAGTAGTCATTTCAACTCAAGGAGATCATCTATATCTTTCTCAGAAACGAGCATATCATCAATGTACTAGAAGAAGATTATATGAGTATGGTTTTCGAGATACCTCACGTAAATGCAGCGATCATACTTGCATCTTTGGTAGCCAATGCTTAACATATATCTGTCAAACCGTTTCTTCCACTGCCTAGGAGCCTGCTTCAAACCATATAAAGATTTCTTAAATCTGCACACTAGCTTCTCCTGTCCTGGTAGCACAAAACCTTCAGGTTGCCCCATATAGATCTCTTCCTCCAAATCTCCATGAAGCAACGCTGTTTTCACATCCATTTGTTCTAAGGGAAAATCCCAACTAGCTACGAATCCCAACACCCCTCGTACGGAAGTGTGTAGTACCGCAAGGGAGCAAATCTCCTCATAGTGAATCCCCTTCTTTTGTGAGTAACCCTTTGCTACTAACCTTGCTTTGTAGTTCACTGCTTCTTTCTGAGACCCTCCTGGTTTTACTTTAAAAAACCACTTACAGCCAATTTCTTTCTTGGCCTTTGGTAGAGGTACAAGATCCCAAGTCTGGTATTTCTTCAGACTCTCATTCTCTTTGTAGATGTATCAAAGATAACATCAAAGGCCAAAAAGGTTTCAAGAGCTCAGTGCCGCAACAGGAAGATTGGGCAAGGGATAAGGAAGCTGTGTGCACTCAATAGAGACCAAAGAGCCTGCTTCAATAACTAAGTGACATGTGGCACCTTGAGCCATGCGACGTGCGAGTGGCTGTCTGATGCAGAGGAGCAGCTTGCGAAATAATAAGAATTTTTTTGACTTACCGCAAAAAGGATAAAGTGTGATCATGGGGCGTAGCAAGTAACAAGATGGGACAACTGATACAATGTTCTCTGCGACACAACAGTGTTTGGTCTGCTGGGCCTTCACATGATCTTCTATAGGTTTTTGGCTTAAAGAAGAGGTGTTATATAAAGAGAAAGTTTTGAGTTACTTTCTCTTTAGTTCTCTTGGCGAAAAGAAAACCGTTTGAGAGTGAACTCGTTTTGTGTGAACTCCGAGAGAAACAGAGTGAGTTGAGTGAGTTGAGTGATTCTTTTTTGGGTAGAATAGGATCAGTTGTGTAACACGAATCTCATGTATGAGATGTCGTGAGTTATTCGGTAGACTAGGTAGAGAGTTTATTTCCAATTTTAGTGAGAGATAGGTTAGATCTCTTTACAAACGTTGTTGTGTGTAGCGGAGCTACAATCTTGTATTATCGGTTATAATATAAGAAGAATTTGTTTTGGATATTGTATGTTCTTAGTCTCAGTAGTCTGAAGGTATCATACTCTCTAAGTATTCTATTGTAGCACCTATCCACCACTCTCTTTCTGGGCTAGACATAGCCTCCCGAAAGGTAAACGGATCATCTGAACAAACTGGAAGCGCATATGCAACCATATCTTCAAAACCGTACCTTTCAAGTGGCTTTGAAATCCGTGTTAGTCTGTTTGTAGCAACAATCACCTCTCCATATTGTTTATTACCCTTCTGCCCTTCTTTTGCATCATGCTCATTACTAACTGCTGTTCGTCCCGATTCACTGGACCCCTCCTGAGCTACCTATGAATCCTCCTGAACCGCCTCAGAACATGTGTCAGTCTCAATGGTAAGAGGCACCCGTTATGGTCTTGCTTATTGCATCATACTCTCTTCGTCAAACACCACATCTCGACTGATCGCCTTTTTCTTAGCCTTAAGATCCTATAACTTGAAGCCTTTCACACCCTTCTCAAAGTCTAGAAAGATGCACTTTTTTGACTTAAGAATCTAACTTAGATCCTACTTTTGATCAATTATGGTGTAGATTTACAACAGACAACCTTTCCATATTTTACATATACATCCGATCAACAAACACATATGAATATACAATATATTTCCGGATTAGTTATGGATCTTCCAATGTATCTCTGTTTTTAGGAATAAAATAATAGTTTTGACTGAACGCTTGAGAACTTGAGATATTAGTTGTTCTTGTGACTTTTGTCAAACTTTGCATCTCTTCGATCTCTTAAAATTGTTTTCATCTGCTCCATAAGATATTCTTTGCAGTGCATGGATCATTCTGCCGCATCCATACACTGTTAAATCGATTCCCTCTAATGTTTCTAAACAAAATGTATCCTTCTCCAGACAAAGCGTCTTCTCAATAAAAGGTTATAGTTTCAGTGCTCCAATTAGTAACCTTTCTCTCCATTGTGTTCATTCAACTTGTTTGGTAAGTCATCATCCTATTGTCCTCATGCCGATTACTTATGCTGTGCTTCTTTTAATTATACGTTTGTTTTTATTCAAAAAAATCTAATATTGTTTCTTTGTTTTTGGATCTCTTTTATAATTCTCTTATTGTAGTCGATTTGGACATAGTGATTGTTCAAGTTGTCACCGACCTTCTATTTGACATTTCCGCGGATGGCAATTTGGTAAGTCGTCCCATTTTGGTTTCTACGTTTCTTATTTTATGACTGTATTGTTTTGATTGTAAGAAAATTTACGCCAACTGTTTTTAAGGTTTGGAGTAGATAAAAAGGTTGTGAATAATTGTTTCTCTTCCCCCAAGTAGTTATTTTCTTCAATATTATCGAATCAAACTTCATCTTTGCTTACATCAGCCAGTGATTATATGATCAGTTTTCTGGATTACCGGATCAACCTGTTGATTCCCACAAAATCGAAGACAAAGCCGACTTGATGATAGTGAATGTGGATTCCCTTCACGAAATGAGTTTCATTGCAAGGAAGCATAACACTTTCTTTGATTCTCTGTTACATAATATTTGAATACGTTAATGACACCTTCTTCCTTACTCCTAACCGTATTTGTTTAGAAAAATTGGAATTTGAATTTTATTCTATCCGAACCATTGCATTTTTTGTCTTTTGGATAAAAAATTTAACAGGATCACAGTTATACTTGTTGAACATTTGTTTCCTTACATAGACCTCAAGCTACACTGACATAAGCTATAATTTGTGGTGCGTACGTCATAGTCTTGACAATTATATTTCTAAATTTTTGTGTAAAAGTATTCAATTAGAAATGGCATAGAAAAAAGATATGTTTTTTGCGGTGAAAGTATAACATGTTTTAGTTTGATACATTTCAGGTGAAATAGTATGTGGAGAATACACAGATTACACTAATACACAAGTTACCTAATTTAACTGAATACTGGGTCTCTGAAACAGGAGAAGAGAGGGAGGGGCAAAAGACCTTCATCAGAGTCCCTTCGGAGACATCTGATAAAACTGGAACAATAATGAAATGATTGTCCCTCGGTAGGATGATACCTCACACCCAAATTTTGTAGCAATTTGTTTAGTATTGTATAAGATAACTAATTTCACAAGGGACTACTTGATGATCGATTCCAGTGTTGTTGAATTTCTCGTCAAAGCAAAACTTTTATATGAGTTTCGCGTGTTGATTGTTTTGGTTAACCTGAGACTTGTGATATATTTGGCATAGTAAATACTATTTGGTTAAGTAATTACTCTAATGATATTATTAGTGCTAATGTTACATATATCTTCAATGGATTAACCAATCTGATTAGAGTGTGCTATTAGACATATGATAATAATAATGAATCAAATCGTTTTTTACTGTCAATATAAATCAAAATGGTTAAAAAGACTCATAATAGGAAAGTAAAAAAAGAAATATTGATCTTTACGAACCGTCCATATGCAATCCTCTTTGTGATAATAAATCCTTTTTGTGATAAAAAAGAAATAGGAGAATAAGTCCTCTTTGTGAGCCGGAATAGGCTGCGTGAAGAGGGCAATCGATGTCCTCAGAAACTATATCTTGCAATTTTTGAGTGTCGAGAGAATAAACTTCTGAACAGACTCCTGGCTTCTAAAATATACCGGTGATATCATGTTACTGTATATATATAAAATTTACAGGACTGATTCCATAAGTAGGGTTTCTTGGTAGGTGTGACCGTGTAAGGAAATGGTTTGGTGATATCCCTTGATTTATGGCAGCATTTCATGTTGTATGTGGTTGGAGTTGATTATACAACTAGGAAGCAAAAGCAAGCAAGTTGCACGCTCATTAATTGTTGAGGGAGAAGAGAATCACGGTCACACTAGCTTCAAAACATATATAGAGAAGTTGTGCCAGAACATGCGAAAAGAAAGATAGTCTCCATTACTTTAAATCCCATCTTTTTCGTTTTTAGAGAACTAAAGTTTGCCGCTTTGTAAATCGTATATAATAGTGTGATTTATTTCAAAAACTACAGTTTAAAAATGATTGAAAAGGATGTTTCGGAAGTGAATATGATATTCAAACAAATAGTGCTTTTAACACAAGAAATGGACGCGATAGATGATCCCACTTCATGCCCTCAAGCTGAAGGCAAAATCAGGCAAAATCCTACTTCATCCCTTCGAACTCTACGCTCTCATGGCTTCAAATTTAATCAACAAATGGTTGCTATAACTAAAAGAGAATAGCACGAGTTTTTTGTAGTCGGGTCCTAAGAAACCTTACTGCTTGCTATAATCCCACGTTCTTGCAGGGCTTGCGCAACCCCATAAACATGATCAATACGATCTAGGACATACGACTTTCTATAGCAAGGTTCGTCCAAGTAACTCACACGAGAAGCTAAGGCCGCTTCAATCGATCAAAGACAAGATTCATTTTGTACTATATTTATAACTTCCACATATGTATATTCATCATACTCTACTCCTTCTCATATCTATAAAGAAATACATTTTAACATTGTTTTCAAACAATATCATTTTAAATTTAAAATACATTTGTCAGCTGCTTTTTTCATTATTTTAAATTCAATTTTATAAATACACGGTTCATACTCCATAAAAATGTATAATATAGATGATCAAGGGTTTTAATAACATCAATAGTCACATATATTAATTGTTTATGAAGAGTAAATAATAGTGTATTTGCAAAATTATTTGTTTATAGATAATAGATGTAGATTTTCAACATATTTTCAACTTTCATTTAAGTTATAAAATATATTTGAAAACTATCGATCATAAAATATATTTATTTATCCGCTTGTTTCTAGTTAGGGTTAATTAGGTGAATAATACTTTTATGATTGATAATTAGATAACTAACATGAAAAAAATAGAATTAAATAAGTAACAAAGAGAAATAAATATAGGACAAAATTGCCCCTACATATATAATTAATTAAGTCTGAAAAATTATATTAAAAATATATTACTCTCTCTCTCTCAAAAATTTTCCCTAGCTGAATCTTTTTTTTATAGATCGGCAAAAAAAAATGGATCAGAAAAAAAGCAATACAAAAAATATGACAAGAAAATAAATATGTTGTAATAGTTAACTCTTTTTATAACATAGTTGGCTATTTCCGAAATTACCTATTCGAAAACATAGTTGGATATGTTGTAATAGTTACCTGTTTAATAACATAGTTTGCTATTTCTGATACTACCTATTCGAAAATATAGTTAGCTACTATTTATAACTAATCTAAGATATAGCTAACTATTTTTCATAAAACAGTTATCAATTTAAAAGTATAGTTCACTATTTCCGTAACATAGTTGTGTATGCTACCAATTTTAAAACATAGTTGACTACATGAAAATGTTATTAGAACAATTACTTATTTAAACAAATATAGTTCACTATCTTCAGATGTAGTTATCTATTATAATTTGCATAATGAATAACATCTAGTTAACTATTATTATACACACAAGAATCTAATATAAGTAAATAAAGAATAATACATAGTCAACTATTATCAGAATAACCTGATTTTCAAACAAAGTTAACTCTAATGATCTCAAGCGGTGGGCTTAATTTGACGAGTAGAGGAGATGATCGGAGAACATAACGAAGGAAGAAGAAACACCATTTTAATCTATGATTGGAGAATTTCAATCCAAAATTAAGTATATCGATCAATGGGACAAGTAGTTAAGAGACAAAAAAGTGAATTAACAAAATTGGAAAATAAGAAGAAGAAGGAGGATACGGCAGAGAACAAGGAGAAAGAGAAGGAGGAGAAAAAGAAAACGTGGAAGATTTTTAGGCTTAGGTAATGTTTAGGTTTAGGTAATGTTTTTACTTCTGATTTTTGTTTAATTTTTCTTAATAAAAGTTATAAATTAGGAAAGGGTAAAATACACATTTTATATGATCTAATTGTTACTTACTTAATGTTAGATATTTAATTATGAGTAGGAAAACTATTATAGGACCTAATTTCCCTTCTAGTTAACATTATGCGCTAATACACAAAAAGAAACATAATATACAAACATCTACATAAGGAAACTCAATATACTTCAATACTCCCCCTCAAGTTGGAGTGTGTAAGTCTTGAACGCCCAACTTGGATGCTAAATTTTTGAACTGAACTTGTCCCAATGTCTTAGTCAAAATGTCAGATAGTTATTCGGTAGTACGAACGTGGACTGGAGTGGTGAGTCCATCAGTGATGGCATTGCGAACAAAATGACAATTTGCTTCAATAGCCTTCGTTCATGAAAGACGAGATTTGAAGCAATGTGAATTGCTGCTTGGCTATCACAAAACAAACGAACTGGTGTACCATGAGGAAAGCCTAACTTAGCCAATAACTGGCGAGATCTGGTCGAGTGATATTAAGAGGACTCGTTGTGGCACCTAAACGGTGATGTTGCACCATCGGAATTGGAGCTGGTTTGGATCCCAAAAGACTAGTCTCGGTAACAATATCTAACACATACATGCGCTGAGACAAATAATAACCTCCTCTGCCTTGAGCCACTTCCAATCCTAGGAAGTACTTACACTTTCCAAGATCTTTTCATGTGGAAACACCATCCAAGATAGTCCTTAAACTTGGGTAGTGATAAGTCTCTTATTTTACCTATAATACTATGATTTTCTATATATATTTAGTGCATTTATGCATGGTTATACGCTTTTAGAGGTAGTTTTCTCGTATGTGTAGTTCGAGAGTTCATATATCATGGTTTTTACCGGTTTTTGACCATGATATAAGTCCTTTTATCGAGTCTTTTTATTTTTTTCGAGTCTTTTTAATGTCTTAACAGGTTATTGTACATGGGAAGCTTATTTGATGATTATGGTGCGTTTTGGAGCATAAACGAGATAGAAGTCAGATTCACAAGTGGAGAAGCAGAAATGAAAGCACCACTCAACGAGTGTTGACCGACACCGACGTTGGTCACCTGTCGTTCGACACACCATGTGACTGTCGAACGACACCCACTTTTCTGAAGCCGACATGTTACTTTTAAAGAAAGGAAAATTGCTCGTTTCGGGCCAGAAGTTACCAGAAGTCATCAGAAAAGCCAACCACGAGTTATAACACTATATATAGTTTACTTTTAGGTTTTTAGATCATTATCTTAGTTTCTATTGAACAAGTTTAGAGAGAGCTTTTGAGAGTTTTTAAGGAGACAAGTCTACTTTGTTCTTGAGATTCTTCAAACCCTACGGTACTTCTTCTTATTCTCTTTCTTTATGCAGTATTATTCCGTTATGATTTGCTTTGCTTCCATGTCTGAGTAGTTTGCTTGTTAGGTTTAGGGTGATTCGAATGGATTGAAGATGAATTGTTAGGTTAAACTCACTTGTTAGGATTATCTATTTGATTCTTCACCTAGATTGCTTTAACTCTGATTTAGGATTCGCGACCCTGAATTTGGATATCTTAGGTTAATATATTGACACGAAAGTGTAATTGATTAGCCTGAACTAGATCTTAGGTGAGCAAAATTACTTATTCGCAAAGAGAATTGGTTTAGGAATTTTGTGAACAAATTGGACTTGAATTTAAAGCTTGTTTAAATTGATTGAATTCGCAAAGAAATTTGGTTTTCTTGGGTTTAGGCATAGTTAGTTTTCGCAACGAAAGTTGGTTAATTATATCTTAGTGTTCCAAATTTAAGAACGGTTCTTAATTAAATTCTGATTTTGTTTAAAATGCAATTCTTATTGTTTAATTGTATTTTAAATCAACAATCTTGCCTGTTTCGAATTGTTTTTGTCTTTATTTTACTTTATTTTGCTTAGCTCAATTCGAAGTCAATAATCCTATTGATTTAACTCCTAGTGATTCGACCCCTTACTACAATTGATCTAACTCCTAGTGATTCGACCCCTTACTACAATTGATCTCTTAATTTGAGAGAGTAGCCCAGGGTAAATTTGAGCATATCAAGATTTTTTATTAGGAAAATCAATCAAAAGGGACCAAAATGAGCATTATGGAGTATACAACAATCTACAGCAACTCATGCGAGCCAAAGAACCCACTGGAGCCAAGAAATTCCCAAGTTTACACATTTAACCAAAATGGACAGATTTCATACGCCAGAGGTTTAGCAGTAAACGGAGGATCCAATGGATTTGGAATTGGATGAAACTTGGAATGAAGATAGCCCTTTGAGTCAGCTTTCCAATGGAGGTAGAATCGCAACATTTGGACTTGTGTGGAGAGGGTTATACCCAGAAGACCAAAGACATGTCAAACTGCCTAGAAGATGAAGAAGGAGGAGCATAAACCCCTCACACCAACTCGATCACGTGGTCGGTACCCAGACCATCAGGACGCATCAGGACGTGCCAAATGAGCCCCCCATACCGACCAAATATCCCGATCGGTGCCACGGCCCTCTGCGGAGCTGTTTCGACTTTTTTGAAGTTTTCGCCCTTTTCGAAGCCCTAGAAGACTCAAGACCCTATATATACTTTCTTTTAGCCTCTTATTAGGTATGTGCCAAAAGTTAGACCTAGGATACATCACAAAAGCGCAGCCCCATTGTTCTCTATATTTTCAATCATCCCAATCATTATCGTTATCCCTATATTTTCAATCATCCCAATCATTACACATTTCACCAAGATGGACAAATTTCATACGCTAGAAGTCTAGCAGTAAACAGAGGATTAATTGGATTTGGAATTGGATGTAACTTGGAGTGAAGATATCTCTTTGTGTCAGCTTTCCAATGGAGGTGGAATCGCAGCATTTGGACTTGTGCGGAGAGGGTTATACCCAGAAGACCGATGACATGTCAAACTGCCTAGAAGATGAAGAAGGAGGAGCACCGACCCCTCACACCGACCCGATCACGTGGTCGGTACCCAGACCATCAAGATGTGGCAAATGAGCCCCCCATACTGACCCAATATCCCGATCGGTGCCACGGCCCTCTGCGGAACTATTTCGACTGTTTTGACGTTTTCGCCCTTTTCGAAGCCCAAGAAGACTGAAGACCCTATATATACTTGTTTTTATCCTCTTGTTAGGTGTGTACCATAAATTAGACCAAGGATACATCACAAAAATGCAGCCCCATTGTTCTCTAATAGATTTGTGTTTCAAGAGCTCTAAGGAGGAGATCTCGCTTTCTACTTCGCTATAGAGAAGAATCTTCTAACCCTTTCTCATTTAATTAAGTTTATTCATTATGAATTCATCATCTCTTAGTTGTTTTTCGTGCACCATGCTTGAGTAATCCAATAGTTAGGAATTAGGGTTTTCAATGAGTCTTATGATTCAATAGAATCGATGATTGTTTAGGGATAAAATCTAGTCAACTCCGATGTGCCTGGACGCCTATTGGTCTGCACGCCTATGGTCTGGATGCCTATGTGTCTGAATGCCGATGTGTCTCAACACCGAAGTGTTTTCTAAATATTCCATAAGGTTCTTTGCACTAATGGCCCAATCTAGTTGTAAAGCCCACATAGGCGCAAGCGACGTAAAGGAAAGAAAAGCCGCGAAGACTTAGTAAATATAGCATTTTCTTTATGGAAAGACTTAGCCGACTTAGGAAGCTATACATATCAATGTACGAGCCCTTGTAAAAGACATTGGCAACTTTCATCACAAAAGCAATACAAAGCAATTACAAACCCTATTTTCTCTTTGCTCATTGTTTTCTCTTTCGTAGCTTAACATAGAAATCTCTGCTTCCTCTCGAAACCCTTACAAATCTAACTGTGCGATTTCCGGCATCCACAATTTGGCGCCGACTAAGGGGATACTAGAGAGTTTCTTACACAAAAAAGCTACATCACGCATCAGATCTAAGAAGATGGCTGGCGAAGGGAACAAGTCTGGCGAGGAACACACGTCTCGCAGAGACAACCAAGAGAAAGAACCCTACGTTGAAGCTAGTGCTAAAAACATCGCTGCTCAAGGCGACATAACCGAGGTCAAGAAGATGTTAGAGACATTCCTCAAAGAACAGAAGAAGCAAGCCAAGATCAACGAGGCGACTTCAAGAGAGCTGAAAGCTCTTTCGCGGAGATAGCACGGAAGACCCAACAGAACAAGACTTAGGGGCCGCGTTGACCCTCAACGTCTCGACTTCTCAGCACCTCGGACCGCTCGGAGAAACCCAGATGACCTACGACCACCGCCGCGGCATCGAGAATCAGAAAAGTCTCCTGAACGCATCTTGGATATCTCAGACGGAGATGAACAGAATGTGTAGAAGGCAGCCAACAAGAACCGCGTGCCTTTGACACTTAAAGCGCATCAGGCTCTTCCAAGACGGAGGTGGTGAAAGACACCTCGGAGTACACCAACTACTCCAACAAAAAGCAGAACAGGAAGGAGCGAGAACGAAGAGCGCTCAAACGATCCTGCACTATGCAACTCGCGGAGATGCAGGCTCAGATGGAGCGGGTAGCCTCTGACCTACAGCATACCTAATCACAAATGTACCATGCAACTGGGAGGGCTCCTGCGATGGCACAGTTCGGGAAAAGGCAAGAACACGCCTTTCGACAAACGAATCGCGAGGACTAAAATCTCGGATCCCGGAAGAATCAAACTACCAATTTACGAAGGAACTACATACCCTTCAGACCATCTGATGGAATTCAAAGTGGCGTTGGGGAGAGCAAACTTCAAGGAAGCCGAAAAAGACATCGTCTATTGCAAGCTGTTCGTAGAAAGCCTCAACGGGCCTACCCTTCAATGGTTCTACTAATTGGAAAAGAATTCGATTCACACTTTCTTCCAGCTTTCTGAGTTGTTCGTGCAGCACTACAACATCTTCATGGAACGAAAAATCTACGATTCCGAACAATAAGAAAGGTGAGACCGAGAGTCTTGGTCTTTCATGACAAAGTTTTAAAACACGTAATCAAAGGTTGAAGGTATCATCAACAAATCAGCCGTAGAGGCCTTACGAGGAGCGCTTCGGTGTCCGTCTTCGTTCTGGCAAGAGATGAGTATCAACACGCCAACACCGATCCAAGACGCCCTCCACCGTGCTGCTGACTTTGCTCGAACCAAAGAAGAAGTCCGTGCTAGGAATGGTGGGAAGGCGAAATAGGCAAGTGGGCCAGCTCAAGCTGTGAATCCCGCCTACATCCAATATGAAGGAGGATCCGGAGGGGTCCATAACTACCAAATGGAGTCATTGAGTTACGAAGAACCGAAGGAGTACGACGAGGAGCTATACTGCGACTTCCATAAGGCAAATGGATACTCAACTGCAAAGTGTCAGGAGTTAGGGCGGCAGTTCATAGCCAAACTGACTGAAGGCACTTTGAAAGGCAACGTCAGCCTATCATACTTCAAGTCGGAGGAGAAAGCTCCTGCTAACACCGAACAGCATGAGGAGAACCCCAGACGCCAACATCGTGATGACGATGTTGAAAGTATCAACATGATAATGGGAGGATCGCAATACTGTGATGACAACGTCCCTGCAATTGAAGCATATCAACGACGCGCTGACGTCTGCGCTAATATAACAGCACCTGCAAAGCCAAGGCTTTCCAGTGACCTATCACCTTCGACGAGCAAGAAACTAAGGGTCTCGATCAACCACACAACGATCCTCTGGTAATCAACTTGACTATTTACGACTTCAACGTCGCTCGCGTTCTCTTCGATACAGGAAGCTCAGTGGATGTCATCATCAAAAAGACGCTGGAGCGATTGAAGATTGATTTGTCCACAATCAAAGGGCGGCCTAAACCCATAACAGGCTTCTCTAGAGAGATAACCATGAAAATGGGAATAATTCGCCTACCCGTCCAAGCTGGCAATGTTAAGAAGATGGTCGATTTCACAGTCCCCGATCATCTAGCAATCTACAACATGATCATCGGGATCCCTTGGCTCAATCATATGCAAGTTGTGCCTTCAACATACCACATGTGCCTCAAGTTTCCTACACCTATCAGTGTAAAAACGATATGGGGGAACCAGAAGGAGTCTCGTATATGTTTCATGGCAGAGCACAAGCTGAGAAACAATGAGAAAAAGAAGGACTCTACTTATCAATCATCTCGAAAAGAACAAGGATCACCTCCGAACAGGTCAAAGACTTGACCGACCTTTTATAGTAATTACAGCTTGCAGAAGGTGGTGAAAACGCAGAGCCAGTGCGTCTGCAAGTAGCGAAGTCTATAGCCAATCACAACCATGAACCACTCGAACATGCTTCCCCGGTGTCATTGGGCCCAACGTCTCTCAACCACGCCAACAACGACGTCGTCGGTTATGCCTACACCGATTTCATCGTTGTCTCTGCCTCACTGATGTTAAACAAGATCCACCACACCACTCCCTAATGGCATGCAAGGCACTCGAAGGGTACTATCACTAGTATCTCTATAGGACTCTAGAATGAACTACGAGGTACGTAGGCAGCTTGTTTCCGGACGAGTTGAGTTTCCCTCCTCTGTCAAAAGGGGGGGAAGTGGGGTATGTATACTCGTATACTCTCATTTTCTATCAAGCTCTTCGCTTCTGAACAGACACTTGACACAAGTCTCATTGACTTCATCAGTTACATCCTCTATGGATTATTCAAAGCCTTTTTCAAGTAAGTTCATCAGTTACATCCTCTATGGATTATTCAAAGCTTTTTTCAAGCAAGTTCAATCCATAGTCGTTGCTGGTGGCCACAATAACAATGTGTGACTCTGAACGCAATGACATCAATCATCGGATCCTAAGCGCGCTATATAAGTTCTAATGTTCAGTTCCTAGGCTTTTGACTCCGGCTGTTCATTTGAAATTCTAATGATCAGTTTCAGAGCTTTTTGATCCTGGCTGTTCATTCAAGAGCCCAACAACACCGTTAGTAAAAATCAGCTGCCAATAATTACTTAGGTTTATACACTGAATAATCATTCTAAAAACCCAACAACGCGTTGGTCAAGTCAAAGGGTGTGATCGCTTATGAACAGACGTGTTTAGAAAGCAGCGTCATTCTAGAAAACCCAACAACAACGTTGGTAGAAAAGGAGCGTAAACGCATTTGCGATTTCGCTACCCTACATTCACAAACCCAACAACAATGTTGGTATAAATAGCCAAAGGCGTTTCAAGTATAAACGACCTCTAACCTATACTAAAGACTTGGTCAACAAAACGAGTATCATTACTCTTCAAACTCTTATGATCTATCAAGAACGTAATGAGCAGCGCTCATAAGAGAGGCAAAAATCAAGGTACCGCTACAATGCGAAGTAAACAAAGTCATAATATGGATACAAACCA
Organism: Arabis alpina; assembly: GCA_900128785.1. Classification (NCBI taxonomy): domain Eukaryota; kingdom Viridiplantae; phylum Streptophyta; class Magnoliopsida; order Brassicales; family Brassicaceae; genus Arabis; species Arabis alpina. The sequence continues at coordinate 12,455,724 of LT669791.1, forward strand.
TCCAACCAAGAAATCATGCGAAACAATATCTGAAAAATCCAAGGAGAAGTCTAAGCCAATAAGCTAAGTATGAAACAAAGACTAAACAATCACATGGCATCCTTATCTATTTTCTCCTCAGAAACGACTTCCTCGACGTCAATATCTGCTCCATCCAAGGACTCTGGCGGATAAGTCTCTGCAGTAGGAGGTCCAGCAGCCTCACTGACCTACTCCGCCTAAGCAACAAATATATCACCTAGGGATCAGGAATCCCTAACACCTCCTTGACAACAACAAGGAGTTCCTTAAACACATCACGCACGTCGTAAATCTCATCTTGTTGCCCCCTAAAACGCTTGAGTTCATCTTCAAGCTTTGGCACTTTCTTCCCTTGAAGACCTTAATGAACTCAAGGTTCGCATCGATCTCCGCAAGATCCATCATATCCTCTTGAGCTCTGCAAGCAACTCTGCAACTTGGCTCACTCGCCCCTCAGATTCGAGGGACATCCCCTCTCTCCTCGGGCCATCGGGGCAAGCTCTTCCGGCTCTGATTGTGATGCGCGCGCAATAACCTCGATCTTGACAGACAGTCGGATCAACGCCTTCCGTCGCCGAGGGCGTCAAGCCCCCGACAAGGTCTTGCCACGAAGTCGGGTCCTCGGCGTACAACCCTAACGTCGTCATCAGCTTCGGGACCCCGACGTCATCGTTGGCCTCGGGTCGAGTCATCGTGGCTTGCTCGACGTTGGCTCTGTCTCTGACGTACATGTCGGGTTTGGGTTAAAACGTCTCGTCTATGCTTTGGTCTCGCCAACAAGCCCCAGCCTATTTGGTTCCATGAACTTCAGTTCACCTACATCAAGATCTAAGTCAATGGGTTTTCCACATTCACCAATCAAAACCCTTTTGGATCCGTAGCTCCAATCTTACCTACACAAATTAAAAGGCTTTTCAAAAGCAGCCAGTCGAAGGACATAGTCTTCAAATCGACAGAAGAAGGGTCCTCTCCGCACATGATGCCTTCTCATCTTCCATGTTGAACAGAAAAGGTCTTCTCCACAGAAGAGGTTTTCTCCGCCTGCAAGGGAAAGCCTTCTCCGCCTCCGAGGCGAAGCCTTCTCCGCCTGCGAGGTGAATCCTTTTCTGCCTGCGATGCAAAGTCTTCTCCGCCTGTGAGGCGAAGTCTACTCCATTGACAAAGCATCGACAAGCAGAACACGATGTCTTAAAATCTTCACAAAACCTTGAAGTCTCAAAATCTTCATCATCAGCTTCGACAAGCAGAGCGCGAAATATTAAAATCTTTACAAAAATATGAAGTCTTAAAATCTTCTTCATCAGCTTCGACAAGCAGAGCGCGAAGTCTTAAAATCTTTGAAAGCAGAACGCTTACAATGTTATTAACAATAACGGCTCAAGCCTACAACATCACGCTAACAATAACATCATAACTTTGAACAACAAACATCGACACCTAATGGTCCTTAACTCGATATTATTATAGCAATCTCCCAAGTAACACTAATTTCATGAGACTCCATCTCTGTGGAGATAGCCTCTTTCCATTTATCATCTTGTACAGCCTCGCGGTAATTCCTAGGTTCAACTCCCGCAGTAACCGGTGCTAAGAACACCCGATGACTGGGAGAAAAAACCTCATCAGATATGTAATACTCAATACTATAGGGTGAATTACCTGAAACCGTGTCGGAGGAATCTGATGTAGAACCGGAAGGAACTTGGGCGTGGTGTTTATCAGAGCTTTTATCGGGTATGCACTACGTATTATACATCACGTAATATTTCAACTTCACCGAAGGTATGCGGTCACGTTGTCCTCAACCAAGCTTAGCTACCTGCTCTATTTCTGCCTCTGTTTCTTCTTTTTCTTGTTCTGCTTCGTTACCCGAAACTGGTTCTGATGGGTTTCTAACACCCGGTCCAATGTCAGTTGATCCCAGTTCAATGTCCATATATTTTTGATTGGATTGAACCGGGTTTACCGATACAACTTATTCTTCTTCGTGCTCTTTTTCTGGAAGAGCATAATTGACTTCGATAAAGCTGGAGATTGGAGTCGAATCTTGACAGCGAGGTGACGACTCGACTGCAGTCACTGGTAGCACGTTAGTTTTCTCTTTCGCGTCATCATCAACCACATAAGGAAATACAGTTTCATCAAAGGAGACGTCCCTTGAAACGAAGAACTTTTTCTTCTCTAGATCATACAGATTCCAACCCCTTTTTCCATATGGATAACCCAAGAATATACACCTCTGACTTCGTTTTCCAAACTTAACTTTGTTGCGCATCTTCCGATGAGCAAAACACAAACATCCAAATGTTTTGAGTGAGTCATAACTTGGTTTTTCTCCATGAAGACATTCGTATTGGTTTCTTCCCTGCAGAACGCTTGATGGAGTGCGGTTTATGACATGAGCCGCTGCAAGAACACTCTCTCCCCAAAATTTAACAGGTAAATTCACTTGGAACAACATGGATCGTGCAACATTAAGAATGTGTCTATGCTTCCTCTCCACTCTACCGTTTTGTTGTGGAGTAGCGCCACAAGAGGTTTGATGAACTATCCTTGTTCATTGAAGTACTTGGATAGACACATGAATTTAGTTCCATTGTCAATCCTAATGGACCGTATCGATCTACCAAATTGACATTGAGCTAGAGCACAAAAATTTGGTAACACGGTTCGTACTTCGCTTTTCTCGAGCAATAGGTAAATCCATACAACTCTAGAATAGTCATCAACGATTGTAAGGAAATACTTTGCTCTGCAGAATGAAGGAGTGCGATAAGGGCCCCAGAGATCAACATGTACCAAATCAAAACTTGCAATTGCTTTATTATAACTACTAAAGAAAAATTCTCGAGTTTGCTTTAGATTGAAAACAAATCTGAAATCCTCCAAACTTCTCGGAGTTATGCTTAACACCAGAATAAAAAGGTAACAATTTCAAAACACCAAAAGAAGAATGTCCTAGTTTACGATGCCACAAAATCTGATCTTCAACAACAGTAGTCTTGTGTCCTCGTGCGACTCTAACATATCGATAAAGAGAAACACCATCGCGTTCTTCACCGGCTCTAAACAGGATCCTCGTAAAATGGTCTTGCAACACACAGTGTATCAGTAAACACAGTAAAACAACCAGTTTGCTTTAACAATTTTGCCACAGACAGCAAAGTGCAATTGAGATTAGGCACATAAAGCACATTATCTAGCGATATATATTCCGACAAAACCAAAGAACCAGATTGAGTAGCATATATGTTACTACCATCAGCAAACATCACATGACAAGATGCAATATTGTTTATCTTGACAAGAATCTTCACATCTCCTGTCATTTGATGTAAATGTCTTGTGTCAAGAACTACCTCTCCTGTTTGATTCTTACCATTCAACAGGTTTGGTATTGAATACTGTTTATGTTGCTCCAAAAGTTGAGTGAGAGATGCCCATTGTTCAGTAGTAAACGTAGGCATTGACGCAATTTGGGCTGCTGAAGCGAACACGGTGTTGGATCATGGTTATCCTCGCCCACGTCCAGTGTACGAACCTCTTCCTCTTGTAGCTGAACCACGACCACCTCCTTGATTTGCACTTTGATTCTTCTCGGTATACCATTCAAGAAATCCTACAATTTGCCAACAATCCTTGCGTTCGTGACTGGTACGACCGTAGTGAGTACAAGTGAGAGTGGAGCGAGAGCGAGCCACTGCTGCTATCAAGCCGTTCATCGTTGGAGCATCCGATTGATTCTCTGTTTTGGCTTGCTCTGTTTTTGTAGCAAAACCGATAATATTCGGCTTAGACTCGTTCCAAGAGGTCTCCAATCTTCTCTCTTCTCAGACCACCATCTAATACATGGTGTTTAGGTCGGGTAATGGATCCAAACCTATCAAGTTTGTGCATACATTGCCAAATCTTGAATCATCAAGTCCCATGAGGAACTTGTGAACACGTTCTTCTTCAAACTATCTGTGAATCGCATCAGACGCTCCACATGTAGAATTTGGTGGTGATTTGTAACTCGCCAATTCTTCCCACTTGGAAGATAACTTTTAATAGTAATCTAGCACGCTCATGCCTTCTTGTTGACAACGTGAAAGCTCGGCCTTCAACTGATGAATATGGACCGAATTTCCAATGGAAAAACGTTTCTTAAGATCTCCCCACAACCAGTGTGCGTCGGAGGTGAATGTTACAGTAGATCAAATTCGAGGAGAGATCAAAGCTCGAATCCAACCTACAATCATAAAATTCATTGTATTCCATGATTCAAACACAGTGGAGTCACTCGCAGGTTTTGCGATCGTCCCGTTAATGAACTCGGACTTGCGTTTTGCTCGAAGAGCATTCTCTAGCTCCGTGCACCATTCTGCGTATCTGAAGAACTCATATCGTAAGGAGAGATCGAACTTTTCACCTCGGACATCGTCGTGATGGCTCCGGTTAAACCCGCCATTAATATGGTTGAAACAGCTAGGCAGTTACGCAGCTAGACAGCTAAACAGGTAAGCAGATAAATAGCTAGACAGCTAGGTAGCTAGGTAGCTAGGTAGCTAGGCAGCTAGGCAACTAGACAGCTAGGTCAGCTAGGTCATCAAAGATTATAGATTAAGCCTTCATAGGCATATCACGAAGGTGATTAGTTTTGCCTTCATAGGCAAGTCACAAAGGTGATGAGTTATGCCTTCAAAGGCAAATCACGTATATGATAAGTTTAGTTCTTAGAGAACGTGCATTACTGGAAACGTGACTGGGATGCTATAGACTTCAGATATACGATCCAAAGCCTATTTTAGAAACTACAGAGAAAGATATTTCCAACAGTATGTAAATCGTTACTGTAACGCCTGTGGAAGCCGGAAATCGCACAATTATATTTGTAAGGGTTTCGACAGGAAGCAAAGATTTCTGAAGATAAGCTATGAAGAACAATGATGAGCGAAGAGAAATTAGGGTTTGTAATTGCTTTGTATTGCTTGTGTGATAAAAATTGTGAATGAATCCCCTTACAAGTGTTTTTTGCCTTCCTATATATAATCCCCTAAGTCGGCTAAGCCTTTTTCCTAAACCTTCGCGGATTGCCTTTTTCGCCTATGTCGGTCGAACCTATGTGGGCTTCGTTGCTGCGCTTTAACACGTTGAACCTTCTGGAACCTTCATTGATGTTATGACGGGCGACGAAGGACCTGAAGCCGATGGGAATGGCTTGGGCACCGATGTCAGCTGCCTAGACACCGATGAGGCCAGGCACATCGGTGTCACTGGGCAGTGACATCGGTGCCACTGCCTATCATCGGTGTCACTGCTCAATGACATCAGTGCCAGGCAGCCTTGGCCTCTGCAGCGCCTCCTGTTGGCTCTGTGACCTATCTGACTCTGCATTCATGACTTCTCCTGAGGTGAAGATAGCTTCGAAGGTTCCTTCACTAGTTAGAAGGTTCAAGGGACTTAGGGGTTTTCAGGAGGTCTTCACCCTTTCTTGCAGGTGGAATGACTTAGGGTTTTTAAGAGTCCTTCACCCTTTCTTGCAGGTGGAATGACTTAGGGTTTTTAAGAGTCCTTCACCCTTTCTTGTATGTGGAATGACTTAGGGGTTTTTAAGAGTCCTTCACCCTTTCTTGTAGGTGGAATGACTTAGGGGTCATATTATCTCTGCCTGTTGAAATATGCTTGTTGTCCATCATAACTTTGAGCGTCAAAGTTCAACGGGTGAAATCCGACCCCAACAGTTAGTCCCCCAGCTCGGTAGTATTAGTGTTAAAATTGTCGAGTTTAAGGACCATTGGGTATTGAAGTTAGCTGCTCAGAGTTATGACGCTGTTTGTTAGTGTGATGTTGTAGGCTTAAGCCTTTGGTGTTGATAACACTGTAAACATTATTTTCCGTTCTTCGAAGGTTTTAAGACTTCGTGTTCTGCTTGCGAGAGCTGATAGCGTTTGCTGTTGATAATGGTTTTTTATACTTAAGGATTTTTTAAGACCTTGTTGAAGATTTAAAGACTTCGCTTGTCGAAGCTGATGATGAAGATTTTAAGACTTCATGTTTTTGTGAAGATTTTAAGACTTCGCGCTTTGCTTGTTGAAGTTGATGATGAAGATTTTAAGACTTCATGTTTTTGTGAAGATTTTAAAACTTCGCGCTTCGCTTATCGAAGCTTTGTTAACGTAGAAGACTCCTTATGGACGGAGAAGACCTTGTCTCGCAGGCAGAGAAGGCTTCTCCTCGGAGGCGGAGCCCTTTCCTTTTTAATTCACAAAGGCATCCTGTGCGGAGAGGATTCTTCTTCTCTCGATTTGAAGACTTTGTCCTTGGACTGTCTGCTTTCGAAAAGCCTTTTTATTTATGTAAATAAGATTGGAGTTATGGATCCAAAAGTGTTTTGAGTGATGAATGTGGAGAACCCATTGACTTAGATTTTGATGTAGGTGAATTTGTTGGTTTTCCAAGCTCGAACTCGGCGAACGTGAAAAACACAGACTCGACGTCACTGATGTGTCCGATCATCGTGGTCCCGATACCCTTGATGATTTTTACACCGATGACTCAACAAGCTCGTCAAGTGCCACCGAAGACCCGATGTCGTCGTTGTCAAGAAAAGACGACGCCTTAGTCTCGACAGCTCTTGACGAGTCAAACTTGTCACGCACACCTTGTCACCGAGGAGCTCGGTCCCGATGACCCGACATCTCAAGTCCCACGCGCGCCCGATGTATCGACCGATCCCGATGTCCTTTACTCGTCGCGCCGCGCCGATGCGTACTAGTCGTTGCTCGCGGAGACCGAAGCCGAGGAAGTCATCGGATGGCAACGAGGACCCGACAGGGTCAACGGCAACAATAAGGAGGTCGATGATGACGAGGTCGATGTTGATGATGATGATTTTGTCGGCGACGAGGAGGCGGTTCTCACCTTCATGCTTTTATTTTCGGACTTAGCATTGTAGCGAATGTTGGATGATAATGAATGCGGTTTTTGTTTCTCGCCTTTCCTATGAGCTCGACTCGTTTTGCTCTTTGATAAATCACAAGAACTTTAAGAGTGATGATATTCGTTTTGTTGACTAAGACATAGAATGAATTCGTTGTTGTTGGGTTTGTGATTGTAGGGTAGCGAAATCGCAAATGCGTTATGCTCCTCTTTTACCAACGTTTTTGGTGGGTTTATGCTTGCAGGATCACAAAAATCGCAAATGCGCTTTTGCTCCTTTCCTACCAACGCTTGTTGTTGGGTTTTCGTTTTTACCAACGTTGTTGTTGGGTTTTCTGGAATGGCGGTGCTTTCCGAACACGTCTGCTCAGAAGCGGTCACACCTTTTGACTTGACCAACGTGTTGTTGGGTTTTCTGAATGATTATTCGGTGTATAAACCTAAGTAATCATTGGCAGCTGCTTTTTACCAACAGTGTTGTTGGGTTGTTGAATGAACGTCTAGGGTCAACAGCCCAAGATCTGAACATTAGTATCAGCCGGGGTCAAAAGCCCAAAAACAGATCGTTACAACTTATATAGCGCGCTTAGGATCCGATGATGGATGTCAATGTGTTCGTGTTCACACATTGTTGCAGTGGCCAGCAGCAACGACAGTGGATTGAACTTGCTTAAAAAAGGCTTCGAATAATCCATAGAGGATGTGGCTGATGACATTGCTTCTACAAGGCTTCGAATAATCCATAGAGGATGTGGCTGATGACATTGCTTCTACAAGGCTTTGAATAATCCATAGAGGATGTAATAGATGAAGTTCATGAGACTTGTGTCACGTGAATCCTGAGAAGGATGTAGACGAAGTGCTCGAGACTTGTCTAATAAATCCGGAAAAGAATTTTTGATGTTTTCAGCATAGTGGAAGTAAAGGATGGGAGTATATGAGTATACGTACCCCACTCTCCCCCCTTTTTTTATGGAGGAGGGCAACTCAACTCGTCCGGAGACAAGCTGTCTACGTACCCTTTGCAGGGATCAAGTCGCCTCGTAGTTCGTTCTAGAGGCCTCAAGAGGTACTAGTGGCAGTACCCTTCAAGTGCCTTGCAAACCACAAGGGAGTGGTGTGGGAGGTTTTTCGGTGACGTAGGCTCGCGGTGGTGACATGCTGCAGACCTTGCTACTTGCAGACGCGTTGGCTCTGCGTTTTCAGTAGCTTCTGCGAGCTGTAACTGCTATAGAAGGTCGGTCAAATTATTGACATGTTCGGAACTGGTCCTTCTCCTCTTTCGTGAATTTTGAGGTGAAGATTCCTCCTTCTTTTTCTCGGTGTTCCTCAGCTTGTGCTCTGCCATGAAACACATACGAGACTCCTTCTGGTTGCCCCATATCATTTTTACGCTGATGGGTGTAGGATACTTGAGGCATAAATGGTATGTTGAAGGCACAGCTCTCATCAGGTTGAGTCAAGGAGTCCCCATGATCATGTTGTAGATTGCTGGATGATCAGAGACGGTGAAGTTGACCATCTTCTTAAAGTTGCCAGCTTGGACGGGAAGGCGAATTGTTCTCATCGTTATGGTTGTCTCGCCAGAGAAGCCTGTTATAGGTTTAGGTTGCCCTTTGATTGTGGACAAATCAATCTTCATTCGCTCCAGCGTCTTTTTGAAGATGACATCCACTGAGCTTCCTGTATCAATGAAAACGCGAGCGACGTTGAAGTCGTAAACAGTCAAGTTGATTACTAGAGGATCGTTGTGTGGTTGATCGAGATCCTCAGTGTTTTGCTCGTTAAAGGTGATAGGGTCGCTGAAAAGCATTGGCTTTGCAGGTGCTGCTATGTTCGCGAAGACGTCAGCGCGTCGTTGATATGCTTTGATTGCAGTGACGTCGTCAACACAGTGTCGCGATCCCCCCATTATCATGTTGATACTTTCATACATGCCTTCGTTTTTAACATCGTCATCGCGACGTTGGCATCTGGGGTTCTCCTCAGGCTGTTTGGTGTTAGCATGAGCTTTCTCCTCGGGCTTGAAGTCTGACAGGCTGACGGTGCCTTTCAAAGTGCCTGAAGTCTGACAGGCTGACGGTGCCTTTCAAAGTGCCTTCAGTCAGTTTGGCTATGAGCTGCCGCCCCAACTCCTGACACTTTGCAGTTGAGTTTCCATTTGCCTTATGAAAGTCGCAGTATAGCTCCTCGTCGTAATCCTTTGGTCCTTCGTAACCCGATGACTCCACTTGGTAGTTATAGATCCCTTCGGATCCTCCTTCGTATTAGATGTAGGCGGGACTCACAGCATGATCTGGCTCACTTGCCTGTTTTGCCTTTCCACCATTCTTAGCACGGACTTCCTCCTGTGCTCGAGCGAAGTCAGCAGCACGGTGGAGAGCATCTTGGATTGTTGTTGGCGTGTTGAGAGTCATCTCTTGCCAGAATGGAGACGGACACCGAAGTGCTCCTCGCAAGGCTTCTAAGGCTGACTTGTTGCTGATACCTTCAACCTTTGAAAGCGTGTTCTTGAACCTTGTCATGAAAGACCGAAGACTCTCGGTCTCGCCTTATTTGTTATTCCATAGTTCCGAGTCGTAGATCTTCCGTTCCATGAAGATGTTGTAATGCTGCACGAACAACTCGGAAAGCTGGAGGAAAGTGTGAACTGAATTCTTCTCCAGCTTGTAGAACCATTGAAGGACAGGCCCCTTGAGACTTTCTACGAATAGCTTGCAGTAGACGATGTCTTTTTCCGTTTCCTTGAAGTTTGCTCTTCCCAAGGCTACTTCGAATTCCATCACATGATCCGAAGGGTCTGTAGTTCCTTCGTAGACTGGTAACTTGATCCTTCTGGGATCGGAGATTTTGGTCCTTGCGATTCGTTCGTTGAAGGGCGTGTTCCTTCCCTTTTCTAGTACCTGAGCAATGGCAGGAGCCCTTCCTGTTCCATGGTGTATCTGCGATTGGGTACGCTTTAAGTCTGAGGTTACCCGATCCATCTGAGCCTTTACTGCAACGAGCTCTGCAGCGTAAGATTGTTTGAACGCTCTTCGCTCCTGCTCCTTCTTGTACCGCTCTTCCCTAGAGAAGTTGGTGTACTGCGAGGTGTTTTTCACAATCTCTGTCTTGGAAGAGCCTGACGAGCTTTGAGTATCAGAGGCGCGTGGTTCTTGTCTGCCGCCTTCTACACCTTCCGCGCGTGCACGCTTTGTAGAAGCTCGTTCTTCTCGGTCGGAGATATCCACGACGCGTTCGGGAGACTTGTCCGTTTCCCGACGTGGTGGTTGTGGTGGTAGGTCCTCTGGGTTTCCCCGAGTAGTACTAGGTGCGGAGAAGTCGAGGCGCTGAGTGTCAACACGCGCCCTAAGCCTTGCTGTGTCGGAAAGAGCTTTCGTTTTCTTCGCGAAAGAGCTTTCAGTTCCCTCGACGTTGCCTCGTTGATCTCGGCTTGCTTCTTCTGCTCTGTGAGAAAGGTTTCTAGCATCTTCTTCACCTCGGTTATGTCACCTTGAGCAGTGGTCTTGGTAGCAGTAGCCTCGACCGAAGGTTCTTTCTCCTGGTTGTCTCTGCGAGACGTGTTTTCTTTGCCGCTCACCATCCTTGATTCAGTATGTAACGTAGCTCTTTTGTGTTAGAAATTCTCTAGTTCGCCTTAGTCGGCGCCAAATTGTGGAAGCCAAAAATCGCACAATTATATTTGTAAGGGTTTCGACAGGAAGCAAAGATTTCTGAAGATAAGCTATGAAGAACAATGATGAGCAAAGAGAAATTAGGGTTTGTAATTGCTTTGTATTGCTTGTGTGATAAAAATTGTGAATGAATCCCCTTACAAGTGTTTTTTGCCTTCCTATATATAATCTCCTAAGTCGGCTAAGCCTTTTTCCTAAACCTTCGCGGATTGCCTTTTTCGCCTATGTCGGTCGAGCCTATGTGGGCTTCGTTGTTGGGCTTTAACACGTTGAACCTTCTGGAACCTTCATTGATGTTATGACGGGCGACGAAGGACCTGAAGCCGATGGGACTGGCTTGGGCACCGATGTCAGCTGCCTAGACACCGATGAGGCCAGGCACATCGGTGTCACTGGGTAGTGACATCGGTGCCACTGCCTATCATCGGTGTCACTGCTCAATGACATCGGTGCCAGGCAGCCTTGGCCTCTGCAGCGCCTCCTGTTGGCTCTGTGACCTATCCGACTCTGCATTCATGACTTCTCCTGAGGTGAAGATAGCTTCGAAGGTTCCTTCACTAGTTAGAAGGTTCAAGGGACTTAGGGGTTTTCAGGAGGTCTTCACCCTTTCATGCAGGTGGAATGACTTAGGGGTTTTGAAGAGTCCTTCACCCTTTCTTGTAGGTGGAATGACTTAGGGGTTTTTAAGAGTCTTTCACCCTTTCTTGTAGGTGGAATGACTTAGGGGTCATATTATCTCTGCCTGTTGAAATATGCTCGTTGTCCATCATAGCTTTGAGCGTCAAAGTTCAGCGGGTGAAATCGGACCCCAACAACGCCCGTGAACCAAAAATTTAGAAAAGGGAATTGAATTGGACCAAATGGTTTAATTTTATTTGTTCGGTTTGGCTGGTTTGGGTTAAGGGAACCCTAGGGCTTGTTTATAAGAGAGATCAGCCTCCCTTTTGGACAGAAAATTATGATCGAGGCTGAAAAAAATTGGAAGAGAAGAGAAGAGGATTCATTTTGGTGTTTGTAGAAAAGACTGAGATGAAGACAGTTCTGACGCGTTGTAGAAGAATAGAGGATCGAATAGCTTAACTTGTTTAGATTAGAGTGAAAATTTTATGATACGTTCTCCACTCTTATATCTAGCTTTAGGCGAAATCGGATTGTCTTTTGGATGAGTATTCTGAGATTTACTGTTGTTTTCCCGAGAGAGGTTTGTGCAGAATTGGATCAACGATCAGTCCACTTCGTGGGTGTTTGCCCGTCGAACGAGAAGGCGTTAGGAGACGATTTGCATATCGTTGGAGAGGTCTTGGTCTCACGATTCCAGATCAGGTATCCTATCATGTTTCAAAGATAATCGCCGTTCTCAATATACTTTCGAAGTCGGCGTGTCGTTTCTGTTTTTAGAAAACCCTAATCCGGTTTAGGAGAAACTCCAATTGGTTTTGTTTAGTTAACCAGATTGGTTTAGTTTGTTTTAGTTAACCGGTTTGGTTTAGTTTGGTTTGCTTTTGTTAACCGGTTTTGTTTGGTTTGGTTTGGTTTGGTTTAGTTAACCGGATAGGTTTGGTTGGTTGGTTTTACCGACTATTTCTGTTTGGGTTAACCGACTAGTTTGGTTTGCCTTGTTCATGAGGCAAAGGAGGAGAGTTTCCAGAGGTTGAGGTCTGAGGCAATTGATAGGCTAAGGTGAGTGCGTGACCATGGTCCCAAGTGGATGGAACATTAGGATTCCTGGTGTTAGGTTGATTAATGGTTGGATTATTGGTTGATTGAGATGTTTGTGTGGTGCAATCGTTTCTGTGTGTTTGTTGATATTTTATTGCAAGTGATCGTGTTTTCGCAGGCTTGGAATCGGACCAGAGAGGAGATGGCTCGATCCTAGCGTCACTGCAAGGTGGTGTCAATCGACACTCATGTGATTTTGTTTTGCTTGTTGTTTGTTGTGTTGTTTGTTTGCCTGGTGTTTCATTTACCTTGGTAATTGGCGGAGTAGATGGGATGACCGCCTCACTGAGTATTTGTGATAATACTCACGCATCTCTTTTTCCCATGTGATGTAGGTAAAGGCAAAGTGTGATCATGGAATCACGGCTACGAAGAGGGAGATGATCTGGGATCTCGGTTGTGTGGTTTTTGTCAATTGCTGTTTAGAACTGCCATAGGTTGTTGGTGTAGTTCTGGAATTGTTTGAATTGGTGATTGTCGAAGTGAATTATCTGGTTAGTGGAATGCTTGGTTTAATTGATTATGTTCTTATTAGCTGTTTCTTGTGTCGTTTGCTTGGTTATTGAGGATAACATTTATGGGAATGCAAGTCTGAGACCAAGGTTGTATGTTTTAAAAAAAAAAACGGGTCGGGTCGTATCAGTTAGGTATCAGAGCCCTTACGGTTTTAGGACGGGGTAGAACTGCTAGGATTTTAATTTGGTTAAATTGATAATTCTATGGGTTTGGGGGTCCAGATCATCTTCCTTCGAGCATTCAAAGAGATTCCACGGTAAGTGTTGATTGTTTTGTGTTTTGGTTCTTTAGTGGTTAGTGTGTGCTGTGGTAGAACAGTGTATGGCTAGAGGCACTAGAGAATGTGGCCTTCGTGGCCGGGTGACCGTGGAGGTCAGGATTGTGGTCGGGGACCAGTGAGTGAGTTGGCTGGGGATGCGGCTCAGGGTTCCACGTTGAGACTGTGACAGATCCTTAGACGTATCAGGAGGGTTTGTGTATTAGTGCGAGTGCTAGTGGGAATGCCTGTGTGAGAGCCTGTGTGAGAGCCATTGTGAGTGCTGTAGGGCCATGGCTGGTACTCGAGTTGGTGCTGGATTGGCTCGTTGTTCGGGTGCGCCAGCATGAGAAGTCTAGGTGACGAGTTGATCATCTTACAGATCTCTTGCAGTCGTTGTTGTGGCAGGCACTAGTGAGTGTTTCTACCGGGAGTGCGGCTCAGAGTGTTGCGCATGTGGCTGAGAGTGATCCGTAGACGATTCAAGACGGCTTGAGCGCCATTGAGACTGCCAGCGTGCAGCCAAGTGTGAGCGCCAGTGTGAGGGCTGTGGGGATAGTGTGGTCCCAGGTTGGCTGTCGGGGGTCGGTGTGAGTCCTCTTGAGGTTGGTAGTGCGGGTGCCCCCGCGGGTGGGGCTCAAGGTCGAGATGATCGTCTAGTGGATTGGCTTCAGCAGTTATGGGAGCGTTGACCGAGTGCGGTGCCAGTTAGGCTTCGCTGATGACACGAGTGGCAGAGGTGCGGCTGAGCGCTGCGGTTGTTGGTAGGGTTCCGTCTTATCTGCGGATAAGGGAACATGTGCAGAGGATTTGTATAGGATTCTTTGCGAGTGGTGTGTTGCAGCTAGGAGGGTTCATGCAGAGTTGACCTGGGCGGACTTTTGGGCAGAGTGTGATGCCAAGTTCTTTCCTTGAGAGGCTGCGAATCTTTAAGAGACGAAGTTTTTGGAACTGGATCTGAGAGAGAGATCAGTTCGTGGGTATGATTTGGAGTTTAACCGACTCCTGGTTTATGTTGGTTCATGCTGGTAGGAGCATGGGGGCGAGGAGGCCCAGGATAAGAGGTTCTTGAAAGAACTTTGATCTGATTGGAGGACACGGTGCGGAGTGTCCATGTATGCTACGAGAGCATAGTTGGTTGAGACTGCTGGAGGCATTGTCGAGGACTTGTGGGAGCAGGCTATGGTGGTTAGCCTAGCTGTTCAGTCTATTAAGTCTCAGTAGCAGGTGATACCTGGCATGGCGGCAAGCCTGCGCAAAGATATAAGAGGAATTGGGAGGAAAGTTACTAGTTACTCATGGCTGGTTTGAGAGGCGTGGAGATTCTAGTGGCTGCTGAGTTGATGTCAGCGGACTTGGTGATCAGTCTAGTGGAATTGTATGATGGCATCCTGTGTACGGATTGGCTTGATCAGTAGAGAGTTCATCTGGATTGTCACCGGGGTCGTGTTGTGTTTGAGCGTGGTGGAGGAAGTTCGGTTTATCAGGGAGTGAGACCGACTTCTGAGGGTCTCGTGATCTCTTGGGTGTAGGCTGAGGCTATGACTCAGGGGTTGCGAGGCTTACTTGGAGACTATTGTGCTGGCGGAGTCTGTAGATGAGGTTGCAGTGAGGATATTCGGGTTGTCCAGGACTATGAAGATGTCTTTTGGTCGTTGCACGAATTACCGTCGTCGCGGTCGGATCCTTTCACGATTGAGTTAGACCCTGGGACGACGCCGTTATCTAAGGCACCTTACAGGAGGGCTCTAACAGAGTTGGTAGAACTGATGAGGCAGCTAGAGGGTTTGTTGAGTTAAGAGTTTCTTTCGGTCGAGTACTTAACCATGGGGAGAACCGGTGTTGTTTGTGATGAGGAATTGTGGTAGTTTCCGGTTGTGCTTCGATTATTGAGGGCTTAGTCGAGTAACTGTGAAGAACAAGTATACTCTTCCGAGAATTGATGAGTTGTTGGATCAGTTGAGAGGGGCTACTTGGTTCTTCAAGGTTGACTTGGCATCCGCTTACTACGAGATTCCTATCGATGAGGCAGATGTCACGAAGACAGCTTCCAGGACTCGGTATAGGCATTTTGAGTTTGTGGTGATGCCTTTCGGGTTGACAAATGCACTAGCTGCGTTTATGAGGTTGATGAGCGAAGCCTTTCAGGAGTATCTGGATGAGTTCGTGATTAACATCATTGATGACATATTGGTGTATTCAAAGAGTCTTAGGGAGCATGAGCAAGGAGAGGGCAATTTTGGGGAAGTTGCAAGAGCATAAGCTGTTCGCTAGGTTGAGCAAGTGCAGTTTCTGGCAAGGGAAATGGGTTTTTCAGGGTCTTACTGTTTCTGCAGGTGGAGTTTCTGTGGATCCGGTTAAGATGCAATCGTGCTGAGATTTGGCCTAGACCGAGGAATGCAACTAAGATTTGTAGTTTTCTCGGGTTGGCAAGTTATTTCAAGAGTTGCATCAAATGTCTTTGCGAGTATGGGTCAGTCTATGATCGAGCGGACTTGAGAAGGAGGTTTCTTTTGTGTGGCCTTTAGATTAGGAGACGGAAGTGACGGGGGGAGTTGTAGCAGATTGAGGTCTGTTATAGTTTACCATCGTGGTGAACATTAGCTGGAGGTGGATGCTCTTGGTCAAAGGCGGTATGCTTTGGCTGAAGAGCAGGATGTGGAGGTATAGTGAGTGAGATTGATACGTTGAGGTTGTGCGTTATCTCACGACAGACGTTGGGGCTGGAGACAATTAATCAGGCAAACCTTCTGCGCATGTTCGAGTAGCTCAGGAGAAGGATCAGGATTGGTGGATTCTTCTAGGATTAAAGGTTCTGGTTATTAGGTCTCGGCGTTTGAAACTATCTTAGGGCATGGGTGAGTCTGTGCCCCTAAGGATGAGGGTTGAGGCAGGAGATTTGTGTGAGAGGCTCATGTGAGCATGTTTTCTCTATTCATCAGGAAGCGACAAAGAGGCATAGTTATCGGAAACGGTACATCTCTAAGTCAGGATGAAGAAGGACGTGGCTAACTAGGTCGCAGCTTGCGATAAGTTGCCAGCTGGTGGGGGCCGTTTACCCATTCCAGAGGAGAAGTGGGGCATGTTTCCTTAGATATTGCGGCAGGGTTGCCGGTTTCTTGGACTCATGTTGTTATTTGAGTGACTGCGGATTGTCTGTCTAGGTTAGCACATTTTCCGACCATTTGGAAAACCGAAGGAGCAACGGTTCTGGTTATGAAATATGTGAGTGAGTTAGTGCGGTGGCTTGGAGTGCTAGCGAGTTTTGTATCAGGCAGAGATCCGAGGTGCACTTCTGGGTTTGTGAGGGCTTTCAGGCTAGTAGTGGTATAGCTCCTTTTAAGTTTTGTATGGGAGGCCATGTCGCACATTTTATGGTAGACCCAAGTGGGGGAGAGGAGCATAAATGGTGCAGATCTTGTTCAGAAGACGACATAGAAGATCCGTGCTATGAACTGAACATTAAAGAGGCTCTTGATCGGCCGAGGAGTTGTGCCAATGAGAGGAGAAATGAATTAGAGTTTAAGGTGGGAAATAGAGCGTATCTCTGAGGGGAGATGTTGCAGGGTTCTAACAAATCCATTGCAGAGGATAAGCTTAGCCAGTGGTTTTATAGGCTCGCTCTGGGTGTTGGAGGGAGTGGGGCCAGTTGCTTATCGTGTGGAGCTACCTCAGATCATGCAGAACTTTCTTGAGTGTTCCATGTGGCGAAGCTCACGAAGTGTCTATATGGGTCTTGGGAGGTAGTGGTGAGGACTCCTGCAGATCTTCAGTTTTTGTCGGTTCAGTTGAGGCCGGTAAGGATCGTTGAGAGAAGTGTCATGATCTTGCACCTGAAAAAGGTGCCATTGTCCAGAGTCTTGTGGGACTGTGACGGTGTCCAGGAAGAGACTTGAGAACCAGAGGTTAAAATGACACAAGGTTCAATTGGGGTTTGTGAAGCAAGCCGGGAAGTGAACTGGGTCTCATGGGTTCGAATGTCTGGTTTGGTAGTGATCACTGGGTGTGGTGATGTTGTTGGAATTATGTATTTTCGTTTGAGTGAAACGATTATGACATTCTTCCGGTTTCATAAGATGTGTAGTTCTTATGATGTGATTGTGGTGGCTGTGGTAGCCATGAATGCGGATGTTATGGCTTTGTAACCATGAGGTTCTTGGGTTTTGGCTTTAGTTGCCTTGAATAGGTGGTTGGAGGATCTCGAAATATAAGTTTTATAGTGGTTAGAACTTGTTTATTTCGGAGAGATTCTAGCAGGGGCACCCTGTGTGATGGGTTGTCCAGATGACCTGAGTATTGGTCATGAGTATGGGGTTAGAGGATCTTAAAATGGAAGTTTGATAGTGAGTAAAACTTACCAGTTTCGGAGGAACTCTAACGGCTTAGGTGTGTGTTGTGGTTAGAGAACCTCGGAATGGAAGCTTTATAGTGAGTAGAGCTTGCCAGTTTTGGTGGAATTTTAACGGGGCATATGTGTTATGCGTTTGGAGAGTCTCGGGATAGAAATTTTACTGTGGGTAGAATTGTCTAGTTCCGGAGACACTCTGCATGGACATCCGGTGACAGGGATTGTCCGGGTGATCTGTGATGATCACGGTTGTGATGGTATTCCGGGTTAGGAGTATCATGTAGAGACCTTGAGAGGTAGTTTCGGTCAGAGTTGTATTGTAGGCGTTTAGAGTTGGTTCGTCCAGGGGATGTGTGGGTTCCCTGCATACCGATCGTTCGCCAGGACTGCGTGGACTCGGGACGTGAGGGTATGGAGATAGTTCATGGAGATTGTGATCTCTGGCAGATCTTTGAGAGTTATGTCTCTCCAGGGGATGTGTGGGTTCCCTGCATACCGAGAGCTTGAAAGACTATGTGTTCTGAAAGTGAGGGGTATGGAGATAGTTGGTATCAAACACCGTCAGGACTGTGTAGACTGAGGTGGGTTGATATGTGGCACCGAGAACTCAAGGGGTGACGATCCCGAGAGTTAGAGGGTGTGGTTATGAGCTATGAGCGATCAATATCGTAGACGGGTCTATATGCATAGGACGGATGTGAGCCTCGAGAGGGTCTGGGAGATGTAGTCTCCGGTGTTACTGGGAGGGTTGCCAGGTGGTTAGTCATATGGCTGTGTTTTGCGGATTCGAGGACAAATCCATGTTTAGTAGGGGAGAATTGTAACGCCCGTGAACCAAAAATTTAGAAAAGGGAATTCAATTGGACCGAATGGTTTAATTTTAATTGTTCGGTTTGGCTCGTTTGGGTTAAGGGAACTCTAGGGCTCATTTATAAGAGAGACCAGCCTCCCTTTTGGGCAGAAAAACGTGATAGAGGCTGAAAAAAATTGGAAGAGAAGAGAAGAGGATTCGTTTTGGTGTTTGCAGAAAAGAATGAGATGAAGACAGTTCTGATGCGTTTTAACAGAACAGAGGACCGAATAGCCTAATCTGTTTGGATTGGAGTGAAACGTTTAGGGTACGTTCTCCACTCTTATATCTAGCTTTAGGCAAAATCGGATTGTCTTTTTGATGAGTATTCTGAGATTTATTGTTGTTTTCCCGAGAGAGGTTCATGTAGAATTGGATCTGCAATCAGTCCACTTCGTGGGTGTTTTCCCGTCGAACCAGAAGGCGTTAGGAGACGATTCAAAGGTAATCTCCGTTCTCAGTATGCTTTCGAAGTCGTCGTGTCGTTTCTGTTTTTAGAAAACCCTAATCTGGTTTAGGAGAAACTCCAATTGGTGTGGTTTAGTTAACCAGATTGGTTTAGTTTGGTTTAGTTAATCGGTTTGGTTTAGTTTGGTTTGCTTTTGTTAACCGGTTTGGTTTGGTTTATTTAACCAGATTGGTTTAGTTAACCGGATAGGTTTGGTTGGTTGGTTTTACCGACTATTTCTGTTTGGGTAAACCGACTAGTTTGGTTTGCCTTGTTCATCAGGCAAAGAGGAGAGTTGCCAGAGGTTGAGGTCTAACGCAATTGATAGGCTAAGGTGAGTGCGTGACCATGGTCCCAAGTGGATGGAACATTAGGATTCCTGGTGTTAGGTTGATTGATGGTTGGATTATTGGTTGATTGAGATGTTTGTGTGGTGCAATCATTTTTGTGTGTTTGTTGACATTTTATTGTAGGTGATCGTGTTTTCGCAGGCTTGGAATCGAGCCAGAGAGGAGATGGCTCAATCCTAGCGTCACTGCGAGGTGGTGTCAGTCGACACTCATGTGATTTTGTTTTGCTTGTTGTTGGTTGTGTTGTGTGTATGCCTGGTGTTTCATTTACCTTGGTAATTGGCCGAGTAGATGGGATGACCGCCTCACTGAGTATTTGTGATAATACTCATGCATCTCTTTTTCCCATGTGATGCAGGTAAAGGCAAAGTGTGATCGTGGAATCACGGCTACGAAGAGGGAGATGATCTAGGATCTCGGTTGTGTGGTTTTTGTTATTTGCTGTTTAGAACTGCCATAGGTTGTTGGTGTAGTTCTGGAATTGTTTGAATTGGTGATTGTCGAAGTGAATTATCTGGTTAGTCGAATGCTTGGTTTAATTGATTATGTTGTTATTAGTTGTTTCTTGTTTCGTTTGCTTGGTTATTGAGGATAGTATTTATGGGAATGCTAGTCCGAGACCAAGGTTGTATGTTTCAAAAAAAAAAAAACAGGTCAGGTCGTTTCTGTTACATGGTTCGTTGTGGTTCATCGTGGATGAAGGTACGAAGTTGTCTCTTCGGAACGTTGTATCCTTCTTCTTTGGTCTCAGGAAATTGAACAAAAATTTCGAACCGTAATATCAAATTATGTTTGATTTCGCCTGTAGCTTCGTATGTATGTCTTCTATATGTGTACCAAATAGAAAGACCTTCGGGGTTAATCTGTTACATCGTTTGCGTCGTCTAATAGAACATGACGAATATGTCTTGAGAGGTGTTTCTAGATCTTGAATCCAATTCTGGATCCAAGGTGGAGGTAGATTTCTGAATGAATGTCAATATGGAGGTGAATGTCTCCTCTAGGAGAAGAACATCAAGTATTTATACAAGATGTTAAGACGGTGGAATCAACTCTAAGAGATAAGGAAAATCTCATAAAAGATAAAAGGAAAATATACGTAATTCTAAGTATTTCCTTTTATCCGAGCTAACTCTTCCATTTTCCTTGGATTTACCCAGGTCCGCCACTTATATTCTTGGGCCGAATTATTAATAGGCCCTTGCTAAGCTATTCTTCATACTTCTTGATGGAGCTCCGAGTTGGTCCATGATACAGGTCGGAACATGGTACGGGTGTTAAACCCGGTACCACCACCAATGTTGAGTTAACTGGGTTTTTTTATGATCATCTTGGTTTACATGCAGTCTTTATCGACACGTATGTCCCAAAAATGACAACATTATCGCATAATGACCAACGATTAAGTGTAGTTGGGTTTTTTGAGTGAACACTTCAGTTTACGGCTTTGTAGTCAATAACGCAGCCGCTCCTATAATGAACACTTTGCGATGGTACCAGTGTTATGGTTAACTGGGTTTAGAATGATCATTTCGGATGACGCAGGCGTTACTCCTTGAACACCCCTACTCGATAATGATGATTCATTTATTTGTATAGCGCGTTGTGTACCTACGGTGGGTGTCAAGTTTTTTTTTGAATGAGTTCATCACTGTGGCCAGCAGTGGTGTCAAGTTTTTTTTTGTTAAGACTTCATTAATCCGTGAAGGATGTAACAGAAATGTGAACAAATCTTTGATCCTTATTAATCGTAGAGGTTTTTAATAATAAATGGGAGTATATGAGTATACGTACCCACTCCCCCCTTTTTTACGGAGGAGGGCAATTGAACTCATCAGAAGATAAGCTGCCTACGTACCCATTACAGTGATCAATTCGCCTCATAGTTCGAGATTAAAATAGCCTTTTGGTGTTCCAGCTACGAGCTTGGAAACAAGTTTTTATCCCAAGGTAGGACAATTTGTTGTGGAATGTCTGGAGGTGTAGTGGCATTCATAATAAGATGCTTCATCGTAGGTGCTTTGTTCTCTGATACACGGGTTGTAGCTTTCCAAATTTACTTGGTAGGTGTGAGATCCTTCAAAATCACCTTCGTGAA
Organism: Arabis alpina; assembly: GCA_900128785.1. NCBI lineage: Eukaryota > Viridiplantae > Streptophyta > Magnoliopsida > Brassicales > Brassicaceae > Arabis > Arabis alpina. Next base: position 12,476,925 of record LT669791.1, read on the forward strand.
GGGCGGAGCAGTAACCAGTGTTGTCCTTTTTTGCAGCATGAGGGTTAGTGGTTTGCGGTGGGTTTGTGTTCTTGGACTTTCCAGTTTTTTTAGACGTACGAATTTCGTCTTTGCTCTTGGCAAAATCTGTAGAGCGGTGAAGGGCGTCCTGGATGGTTGCAGGGCAGTTTACGGTCATTTTCTGATGAAAAGGAGAGGGGCACAATAAGGCCCTTCTTAACGCGTCCAACGCGGAGACGTTGCTGATTCCTTCCACCTTGGAGGGTACCGCTTTGATTTTTCCATGAAGGTTCGCAGACTCTCGTCTTCTTCTTGCCATATGTTCCATAGATCTACGTCGAAGATCTTTTGCTCCAAGAATATTTCATAGTGTTTCACGAACATCTCGGACAGTTTCCTGAAGTCATCGATTGAGTTCTTTTCCAGTCTGTAGAACCATTGGAGGGTAGGTCCCTTGAGGTGTTCGACGAATATCTTGCAGTACCCGGCCTCTATTTCTTCATCTCTGAAGTTAGCTCTATTTCGAGAGCCCTACTGGTGATGCGGTGTATCTGGGATTGCACCATCCTTAAGTCTGAGACGGATCATTCCATCTCTCCTCGCAGCTTCACCATCTCCTCGTGTTGAGCTTGGTGCTGTGTTTTGCGCTTCTGCTCAAGTCTGTCTTGCTCAATCCAATAGGGATCTTCCGCCTCATTGGCGAGGTCTTGTGTATGCCTCACGTCTGCGCCACTTCGCTGAGTCTGCGTACAGCTCCTGTCTATAGGTACGTTACAGATTTCTATGCGAGTTGATCCTGAAGTTTGCGGGTTAACACGCGTTGCTTCGTCAACTTGCTATGGAGTAGCATCCATTGTTTGCAGTGACAATGGTGGGGGTAGGTCATCTCTGGCTCTTCGTGCAGTGCGCGATGTCGAGAAGCTGATGGCATGTGGCTTAAACCGTCCAATCGATCCTCGTGGTCCTCCCTTCTTGTGTGTTGTCGTGAGAACCCTTAGCTTGCCCTTGAAGGTAGTGTCAAGCTTGTTCTGCTTTCTGACTTCTTGAGGAGTGTCTTCAGCATGTCCTTCACCTTTTCAATGGCAGCTGGAGCTGTTGCAGCGGTATCCACGTCAGGGTGCGATGCTGAGGAGCTCTTGTTGCTACTAGTCATCGTGTTGGGTTAGATGCCTTTAGTGATTCCTAAGTGTCAGAGAATTCTCCTTCCCCTTAGTCGGCGCCAAACTGTGGGGGTCAAACCTGCACAGGTAAATTTGTCAAGGGTTGTAGAGGAGATAGAGATTTCTAGTAAGCGGAGTCACTTAGCACAAGACATATGTATAAAAAAAGTTCTCTTTATTGCTGTTATGGCTTAAGCGTTATTACAAAAGAGTTTCTCTGATAAAAATTGTGATCCCCTTTCTGGGTGAATATAATGAGCTATATATAGTTCCACTAAGTAACCTATGTCAACTAATATAATGGGCCTGACCAATTAAAAATATATTAACTTTACGCCCATATTCTTATTAAGCCCGTTTTACATATGAGTTTAATGTCATTTGGTCCTAGATTTCAACGGGGCCTTTGTAGGCTTGTTCCGATTATGTCGTTGTGAAGCTGAATTGACCTTGTCGTTATATCGATCTCATAGGGGTCAAAACCGAGCCCTATAGTCGATCAACACACTCTGATGGTATCGATCCACACACCCACCAAATTTCCACAGTTTGTTTCACGGACGTTACAACAATCTTGATCCAAAAATGAGAAATTACACATACATTTGCATCACTTCAATTTCAATACAACAATCAAAACTCACCAAATAGTTCACAGTGTATTACTATACTCATACTTCCCAGCTTGTTTCGTAAATACGAAGAGTTTTGCGTGAGTACTCGTCAAAATTGCCAATGCACTAAAAAAAATCCAGCTTAACAAGCAAACAAAAATAAATTTCCAAAGTTTTATCCTTTACTTTACGAAGGGATAAAACTTACTTTCGTTTCCAGTTTATCCGTTCACTGGATCCAACACCCCAAGTAGCCATAGCAACTGCCAAATCGAAGCAACAATGAGAACAAAAGAACTAACAGATTGTAAAAGTGCAAGAAAAATTCTCACCGATATAAAATTTTCCCTCCAAAGTATCATAAACAAATACTAAAACAAAATATTCATTTCCTTTCAAATCTATTTAATATTTTAACTAATGTCTCCTACGGCTGACATAATTATATTTTCGATTAGTGTGTATCATAATTAAAACATAAGTATGCCAATTCTCGTTGTCATATAAATTATAAATATAATAATATATTTCACATGAAGTCTACATTCGCGATCCATATCTAAAATTTGGAAAAATCAAATAAAGTTTTTTTCACCGACAAACTCGTTTTTGACCTTTGTCAAGCACTGGAAACTTCATATTGCACCGATTATGAAGAAGCTCAACCGTTTATATGCAAGAATTAGAAAAGAATATGAGCTTATTAGGGAAACTTTTCTAAAACAAAAATTATAGAGTTTTTGGATGAAATTACAGAGAAAAATGAAGATAATGAGTCTTTGACATCAAATATGTAGCATTTAACAAGGAAGATAATCGGATAGGAAAGAATTTAGAGCTTCAAATTAAAACATTTAGAATGGATAGGAAAGCATCCGAGGAATATTATAAATCTGAAACCTCAAACAGAGGAATGATACATAGAAGAAAGTCCATGCTTTGCCAAAGCATCAGCTTCCACATTAGCTAAACGAGGAATAAAAGAGAAGGAGATAAATGTGAAATCTACACTTAAACAACGAATGTCATTTAGAATAGGTTTCAACTCGTTGCTCACTCCTCTAAGGAGGGTGATCAATGAGAGGGGGTCGGAAAAGCAAAGGAGCTTTCAGAATCCGTAATTGATAGCTGCAATAAGGGCAGCTTTTAATGCGAGGGCCTCTGCAATTACCGTTGAGTTAACCCTCGTTCCAATTGTTGATTCTTGATGAAGTAACTTCAATTATTGGTCTTTGAAGCCCCAGGCAAAACCGCATCAGCATGTTATAGCATCCCAAGAAGCATCTACAAAGCATTGAGCTGCAGGTTGCGGGAAGTTTAGTTTTCTTGGTGTTATGTCGTGAGGAGATGATCTCGTCACCACCAATGGTTTTATGTCCTGATTGCTTTCAGCACCAGATAATCCGGTGAGGACCTGCGGTTCTCAAAGATGAGGAGATTGCTGGATTTCCGCGTTAACCATGGAAACAGAGGTGAGCCAGAGAGCCCTACGGGAGGTAGAGTAGTTTGTGTCTTTGCAGCGGTGGGGAACTAGTTTATATTTGTGATTGTTGCAGGATTTGATTTAAAGAGAATTGGCGGCAAGTCCCATACCCTTGCAGCTATAGGATAGAGTAGAATGATGTTTAATCATCCTCTACCTCATCACAATATTTGCACCTTTGAACCTCCGAGATACCTCTTCTAGTGAGGTTTCTTTCCCACTGCTAGTGTCTTAGTCTTTAACTTCCAGAGGAAGAGTTTTAACTTCGGTTCAGTTTTCCCCTATCATAAACAAGCTTTCCAATTGAAGTCTTCGATCATGATCATCGAAGAGTGTAATTTAGCCAGAGCATATCCTGATTTTGTCGAGTACATTCCTGATGAATTTGGTAACCAAACTATCGAATCCTCCATCGGAAATGAGGGGAGGATGATACTGGTGATATGTTCCTCATAGTGAGGTAAGTGTCTGTGTATAACCTCCAAGTCCCAAGTATTAGAATCACGTTGGATAAGGTCCGAGACCAACATGTTCTATTTCTCAAAACCTATAGGACCAAAAGGTTTCGATGGAGTAGAAGTAGAGAGCCATGCATCTTCCCCCACTTTCGTATGTGATCCATTGCCAATAATATGACCCATACCCTGTTTATGTACCTTTCTCCCGGCCAGTATGCTGGTCCATCCATGAGACGCATTCGATGGAGCCGAGCAATCCAAGAAGGCACAGGCAGGAAAATACTTTCCTTTGAGCAACTTGGCCACGAGGGAGTTGGGATCCTCCATGATCCTCCACCCAGTTTAGCAAGTAAAGCCTGTTGGGATCAGATTTCACCCGCTGAACTTCGGTGTTCAAAGTTATGGTTAACGACGAATATACTTTGACGTGTAAAGATTATATGGCCCCTAAGTCATTTCCAACAGTTAAACAAGTCTTCTCCGCCTACAAGGTAAAGACTCTTATGAGAATCCACCAAAGACTTTGGCAGGAAGGACCTTGTCGATGACGACGACGATGACGATGTGTCTGGACAGTGACGCCAAAGTGTCTGGACACCGAAGTGCCTGCCAGAGTGACGACGAAGACTCCAGAAGGTTCCCTGCACTAAGGCCCAGTCGAGTTGCGAAGTTCACTTAGGCGCGACCGACATAGGTGTAAACCGACGTAGGGAAAAAGGAATACGCGAAGATTTAGGAAAATTGACATTATCTTTATGGAAACACTTAGCAGACTTAGAGAGTTATATATATCAATGTACACGCCCTTGTAAAAGCCATCCACAACTTTTATCACAAAAGCATTCACAGCAATAACAAACCCATTTTTCTCTGCTTCCTTTACGAAACCCTTCCAAATCTAATTGTGCGAGTATTGGTTTCTACAAAGCCTCATTAAACTCAACTATTTCTCGAAATCCCAATCCACCTGCTGAGTAAGGAAGCGTTAGTTTATCCCATGATATCCAACTAATCTTTTTTTTTACTCTCGATTTATCATCCCACCAAAATCGCGTGACAGCTGATTGGATCCTTTTACGTAGTAACATTGGTAGGTGTGGAGGCCGAAACTCGCACAATTGAATTTGTTCAACGGTTGTGAAAGGGACACAGAATTCTAGGTTAAGACACAAAAACGAAAGATCGAAGAAGAGTTTTTATTGTTGTATTCCTTTTGTTAATAAGATTGCGGATCCCCTTTCCAAGGGATGTACATCGATATATATACTTGACTAGGTCGGTTTAGACCTATTACAAAGAGATAATGGAAACTATCATAATTCTTCGGGATTCGAATAATTCCGCAGAATCCGGAAGTTTTCTTATTTCGCCGATCTCATCTCCTTCTGAAGGTGGTTATTTTCATTTGATGGGCTGGCTTCGTTCTAGACTTGTTGCCCCGATGGTTTTCCTGCGCTTAGCAATTAATCTACTCTTCAGACTGAACTCTCCTCGGCGAAATGTGGTTGATCTCCTCACCCAAATAGCTCATCAGCCAAATTTGGTTGCTCGAGCACATTTGGCAGCTCATCCAAATGTGCCTGCTCGGGGAACCGGACAGCTCGTAGGCGAAACTGTATCCTCCTAGGCGAAACTGTGTCCACCTAGGCAAAACTGGACAGCAGCTCGGTCCAAATTTGCCCTGCAGCTCTCTGTTAGGCGAATTTGGGCAGCTCCTCGGCCAAATGCGCCAGCTAGGCGAAATTAATTAGCTCTGCAACCAAATGTGCCTGCTAAACGAATTTGGTCTCGAAAGACTGCCCTGGGACAGGATACGATATCCCCGCAATGTTGTTCTCAAAGCGTCGCAAACACAAAGTCTTGTTATTTCTAACTGTTGTTTTCAATGGAGGAAATTCCGACCCCATAGTAGCTTAAAGCAAGACATGGCGTATGACGGGAGAGAAGTTATAACCGCTTTGAGCAATACTTATTTACCCGCCAATGAAAGAAACCGAGAAGACATTTATGCTTCTTCTTCTTCCTTATTTCCCACGATCAACTCAAATTGATCACCTCATAATAGCAAGACCCAATAAAATTTAATAATCAAAAATCTGATTCAAAATGACACTTAAAAGTCATGGCAATTTCCATGAAGCGAAACCCATAAAAGCATTTGGAGTAGCAAAAGAATAAAATTGCTTATTATTCAGTCACCACACGGGATTTTATGACTATAATTAAATATTTGTACCTATCGTGTCTAGGGTTATAGAGGCCAAAGGCGATGTTAACATACCCATATTAAAAGAATAAAGTAGAACTTAGAATATTTCTTTTGTTTCATTATATAAAATGTCGAAGAGATTTTTTGTCTTAATTTATAAAATGTTTTACTAGTTTATATATATAAAGTGTAAGGTTATTTGATATTTGTACTTTTTGACTTTGTAGTCTTGTATATCATTGATTGAAATATAGTTTTACCAAATTATTAATTACTAGGTGAAAGCCCGTGCTACGCGCGGTGATTGTGTACAACAATTGACTAAGCTTGATAAATATATGTCGGAGGACGTTGAATTTCCGATCCCATTATTTGAACAAGTGATGATGTAGTACATGACGTTTTCTAATTAACGGAAATTAATCGCAGGGTTGTGCATCCATGTTTTAAATTGACACAAGGAGTTTCTTAACGAGGTTCGTTTCTTACATCCTCGGGACCACGTCCAGAATAAATCCATTATAGAACAAGAAAGCAATACACAATTGCATACGCATAATCAAACACAACCGTTTTGACTATCGCTATTTTCTATAACATGGATCCTAACCTGAGAATCATCATGATCTCTCAGTAACACCAAGAGACAGATCTTGTTCTTCTGATCTTCTTTGGTAGACAACGCCACACACACATGTGTGCCTCTCTCAATGAAACCCTTGGCGCATAAGTGTTTTCGTCTACGTCTCTAGGTATAAATACTCATGTCTCAAGACCCTAATGACTCTTTAAATCACGTGACCTTCAAGCCCATGAGCGACAAGGCCCACGGCCAATCCTATCAAAAACTGCTTCAGCCTCTGCACTGCTTCAGCCTCTGCTTCAGCCTCTGCTTCAGTTCGGTTTCACATGCTTCAGTTCTTCAGTATCTTAGTCTTTTTGTCTCATACTTTGTTCTCATGTTCTAAGATCCCCTCCAAGCTACGTATCTTCATAGTTGCTCCAACTCACATGGCCTAAGCAATCACTTCAAGTCCAGTTCGTTTACCCTTCATAAGTATGTCTGTAACACATCATGTATTACTCTGTACTTGTATTACTCTGTTTGATATAGGAATTGCTCATTACGCAGCATCTTCAATCTTGGGTGTAAAACCTGTAGCAATCACATTTTGATCTTTCCTTCTTCCTTAGTTTCTTTTCTCGTTCCTACACAATAAAGAGTTGTTCATCAGATCAAAGGCATGCATGCTTACGAATATTTGAATCATTCTTGTCCAAACATAAACATGTTTGTGAGTGAGACTGATCGAAATCTGATTTGGGTAATGGAATGTGAACTATGCTTTATACCTTCTCTCGTTCTTCTGCTTCCTTTTGAGCCTTAAGAACAGCTCTTGATTTTGCCTTCTCCTCTCTCTTTTTCTTCCTCTTCATAGCCTCTTTCGCTTTGGCTGTCTCCTACAACAGATGCTGCTCCTTTAACTTCCCAGCTTCTTTTTGTTTTCTCTTCTCCTCTTATTTCTTAATCAACTCCTCTTCCTCTTTGGTTAACTTAGGTGGCTCTTCTTCTTCCTTTGTTTCCGACTTCTCTATCTCCTCTTTTGGAGAAACTAATTCCTTGACAATTGGTGGAGGCTGGTCTGGCTTGGCGGTCTTTTTAGATTTAGTGGTTTGATTCTTCTGCTCGGCTGGTTTTGCAACAGCCTTACCGTGTTTTTCAACTTTCGAACCATCGTATTTAACGACTTTCTCTTCTTCTGCTGAAACTGGTGGAACAGTCTCATGTTTCTCAGCTTTGTCACTTGAAGTTCTAAGTTTGTCTGTTCTTGGAGCATAAGTGATCCGGGGTGGTTAATCATCAGGGCCAAGAGATCGTCCATCTAGAGTTCCTAGTCTTCTATAAGTACTCCTTGTGTTGCATCTTACGTAGTAGCTACGGAACTCATCATTATTGTTTCACTTGTTCATGAAATTCTCCACATGTTTAAAGACGATGATAAGTGCAAAACCGACATACAGGGATATTAAAACCATTGTAGAAATTTGGCTTGTGCTTATACCTGGCCAGAACAAAGGCTTTGCAAGGCTGCTCTGTCTTTCTTCAAAGCCATTTCACTTGCTGCCCTTGAATTATCTATGTACTTGAAGAAATATTTGTTCTGCAACACGGAAAAATAGTAGAAGTTAAGGATTAATAGAAAAATAAATACAAGAATTTGTAAGTTTGTGTCCGGTTCCAGGTGCTCTCTGGGTACCTTTTCTTGTTGTTGTTTCTCAAATAATGCATGTGAACAAACGCTTCCTCGCGAACAGCATCAGCAGCTCTGAACTTTTCTTGGAGTTTACTCTGTACTTCCCAATTCTCACCACACTTCTTTTTAGCAGCTTTTGTGATTGCTTCAACTTTTGAGAGATCGTTTTTGAGCACGCCTAGTTCCTTCCTCAATACCTGTGATTATAACCAGTGGCGGAGGTAAAGAGGGGTTAGGGGGGTCATGTGACCCCTATAAAATTATTATGTTAATGATTTTTGGTGTAAATTTGATTATAATTGGTAAAATATTTGGTTAAAATTAGTGTTTGACCCCTTAAATTTGTGTACAAACTTCAAAATGCCCCGACTAATTTGTATATTTTTTTCAGTATTTACTATTGTATTACTATATTTTATTTTATATATCAAAAAAATAAATTATGACCCCGACGAAAAATATTTCTAGATCCGCCGCTGATTATAACAAATGTCAAATCATCATATACCAAAATCACCCTACTGAACGTTATGTAAATAGAAGGAAACAAAACCCTTGAACTGAACAAAATAGGTTGAATCAATATAGGAAGACAAGAACGGGTATTAAGTAAAGAAATCCAGTTGGGAACATAAAAGATTACTATTAGAGTGTGTAGCGTGTAGTGTACCTTCAAACTCTCTTCTGTTTTCTCTTTATCTTCTACTGCTTGCTTTACTTCATCCTTGGTACCCATACTCGAAGATATCTGCTCACGGAGTTGCTTCAATTGCTTAGTCCTTTCTCTTCACTGAGAGATAAAGTTTCGTGTTGTATCATGTGTTCCATATTTTGCATCTGACTGGAGGCAGAAAATGAGATAGATTAGCATAATCAAGTTTGACAAGCCATAAACGTGAACAAGAAGACTTAGCTGGAAATGTGATCACTGAGAGTCTCACCCTCGTCAGCGCTCTTAACACGGCTAATCACAGACTGAAGGACATCAATTTCCTGTCGTTGCCTTGTAAATGATATCACAGTCTTTACATGTTGCCTAGAAACAGGCCCGGTCCAATATATAAGTTGACATAGTGCAAATATTGCAAAAAGCATTCTAAAGTTTACTAAAAAATTTCAAAAAATCCCTATATTTTTAAAAATAACTATAAAACCCAAAAGAAAAATTGGAAAAATTGGAAAAATTGGAAAAATTAGTTGCACTCTTTGCAATATTATCCTATATTTTGTTGCAATGGTTTTATAGTTATTTCTAGGTTTTAAAAATAACTATAAAACCTAGAAATAACCATTGCAAAAAAATATGTGAGCCAAATTTAGAACAAGATGCTTTGCATTATAAAAGAATTTAAAAGCGTTTCTTACGCGTATCTTTTGGATGTCTGCTCTAAGAGCATCCCGACTCTGTGTTTTTTGATCAACCTGCGAAATTAAATTGCAAAATAAAAAGAGAAGAGAGCCAAGAAATCACATCCACATTGATACATATATAAGTTCCACAAATCAGTAACCAAAACTTAGAACATCATTCTCAATAGCAGATTTCTCAGCTTCAATCTCTTCAATGAATGCAGACCTAATCACCAATCTGAAATTTTGAAACAAAGAGATAAGAACAACAAACATCCGAAAAGAAACAGAAAATCGGATTTACAGAATTTAGCAAAACCATAACACGAGTTCGTAGGGGAATTGTACAAACACGAAACATGAACCAAAAAGTAGAAACGGAAAAGGTTAGAGAGAGAGATGTGAAAATCATAATATTGAGATGGATAATTTTACGAAAGCTAGACCGACAGTAGGTTATCGAGGTTTTTTTTTTTAATAAAAAGTAGCTGACTTGTCAGTCAGAGAAGCCCGCCACGTAGCACTCAGCTGGACAGTGTCCAACAAAAATTATAGTATAGATTGTTTTGTTTATAATTTTTTTCTTAATTTTCCGTACTTAACCAAAATATATAATAAAATGAAACATAAATAAAACACATTTAATTAATAGCTTAGACAAGATAATCAAGTTACTCAATCTTTCTTGTGATATACTCGACCGAAGATAAAACTATTTGAATTTTAACTTTCAATAGTTTATTTTACCATAGGAAACTGAAATTAAAATTATCAACAATATGTGATTAATTAGTGATTAATCAACTTACATTCATTATGTTTCTTATGTTTTGATTTTAGTTCATATAAATGATTTTGCATTTTCTTTTTTGGGTTAATTAGTGGAATAATAGGTTTGGACATCTAAATTAATAAAGTAGCATGTGTAATATGAAAATTAAGTAAGTAACAAAGAGAAAATTAAATTTGACTAATTTACCATAAATAAATTCAATTCAAGTTGTCAAAATTCGTCACACTTAATGCTAATTCATTTGTAATAAATAAAGAAATAAAAATTTCATTTAGAAAATTTGAAATTGACATATAAAGAAAAGATTTATTTTTCTTGTTTTTCTACATAATACATTTATTCAAAATAGACATAGTCTTTTACTTATCGGAATAATTAATTATTGTTTGAATAGATAAATTATATAGTGAACTATATCACAAACTAGAAACTATGAATATATTATTTATATAGTTAATTTTTTTTACAAAATATTACTATACTACTTATATATACGCATAGGATAATTCACTATTATATACATATATATATAACTATATTTAAATGTAGTTAGTTATATATCCATGTGTAGTTAGCTACAAATAAACAATAATTATTTATATAGTTAATTTTATTCACAAACAACCAACTATACTTGTTATATTCAACAATAGTTCAATATTTTATTAGTTAAATATATATTGATAATAGTTCACTATTACGCAATTTTAGTGTGAACTTCATTATATCAAGCACGTAGTTAGTTATATTAAAATAAAGTTCACTATTTTTATTTAAATACAAATAATGAAATAGTTCACTATTTATTTTAATAGTTTCTAATTTGTGATATAGTTTATTATATAATTTATCTATTCAAACAATAATTAATTATTCTGATAGGTAAAAAAACTATGCATATTTTGAGTAATCGTATAATGTAAAAAACAATATATATGTTTTTTCAATGGAATGTTTTTCTTTATATGTCAATTTTAAATTTAATTCTATATGAAATTATTATTTCTTTATTTATTACAAATAAATTAGCATTAAATGTACTGAAATTTGGCAACATTAGCATTAAGTGTGATGAAATTTGACAACATTAATTAAATATATTTTTGGTAAATTATTTAAATTTAATATTCTCTTTGTTAGTTACCTAATTTTCCAATTATAAATGTTACTTTATTAATTTACATGTCAAAACATATTATTCCACCTAATTTCCCTTTTTTTAATGGCTTAATTAGTGTCTCTGCTAAACTAAAAACATTATGCTTTTACATGTAATATTTACTAATTACTACTAAACAAAAATCAAGGGTCACTAATTTTTAATTAGAAAAAGGGCCACCTGCCACTGCTTCTTTTTTGGCTACCTAGGCACGGGCCTCTATTGCAGTTTGTTTTTATATAATCTAAATAAGCTTTCGAAATCAATTTCGCGAAAGGCTTATTCAATATTGTCGAGCTATAAATTGACCTTGTAGAAATTGATCATGTAAAACCCAATAGTGTTTGTAATGTTTACAATCTTTACAAGTTAAAGGGAGAAAAAGATAATAGCAAAAAACCGAGTGGGAAATTCTAAGTCGTCATAAATTTAGTGTTCATTGAAGATCTTTCTCTCAATATAGTGGTCTAAACTTTAGACACAAAATAATCACATGAATCATATTTCATTCAAAGATTTAAAATCATTTGGATAAACAGTCAAAGAGTTATGCTAATTTTCATCAAAATTCTCGGAGTTTATAAAAACCTATACGGCCACCAGCCAAAGCCCCATCACTCTAGCAGTTCTGAGCACATGTCTTGTCTCTATTTGACTCATCGTTTCTAAGTCCAAATTTTCCTAAACCAAAAAAAATCTAAGAAGATCTATAAGTCTTCCTACACCTCTAAATACACATCTTTCTTATATTTTTAGAGACCACACGTACACCACCACGAATTTGATGATCTCAAAAATATATTTTATTGTTTTAGCTTTGAGAGAAAATTTTCATCTAGTTTTCATGTGACTTTAAATTTTAATAAAGAATACTTATAAAAAATCATGTTGCATTAATTACTAAGTGTCTTTTTAATTATGGTGATTTCAAATTAATAAATGTTAAAACTATAGAGTTATTGTAGAAAAGCTAAAAAAATATAGATATCAAAAATATAAGGTACCCAATAAGTAATTGAAAAGTGTTTGGAAAAACATATTTTTATAATACTACTTGAGTTAATGTTTCAAAGATATTGTAATATACTTATCTTATTCATATAAATAGAAGAAATAAAAGTAAGAACTAAAAAACAAGGTTGTTGTAAATACAATTATCATATTTTTTTATATATTAACTTAACATACAAATTTGTAAATTTAGTAAATAAGATATGCCAAACTTAGAAATTACATCCAAATTATTTACCAAATTTAGAGAATTTAATTATAAAAAGTAATACTATAGAAAAAATAAAAGACAATGCACATACATCTAATTAGTTTGGCCAAGAACTATATATATGTTGAGTTATAATCTTAAAACTCCTCAATAATTATATTTTTTAAAGCATTCTTAATTGTATTTCCTATACATTTAAAAGTTTAGTAAAATGAATCCTAAATTGTTGATAGTAAAAACTTTAAATGTGTCTGATTTTTCAAACATTGGTATGCTATCTCTCCCAAAGCAGGTTATGCGAAACATAGAAGAAAATATGGGAATTCCGGTAACTGAAAATGGTATTCCAGTAGAAATTCAAAATAATAGAAACTCATATTTGGTAAATCTAAAGAAAACCAGAATTGGAGGATATTATTTTGGAACTGAATGGAAAAGAATAAGAGAAGCAAGAGGTCTTCGACTAGGTGATGTCATCCTACTCTATTGGATAGGTACCAAATTTGTTTTAATGATGTGAGTCTTCTTTTGTTTATTTTTAAAAATTATCTCTCATTAGTTGTTCATTCCTTACAAATCTATTTAAATAATGACTTTTCTTTTGGTTGACATAATTACTGATAGAAACATGGATCCTAAGTTGTTAATAATAAAAACTCTAAAGGAGTTTGATCTTTCCAACCGTGGTATGCTATATCTATCAAAGCAAGTTATGCGAAACATAGAAGAAAATATTGAAATTCCGTTACCTAAAAATGACATTCCAGCGGTAATTCAAGATAATGAAAAATCATATTGGGTAAATCTAAAGAAAAAAAATTCTGGTGAATATTATTTTGGATCTGGATGGACAAATTTCATAGAATCAAGAGGTCTTCAAATTGGTGATGTCATCCAACTCTATTGGAGAGATACTAAATTTGTCTTTACAATGATCTGATTCTTCTTTTGTTTTATTTTTAAAAATTATCTTTCAATAGTTGTTTATTCCGTTCAAATCTATTTAAATAATGTCTTTTCTTTTCGCTGACATAATTATTTTGAATTTGGATGTAACATCTAATATATATAGCTATAATCGATTTATGATTGAGGATATTTTTATTAAGAGTTTATGTTTTTGGTGGAAAAACGGTTGGGGATGTACAATGCTTCAACAACACAACTGAATAAAATCCTCTGCACTTGTGTGAATCTGAGAGAAAAATAATAACAATAACTCAAAACAATAAAGTAAATGAGACAACCTTTTTTTAAGTGGAAAACTCATCGATCGGAGGAGTAAAAACAACGGGACCGGCATACAAAATCCTATTAAATCAAATAAATATGAGTTACAACCACGTTCTCTATGTTCCTACTTAAAAAATTAAGAGATTCGGGCTCCAAAGAGCAATAGCCGACCCAAGAAAACACAACAAGAGAGTAACCGTACGTGAATCTCATTCTCAATCTTTATTTCCATGTGATATAATTTATTGAGTAATCTCTAAATGTATTCAAATAATATGTCATCGGAGTGTCCTATTGATATCTTAACCCAATCAACTTATGAACGTGTACATCTTATTTTTATTATTATTCACAGTATTCTACTTCAACAAAAAAAGAACGAGCATTACACTCACTTTTAATATCATTATTCATATTATTATTCACCCATTGCCTTATCAAACCACAAATTTGCTGATGTAGCAATTTTTACTAGTTTTACCCTCAAACTTCTTCTCCTAAAAAACTAGGACGTGAAGCTCCTCCAGATGAACAAGATCTTCCATTTTCTTATGAGAAAGCATAATTTCTTGTAGCTTCTTTCCCTGCGTATCTCCATCCCAGGTGGTGGTACCGGGTTCAACACCCGTAACGATACCCGACTCATATCCAACTCGACGTGGAGCTTCGAGAAATATCTCGGAAGAATGGGCCAGCAAGGATCCATGAAGATAACTCGGTCCGTTAAGGAGCATCTGCCGACCTAGGCAAGTACAAGCGAATTGAAGACTTAGCTCGGATAAAAGGAATTACTTAGAATTAGTATAACTTCCATTTATCTTTTAGGAGATTTTCCATTTATCTTTTAGGGTTATTTCGACTGACTTTGTACTTGTATAAATACTTGATGTTTTCCTCCAAAACGAGGACCTCTCCTTCAATAGAGAATTCTATACACATCTTTTTACTTGATCTTTACTTTGTGATTTTGCGCTTAAACCCAGTTCCTCTATTGTTTGGACCGATCTCAGATTGTTGCTCAATCTGGTATCACCAAATTGGCGCCGACTAAGGGGACCGATTAGGTTTACTGCGTAACTTTCACGAGAGAAATCCTTTAATGATGTCTAGAGACGAAATTCTAACTCCACCCGTTACGAACGTAGCCGGCTCGAAAGAGAATCCAACCGATGGAAGCAATCAAGGGGCGTAGAAACCTCAGAAAAACAGGGTCCTACCCCGAAAGTTCTTACTCCGAAGAAGGATCAACAACCGGAGGTCCGATCAGAGAAATCAAACCCCCAGATAATCTTGATTCAAGATACGGAACTTATTGTTCCTCTAGGCTTCGTGAAGGTTCAAAGGAACCGTTTCCAAATTGTTTCTAGCAGACGCTGCCCCGATCCATGCGCTTCAGAAAGCGTTGCTGTTGAAGAGTCCGTTCAGAAACGAACTGACTGTTAACCAACCCGCTACCTTGGAAGACGAGTTGCACAAAGCATCGAGCTTTATGGAGTTAGAAGATGATCAGTTGAAGGTCAAGGAGAGCGATAGACCAAGCCGCTGTAGAAAGGAACAGAGTTTCCAAATCAGTGAAGACGCTGAAGAACCCGCGCAGAAACAATGGCCAAAGACAGCCGACCGATGGAGAAAAGTAACGCCCGAAGCTGGTGTGACTTTCACCAAACATCAGGACATTCGACGGCTCAGTGCCGTCACCTCTTGGACGTTCGATGAAACGCTATCGAGCCAGGAGAGTTCCTGATATGCAATTTCAGTAGAACTTCCACGGTAAAGCAAACCCGACTGAACGTGAAGACGATCGGGATCAGCCGAAGCAGTTGCCACCTGGAGTCTACCCACCTAAGCAGGACCGAGACGACTTACACGGGGATAAGAATCCTTCGGCAACTCGGAAGAAGCTTTATATGAATATGGACAGACTCAGAGAATGTAACCATTATGTAAGATCGATACAACAACACAAAAGGAAGGCCAAGACTGCCAGGAAGTGGCTAGAACCGGCCGAGAAAGACCTTTTCATTACATTCGATGAGCAAGATACTAAGGACTTGGATCGATCCCACAACGATCCCCTGGTAATTCAACTTGTTATCAACGATTGCGAAGTAGGTCGTGTAATGATTGATACCAGAAGTTCGGTAGATCTCATCTATCAAAATACCCTTGAGGGGATGGGAGTACTCACGAAGACATAAAGTCCAGGAACAAACCACTCACTAGTTTGGCCAATAATACCACCTCGATGGTCGGTACAATCAAGCTTCCAGTTTACGTGGCCGGAGTTACTCACTTCGTGAAATTCTTCATTGTAGATACACCTTTAGTCTAGAATGCGATCTTGGAAACACCATGGCTTTCCGCCATGAAAGCGGTGGCATCAACCTATCATCAATGTGTCAAGTTCCCTACTGATAGCGGAACATACACAATCAAGGGCAACCAAAAGGAGGCTCGCAAATGCTTTGTCATCGAAAAGAAGAATCGGCTCAAAGCCTAGTCCAAAGCTCGGACAAAAAACGGTGAGGTCGACGTTCCAAAGGAAAAGGAAGTTAAGAAAGCCCAAGCCATGACGGAGAGTCAAGTATGAAAGCCGATCTGGAAAAAAAAAAACTAGTCGTTATACACGAGCCCATACAAATGTATGAACTACGAGTGACTTGATTCCAACTTGAGGATACGTAGGCAGCTCTTTGCAAAAGCGGAGTCATACCCTTAATAAAAAACTTTAAGTTCTTAAAGAAAATAATTTTTTTCTGATTAATCCGAGCTTAAACAGTCGGACGGATGCAAGAACGCATGCCCTTACCAAATCCGAACTTACCTTGTTCGGACTGTGATTACTCACATTGGTCCCCTGGCCAAGTATCCGACATTCAACGCGCTTCTCATAAGTGCCGTGGTGAAATAATCCCCAAACTCTAATACTCCGGCTCTCGATCGCATACTGAATTTTTGTCATAAGGCAAAATTTGAGCTAAGGCAAAGCATTAGTCCTTTGCACTCTCAGACCCCAAACCGAACCCACCTCGTACCTAAGTGCAGATTCTAAGAACCATTACCGAGCTGGTAAGCATCAGAGTCTTAGAGGAATCTTATTTCAAATAAGCAAAATTACATAGTTCGCATCAATTAAAGAGTCTTCTGAAAGTAATCTTAGTGTTTAAAGCCGAGTTTCGTAGCTCACAATCAGTTAAGGGTTCTTACGAAAGCATCCCTAAATTGCAAAGAATAAGCCAAACTCCATAAACCTTGCCATCACTTAAGCTTATTTAGAAGCGAAACATGTTAATACAGTCTAGCCACACGATTTGCATCAAAGTATTATGAAATACTTAAAAAGCCAATTTCTTAAAAAGAGATTGCAAAAAAGTACGAAATACTTAAAAATAAACCCTGGAAAAAGGCAATGTTTACAAAAGTAAATCAAAACTCATTAAAGTGGGCACCATGTTCAGAAAGTAACATAAAATAGAATTATGAGCCACATGAGGCTCAAACTTGGTCACCATCTTGATTATCTTGGAGAGAGAGGAACGACCCGTGCTCGCTGATTCCATCTGGAACTTGGGATGCGACATCTCGAGGAAGTCCAGCAGGAGGAGGCGGTGTTGGGGTCGGATTTCACCCACTGAGCCTCGACATCCAAAGTTATGATAAGCAACGCGCATGTTTCAGGCAAGCAGAGATAATATAACCCCTAGGTCATTTCACCCACAGAAGAAGGTGAAGACCTCCTGAAAACCCCTAAGTCCTTTGAACCTTCTGCCTGTTGAAGGAACCTTCGAAGTAGTCTTCGTCTCAGGAGAAGTCATGAAATGCAACGTCGGAGAGGTCACGGAGCCAGCAGAAGGCGCTGCAGAGACGAAGGCTGCCTGGCACCGATGTGATTGAGCAGTGACACCGATGACAGGCAGTGGTGCCGACGTCATCGCCCAGTGACGCCGATGTGCCTGGCCTCATCGGCATCCAGGCAGTTGTCATCGGCGCCTGAGCCTTTCCCATCGGCTTCGGGTCCTTCAACGCCCGTCAGAACTTCAGCAAGGGTTCCAGAAGGTTCAGCATGTCAAAGTCCAGCAACGAAGCCCACATAGGCTCGACCGACATAGGCGAAAAAGGAAATCCCCAAGGGTTTAGGAAAAAGGCTTAGCCGACTTAGGGGGTTATATATAGGAATGCAAAAACACTTGTAAAGATTCATTCACACTTTTTATCACACAAGCAATACAAAGCAATTACAAACCCTAATTTCTCTCTGCTCATCATTGTTCTTCATAGCTTATCTTCAGAAATCTCTGCTTCCTTTCGAAACCCTTACAAATCTAATTGTGCGAATTCCGGCTTCCACAATTTGGCGCCGACTAAGGGGAACTAGAGAATTTCTTACACAAAAAGCTACGTAACAACTCAAAGATGGTGAATGGCGAAGAAAACACGTCCCGCAGAGACAACCAGGAAAGAGAACCTACGGTCGAGGCTACTGCTGCAAAAACCCCTGCTCAAGGTGACCTAACCGAGGTGAAGAAGATGCTAGACGACTTCCTCACCGAGCAGAAGAAACAAGCCAAGATGATCGAAGAAAACTCGAAGGAACTGAAAGCTCTTTCGCGAAGAAAACGCGAAAGACCCAACACGACGAGACTCAGAGCGCGCGTCGATCCTCAACGCCTCGACTTCTCAGCGCCTCGCACTACTCGGGGAAACCCAGAGGATCTACCACCACCGCCGCCGCGTCAAGAAGCGGATAAATCTCCCGAACGCGTCGTAGACGTCTCTGACAAAGAAGAACCAGCTCCCCCAAAACGTACACGCACGGAAGGTGCAGAAGGAGGCCGGCCAGAACCGCGCGCTCCTGATAACCATAGCGCGTCAAGCTCCTCCAAAACAAAGACTCTAAAAGACAAATCGGAGTACACCAACTACTCCAGTGAGGAGCGATACAAGAAGGAGCAAGAGCGTAGAGCATTCAAACGATCCTACACTTCGGAGCTCGCTGCAGTTAAGGCTCAGATGGATAGGGTAACTTCAGACCTAAAACGTACCCAATCACAAATACACCATGGAGCAGGAAAGGCTCCTGCCATCGCTCATGTACTAGAAAAGGCGAGGAACACACCCTTCGACGAAGGAATCGCGAAGACGAAAATCTCCGATCCAGGAAGGATCAAGTTACCCATCTACGAAGGAACCACTGACCCTTCTGATCATCTCATGGAATTCGAAGTTGCCTTGGGGAGAGCGAACTTCAAAGAAACGGAAAAAGACATCGTCTACTGCAAGCTGTTCGTAGAAAGTCTTAAGGGGCCTGCGTTACAATGGTTCTACAAGCTGGAGAAAAACTCAGTCCACAATTTGAGATCAATGGGACAATAAGCAAGGTGAGAACGAGAGTCTTCGATCTTTCATGACGAGGTTCAAAAGCACGCTTTCAAAGGTTGAAGGTATCAGCAACAAGTCAGCCCTGGAAGCCCTGCGAGGGGCACTTCGGTGCCCATCCCCATTCTGGCAAGAGATGAGCGTCAACACGCCGATAACAATTCAAGACGCTCTCCATCGCGCAGCCGACTTCGCTCGAACCGAAGAGGAAATCCAAGCCAGGAAAGGCGGAAAGACCAAACAAGCAAACGAACCAGCCAAAGTCGCTGCACCTAAGAAAAACAATCCTACCTACGTCGAATACGAAGGAGGATCCGGAGGGGCTCACAACTATCAAGTAGAGTCATCAGGTCGCGGACGCGGAAGAGGCCGTGGGCGCGGTCGTGGCAGAGGAACCTTTAACAACACCTGGACCAGAGAGTCGAAGGACTATGACGAAAAGCTATATTGTGATTTCCACAAATCTAATGGACACTCAACCGCAAGGTGCCGAGAGTTAGGGCGACAGCTCATAGCCAAACTCACGGAAGGCACCTTAAAAAACAACAACAGCTTATCAGATTTCAAGCCAGAGGAGAAAGCCCCCGCTAACGTCGAGGAACAAGCGGATACTCCCAGACGCCGACGCCGCGATGACGGCATGGAAAATGAACACCAATACGAAGTGATCAACATGATAATGGGAGGCTCGCAGTACTGCGCTGATAATGAGACTGCGATCGAAGCTTACCAACGCCGCGCTGACGTCTGCGAAAACATATCAGCACCCGCGAAGCCAAGGCTTTCCAGCGACTCAATCACCTTCGACGAGAAGGACACCGAGGGCCTCGATCAACCACACAATGATCCCTTGGTCATCAACCTTACTGTCTACGACTTCAACGTCGCTCACGTTCTCATCGATACAGGAAGCTCGGTGGATGTCATCTTCAAGAAAACACTTGAGCGAATGAAGATCGATCTGTCCACAATCAAAGGAAGGCCTAAACCCATAACAGGCTTCTCTGGTGAGACAACCATGACTATGGAAACGATTCGCCTTCCTGTCCAAGCTGGCACCGTGAAGAAGATGGTCGACTTCACCGTCTCTGATCATCCGGCGATCTACAACATGATCATGGGAACCCCGTGGCTCAACCTGATGAGAGCCGTACCTTCGACATACCACTTATGCCTCAAATTCCCAACTCCCATCGGCATAAAAACAATATGGGGAAATCAGAGAGATTCCCGTACCTGTTTTCTGGCTGAGCATAAGATGAGAACCATCGAGAAGAAGAAGGAGGACCCCGAACCTCAAGGATCACGAAAAAGAGCGAGAACCAGCCCCGAGCAGGACAAGAACTTGACTGACCTCTTATAGTAATTACAGATTGCAGAAGGTCGTGTAGAAGAAGAGCGACCCACCTGCGAACCTGTAGAATCTATATGCATTGACAAGCAACACCCCGAAAGATGTGTCGAGATCGGAGCTACACTTGATGAAGACATTAAAAAGAAGCTCGTGGTCTTCCTCCAGAAAAACATCAACACCTTTGCCTGGGCAGCGGAAGACATGCCTGGAATAGACATCAACGTGGCCAGCCACGAACTCAACGTCGACCCGACCTTCAAGCCAGTAAAACAAAAAAGGAGGAAGCTCGGTCCCGACCGAGCAAAAGCGGTAAACGACGAGGTCGAAAGGCTTCTACGCGTCGGATCAATCACCAAAGTCAAATACCCCGACTGGCTCGCCAACCCAGTCGTGGTAAAAAAGAAGAACGGCAAGTGGCGTGTCTGCGTGGATTTTACAGATTTGAACAAAGCATGTCCGAAAGACAGCTTCCCTCTACCCCACATCGATCGCTTGGTGGAAGCAACAGCAGGAAACAAACTCTTGACATTCATGGACGCCTTCTCAGGCTATAATCAAATTCTTATGCATCCTGAAGATAGAGAGAAGACCGCTTTCATCACCGACCGCGGAATCTACTGTTACAAGGTGATGCCCTTCGGCCTGAAAAACGCAGGAGCAACGTATCAAAGGCTCGTGAACAAGATGTTCAGGGATCAGTTAGGCAAAACAATGGAGGTGTATATAGACGACATGCTCGTTAAATCCCTCGAAGAAGAAGACCACATCTCTCACTTGGAAGCATGCTTCGAACAGCTGAACCTTCACAACATGAAGCTAAACCCCACGAAGTGTAGGTTTGCGGTAACATCAGGAGAATTCTTGGGATACCTAGTCACTCGTCGTGGTATTGAAGCAAATCCAAAGCAGATCGACGCGCTCATCCAAATGGCATCCCCAAGAAACAAGTGCGAGGTGCAGAGACTAACTGGACGAGTCGCTGCGCTTAACCGTTTCATCTCGCGCTCGACTGACAAGTGCCTGCCTTTCTATGACACGCTGCGAGGTAACAAGCAATTCGAATGGTCTGACAAATGCGAAGACGCTTTCAAACAGCTCAAAGAATATTTGGCGACGCCGCCTATCCTTGCTAAACCAGTCACCGGGGAACCTTTTTTCCTCTACATTGCCGTTTCAGAAACAGCAGTGAGTGATGTGTTAGTTCGCGGAGAGCGGGGTGAGAAAAAGCCCATATTCTATGTTAGCAAGACCCTCACTGACGCAGAAACAAGATATCCTCAGCTAGAGAAGCTAGCTCTTTCGATCGTCATGGCATCACGAAAGCTAAGGCCTTACTTTCAATCTCATACCATCGTGATTCTCAGTACTTTCCCTTTACGTACGGTCTTGCATAATCCAAGTCAGTCTGGCAGATTGGATAAGTGGGCTATAGAACTTAGCGAATACGACATCGAGTATAAAGGACGAACGTGTAACAAGTCACAAGTGCTGGCAGATTTCCTTATCGAACTCCCAGAAGACCAGTCCGCGAAGGAGGTTCGACCAGGGATCTGGGAACTACACGTCGACGGCTCATCCTCCAAAAACGGTTCCGGAGTAGGGATACGCCTAGCATCACCAACAGGCGAGATCCTCGAGCAATGTTTCCGTCTAGGCTTCAGAGCCTCCAACAACGAAGCAGAATACGAAGCCATCATCGCCGGAATGAGACTCGCCCAAGGACTTAACATCGAGCACGTTCACGCCTTCTGCGATTCACAACTGGTCTCCAACCAGTTCAGTGGCCAGTACGCAACCAAAGACGATCGGATGGAAGCTTATAAAAAAATAGTTAAGGACCTCGCCTTGACATTCAAAGAGTTCACACTGACACGAATCCCCCGAGGAGAAAACGTTGACGCAGACGCCTTGGCAAACCTTGCCTCCGCTTCGGCTCCACCAAAAGATCCAACCTTGAAACGGGTTATCCCCGTAGAGATCATCGAATTCCTGAGCATCAAACAAGATATGGCGCTCGCTATATCGACGCGATCACAGACTGCTAAACAGACTGAAGCCACTACTGAAACAAGGGTCAATGACGTCGAAATAACGGAAGCTGAAGCAAACACAGAACCTGCGCCTTTATCAACGCCAGCCCCTGACACCGATGCCATCGGACCCGAAGTCATCGGGGCCGATGTCGCCGAAGCCGAGGACCCCGAAGGCCTAAGGCAACTCGAAGAGTCCCCCACGCAGAACCTCCCGCTTGAGCCTACAGACAAAGGCATGGCCGTCCCCATGGACACGGATGAAGGACCCGAATACGGTTGCGACAAACCCTGGATGAATCAAATTCGCGCTTACATCGTTGGTGGAGAGCTCCCTAAAAGCAAGTGGGCAGCTCGTAAGGTACAAAAACAAGCCGCCCGGTACGTCCTGTTTGACGATAACATCTACAGGCGGGGATTCTCCGGTCCTTTGCTCACCTGCGTAGAGGGACAAGAGGCCAGACAAGTCATGGAAGAAGTACACAGCGGATCCTACGGCAATCACTCAGGAGGCAAAGCCTTGGCAATCAAAATTAAGCGACATGGCCACTTCTGGCCTACCATCGTGAACGATTGCGTTAAGTTTTCAGCCAAGTGCGAAAAATGTCAACGTCATGCTCCCAAAATTCATCAACCAATGGAGAAGCTCTCCTCCGTCACTTCTCCTTACCCATTCATGAGATGGGCGATGGACATCGTAGGACCTCTGCATGCGTCAAAACAAAAGCGTTTCCTACTTGTTTTAACGGATTATTTCTCAAAGTGGGTGGAAGCTGAAGCTTACTCAAGTATCAAAGACGCCCAAGTCGAAAGTTTCGTCTGGAGAAATATCATATGTCGTCACGGAATTCCATTCGAAATTATCACCGACAACTGTTCTCAGTTCATCTCAAACAGGTTCGAAGCCTTCTGCGCAAAGTGGAAAATTCGACTCAACAAATCTACTCCTCGTCACCCCCAGGGAAATGGACAGGTAGAAGCAATGAATAAAACGATTCTCGATGGCCTTAGGAAACGCCTGGACGCGAAGAAGGGTCGCTGGGAAGATGAGCTGGAAGGCGTTCTATGGTCCCACCGCACCACTCCCAAACGCAGAACGGGAGAAACTCCTTTTGCTCTTGTCTATGGAACTGAATGTGTCATACCCTCCGAAGTGCCTTCTCCAGGACCGCGACGACGTCTCTTACCAGAAAACGAAGAACTCAATGATTCACTCCTCTTTGATGAACTGGACTTCCTTAGCGAAAGGCGCGATCAGGCACTCATCAAAATAGCCAACTATCAGAACGCAGCTGCACGCTACTACAACTCCAAGGTTCGAGAACGACGTTTCTGCGAGGGTGACTTGGTCTTGCGTGAAGTCTTCCAGAATACAGCAGAGCGCAACGCTGGCAAACTAGGAACTAACTGGGAAGGACCTTACAAAGTCACCGCTGTAGTCCGTCCCGGCGTCTACGAGCTCGCCACCATGGCTGGCACGCCAATACTCCATTCATGGAACGCGAAGCACTTGAAGAGGTACTATCATTAGTCCTCTTCTAAGGCCCTTGCCTTGAACTACGAGGCGACTTGATCCCTGCAAAGGGTACGTAGGCAGCTTGTCTTCGGACGAGTTCAGTTGCCCTCCTCCGTCTCAAAGGGGGGGGGAGTAAGTGTTTTAACGAACTGCGGGGCGACTTGATCCCTGCAAAGGGTACGTAGGCAGCTTGTCTTTGGATGAGTTCAGTTTCCCTCCTCCGTCTCAAAGGGGGGGGGAGTAAGTGTTTTAACGAACTACGGGGCGACTTGATCCCTGCAAAGGGTACGTAGGCAGCTTGTCTTCGGACGAGTTCAGTTGCCCTCCTCCGTCAAAAGGGGGGGGAGTGGGGTACATATACTCGTAATACTTCCATTTTGTACTTGGTATCTGCTTCAAGTAATAGGCATTTGACTCAAGTCTCTTGGACTCCTTTTGCGATTTTCCTTATGGATTACTCGAAGCTTTGTTTAAACAACGTTATCGATTACATCCTCCAGGGATTCTTCAAAGCCTTTTCAAAAGCGAAGTTCAATCCACTGTCGTTGCTGCTGGCCACAGCAACAATGTGTGAACCTGAACACATTGACATCCATCGTCGGATCCTAAGCGCGCTATATAAGTTATAACGATCAGTTTCAGGGCTTTTGACTCTGGCTGGTTTTGATGTTCACTTCCTGGTCTTTTGACCACGAATGTTCGTTCAAAAACCCAACAACACCGTTGGTAAAAAGCAGCTGCCAATGGTTACTTAGGTTTGTACACCGAATAATCATTCAGAAAACCCAACAAACATGTTGGTCAAGTCAAAAGGCATGATTGCTTCTGGACAGACGTGTTCGGAAAGCACCGCCATTCTAGAAAACCCAACAGCGACCGTTGGTACAAAAGGAGCAATTATATTACATTTCGATCCTGGACAACACAATCACAAACCCAACGACAAACGTTGGTACGAAAAGCCTAAGGCGTGCTATGGTATGAACAACCTTCAACCTATGACAAAAGGTTCGGTCAACGAAACGGATATTATCACTCTTAAAAGTTCTATCAAAGGTAAAAGCACGAGGAACAATCATGACAAAATCATAGCAAAAGCGTTACAATGCGAAGCAAGCATGGTCTTAGGTTGGATACAAACCATCCAACGCTTACGAGTAATCATGTCAAAATATCATAAAACAAGCTAAGTCCGAAAAACAGCGACAAGTAAGATCAGTCATCAGCACCCTCGCCGCCTGTTGCCTCGACGTCGTCCTCGTCTGACAACTCGACGTCGTCGTCAACAACGCCAGCAGGAGCCGTGGGGATCTCCAGAACCCTTCGGGCACTAGCAAGGAGGTCTGCGAACACGTCATGGGCATCGTAGATCGGTTGACGCTGCTGGCGCAGCGTCTCGACCTCCGATGGGAGATCTGGCATATCCGATCCCTGAAGAAGGCCGATGAACTCCAAGTTCGCATCGATCTCAGTAAGGTTCAACATGTCGTTCTGGGCCTTCCCGCCAATCTCCGCAAGTAGCCCGGCAACCTCGCTGGTCCGCACCACAAAACTGCGAGTCATCTCGTCTCTGGTCTCTGCAACGGCAGCGTCGATCCTGGTGCGCTGAAGGTCGCTAGCAGAGCTAAGCTCACCCCTCAGCCGAACTGACTCACCCTCGGCCTTAGCACACCGCGACTTGAGCTTCGATAACTTATCTTCATAATCCTTCTTGATCCTCTGCAGAGCAAGAACATCGCGCTCGAGAGCGTCGTTCCGCTCCACAGTCTCATTCAGCCGCGACTGAAGAGCGGCATTGGCCTCTTTGGCCGCACTAAGCTCGCTACCCCTAGAACGAACGTCCTCATCATAGTCTCCAACCAAACGATCAAAGAGGAGGGAGAGCTGCAAGAACACGTTATATAATGTAAAAAAAAAATATTAATATTAAGGCGTAGAAAGTGCTAAAGAAAGGAATGCGGAAGGAGAGGGTCGAACCTCGGAATAACTCGACTTCACTACCGCGTAAGCTTCGGCACGGAGCAACCCGTCGCCACCGCTCGGAGACGCCTCTCCGCCGACGACTGCTGCAGGAAACGCGTCCGCCCTTTGCCTCTTTGAAGGGGTCATACGGTCGATGCCTTTTCCTTTGCCACTAGAAATGCGGGCTCTCTCCGCTGACAGCCTGCGAAACTCTGCAACGTCACCCGAAGAAGGAGGAGGAAGAGTGGTCTTCGGTGCGGAAGGTCGTGAAGTTCTCGCCCGCGTCGACGGAGCAGGCGGAGTCGAGGTCGTCGGCGTCGCCACCATTGGCGCGCCGGTGCCCGAAGACCCTCTGGCCTTCGCTACTGCCTCGAGCGCGATCTGCTCACGGAGAGACAACCTCGCCTGGCCTCGCCCAAGAACCTTCCTCAGAAGGATATCAGCAGAAAGTGCACTCTCGATCCTCTTTCGGCTGAACGACCTCCTCCAATTTCCATTCCCAGAGGAGAGTTCCTTGTGCATTATAGCGAGGAACTCCTTCGAGACTTTAGGCATCGTCGGCTTCACTGCAAAGGGTAAATTCAAACGGTTAGTAAACGACGAATCTAACAGTAAAACAAAATCACTAAGAGTTGGTTACCTCGTCTTTCCCATCTCGTCTTGACGAGGTCGATGCAATCCGCCTCGACGGTCCTCTCGGAGATCTCAGCAAAGAAGAAGCGGTACTCGAAGTGGTCATCCTTACTTGGAAACCCAGCGATGAGTGCCATCCCCAATGAGTTGGCAACACTATACTTGAGCTCTTCCCTTAGACCACGAGTCCTAAAATCTGTCAAGTAGGATAGGTTCTCAATGCTAATGTCAACGCCGCACTCTCTGCTCAACACGTAAATACCGAGAAGATGTCTAATGCCCCTGGGGTTAATCTGAGCAAGGCAGACACCATGAACCGCTAGATAGCGCATGAGGAAGCGGGGCAGCGGAAACCAGAGCAGGCACTGATCGAAGTAGTTCTCGAACAAGGTCATGTATCCCGCAGGCGGGGCGTCAGCTCTATCAGCAGGCGTAGGGGCAACTAAAACAATCTCCTCTGAGATCCGGCACACCTTTCGGAGATGTCTCAAAGACTTCTCATCCGCGAGAGACGATCCGGGAGGATCAGGACAAACCTTCGCCCTCGCTGTCTTCTTAGCCCTCTTGGTTTTCTTTGGCCGCTCGACCTCGTTGAACGAATTTTCGTCATCGCTTTCGTCGTTGGAAGACTGTGACCCGGACGAAGAAGAAGAAGACGACGCGAAAGCTTTTCCTGAAGGAAGATTAGGATCCTCGTCATTTAAAGGGAAAGTCTCGTCTGCAACCTCGGTATCATTACCGTGAAAAGCCTCTAAGCCATCTACACCGGTTCCAATACCTTCAATCCACATCGGGGACCTGTTTCTGGGAAATGCATCAGCGACAACGGGATCATCCAAGCCCGTGAGCCGCCTTGTGTCGTCGTCACTCGTCGAGGCTACCATTACAGCGACATGAACAGGATGAGATAGCTTCGGTACGAGTGTGCCCGACGACGTTTGAGGGGCACCGAGGATCAGGCTCATCGACACGTCCACCCGAGACGTTGGTGGTGGCGGCATCGGGACATCGCCACCCGAGAAGGACGACGTCGGCCCGTCGTCAACACGGGTTGACCCCGATGTCAACAAGACATCGGTATGTACCGATGACTTCGAAGACATCGGGGTCCCATCGTCGTCGGAGCACCTCATCGGCGTCGGTGAGTTCTAATCGACGGGAATGGGGGCACCGGTGGGTGCGGAAGCGACGGCTTTGTTCGCACATTGCTCTTCCATATACACAAGTTACCTACATCAAAACCAATCCAAGGATCAAAATCAAAGATCTTCTCTCATTCTCAAGAACACCAAGAACACCAAGAACTACTTCATCCCCAAGAGACCAAACATCCAAAATTGGTTTGATTTCCATCAAATCAAGAGGTCATACACAAAACCCAAAGCTAGATTCATGAAGTAAATGACAAATCCAAGAGTATTATCATAGATCTAGCAACTTAGAAAAGCTAGGGAACCCACAACTCTTGATGGTTGAAAAGCTTTGGGGAATTGAAAAACCATGGATGAAGATGAACACTCACCAAAGCAATGGGGGACATCGGTGATCGGAGGAGAAACGTCTTGGCCGTCGGTGGGCTTGGTCACGGCGTCGGAAGAGAAAAGGAAGAAGAAGAAGATAACAAAAAAAGCTAAAGGAAGAGAGTTAAAGAAAAAAAAAAAAAAGGAATCTTTTCCTTAAAAAAAAAAAAAAAACGGGTAAAGGCTTCTCTTTCCCTCAGCGGATCCCAAAAATCTTCGGAGAAATTTTCATTCTCGGAATTTGTCTTTTCCGTTGCAAAAAACATCGTTGACATCAACAAACGCAACGCAGAGTTTTAAAATCTCCGGGACAAAAAAAAGAAAACTTTTTCTGCAGAACTTCAACACGCGCAGAGCGAAGTCTTTAAATCTTCAGCAAGGTCTTAAAATCCTTAAGTGTAGAAATCATTGTCATCAGGAGACGCTATCAGCTCTCGCAAGCAGAACGCGAAGTCTTGAAACCTTCGAAGAACAAAAAAAAAAACGTTTACAGTGTTCTCAACACTAAAGACTCAAGCCTACGATGTCGTAACTTTGAACAGCTAATTTCGACACCCAATGGTCCTTAAACTCGATACTGTTATCATTAACACTACCGAGCTGGGGGGCTAACTATTGGGGTCGGATTTCACCCGCTGAGCCTCGACATCCAAAGTTATGATAAGCAACGCGCATGTTTCAGGCAAGCAGAGATAATATAACCCCTAGGTCATTTCACCCACAGAAGAAGGTGAAGACCTCCTGAAAACCCCTAAGTCCTTTGAACCTTCTGCATGTTGAAGGAACCTTCGAAGTAGTCTTCGTATCAGGAGAAGTCATGAAATGCACCGTCGGAGAGGTCACGGAGCCAGCAGAAGGCACTGCAGAGACGAAGGCTGCCTGGCACCGATGTCATTGAGCAGTGACACCGATGATAGGCAGTGGTGCCGACATCATCGCCCAGTGACGCCGATGTGCCTGGCCTCATCGGCATCCAGGCAGTTGACATCGGCGCCTGAGCCTTTCCCATCGGCTTCGGGTCCTTCAACGCCCGTCAGAACTTCAGCAAGGGTTCCAGAAGAGTCAGCATGTCGAAGCCCAGCAACGAAGCCCACATAGGCTCGACCGACATAGGCGAAAAAGGAAATCCCCAAGGGTTTAAGAAAAAGGCTTAGCCGACTTAGGGGGTTATATATAGGAATGCAAAAACACTTGTAAAGATTCATTCACACTTTTTATCACACAAGCAATACAAAGCAATTACAAACCCTAATTTCTCTCTGCTCATCATTGTTCTTCATAGCTTATCTTCAGAAATCTCTGCTTCCTTTCGAAACCCTTACAAATCTAATTGTGCGAATTCCGGCTTCCACAGGCGGCGGAGTTGGAAACAAAGTATCGTCACTAAGAGGGTCAAAGGATTCGACCTTGGTAAGATACTCTTCCTCCTCTTTGATGTAATTCTCAAGAAGACCAGGAGGGAGTTCATACTCAGCCTCCACCATCTTCTACAAGCTCATTCGGGCCCCGCGCCTGTAGTAGAGTTGAGCCTTTACCTCTTCTTGAGCGTGAAGAGCAATAAGATAGGAACGTATCCGCTCTAAATGAGACGAATGTCTCGCACCACGGGCAGAACTGCCGCTTGCGATCTCGTCAGCTTGGCGGCGTGCCTCGTCACGATCCTTCATGAGACAATCCTTTATAAAGCAAGACATCTCCAGATTAGCTCGAAGCCAAGCTATCTCGGTAGAAGCCGCCTCGAGATGAACATCTCTCTTCTTCCCTTCATCCTCTAACATATGTCTCTCCTCCTTCAGGGCTCAAGTCTGGTCAAATTAGTCATTGAGACTCTTTTGGTTCTCAGAAGCAGTCGCTTCCTGGCTCTACACATCTGACGACCGACCTCTTGCCATGACGTATCCACATCGGAACAGGACGCAAGAGTCTTGATTTTGTCTTCTCGTCGTTACACTTCCGCTTCATATGCACTAACGATGCAATTGCCAGTATTGATCACCTGCAAGAAGCAAGGGAAAAAGCTATAAACAAAGCTTAGAAGAATCAGATAACCGAGAGAGAAGTAACCTACATTGACGATGTTTGAGGCTCAATCGAAGAATAGAAGTTTGAAGATCAACAGTCTATCCAGATAGGGAAGGTTAACTCCAACACCACCGATAAGCGAATCAATGTAGCTTTGTGATGGGGAGCCGCATTGCAAAAAGGCATGACCAGATCTACATCAGGTGCGTCTTCTCTTTGAAAGAGAAAACTTGGACAAAAGTTCTGAGGCTAATCTAGGCAACGGAGTGCGAGAAGGAGCACGAGGAGGAGGAATCTGAGAAACATTAAGAGATGTTTGAACAGCTCGAGACGGCGGAATCGCCGCACTATCATAATTGATAGGAAGAGAAGCAGGAGTTATGACACACAAACTTTGAGCAACGGGTGCTTCGGACAGAAGGACTTCACAAGTTCCTCCACTCAGGAAGAATGGAATCCTTCCCGCTTCGAGGTCCGCTTTAGCCTTGTCCGCTATCCTTTTCTTCTCTGCCTTCTTATCTACGGGATCAACTTTCCCTTTTCTTTTTGAATGGGAAGCATCGCCAGAACCCTTTTCCTCACAAAGCTCGTCAGGGGCCGACTGTAACACCCGCATCTCAGATTATGAATCCAAACCCAAGTATTAGACAAAAATTGGTATCTTCATTACTCTAAAATTTCTCGTTTACATTGTACGGTAAATTACAACACATATGTACTAAATTCATAACGCCTTGGGAAAGTCTGCCTCCATTGCCTGCCGCTCCTTCCTGCCTTGCCGTCCTATGGTCCACCTGACCGGATGCCCTATCCTGTACACTGGTAAGGGGGTGAGTATTGAATACTCAGTAAGACGGTCTACTCCGTCTCACCACCTAATACTACCTAGCTATCCTAAACCTTATAACCCCCACACATCACCCTTATCACTACTTGCCAGGCACTACATGTCACGGCCAACCCATTGGCGGTGATAAAACCTCTTCAACTCTTGTCGGGCACGCTGGCAGCCCTTCCTATTACACCTGCAAGCTGGTAACCATATCCAGTAAACTGGTACGCCAGCACACTGGCAACCTTTAACCTTACACCAGCAAGCTAGTAACCATAACCAGTAAACTGGTACGCCGGGCACCCTGGCAGCCCTTACTTAATAGCACCAGCTCAGCATGCTGATAACTATCATATCCTTACCAGTAAACTGGTATTGCCTGGCACCCTCGCAACCATTCCTTTAGTCGGCCCGTCGGCGGACTTTTCGAGTTAAGGCCCTCTCGACCCTTCTAACGAGCAGCAGAACGCTAGGTCTTCGTTCCCTCTTTCAGGCCAAGCACAAACAACCAGCTGTATGTCTCTACATACGACGAATGGAATAAATAAACGGGTGGCATTGTGAACCTACTATGCTACTGGTTTAACATGTTCTTGAAACTACCAGACTCTCCTAAGGTTCACAATCAAGCTATCTACTCTGGTTAATCCTAGCCCTTTATACCTCTACGTTTTCAAGCAATAGCGTAGCATTTCAAACAATACATTTTGCCTAGTATGGTCGGCCCCAGGTAAGCATGGATATCCCAATACATTACCCATGACACATCTATGGCCATACGGTGACCGTCTATGCAAAAATACACACATAAAACTAACCATTAATTGTGGAAGACTCACGGTCCAGGCTTGCCCATAACTGGCCTAAGCGTTCCCGTGGCCTTGACTCTAACCCTGGAGTCGTATGCGGCCGTACGAGTTTGCTAACCATCCTTAGCACTTCTCTTGTTGGCTTACACCATCTAGACTTTCTACCAGATTGACTAAGGTGTGCCCGTACAATCATCTAGTTGCCCGATCACTACCTGTCTGGCCTACGACATCCTCTAGTAGTCTACCGAGTCCAACAAACAAGTGAACCATCGAGTATCCTCACTGCCTTGTGGCGGTAACTCTACCATAGCTCTATTTTGTGGTTTAATGATCGGTTAGTATCAGACCTTTCAGCCTGCCATGCTAATCCTCACATTTGGCCCACCAGCTCCCTTTCCAGAGTATAGCCGGCCTATGCATGACTCTAACTAACTTCCTAAACTATATGCGGTGCGAGTCGGAGCTAGGCATGATCATGCCATGGCTAGCTTCTAGTCCGCCAAACAAGGAGTCACTCTTGGGCCAGCTTATGCCGAGTCAAGTTTCCTCGAGATACAAGACTGAGTCTCACAGTGGGACTCCTTCGTCCGTGCACCCTCGCCAAGATCCATTGTGATAGCTGAGTTAACTGCTTTCTCCTCTACTGTCTCACCTACGAGTCCATAGCCAGATCGCCATGATCTGACCGGATGCTCTGCCACTGTCGGTAAGCCAAGCATGCTTTTGCTTACCGGGCCCTGTCGATCACCATCGAGGCCGTACCGGTCCGCGGTACAGTGGTAGGCACTGTCCGTTAGCTTCCTCTCTGATCACCGATGCCTTCACCGATGATTACCGGTTTGTTCATCGTGGACGAACAAGGTACCGTACCGATACACCGATGCCAGTCAGCGATCACATCACGGACTGCCCTTGTGGACTACTCAGTTATCCCCGATGGCCAGTGGTAGATCGATCGTAGGCCTCCCCGAGGGCCTATCGACGCGTCCCCATGGTCTGATCGTGAAAACTACCTGATAGCCACTCTTGGACTAGTCGGATCGTCGAGTGTCCGTACCGATGATTGTCTCATTGATACGTCAATCGAGGAATGATCCGAGGCTCTCACGTTCTGATCATCGAGCAGCCTTACTTCCTCACGATTCCTCCTCAAGGCACGTCCGTTTAGGTTACCCGGGCCCTGTCGAAGCGTCATCGTGCCCTCTAGAGGCGTCACGGGTACCTCATACCGATGCCCTTGTCGAGGCGTCACCGATGCCCTCTCGAGGCGTCACTGAGGCCTACCATTGGCACCCTGGCGTACTGTCATCGAGGCACCCCGAGGCCATACCGATGCCAGCACTAGGCGTTACCAACACAACCGGTCGTGCACGGATCACCATCCGTACAAGACCACTACCATTACTCTACTACTACCATACTGTTACTGCTCTACCCTAACCCGGAATAGTAAAACTACTGCATGAAAGCTATAAAGGAGAAGAATAGAAAGGGAGTATTAGGTACGAATCGCGCCTTACCTTATACCGCTGCTCCTTAGGGTGGGGTGCCGAGTTCCTCCTCGAGCTCCTCCTTTTTTCTCTTCCTCTTAAGCGTTTATCTTTGGCTCTAGAGAGAAGATAAATGTTTTGGCGTGTAAATAATGAGCTCCCTATCTCTCTATTTATACTATCCCCAAAACCCTAATGAGAATATTCACTTTCCTTATTTTTCTCCACCTCCTTACTATATGGGTCGAAAGCCCATTTCTTCTCCTTTCTTTCCATGCTTCTTCCTTCTCTTTTGCTCCTCGTGCCTTAGTTACCATTCCTAAGGTCCGTGCCATCTGTTTTCCTTCTAAGTTTTCCCCCAAAAGTCACCTCTCCGGTTTGGGATGTTACACCGACCCCCGAGCTAACGCGTCATCAGCCCTTTGCATATCGACCTCATTGGTCGCAAAAGTAATCTTCTGAGAACCATCCTTAACAGCTGGGGTGTCCTCCTGATTTGGAAGAGAAA
This sequence comes from Arabis alpina, assembly GCA_900128785.1. Lineage (NCBI taxonomy): Eukaryota > Viridiplantae > Streptophyta > Magnoliopsida > Brassicales > Brassicaceae > Arabis > Arabis alpina. The sequence goes on from LT669791.1 coordinate 12,510,916, forward strand.
TGCCCTCTGTGTTATCCTCAGAGTCTTGGATAACTACTATAGCAGACGGATTGGCCGTAACCTTGGCATCCGACCTGTTAGAAACCTCGGAAAGTCTCCTAGATTTCCTGTAACGGATCGGAATAGAGGGAATGGTGAACGCATAGATTCCGGGAGTGGCACCTCTCGTCTCTGCGGCCCACTATTCGCTATTCCAAGTATCTAAAAACAATAAACATCCAGAGCGATGTCATATTTCGAAGTCGAAAGAATAAAACCTTATAACATTAAAGTAACTCGTAGAGAGTCATTACCGAGTCTGTCACGAGCAAGACGGACACTTGTATAAGACAGGTTGTCCCAGCGATGATTCCCTTCCCTTATCTTGTTAAGATCTTCTCTGAAAGGCAAATCCGCGAGAGGAGGAGCCGGAGGATGAGGAACTACAAAACAGAAAAAAAAAACACAAATGTGTTACAGAAATTCATCATGAATGCCTAGGCAGTGCATGCATGCAAGATTTATGAATATCTACCCATAGAAGGATTCCACCGACTATGATAATCCTTGGTGGTGTCCTGGACGGAGGCATTGTTTATCTTAACAAAAAAGTATCGGTCAAACCACTTGCCAATTTTTCTCTTCATTTCGTATGAACTTGCATTCGGCCTTCATGTTGTTGTAAAAACGGCCAGAGACTTGACCCTCCTTCATTATGGAAATATGTTCATATTTTTCGATGGAAAAGTTAATGCCGAGCTCGGCACAAAGCATTAGAAGTGCCACGAGATTGCATGTCCCGGCCATTGTCATATGTGAGTAATAGATGTTTCTATTCTCGCAATACCTTACAAAGGCATAAGGCAAAGGAACCATAGGAAACAGTCGATAAACATCTGCTCATGAAGACATCTGCTCATGTAACCTTCAGGGCAATCCCATGGACGTTTATGGGACATGGGGGCAAGGAATTCTAATTCCTTTGACATACGACAAACCCTTCTCATTGAATACAGTGATTTCTCATCAGATATCGAAGGAGAGATCTTGTAAGTGTCAAACTGAACAACCAAGATCTCTCGGACGATCTACTCTTAGCCAATCTGTTCGTCTCGATACTATTCACCGGATCCACCTCATGTACGATTACTCGTACAAGCAAACGGAGTCAAGGCTTCAAGATTCACACCGGCTTGCTCCAAAGTGTTAGCATAGATTGGTGCAAATCTTGATGACGACGCTTTGATCTCTGTCTTGAAAGCAGAAGATCATAATTGACCAGAGGAGTCTCGTGGCCAACATCGAGATTGGCGTTTCTTTCCAGAGTGGAAGAAGATTAGAAAATCTTTGTCATAATTGGAGCAAAGGATAAACGCTAACAATGCAGATGACAAAGGAAAAAGGATGAGAGAGAAGGGAGAAAGCATACTTTACCTTGTTCGGACGATGAATAAATAAGGAAAATCCAAGGGTCGAAAGATCTAGCATTTATACTCTAAGCCGCGAAAGTGTAGGGTAATCGTCAAACCTTAGCGGCAAACGCGAGCGAACCGAGACATCTCTTCAGTGTCCTTTCAAGAAGGAGCGGTCCAGAGCGTGCCGCGTGTAAAGGCAAAGTGACGTGTCGAATTAAGATCTGAGTTGGGCAAATCTTCCTCAACACGTTTTGGCCGAGCTTGCTCACGTAATACTCTCCGAACTCGGGGGGACTAGTTGGTGGTACTGGGTTCAACACCCGTAACCATACCCGACTCATATCCAACTCACCGAGGATCTTCGAGAAACATCTCGGAACAATGGGCAAGCGAGGACCCATGAAGACAACTTGGCCCGTTAACGAGCATCTGCCGACCTAGGTAAATACAAGCGAATTGGAAGACTTAGCTCGGATTAAAGGAAATACTTAGAATTAGTATAACTTCCTTTTATTTTTTAGGAGATTTTCCATTTATCTTTTAGGGTTATTTCAAATGACTTTATACTTGTATAAATACTTGATGTATTCCTCCAAAACGAGGACATCTCCTTCAGTAGAGAATTCTATACACATCTTTTTACTTGATCTTTTCTTTGTGATTTTACGCTTAACCTAGTTCCTCTATTCTTTGGACCGATCTCGGATTGTTGCTCAATCCGGTATCACCACCAGGAATCTTCTTTGCAGCACCAAAATCCTTCATCTCAAACTCTTTTCCCAGTAGTCATTTCAACTCAAGTATATCATCCATATCTTTCTCAGAAATGAGCATATCATCAATGTACTACAAGAGGATTATATGAGTATGGTTTTCGAGATACCTCACATAAACGCAGCGATCATACTTGCATCTTTGGTAGCCAATGCTTAACATATATATGTCAAACCGTTTGTTCCCCTGCCTAGGAGCCTGCTTCAAACCATATAAAGATTTCTTCAATCTGCACACTAGCTTCTCCTGTCCTCGTCCACAAAACCTTCAGGTTGCCCCATATAGATCTCTTCCTCCAAATCTCCCAACTAGCTACCAACCCCAACACCACTCGTACGGAAGTGTGTCGTACCGCAAGGGAGAAAATCTCCTCATAGTGAATTCCCTTCTTTTGTGAGTAACCTTTGCTACTAACCTTGCTTTGTAAACCCACTTACAGCCAATTGTTTTCATGCCCTTTTGTAGAGGTAGAATATGATCAGTTGTGTAACACGAATCTCATGTATGAAATGTCATGAGGTATTGGATAGACTAGGTAGAGAGTTTATTTCCCATTTGAGTGAGAGATAGGTTAGATCTCTTTAGCAACGTTGTTGTGTGTAGCGGAGCTACAGTCTTGTTTAAGAAGAAATTGTTTTGGATATTGTATGTTCTTAGTCTCAGTAGTCTGAACAGGTTTCGTACTTTCTAAATTGGTATCAGAGCGGATCACCAAACCAAGAACTCTATGTGTTCTTTAGCAGGTGAAGGTTCTGTTATATGGAGTCAACTGTGGAGACAATTGACGTTAACAAAACAATCTTGCTCAACCTTAACAGATACGGCTACTGGAAAGTGAGTATTACGCAACACATCCGTGGTCTTGGAGAAGATGCGTAGACTGTTGTTGAAGAAGGATGAGTGTTGGGGTCAGATCTCACTCTGGTAGAAATCGTCAAGAAAATGATTAAGTACCAGAGGTGGGCGCACAGTTATTTGGACCAGCTTTGCTCCCAGGACCAGCTCTCCAAAGTGAATGGGACCAGGACTGCATCTTTCCAGGACGACGTCTGTAGTGGTCCGTGAAGCTTAAGAAGACTACTACGATCATTTCACTCCAAGACTAGAAAGTGGGGCGAGCTAGGAAGGCCCACACTGGAAAGATGATAGGTTAGAAACCCAGGACTAACAAGCCGCGCCGACCTCTACTGCAAGGTGGGCCTAAATGACGAGCTCTATGATTTGGGCCCATGACGAGGACAAGATCAAGACCTAGTGCGGCCGCCGACTACGCGGAGAGAGCATCTCGGAGATTTAAGGATATTCCCTTATCTCGTAGATTTAGACATAGGTCGACTAGGACTCTTATAAATAGACTTGTACGCCTCAGAAATAGGAATCCACATTTTTACCCAGAAATCACTTGTAATCATTTGCAAACAGTTCAATAAACAAACTCTCTTGAGATCTTCGCTGTGTGTTTCTCACCTCAGAGCTTTCAGACCTAGAATCGTTGACTATTTCAAATATGCAGGTTTCCACCGGCATAATGAGAACCCCCATTTCAGCTCTTTGAAGAATGATTTAAGTTACTCAAACCGAAGGCAGCTTGGACAATGGAAGAGAAGAACCTATCTAAATTCTATGCGCGTGGCTTAAACATCATTTTCAGTTCTATTCGTGAAGAGAAGTTCAAGCTCATTCAAGGGTGTAAGTCAACAAAACAGGCGTGGGATATCCTCCAAAACACTGATGAAGGAACTACAATTGTCAAGATGACTAGGCTGGATCAACTTGCGTCCAACTTCAAGAATATCAAGGTGGACTCTCAAGAAAGTATTGGTCAATTCAGTTCCAAACTGAGTGCTTTTGCCAATGAAGCTGAAGTCTTGGGGAAGACTTACAAAGATATGAAATTTTGAAGGCTCCACTACTCCAAAGAAGAACAAGAAGGACAAGGGTGTTGTGGAAGACTCTGATGTCTCCTTCTGAGCGTGTTTGTGTGTCTTGACTCTCTGATCTCTTGGATCGAATTCTGTGAACTTAAAAAACTTATTTCTTATTGTGTCCTCTTAGTAGCTTTTAAGTTTGGAACACACGCCTTAGGTTGTTATCTGGTTTTCGTGTGAACTTAACTCAATCTCCTACTATCTATAGTAAGTATTTTAAGGTTTAGTGTCTATTTTTGCTTGATTGTGCTTTGTCTCTGCACTGATCTAACCAACATACATGTGGACACAGCTGTGAATCTCACTGAGGTGGTTTCACACTATAGCTATGTCCTGGTATGCTTGTGAAAATGATATTGGATTTCACCGAGGTGTTTCCACTCTTCGCTTTTGATTGTTGTGTGTGTGACAAATCTTGCTAGGTTGCTTGGATTGACATACTCAAGTAAAAAGGGAGAGATTATAGATGTATCAAAGATAGCATCAAAGGCCAAGAAGGTTTCAAAAGCTTTGTGCCGCAATAGGAGGATTGGCCAAGGAACAAGGAAGCTGTGTGCGCTCAATAGAGACCAAAGAGCCTGCTTCACCAACTGAGTGACATGTGGCACCTCGAGCCTTGCGACTGCGAGTGGCTGTCTGATGCAGAGGAGCAGCTTGCGAAATAATAAGAATTTTTTGACTTAGCGCAAAAAGGATAAAGTGTGATCATGGGGCGTAGCAAGTAACAAGATGGGATAACTGATACAATGTTCTCTGCGACAGAACAGTGTTTGGTCTGCTGGACCTTCACATGATCTTCTGAGAGTGAGTTACTTTCTCTTTAGTTCTCGTGGCGAAAAGAAAACCGTTTGAGAGTGAACTCGTTTTGTGTGAACTCCGAGAGAAACAGAGTGAGTTGAGTGATTCTTTTCTGGGTAGAATAGGATCAGTTGTGTAACACGAATCTCATGTATGGGATGTCGTGAGTTATTAGGTAGACTAGGTAGAGAGTTTAATTCCCATTTGAGTGAGAGATAGGTTAGATCTCTTTAGCAACGTTGTTGTGTGTAGCGGAGCTACAATTTTGTATTATCGGTTTTCATATAAGAAGAATTTGTTTTGGATATTGTATGTTCTTAGTCTCAATAGTCTGAACAGGTCTCATACTCTCTAACTCTTCTATTGTAGCACCTATCCACCACTCTCTTTCTGGGCTAGACATAGCCTCCCGAAAGGTAGACAGATCATCTGAACAAACTGGAAGCGCATATGCAACCATATCTTCAAAACCGTACCTTTCAAGTCTGTTTGCAGCAACAATCACCTCTCTATATTGTTTATTACCCTTCTGCCCTTCTTTTGCATCATGCTCATTACTAACTGCTGTTCGTCCTGATTCACTGGACCCCTCCTGAGCTACCTAAGAATACTCCTGAACCACCTCAGAACATGTATCAGTCTCAATGGTAAGAGGCACCCGTTATGGTCTTGCTTATTGCATCATACTCTCTTCGTCAAACACCATATCTCGACTAATCACCTTTTTCTTAGCCTTAAGATCCTATAACTTGAAGCCTTTCACACCTTTCTCAAAGTCCAGAAAGATGCACTTTTTTTACTTAAGAATCTAACTTAGATCCTAATTTTGATCAATTATGGTGTAGTTTTACAACAGACAACCTTCCCATATTATATATATATACATCCGATTAACAAACACATATGAATATACAATATATTTCCGGATTAGTTATGGATCTTCCAATGTAACTCAGTTTTTAGGAATAAAAATCTCATCTAAGGTTTGTAATAAAATAATAGTTTTGACTGAACGCTTCAGAACTTGAGATATTAGTTGTTCTTGTGACTTTTGTCAAACTTTGCATCTCTTCGATCTCTTCAAATTGTTTTCATCTGCTCCTGAAGATATTCTTTGCAGTGCATGGATCATTCTGCCGCATCCATACTCTGTTAAATCGATTCTCTCTAATTTTTCTAAACAAAACGTATCCTTCTCCAGACAAAGCGTCTTCTCAATAAAAAGTTATAGATTCACGTTGTAAAATCTCTTTAATCCCGGAAAGGTAGTTTCAGTGCTCCAATTAGTAGTAACCTTGTTCTCCATTGTGTTCATTCAACTTGTTTGGTAAGCCATCATCCTATTGTCCTCGTGCCGATTACTCGCTCTTGTAACTTGTTTCTCAATTTTATTTTATTTTTCTCCATACTTATGTTGTGGGATTTTTAATTATACGTTCGTTTTGATTAAAAAAATTTTGAATATTGTTTCCTTTTTTTGGAACTCTTTTATAATTCTCTGATTGGAGTCGATTTGAACCTTCTATTTGAAATTGCCGCGTTGTTGCCGTCCCCCGATGGCAATGTGGTAAGTCATCCTATTTTTGGTTTCTTCGATTCTTATTTGATGAATTAATTGTTTTGATTGTAAGAAAATTTACGCCAACGGTTTTTAAGGTTTGGAGTAGATAAAAAGGTTGTGAATAATTGTTTCTCTTCCCCCAAGTAGTTATTTTCTTCAATATTATCGAATCAAAATTCATCTTTGCTTACATTAGCCAGTGATTATATGATCAGTTTTCTGGATTACCGGATCAACCTGTTGATTCCCACAAAATCGAAGACAAAGCCGACTTGATGATAGCGAATGTCGATTGCCTTCACGAAACGTGTTTCGTTGCAAGGAAGCATAACACTTTCTTTGATTCTCTGTCACATAACATTTAAATACGTTAATGACACCTTCTTCCTTACTCCTAACCGTATTCGTTTAGAAAAATTTGAACTTAAATTTTATTCTATCCGAACCATTGCATTTTTTGTCTTTTGGATATAAAATTTAACTGGATCACAGTTATACTTGTTGAACATTTGTTTCCTTACATAGACCTCAAGCTACACTGACATAAGCTATAATTTGTGGTGCGTACGTCATAGTCTTGACAATTATATTTCTAAATTTTTGTGTAAAAGTATTCAATTAGAAATGGCATAGAAAAAAGATATGTTTTTTGCGGTGAAAGTATAACATGTTTTAGTTTGATACATTTCAGGTGAAATGGTATGTGGAGAATACACAGATTACACTAATACACAAGTTACCTAATTTAACTGAATAATGGGTCTCTGAAACAGGAGAAGAGAGGGAGGGGCAAAGGACCTTCATCAGAGTCCCTTCGGAGACATCTGATAAAACTGGAACAATACTGAAATGATTGTCCCTCGGTAGGATGATACCTCACACCCAAATTTTGTAGCAATTTGTTTAGTATTGTATATGATAACTAAGTTCACAAGGGATTACTTGATGATCGATTCCAGTGTTGTTGAACTTTTATATGAGTTTCGCGTGTTGATTGTTTTGGTTAATCTGAGACTTGTGATATATTTGACATAGTAAATACTGTTGAATAATTCATCAAGTAATTACTCTAATGATATTATTGGTGCTAATGTTACATATATCTTCAATGGATTAACCAATCTGATTAGAGTGTGCTATTCGACATAGGATACTAATAATGAATCAAATCGTTTTTTACTGTCAATATAAATCAAAATGGTTAAAAAAGACTCATAATAGGAAAGAAACTATACCTTGCTTCTAAAATATACCGGTGATATCATGTTACTGTATATATATAAAATTTACAGGACTGATTCCATAAGTAGGGTTTCTTGGTAGGTATGACCATGTAAGGAAATGGTTTGGTGATATCCCTTGATTTATGGCAGCATTTCATGTTGTATGTGTTACATTAATCCTAATGATTTCTATCATAAAATCAATCTCAAGATCATCTAGATTCAATTTAACTCAACCACACACTTTCTAATAGAAGAAGAAAGACTAACCTTGATCCATTGCTTGATTAAACTTGAATGGAGTCAATTCACCAATTGATTTCTTCCTCCCTTTGACCTTTTCCTTGATGATCCTTTTCTTGTTTTTTTTGTTAATTGAAAACGTGTGGCTACTTATGTAGGATCCGAATTTCTACAATTGGGCAACTGATATATAATAAGATAAATTTAAGAACAAATTCATAATTACAATACCAAATTACAAACATGAAAAGGAATTGCAGAGACGAGACGAATCTCTTTCCTTAAATCTTTAAACGCCACGTAGTGTGACGGTTTCATAACGATAAGATTCCCATGATACAACTGCATTGTTTCTGTCTTCCATCACCGAAGAACAGAACCTATCGAACAAAAATTCTGCATGTACTCTCAGACACAAGAAAAGAAGAGATCATGAAGAGAATTGTTTTGGAACTCTTTGTGTAATAATATTGTATCAAAACCTCTCTCATGTCGAATGAATGTGTTTTCTATTTATAAGAGAAGCATGACTTTATTATTTTCTTCAAAGTCAAAATACCATCAAAAGAAACGTACAATGGCCTTAATATTTCAACAATGAATGTCCAAAGTAATTACCAATTGATGGCTAACGTTTTCTTTTGATATAATTAGAGAGATATTTTTAATTTTGTATTAAACATAATTAATCACAAAATTCAATTAGATCTGACTCAAAAGAATTAAGTATTAGGCCTTTGACCCATTTACCAAATTCAAATCCAAATCCAAAACCATACCTTAATCCCAATTCTTAAACCGATTTCAAAACCGGTACGGTTTGATTCGGTACACCGCATACGCGCATGATTGGGATTTTTTCCCTCTAATACACTATAACCTTTGTTATAACTTCTCTATACACATACAAGAGGACTTTCACCTCATGTATCAAATGTGGTATATTTGCTAATTTTCTTACTTAGCCAAATATTCAAGCTTTACAAGCTCTCCAAGTCATCGACTTCAGACCAACATTTCTCATTCAAACGAACGCCGTTTTTGACAAATGAATACACTATCTCATAGTGCTCATTATAATGAACGCAATGATTCTAAGTTCTGGTCATTCCGACAACTAAATTGTCCGAAAAAACCACCGGAATATTGGCCAACGCCATTGTCAAAAAACAAGTTCCAACAATCCCCCACATGAATAGAAATGACTCTAAACACTACACAAATCGACAGACTTTACCGACTCGACAAGACTCGAAAAATGACTTTTTAGAGTACGAGCGAAAAATCCACTGTATCTGGGCTAGTAGCTTTTTAGCCTTGTACTAGTCATTATCAATAGCTGTCGGGTTTACTCGACCAGGAGGTAAACATGATGTCTTGAACCACCCGGACTTTGATGTAAATCGAGACAACAACTATATCACAACTTCATTCTCTCACAGAACTAGGTTCTCTATTGTGTTCATTTTAGCCTTGAACATTCCTGGTAATCATGAGTGAACTTGGAGAATGTAGCCTTACTTTCATTCTCCTAGAAACGGCCGCATTTCACACTCACTAGGTGATCTGCCATCAACTTTGTTTTAAAGAAGCATCCTGTATCACTTCACTGATATCTCAAAGTTATGGAATCATTAAAAGCCAATGCTTAGCCTCATCACACACAGGTAACACTGTTTATCATCCTAGGAACTAGGTGTATACATTGTCTCACAGTGTTTTTCTCTTACTCAGCTTTATTTCGTTGTCCCTTTAAACCTATGTCGTGGGATTTCTAGTCACATAAGTAGGGTATCCATTAAGCGTCATGTTCTGTTATAGGCTTTAAACCCATTCCGCTTGATGATTTACCACATGATCTCTATACCAACCTTTAAGGATCCTTTAGGTTGTCACTTGACTTGATGTAATCATCATGATTACTCAATTTGAGATCAAGTGTCTAATGATTTTATGTCATTTCTCATATGAAAAAATTTACCATTATACATATTAATCAGTCATTCATATCAAACTTGCTACTTAACAAGTGCATAGTTTGAGTGATCCACTAATTTAAGTACAATTGTGACCTTTCTAGGAGGTGGCACTACGACTTTAATCCAGGCACCCCCACATTTTTAGGTATTTGTACGAAAGTACAACACCTTTCCTAAGTCCATACGGTGTTTACCAATGACCTTGTGCGGTATTTTATTGAGGATATAATTTGTGGTAAGCGACGCTTTCCCCCATATTTTCTGGACCAACTCATATTCCTCCAACAACGCATTTTCATATTTTTAAGACTACAAACTATTTCTTATAGCTTTTTCCGAGATGATTTTATCTCAATATGTTTTTTTTATCGATGAATATTTTTCCTCTTATAGGATAGTCAAAGAAGCAACTTATCTTATGTCCATGATGACACAAACGGTTTTTTTTTCATTGATTTTAGAAATCAAAGTCAAATCCCATCTTCCCACACCATCAATTTGCATACGTTAGAAGTATCAAATTATAGTGGAGATTTATGATAATTTTAATTATAAAGTTAATCATAATTTTGATTTGAATTTGGTTTAAAAATCAATTCAATGACCAAATTCAAAACCAAAATTTAATCTCAAACCAAGTCCGGTTTGGCTTGGCTTGGCTTTATTCGATTTTGGATTACTTTGCTCTAATACACATAGTGTATTCACAAGATATTTAATCTTGTTATACTTTTCCAAAATTCATATGGCGTTACTCATTAACCGTCGCTTCTCATTAACCGTCGCTTCTCACTCTTGCATCTTTGATATGTCTTAAACATATCTTTATCCATGCATATATGAGTAATGGTATACCACCATTTCATCAGGTTGTTCTCAACAATATTGACTTTAGAGACCACGTCACATAGGTTCTCTTTGGTCAAAATCGCTTGAGACTTCCCCTTGAAATTTTGCTAATGGGAATTTCTTAAAATTTACGCCATAAACTTATAAGTCTTTCTTGGCATCAGTCCTACGCTTAAAGCGTTAGGCACCGACGGGTTCACAAGTGGCAGACCACTCTCAAACTTAATTTGAGGCGTCGACTCACTTGACCCGATTTCACCGCCAACGATTATCCCCATCGTTATATCCTTATCTTAAACATTGATCCCAAATTGGTTATCGTTAGTCATACTAAAAATCGAATCTGTTTCAAAAAACAAACTAAATTAGTATACTAATCAAACCAAACACATAAATTCAATAATATTATAATAATATTGAATTTTAAAAAAATCTGAATAAATAAAATTCAAAAATTAGCACTTAATTATATTGAATGTAACGTTATGACATTAACGTAAACATTCAAATAATTTGACAAAATGCAATAACCACATTGAATTCAATATTCCAAAAGGCTCGAGGTATGAGATACTCAATATTATAATGACACCACGAGAACTCTGGATAATTGCTAAGCAATAAAAAACCAGAATCAAAACGGTTGTAAGCAAACCAGAAGCAATCCGGTTCCTATTAACCCGTGTCCAAAATCAATAGTTATTTAAACGAACGAATGATTGAAGAAGATGACAAAATAAAAGCAATATAGCTTATAAGATAATGTCAAATGCAGTGGCGATAACGTGTTCGAATGGTTGCTAATAAACACAACAATAATCAAACCGAGACTTAAACCAATTTGAACGAGATCGATTTCAATACGAAGATGGTATTAGGTTTTCTCCTTTGTACATGTAACCGGATATTTTCTTTTCTCATAATCAGAAAAAGACGATTACCACCAAACCGACAAATCTCATGAACCTGTGCTTAAGAAAACATCTTAAAATATATATCAGTTTCGTTAGTGTAATTAACCAATAACAAAATTTAAAAATTTAAGATTGTTATTACACTATACGAAATTTAAAGATTTAATACTGTAGGATCCGAATTTCTACAATTGGGCAACTGATATATAATAAGATAAATTTAAGAACAAATTCAGAATTACAATACCAAATTACAAACATAAAAAGAAATTGCAGAGGCGAGACGAATTTCTTTCCTTAAATCTTTAAACGCCCCGTAGTGTGACGGTTTCAAAGCGATAAGATTTCCAGGATACAACTGCATTAATTCTGTCTTCCATCACCGAAGAACAAAACCTATCGGACCAAAATTCTGCGTGTACTCTCAGACACAAGAAAAGAAGAGATCATGAAGAGAATTGTTTTGGAATTCTTTGTATAATAATATTGTATCAAAACCTCTCTCATGTCGAATGAATATGTTTTCTATTTATAAGAGAAGCATAACTTTATTCTTTTCTTCAAAGTCAAAATACCATCAAAAGAAACGTGCAATGGCCTTAATATTTCAACAATGAATGTCCAAAGTAATTACCAATTGATGGCTAACATTTTCTTTTGATATAATTAGAGAGATATTTTTAATTTTGTATTAAACATAATTAATCACAAAATTCAATTAGATCTGACTCAAAAGAATTAAGTATTAGGCCTTTGACCCATTTACCAAATTCAAATCCAAATCCAAAACCATACCTTAATCCCAATTCTTAAACCGATTTCAAAATCGGTACGGTTTGATTCGGTACACCGCATACGCGCATGATTGGGATTTTTTCCCTCTAATACACTATAACCTTTGTTATAACTTCTCTATACACATACAAGAGGACTTTCACCTCATGTATCAAATGTGGTATATTTGCTAATTTTCTTACATAGCCAAATCTTCAAGCTTTACAAGCTCTCCAAGTCATCGACTTTAGACCAACATTTCTGTTGTATTAAAGAAGAGAAAGAGAGAATTATGTTGTATTATTCCATGATAAGTACAAGGTATATATAGGGTACAATACTTAGAGAGGAATTAGGGTCTACGAATATTCTAGAACATGGGCCTCTAATGGGCATCCACTAAATGGGTTTATAACACTCCCCCTTGGATGCCATTAGAGTAAAAAGAATCATAATACGCATAAGATGCTGCCTCATTAAAACCTTACCAGGAAAACCCAATTGGGACAAAACCATGGTTAAAGGAAAAAGAGTGCAACGTGTTTTTACTCTCCCTGATGAGTGCATAACTTGAGTTCTTTTTGATGCTGCAAACTTGTTTCTTGAAAGTAGTAGTTGGAAGTGTCTTGAAAATAAATCTGCCAAAGTTTTGCTTGAACAACCTCTAGAACATGTACATCACCATTCTTCTGCAACTCGTCGGTCTTCTACATGATTCATCTAGATCATTCTCTTTGTTTCTCTAGATATCATTCATGGATGACATATTTCTGGGAGATTGATAGACTTTCATTATAATGATAATATTTCTCTATAAGTGTCTATCATTTGCGTGTTCTTTGATGTCTCGTTAAAAACATTTTCATAGAAAAACCTTATAGGATAAAAACTATGATAAGGGAAAAAGAGTACATCCACACATAGCATTATATTTCTCCCCCTCATAAACATCTTCTTCAGGAGATGAATTATGATCATATATAATATCTCTTTTGGAACTATTATAAGCATAAAATTAATGAACAAACTCGTATGGTTGCCATATGATATTTTATACTATTGAACTTCTGGTTCATAACATCTTTTCGCTAAATGTTTAATCTGAGGCATCTTGAAATAGTTTTGTCTTTTCAAGATCTTTTATCTCAAACTTTTCTTTTGATATTCCACTGTATATAAATCTCTTCAAGAGTTATATGATGTTCAAATAATCAAATATATACTGCAATCTTAACAAATCATTTTCTAAATCTTCTTATAAAAATGCATACGCTAATATATCTTTTTCATTGCCTTTCTCTTAGCAAATACTCACTAAGAAGATTCTTGCAGTGTACATCCTTCTTGGAGTATATAAATATCATTATACAGTGGTTACTTATCGCATAACTTGTAATAACTCTGCCAGAGTTTCGATGATGTTCAAATGAAGAATCACTTTATCAAAATATTTTGATAAGTCTTCATGGCTATGTACGTGATTATACCCTATGCTACATACATTCTTTTCATTTGATCGATTATCGAGTAGAATTCATGAGAATATAATTCTAATATCCTTAATCCTTCAGGGATTGTATCCTTCACATATATATCCTTCAAGGATTGCATATAAATGTCTTTATCCATTGTTTCATCTCTTACTACCAAACTTGTAAGATATCAAAAATAATTGCCACCACAAGAGAATATATATCTCTTCATAAAACATTCTTTATCTTTGTGAATTTCACTATATTCACTATTCTTTCATACAAAAGACTCATTTATATGACACTGGTTTTACACTTTAAGTGCAAGGACTACTGGTCCATATATTTTTTTACAAGAGATTATATAAGTCTATTTCTTCCAATCATTATTTTGTGTACACTTTTCAATAGACTTTCTTTCATGATCCTCTCTTTTATCCATAATATCAACTACTCATTGAATGCAAAAATATTACGACGTCGATTTGCTTTATGGTTCCATCTTATTCCATACATGACATAGCTAGCTATAACTCTTCATTTTCAAGTACTTGAATTTTCCATTTGTCATGTTTATGTCTCTTTTAGAGATCATCCAATCTCTTCTGGAGATTTTTCAAAAAATTTCTTTCCTCGATTTGGTCATTCTTAATTCTTGCTCCTTTTCTTTTTCGTGGATAATTATATTTGGAACCAAATAGGTCTATCACGCTTCATGCGATCTTTAGACTCACTAGCAGTTTGATATAGTCATTCCGGGACATCAATTTTAATTGGAGCATATACAGCTAGGGTAGGTGACTTCATCACTCTATTTTGGGTTAGTAAATGCGTATGGCAATTAATACGCTAAGTTTTTCTTATGAATTATCTTTTTGGACTTCTCATATAAATTCTTTAGTCCGAGGATCAATGATAATTCATAGATACTTATATTTTTCACCAGCTGTTTAATTTCTCCCCCTAATGTTGGAAAAACTAACTCATTAAAATGAGAGTCTACAAATTGAGTCTTATATAAATCATTCAGGGATGACTCTGTATCTTTCATATCCAACATATATTCTTATCCTCTTTTGAGGTTCCATCATCGACTTTAGACCAACATTTCTGTTGTATTAAAGAAGAGAAAGAGAGAATTATGTTGTATTATTCCGTGATAAGTACAAGGTATATATAGGGTACAATACTTAGAGAGGAATTAGGGTCTACGAATATTCTAGAACATGGGCCTCTAATGGGCATCCACTAAATGGGTTTATAACACTCCCCCTTGGATGCCATTAGAGTAAAAAGAATCATAATACGCATAAGATGCTGCCTCATTAAAACCTTACCAGGAAAACCCAATTGGGACAAAACCATGGTTAAAGGAAAAAGAGTGCAACGTGTTTTTACTCTCCCTGATGAGTGCATAACTTGAGATCTTTTTGATGCTGCAAACTTGTTTCTTGAAAGTAGTAGTTGGAAGTGTCTTGAAAATAAATCTGCCAAAGTTTTGCTTGAACAACCTCTAGAACATGTACATCACCATTCTTCTGCAACTCGTCGGTCTTCTACATGATTCATCTAGATCATTCTCTTTGTTTCTCTAGATATCATTCATGGATGACATATTTCTGGGAGATTGATAGACTTTCATTATAATGATAATATTTCTCTATAAGTGTCTATCATTTGCGTGTTCTTTGATGTCTCGTTAAAAACATTTTCATAGAAAAACCTTATAGGATAAAAACTATGATAAGGGAAAAAGAGTACATCCACACATAGCATTATATTTCTCCCCCTCATAAACATCTTCTTCAGGAGATGAATTATGATCATATATAATATCTCTTTTGGAACTATTATAAGCATAAAATTAATGAACAAACTCGTATGGTTGCCATATGATATTTTATACTATTGAACTTCTGGTTCATAACATCTTTTCGCTAAATATTTAATCTGAGGCATCTTGAAATAGTTTTGTCTTTTCAAGATCTTTTATCTCAAACTTTTCTTTTGATATTCCACTGTATATAAATCTCTTCAAGAGTTATATGATGTTCAAATAATCAAATATATACTGCAATCTTAACAAATCATTTTCTAAATCTTCTTATAAAAATGCATACGCTAATATATCTTTTTCATTGCCTTTCTCTTAGCAAATACTCACTAAGAAGATTCTTGCAGTGTACATCCTTCTTGGAGTATATAAATATCATTATACAGTGGTTACTTATCGCATAACTTGTAATAACTCTGCCGGAGTTTCGATGATGTTCAAATGAAGAATCACTTTATCAAAATATTTTGATAAGTCTACATGGCTATGTACGTGATTATACCCTATGCTACATACTTTCTTTTCATTTGATCGATTATCGAGTAGAATTCATGAGAATATAATTCTAATATCCTTAATCCTTCAGGGATTGTATCCTTCACATATATATCCTTCAAGGATTGCATATAAATGTCTTTATCCATTGTTTCATCTCTTACTACCAAACTTGTAAGATATCAAAAATAATTGCCACCACAAGAGAATATATATCTCTTCATAAAACATTCTTTATCTTTGTGAATTTCACTATATTCACTATTCTTTCATACAAAAGACTCATTTATATGACACTGGTTTTACACTTTAAGTGCAAGGACTACTGGTCCATATATTTCTTTACAAGAGATTATATAAGTCTATTTCTTCCAATCATTATTTTGTGTACACTTTTCAATAGACTTTCTTTCATGATCCTCTCTTTTATCCATAATATCAACTACTCATTGAATGCAAAAATATTACGACGTCGATTTGCTTTATGGTTCCATCTTATTCCATACATGACATAGCTAGCTATAACTCTTCATTTTCAAGTACTTGAATTTTCCATTTGTCATGTTTATGTCTCTTTTAGAGATCATCCAATCTCTTCTGGAGATTTTTCAAAAAATTTCTTTCCTCGATTTGGTCATTCTTAATTCTTGCTCCTTTTCTTTTTCGTGGATAATTATATTTGGAACCAAATAGGTCTATCACGCTTCATGCGATCTTTAGACTCACTAGCAGTTTGATATAGTCATTCCGGGACATCAATTTTAATTGGAGCATATACAGCTAGGGTAGGTGACTTCATCACTCTATTTTGGGTTAGTAAATGCGTATGGCAATTAATACGCTAAGTTTTTCTTATGAATTATCTTTTTGGACTTCTCATATAAATTCTTTAGTCCGAGGATCAATGATAATTCATAGATACTTATATTTTTCACCAGCTGTTTAATTTCTCCCCCTAATGTTGGAAAAACTAACTCATTAAAATGAGAGTCTACAAATTGAGTCTTATATAAATCATTCAGGGATGACTCTGTATCTTTCATATCCAACATATATTCTTATCCTCTTTTGAGGTTCCATCATCGACTTTAGACCAACATTTCTGTTGTATTAAAGAAGAGAAAGAGAGAATTATGTTGTATTATTCCGTGATAAGTACAAGGTATATATAGGGTACAATACTTAGAGAGGAATTAGGGTCTACGAATATTCTAGAACATGGGCCTCTAATGGGCATCCACTAAATGGGTTTATAACACTCCCCCTTGGATGCCATTAGAGTAAAAAGAATCATAATACGCATAAGATGCTGCCTCATTAAAACCTTACCAGGAAAACCCAATTGGGACAAAACCATGGTTAAAGGAAAAAGAGTGCAACGTGTTTTTACTCTCCCTGATGAGTGCATAACTTGAGATCTTTTTGATGCTGCAAACTTGTTTCTTGAAAGTAGTAGTTGGAAGTGTCTTGAAAATAAATCTGCCAAAGTTTTGCTTGAACAACCTCTAGAACATGTACATCACCATTCTTCTGCAACTCGTCGGTCTTCTACATGATTCATCTAGATCATTCTCTTTGTTTCTCTAGATATCATTCATGGATGACATATTTCTGGGAGATTGATAGACTTTCATTATAATGATAATATTTCTCTATAAGTGTCTATCATTTGCGTGTTCTTTGATGTCTCGTTAAAAACATTTTCATAGAAAAACCTTATAGGATAAAAACTATGATAAGGGAAAAAGAGTACATCCACACATAGCATTATATTTCTCCCCCTCATAAACATCTTCTTCAGGAGATGAATTATGATCATATATAATATCTCTTTTGGAACTATTATAAGCATAAAATTAATGAACAAACTCGTATGGTTGCCATATGATATTTTATACTATTGAACTTCTGGTTCATAACATCTTTTCGCTAAATATTTAATCTGAGGCATCTTGAAATAGTTTTGTCTTTTCAAGATCTTTTATCTCAAACTTTTCTTTTGATATTCCACTGTATATAAATCTCTTCAAGAGTTATATGATGTTCAAATAATCAAATATATACTGCAATCTTAACAAATCATTTTCTAAATCTTCTTATAAAAATGCATACGCTAATATATCTTTTTCATTGCCTTTCTCTTAGCAAATACTCACTAAGAAGATTCTTGCAGTGTACATCCTTCTTGGAGTATATAAATATCATTATACAGTGGTTACTTATCGCATAACTTGTAATAACTCTGCCGGAGTTTCGATGATGTTCAAATGAAGAATCACTTTATCAAAATATTTTGATAAGTCTACATGGCTATGTACGTGATTATACCCTATGCTACATACTTTCTTTTCATTTGATCGATTATCGAGTAGAATTCATGAGAATATAATTCTAATATCCTTAATCCTTCAGGGATTGTATCCTTCACATATATATCCTTCAAGGATTGCATATAAATGTCTTTATCCATTGTTTCATCTCTTACTACCAAACTTGTAAGATATCAAAAATAATTGCCACCACAAGAGAATATATATCTCTTCATAAAACATTCTTTATCTTTGTGAATTTCACTATATTCACTATTCTTTCATACAAAAGACTCATTTATATGACACTGGTTTTACACTTTAAGTGCAAGGACTACTGGTCCATATATTTCTTTACAAGAGATTATATAAGTCTATTTCTTCCAATCATTATTTTGTGTACACTTTTCAATAGACTTTCTTTCATGATCCTCTCTTTTATCCATAATATCAACTACTCATTGAATGCAAAAATATTACGACGTCGATTTGCTTTATGGTTCCATCTTATTCCATACATGACATAGCTAGCTATAACTCTTCATTTTCAAGTACTTGAATTTTCCATTTGTCATGTTTATGTCTCTTTTAGAGATCATCCAATCTCTTCTGGAGATTTTTCAAAAAATTTCTTTCCTCGATTTGGTCATTCTTAATTATTGCTCCTTTTCTTTTTCGTGGATAATTATATTTGGAACCAAATAGGTCTATCACGCTTCATGCGATCTTTAGACTCACTAGCAGTTTGATATAGTCATTCCGGGACATCAATTTTAATTGGAGCATATACAGCTAGGGTAGGTGACTTCATCACTCTATTTTGGGTTAGTAAATGCGTATGGCAATTAATACGCTAAGTTTTTCTTATGAATTATCTTTTTGGACTTCTCATATAAATTCTTTAGTCCGAGGATCAATGATAATTCATAGATACTTATATTTTTCACCAGCTGTTTAATTTCTCCCCCTAATGTTGGAAAAACTAACTCATTAAAATGAGAGTCTACAAATTGAGTCTTATATAAATCATTCAGGGATGACTCTGTATCTTTCATATCCAACATATATTCTTATCCTCTTTTGAGGTTCCATCATCGACTTTAGACCAACATTTCTGTTGTATTAAAGAAGAGAAAGAGAGAATTATGTTGTATTATTCCGTGATAAGTACAAGGTATATATAGGGTACAATACTTAGAGAGGAATTAGGGTCTACGAATATTCTAGAACATGGGCCTCTAATGGGCATCCACTAAATGGGTTTATAACACTCCCCCTTGGATGCCATTAGAGTAAAAAGAATCATAATACGCATAAGATGCTGCCTCATTAAAACCTTACCAGGAAAACCCAATTGGGACAAAACCATGGTTAAAGGAAAAAGAGTGCAACGTGTTTTTACTCTCCCTGATGAGTGCATAACTTGAGATCTTTTTGATGCTGCAAACTTGTTTCTTGAAAGTAGTAGTTGGAAGTGTCTTGAAAATAAATCTGCCAAAGTTTTGCTTGAACAACCTCTAGAACATGTACATCACCATTCTTCTGCAACTCGTCGGTCTTCTACATGATTCATCTAGATCATTCTCTTTGTTTCTCTAGATATCATTCATGGATGACATATTTCTGGGAGATTGATAGACTTTCATTATAATGATAATATTTCTCTATAAGTGTCTATCATTTGCGTGTTCTTTGATGTCTCGTTAAAAACATTTTCATAGAAAAACCTTATAGGATAAAAACTATGATAAGGGAAAAAGAGTACATCCACACATAGCATTATATTTCTCCCCCTCATAAACATCTTCTTCAGGAGATGAATTATGATCATATATAATATCTCTTTTGGAACTATTATAAGCATAAAATTAATGAACAAACTCGTATGGTTGCCATATGATATTTTATACTATTGAACTTCTGGTTCATAACATCTTTTCGCTAAATATTTAATCTGAGGCATCTTGAAATAGTTTTGTCTTTTCAAGATCTTTTATCTCAAACTTTTCTTTTGATATTCCACTGTATATAAATCTCTTCAAGAGTTATATGATGTTCAAATAATCAAATATATACTGCAATCTTAACAAATCATTTTCTAAATCTTCTTATAAAAATGCATACGCTAATATATCTTTTTCATTGCCTTTCTCTTAGCAAATACTCACTAAGAAGATTCTTGCAGTGTACATCCTTCTTGGAGTATATAAATATCATTATACAGTGGTTACTTATCGCATAACTTGTAATAACTCTGCCGGAGTTTCGATGATGTTCAAATGAAGAATCACTTTATCAAAATATTTTGATAAGTCTACATGGCTATGTACGTGATTATACCCTATGCTACATACTTTCTTTTCATTTGATCGATTATCGAGTAGAATTCATGAGAATATAATTCTAATATCCTTAATCCTTCAGGGATTGTATCCTTCACATATATATCCTTCAAGGATTGCATATAAATGTCTTTATCCATTGTTTCATCTCTTACTACCAAACTTGTAAGATATCAAAAATAATTGCCACCACAAGAGAATATATATCTCTTCATAAAACATTCTTTATCTTTGTGAATTTCACTATATTCACTATTCTTTCATACAAAAGACTCATTTATATGACACTGGTTTTACACTTTAAGTGCAAGGACTACTGGTCCATATATTTCTTTACAAGAGATTATATAAGTCTATTTCTTCCAATCATTATTTTGTGTACACTTTTCAATAGACTTTCTTTCATGATCCTCTCTTTTATCCATAATATCAACTACTCATTGAATGCAAAAATATTACGACGTCGATTTGCTTTATGGTTCCATCTTATTCCATACATGACATAGCTAGCTATAACTCTTCATTTTCAAGTACTTGAATTTTCCATTTGTCATGTTTATGTCTCTTTTAGAGATCATCCAATCTCTTCTGGAGATTTTTCAAAAAATTTCTTTCCTCGATTTGGTCATTCTTAATTCTTGCTCCTTTTCTTTTTCGTGGATAATTATATTTGGAACCAAATAGGTCTATCACGCTTCATGCGATCTTTAGACTCACTAGCAGTTTGATATAGTCATTCCGGGACATCAATTTTAATTGGAGCATATACAGCTAGGGTAGGTGACTTCATCACTCTATTTTGGGTTAGTAAATGCGTATGGCAATTAATACGCTAAGTTTTTCTTATGAATTATCTTTTTGGACTTCTCATATAAATTCTTTAGTCCGAGGATCAATGATAATTCATAGATACTTATATTTTTCACCAGCTGTTTAATTTCTCCCCCTAATGTTGGAAAAACTAACTCATTAAAATGAGAGTCTACAAATTGAGTCTTATATAAATCATTCAGGGATGACTCTGTATCTTTCATATCCAACATATATTCTTATCCTCTTTTGAGGTTCCATCATCAAGCGCTGTGGTGGAGCACTTTTCACATTCATAGATCTTTCATTCAAAGATCGTTCAGATGGAAACTATTTGGTTTCTAACCCTAAACCAATAATGATGGGGAGAACAATTAGTTATTCATTGGCTTGATGCGAATCAATGCTACTATGAACATCAGCTTTAGGATGTTCAACACTTATCCCAATGGATATATAATAATCAGGCTTCAAACATAAATCCTGAAACATGCAAGAAAGTAACCTCGCAAACTCCAAGTTGCTGGTTTATCACAAGGAAAAACGTGACCTTCTGGGATGCAACAATTGAGTCAATGCGCCCATTCAATCGATGCATCTAAATGTCACGAAGTGGGTGATCAGCTCATAATCATCTCCTTGTATATATTTCAGAAAATTGATAGAGTCCAAATCATCTTTGACTGGTGAAACCCATATAATCATATTGCTTTCTGAGCAAATAACCTATGATAAATCATTAGGAAGAATCTTCTGGTTCTTCACTTAATGTCCACATAATTCTCAATTATGTTTTTGCATCATTATCAAACCAGGATGACCAATCTGGTTAAGCCAATCATATAAATTTTTGGTAAACTTCTGGTTTACTTTCATTCTAAACTAGTAAACTTCTGGTTTACTTTTCATTCTTAGCTAGTAAAATTCGGGTTTACGTTTCGTTGCTAATCAATTACTCCTTTCAAAGGATACGATAAGTAAAATTGCTTTCTTTAATATATCAAACATGGATTTGATGGTGCAGCATGTGCCGATAAAGCAATAAACATAATCATGATACAAATTAATATAGTACATGTATATAAAATCCTAGATATTAATTTGACTAAATTCATATAGGTATGATATGAGGTCAAGAGCTTAGAAATTGAGTACCTGAAAAATCCAAAGCTAATGGTGGGTATCGCCAAAAAAATGGTGACTGATGCGATACTTTCTCGAATGTGTAAGATTTTATATTCACTTCAGGGAATATATCAAAACTAGTCAAATATGAGTAAGGTTTCTCATAACTCATATAATTTCTCAGCCCCAAGAAGAATCTATAATACTTCTTAAATTTTTGTTCACGACTTTGTGTCTACAAGACAACATTACTTGCATGAAAATTTCATTATATATGCTTTAGCAACTCCGCATTAGAGATATTCTCTCATAATATCAATTTGCAAGTAATTTTGAACATAGCTGAATTAATTCACTTACAGACTTTAAGTCTTGTAATCTTAGATATAGCTAGATTTAACCAATCACATAGCTAGTTTTAGGTAATATCACATTATGGTGATCACACTTTTTCTTTGAGAATTGTTCGAAGAACTTATTGAACATAATCTTCTAGATATATCACTTGTAGTGAACTTTAATAATCAAGTAGTGAGCATAGTCTTCTAGATATGTCACTTATTGTTTATGTGAGATTTCCTAATTCTCCCCTCGAGATGATATGAATCTTCAAGTTCAACTATCCCAAATTGAATATCACGGTATAATCAACATACCCAACTTGGATCATGCATTTTGTCATCCAATTACCTTTAAGACTTTAGAGAGTATAAAGTATCGATAGTTTTAAATTACATTGTAATCACACTAGATTCTTTCATCATCAGATGATATAAACTTCTCTTATTCGCAAGATCTTTCTTTTCTGAATTCTGATGAAAATTTAAGTTTTCTTTTTTTTCTTTTTTTTAAAAACTTTGACATCGATCTTGTCTTTTCAAGACAATTTCTATAGCCGCTTTTTTTTTTTTTGGCTTAGTGCAATATTTTATTTTCTATGTCACATTCACTTCTAGGAATGGAGCAAAATCAGTTGGATATGATTTATGAATTTTGTTATAAAAATCCAACAATTTCACTGATATATCATATAAGAATCTCATTACACCATAATGGGTTTAATTCATAACTCAAAACAAATGATCCACTTCATAAACATATCGATTATGACCCACTTCTAAAAGGTTTGATGAAACAATAAATTAATTACTGTCGATTTGGCACATTTAACCAAACCAAACTATAAAAGAATAAGATCTCCTTTTGTCAATAATTAAACCAACAGATCGCACAATGGATCATATAATAAAACATGTGACTGAGGAATTAAATAGGTTTTCGAGATCTTTGAATCAAAAGAAAAACTTTATTACTAAAGCAATAAACGAGATCATTAATAAAAAAAGTTTTATGATAAAACAAGTTTTTCGGTCATCAAAGAAAAATGATCTCTTTGAAAGCATGAGTCAAGATGATTCGATTATAGGGAGAAGTAATACTTAGCTTGATCATGATAGAAATTCAATTATAATTATAAAATATTTGAATAATTATAAAATATCTTTGATCAATAGTAGAGAAGCGTTAATCATGATCGATTAATTTTATAATAAAATATGTGATTTTAAGAATCAAAAACGTATTAATAAAATAATTAATATACTTAAGTATGATTTGTGAGAATTACTCATCGATAGACATAGTATTCATGAATCAACATGTGTATGTTATCAAATCACAAAATCAAACTTAAAAATAGATTAAATATAAAAACATAAAATTGTGATATTCAATCAATAAACATATATGATTCATGACCCAACATGAATATGCTATTGAATTATGAAATCAACTCATAAATATGACTTGTGAGAAATTCTCCATCGATAGACATACATGTGTATGCTATAAATAACAAAGTCAATATATATGTATAAAATAGATTAAATAAATAGCATAATAAGATAAAAGTAATTCAATTATTGTATCAAAGCAATTATAAAACTAACGTGATACTATATAGGAAGTATGACGTTAACCTTATGTTTTACCAAATAATATTAGATGTGCCGTATGATAAAGTGAGAGAGATTCACTTACCTTAATGAAAAATAAAGTGGAACCGAAGCAAAGTGCGAGATGTTGGAGAAAGTTAGGGTTTTACTCAAGTGGCTAGGGTTTTACTTTAGTGGCTAGGGTTTTACTCAGTGGTTAGGTTATCGTGCTGATAACGTATTGTAGTAAAGAAGAGAAAGAGAGAATTATGTTATATTATTCCATGATAAGTACAAGGTGTGACGCCCGTAAACCATTTTTTTGAGGAAATGGAGGGGCTGTCGATCGACACACTTGGTGTCTGTCGATCGACAGGGCTCTTAAGGGCTGTCGATCGACATACCTAGTGGTTGTCGATCGACAGGTGCTCGAATTGGTTGGTTTTCTGGTTCGATTTAAGTCGTTCAATTGGACCGGGCCGGTTTGGGTAAACCCTAGGGCTTCGTATTTAAGTATTTTTGGCCGCATTTGAGCGAACCAAAGTCCCAAAAATCAGAAACAGAGAGTTTGAGAGGAGTTTCTCTTGTTCCTGATAGTTTGTGATTAGGGTTTCGTTCTTGATCGATTTGAGGTCGAATTTCGTGGTGGTTGTTGCTGAATTCGTGTCTAGCCTCAATTCTACCAGAATCTAACCAAAAATCTAAGGTGAGTGCGTGACCATGGCTTCTGGGCCGGTGGATTCGTTAGGGTTGTATGGTGGTAGGTTAAAACTGATTGATTGTGATGATTGATGTTGTTTCTGTGTGTTTTGTGGTGTATGGATTGTGGGATTGTGTTTGTTGTGCAGGTTTCGTGTTATCGCAGAGGAGGAATCGATCCGAGAGGATAATTGATCGATCTCCTATGAATCTGCGACGACCTGTCGATCGACAGCCCTAGGGTGTGTCGATCGACAGGGTCACACGAGGCTGTCGATCGACACCTAGAGGTTGTGTCGATCGACAGGTGATCGAGGAGCTGTCGATCGACACCTAGAGGTTGTGTCGATCGACAGGGTCCAGTTGAGCTGTCGATCGACAGGCACCGTGGGTGTGTCGATCGACAGGTGCGAACAGGGCTGTCGATCGACACCTAGTGGTAGTGTCGATCGACAGGCTGCCTGTTGGGCTGTGGTTGAGCCGTGTTGTTGTGATTGTTTTGTGTATTGTTTGATGCGTGTTTGCCTGAGCGGATCCATCGCGTCTGTGTGCGCAGTCGTAGATGGGAGGACCGTCTCACTGGGTATTTGTGATAATACTCACGCATCTCTTTTAACCATGTGGTGCAGGTAAAGGCAAATTGTGATCGTGGAATCATGGCAACGAAGAGGGAGATGATCTAGGGTCTCGGTTTAGTGTTGCTGTGTGATTTGTTATTGTTTTCCTTTCTGTTTTAGAACTCCGCTAGGTTGTTGGTTTTAGTGATTTGGTAATGTGTGGAACTGGTTTAGTATCTTTAATGAAATGGAATACTTGGTTTAATTATTGTGTTATCCGCTGTTGATTGTTTGTTTGTGTGGCTTGGTTGTGGAGGACAAGCATTTATGGGAATGCTAGTCTGAGACTAAGAGCTTATTGTTTAAAAAAAAAAAAAAAACGGGTCGGGTCGTTTCAGTTTGGTATCAGAGCGATACGGTTTTAGGACGGGCTAGAACTGCTAGGATTGAAATTCGGTAAATTGCAATTCTGTGAGTTTGGGGGTTCTAGATCATCTTCCTTCGAGCCTTCAAAGAGATTCCACGGTAAGTGTTGATTGTTGTGTTTTGAGTCTTTCTAGTGCTTAGTTAGGCTGCTTGTGAATGCAGTGAGATGGCTAGAGCTACTAGAGGACGTGGTCGTGGGGGCCGAGGCCGGGGTCGCGGACTCGTGGAGGAGCCAGTGGTTAGTGAGGTTCAGAGTTCCGCGCATGGGCCTGCGGCAGGTCAGCAGTCGGTGCATGATGGGCAGACTGCCAGTGTGACTGCCAGTGTGGGGGCCAGTGTGGGTCCTGTAGGGGCTGGTTTGGGTCCTGTTGAGGCTGGTGGTGCTGGTGGTGCTGTTCCAGCTGTGGGTGCGGTTGCGGCCGCGGGTGTAGCCCAAGCTAGAGATGACCGTCTGGCTGATCTGCTAAGTCAGTTGTTGGAGCGGTTACCGGGTGCGGTGCCAGTGCAGGCTCCAGTGGTGCCACGTGTGGCAGAGGTGCAGCCGAGGGCTGCGGTTGCTGAGGAGGTTCCGTCATATATCCGTATGATGGAGCAGATGCAGAGGATCGGTACGGGTTCTTTTGCGGGCAGTGTGAAGCCCGAGGAGGCTGATGAGTGGCGGATGCGAGTGGAGCGGAACTTTCGCTCGATTAGGTGTCCCGAGGGATACAAGGTTGACTTGGCGGTCCATTATTTGGACGGTGATGCACATCTCTGGTGGAGGAGTGTGGCGGCTAGATGGGCCGGGACTGTGATGGCGTGGTCAGATTTTGTGACGGAGTTCAACTCCAAGTTCTTTCCTCAGGAGGCGTTGGATCGTTTAGAGGCGAGGTTCTTGGACTTGACTCAGGGCACGAGATCGGTGCGGGAGTATGACGTGGAGTTTAACAGACTCCTGGGTTATGCTGGTAGGAGCTTCGAGGATGAGCAGGCTCAGGTTCGGAGGTTCTTGCGAGGACTTCGACCGGATTTGCGGACTCGGTGCAGAGGCATCAGGTTCGCGAGCAGAGTAGAGTTGGTAGAGGTGGCTGCACAGATCGAGGAGGATCTGAGGGAGCAGGCTGCGATCGTGGTTCCAGCTGTTCAGCCTCGGAGGCCTCAGCAGCAGCATGTGCAGCAGGCAGGTCCTGGCAAAGGCGGCAAGCCTGCGCAAGGACAGAAGAGGAAGTGGGAAGGTGCTTCGGGATCGGGCCAAAGTGGCCGAGGCTGTTACATTTGTGGGAGTCTAGACCACCAGAGGGCGAGTTGCCCGAAGCGGAGTGAGGTTCGAGGAGTTCGGACGTGCTATCAGTGTGGGGAGTCGGGGCACATCAGACCGAACTGTCCGAAGTTGCAGCCGTTGGCAGTGGCAGTGGTCCAGCCAGTAGCTCAGTATGGGCCGGTGCAGCCTTTGGATCAGATCGCGGCGATGGAGCGTCCGCCGGCTATAGCAGCGCCGGGAGAACCGAGCTCTAGACCGATCACAGGTAACTTTCTAATTTAGACTTTGTGAATTCAGTAGTGTAGAATTGCTTAGTGCTTGTGTTAGATTGTTTGCCTGTGATAGAAAGTTAGGTTGCTTAGCACTTGGGAATTGTGTAGGAACCTTGTTTGTAGGTGGGTGTGAATCCCACGTGTTGTTTGATTCTGGAGCATCGAATTGCTTCATTACTCCGGACCATGCTGAGAGAAGTGGTATCCGGAGTGACGCTGGTGAGCGGACTGGACCGGTTATGGTTGCTGGAGGTGAATTTCTAGCTACGCATGGCCGGGCGAAGGAGGTGGACATTCTGGTAGCGGGAGAGTTGATGCCAGCTGACTTGGTGATTAGTCCGGTGGAACTGTACGATGTTATCCTTGGTATGGATTGGTTGAATCGGTACAGAGTCCATCTGGATTGTCATCGGGGTCGAGTGGTATTTGAACGTGAAGGTGGTAGGTTGGTTTATCAAGGAGTGAGACCGACTTCAGGTAGTCTTGTGATCTCCCTTGTTCAAGCTGAGGCGATGATTGAGAGGGGTTGCGAGGCTTACTTGGCCACGATTGTGATGCCGGAAGCTGTTGGTGGGGTTGCTGTGAGAGATATTCGGGTCGCTCGGGATTTTGAAGATGTCTTTCAGTCGTTGCAGGGATTACCGCCATCTCGGTCGGATCCTTTCACGATTGAGTTAGAACCCGGAACGACGCCGTTGTCTAAGGCGCCTTACCGAATGGCTCCAGCAGAATTAGCGGAACTGAAGAAGCAGCTAGAGGATTTGTTAGAGAAGGGGTTTATTCGACCAAGTACTTCACCGTGGGGAGCACCGGTGTTGTTTGTGAAGAAGAAAGATGGTAGTTTCCGGTTGTGCATCGATTATCGAGGTCTTAACCGAGTCACTGTGAAAAACAAGTATCCTCTTCCGAGAATTGATGAGTTGTTAGATCAGTTGAGAGGGGCTACTTGGTTTTCTAAGATTGACTTGGCATCCGGTTACCACCAGATTCCGATCGACGAAGCAGATGTTCGGAAGACGGCTTTCAGGACTCGGTATGGGCATTTTGAGTTTGTAGTGATGCCATTCGGGTTAACGAATGCACCTGCGGCGTTTATGAGATTGATGAACGGAGTTTTCCGGGAGTATCTGGATGAGTTCGTAATCATTTTCATCGATGATATTCTGGTTTACTCGAAGAGTCAGGAGGAACATGAGGTTCATTTGAGGAGAGTTCTGGAGAAGTTGCGGGAACAGAAGCTGTTTGCGAAGTTGAGTAAGTGCAGTTTCTGGCAGAGAGAGATGGGATTTTTGGGTCACATCGTTTCTGCAGAAGGAGTTTCTGTGGATCCGGCAAAGATTGAGTCTATCCGAGATTGGCCTAGGCCGAGGAATGCAACTGAGATCAGGAGTTTTCTTGGGTTGGCAGGCTATTATCGGAGATTCGTCAAGGGTTTTGCGAGTATGGCTCAGTCTATGACGAAGCTGACGGGAAAGGATGTTCCTTTTGTGTGGTCGGCTGAGTGTGAGTTGAGCTTCGCGAAGCTGAAGACGATGTTGACTAGTACACCAGTACTGGCGTTACCTGAACCGGGTGAGCCTTATGTGGTGTACACAGATGCTTCGGGAGTTGGTTTGGGTTGTGTGTTGATGCAGCAGGGTAAGGTGATTGCTTATGCTTCAAGGCAGTTGAGGAAGCACGAGGGCAATTATCCTGTTCATGACTTAGAGCTGGCTGCAGTGATCTTCGCGTTGAAAATCTGGAGGTCTTACTTGTATGGTGGCAGAGTTCAGGTGTTCACTGATCATCATAATCTGAAGTACATTTTTACTCAGCAGAATTTAAATGTACGACAGAGGCGATGGTCAGAGTTGTTGGCTGATTACGACTTGGACATTGTTTACCATCCGGGTAAGGCTAACACTGTAGCTGATGCCCTTAGTCGGAGGAGGTATGATTCATCTCAGGAGCGGGATGTGGAGAATCTGGTGAGTGTACTTAGTACTTTGAGGTTATGTGTTACTTCAGAGGAACCGTTGGGGTTAGCGGCGGCAGATCAGGCGGATCTATTGAGCAGGATCCGAGTAGCTCAGGAGCAGGATCCGGTGTTGTTAGATCTCTCCAAGGCTACTGGTTCCGAATATAAGGTTTCTGCTAACGGGACTATCTTAGTGCATGGACGAGTCTGTGTTCCCAAGGATGAGGACTTGAGGCAGGAAATTCTGAGAGAAGCTCATGCGAGTAAGTTTTCGATTCATCCGGGAGCGACTAAGATGTATAGGGATCTGAAGAGGTACTATCATTGGGTCGGGATGAAGAGAGATGTGGCAGATTGGGTTGCAGCTTGCAATGTGTGTCAGTTGGTGAAGGCTGAGCACCAAGTTCCTAGTGGCTTATTGCAGAGTCTACCCATTCCAGAGTGGAAGTGGGACATGATCACTATGGATTTCGTGGTAGGGTTGCCGGTTTCTCGGACCTATGACGCGATTTGGGTGATTGTGGATCGTCTGACTAAGTCAGCACATTTTCTGGCCATTAAGAAGACAGACGGAGCGGAGGTCTTGGCTAAGAAGTATGTGAAGGAAATTGTGAGGTTGCATGGAGTGCCAGCGAGTATTGTGTCGGATCGAGATCCGAGGTTTGCTTCAGTGTTTTGGAGAGCTTTTCAGGCTGAGATGGGCACTAAGGTGCACATGAGTACAGCTAATCATCCGCAGACGGATGGGCAGTCCGAAAGGACGATTCAGACACTGGAAGATCTGTTGAGGATGTGCGTGCTAGATTGGGGTGGTCATTGGGCGGATCACTTGAGTTTGGTGGAGTTCGCATATAACAACAGTTTTCAGGCGAGTATCGGAATGGCTCCTTTTGAGGCGTTGTATGGGAGGCCATGTCGTACTCCGCTATGTTTTACCCAAGTGGGGGAGAGGAGCATCTTCGGGGCTGATTTTGTTCAGGAGACGACAGAGAAGATCCGTGTTGTGAAGCTGAACATGAAAGAGGCTCAGGATCGGCAGAAGAGTTATGCCGATAGGAGAAGGAAGGAGTTGGAGTTTGCAGTCGGAGATCGAGTGTATCTCAAGATGGCGATGATGCGGGGTCTGAACAGGTCCATATCCGAGGATAAGCTGAGTACGAGGTACATGGGTCCATTCCGGGTGGTGGAACGTGTGGGACCAGTTGCTTATCGGTTGGAGCTGCCTCCGATTATGGAGAAATTCCATGATGTGTTTCACGTTTCGAAACTCAGGAGATGCTTGCATGCTTCTGAGGAGGTAGCAGTGACGATTCCCGCAGATCTTCAGCCAAATCTGACTGTTGGGATGAGGCCGGTTAGGATTCTTGAGAGAAGTATCAAGGTTCTGCGCCGGAAGAGAGTGCCGTTGTTGAGAGTCTTGTGGGACTGTGACGGTATTCAGGAGGAGACTTGGGAACCAGAGGCAAAGATGAAAACGAAGTTCAAGAAGTGGTTCGAGAAGCAAGCAGAAGAGTGAATTCGTTTTTCTTTGTGGTTTCCAGTTTCAGTTTTGGTTGTGGATTTTTGTATTTTCATTAAAGTGTAATGATTATGACATTTTTCCAGTGAATAAGAAAGCGTTTTTCTTATGTGTTTGACTTGCGAGTCATGTGGTTGTGGTTAGAGAACCCCGAAATGGAAGTTTTATTGCGGATAGAACTTGCCAGTTTCGGTGGGGACTCTAACGGGTTGTGTGTGTGTGTGTGTAGAGTCTCGGAATAGAAGTTTTACGGAGGTTATGACTGTCTAGTTCCGGAGAGACTCTGCGGGGACATCCGGGGTGAGGGATGGTCCGGGTGATCTGTGATGATCACGTTTGTGATGGTATTCCGGGAGGGGAATATCATGTGAGACCTTAGGAGGTAGTTCCGGTCAGAGGTGCATTATAGACGTTAGGAATTGATTGCGTAGCTCAGAGTTAGACCTCGGTCTTTCTTGGCAGATCTTGAGAGATGCGTCTCTCCGGGGGACAGTGGGTTCCCTGCATACCGATCGATCGTCAGGACTGCGCGGACTGAGATCGTGAGGGTATGGGGATGGTTTTGGAGGTTGCGACCTCTGGCAGATCTCTGCATACCGAGAGCTTGATAGACTGTGTGTCTTGATGGATTGAGGTGTGTGGAGATGGTTGAGTATCGAACACCGTCAGGACTGCGCGGACTGAGGTGGGTTGGTACTAGACACCTAGAGCTGAGGGGTGACGATCCCGAAGCTAGATGGTGGTTATGAGCTATGGGCAATCAATGTCTGAGACGGGTCTATGTGCATAGGACGGATGTGAACCTCGGGAAGGTCTGGGAGATGTAGTCTCCGGTGTTGCTGGCGGGTTAGGCCAGGGTAGATTGGTGGGTAGTGTTAGAGGATTCGAGGACGAATCCAGTTTTAGTGGGGGAGAATTGTGACGCCCGTAAACCATTTTTTTGAGGAAATGGAGGGGCTGTCGATCGACACACTTGGTGTCTGTCGATCGACAGGGCTCTTAAGGGCTGTCGATCGACATACCTAGTGGTTGTCGATCGACAGGTGCTCGAATTGGTTGGTTTTCTGGTTCGATTTAAGTCGTTCAATTGGACCGGGCCGGTTTGGGTAAACCCTAGGGCTTCGTATTTAAGTATTTTTGGCCGCATTTGAGCGAACCAAAGTCCCAAAAATCAGAAACAGAGAGTTTGAGAGGAGTTTCTCTTGTTCCTGATAGTTTGTGATTAGGGTTTCGTTCTTGATCGATTTGAGGTCGAATTTCGTGGTGGTTGTTGCTGAATTCGTGTCTAGCCTCAATTCTACCAGAATCTAACCAAAAATCTAAGGTGAGTGCGTGACCATGGCTTCTGGGCCGGTGGATTCGTTAGGGTTGTATGGTGGTAGGTTAAAACTGATTGATTGTGATGATTGATGTTGTTTCTGTGTGTTTTGTGGTGTATGGATTGTGGGATTGTGTTTGTTGTGCAGGTTTCGTGTTATCGCAGAGGAGGAATCGATCCGAGAGGATAATTGATCGATCTCCTATGAATCTGCGACGACCTGTCGATCGACAGCCCTAGGGTGTGTCGATCGACAGGGTCACACGAGGCTGTCGATCGACACCTAGAGGTTGTGTCGATCGACAGGTGATCGAGGAGCTGTCGATCGACACCTAGAGGTTGTGTCGATCGACAGGGTCCAGTTGAGCTGTCGATCGACAGGCACCGTGGGTGTGTCGATCGACAGGTGCGAACAGGGCTGTCGATCGACACCTAGTGGTAGTGTCGATCGACAGGCTGCCTGTTGGGCTGTGGTTGAGCCGTGTTGTTGTGATTGTTTTGTGTATTGTTTGATGCGTGTTTGCCTGAGCGGATCCATCGCGTCTGTGTGCGCAGTCGTAGATGGGAGGACCGTCTCACTGGGTATTTGTGATAATACTCACGCATCTCTTTTAACCATGTGGTGCAGGTAAAGGCAAATTGTGATCGTGGAATCATGGCAACGAAGAGGGAGATGATCTAGGGTCTCGGTTTAGTGTTGCTGTGTGATTTGTTATTGTTTTCCTTTCTGTTTTAGAACTCCGCTAGGTTGTTGGTTTTAGTGATTTGGTAATGTGTGGAACTGGTTTAGTATCTTTAATGAAATGGAATACTTGGTTTAATTATTGTGTTATCCGCTGTTGATTGTTTGTTTGTGTGGCTTGGTTGTGGAGGACAAGCATTTATGGGAATGCTAGTCTGAGACTAAGAGCTTATTGTTTAAAAAAAAAAAAAAAACGGGTCGGGTCGTTTCACAAGGTATATATAGGGTACAATACTTGGAGAGGAATTAGGGTTTAGGAATATTCTAGAACATGGGCCTCTAATGGGCATCCACTAAATGGGTTTATAACATGTCCAACGTAATTACCAATTGATGGCTAACGTTTTCTTTTGATATAATTAGAGAGATATTTTTAATTTGTATTAAACATAATTAATCACA
Source organism: Arabis alpina (assembly GCA_900128785.1). NCBI lineage: Eukaryota > Viridiplantae > Streptophyta > Magnoliopsida > Brassicales > Brassicaceae > Arabis > Arabis alpina. The sequence goes on from LT669791.1 coordinate 12,544,806, forward strand.
AAATTCAATTAGATCTGACTCAAAAAAATTAAGTATTAGGCCTTTGACCCATTTACCAAATTCAAATCCAAATCCAGAACCATACCTTAATCCCAATTCTCAAACCGATTTCAAAACAGGTACGGTTTGATTCGGTACACCGCATACGCGCATGATTGGGATTTTTTTCTCTCTAATACACTATAACCTTTGTTATAACTTCTCCATACACATACAAGAGGACTTTCACCTCATGTATAAAATGTGGTATATTTGTTAATTTTCTTACTTAGTCAAATATTCAAGCTTTACAAGCTCTCCAAGTCATCGACTTTAGACCAACATTTCTCATTCAAACGAACGCCGTTTTTGACAAATGAATACACTATCTCATAGTGCTCATTACAATGAATCCAATGATTCTAAGTTCCGGTCATTCCGACAACTAAATTGTCCGGAAAAACCACCAGAATATTGGCCAACGCCATTGCCAAAAAAACAAGTTCCAACAACTTACCCTTTTATAATTGTGATATGAAGCATCACTATTATTCATTTGTAACCACTCACTCAATGACCACCATTTAATTATGTGTATATATATCAAAGCATTAGCATTATTCATATGTAGTATATATTAACTACTAATGCAATATACATATATATAACATTAGAGAGGAAGGTACTTATACAATATTATAAGGTAAGGGAGGAGGGTTATCAATACACCCCAATTCTAATAGCTTTAATCGAAACTGATCCATCACGGTGTCGTCTTTAATATTAGAATCCAAACTTTAATATGAACTTGATCTTTAATAATTAAACCGTAAGACACATAGGTCACATAGAATATATAAATATTCTTACATTCTCCCACTTGACCTTAGTGTCGACTTAGTGGTTTAATAACTGTAATGCGCGCTTTTATACCAAGTCCATCTAACTTTACATATCATAATAAAATTAGAATTGATTGAATCATGGCGGTCACACATCATTGAACGACATGCTCCCTTCCATGTATCACAAACCAATTCCAACTTTATATTGATATTGTCTTTACATTGAGAAGAACCTTAATTCTCAAATACATATATTATCTTAGAACCATAGGTGTACACATACCTTTATGATAACATATCTATTAAAATAGAAATGTAACTTTAAGTGCATTCAAAATGTTACATACATAATGAGCATGCCACAATCTTTACAGCAAAGTCTTATCTATAATACCCATACGTTCTACATGGCCATTGAACGCCTTGGGTGGTAATCCCTTAGTTAACGGATCCGCAACCATCATGTCCGTCCTAATATGCTCAAATGACACTCTATGTTTCTTTACTTCTTCTTTGACAGATAAGTACTTTAACTCCATGTACTTAGCACCCTTCGAGTGTCATTCTTTGAAAAGAAGACAGCTGCGGTATTATCACAATAAATTCTCAGCGGCTTAGCTATACTGTTGACAATTCTAAACCCTGAGATAAAGTTCCGCAGCCACAATGATTAAACCGTGGCCTCAAAGCATGCCACAAATTGAGCCTCCATGGTGGAAGTAGCAATGACAGAGTGCTTTCCACTTTTCGATGATATTGCTCCCCCAGCTAGTAGGAACAAATAGCCAAATGTCGATTTTCTACTATCGACGCATTCAGCATAATCTGAATTTGATTATCCAATGAACTCCAAATGGTCGGATCTCCTATATGTAAGCATGAACTCTTTGGTGCATTGCAAGTACCTGAGAACTTTCTTTACAGCTTTCCAGTGGTCCATTCCGGGATTACTTTGATATCGACCCAACATACCAACAGCAATGCTGATATCTGGTCGAGTACAGTTTGAACATAGTTCAAACTTCCAACCATTGATGCATAGGGAATTCTTTCCGTTTCCTTACACTCCAATTCATTTTTGGGACATTGCATTTTACTGAACTTATCTCCCTTCTGAATTGGAGCTATCCCTCCGGAGCATTTATCCATTCCATATCTCTCTAAGACTTTATTGATATATCCTTTCTGAGACAAACTTAACAATACTTGTGATCTATCTCTGAATATTTCTATCCCGATCACATAAGATGCCTCACCCATATCTTTCATTTCAAAATTCTTAGAGAGATATTTCTTTATATCATGTAACATGCCCATGTCATTTGTAGTAAGCAAAATATCATCAACATATAGAATTAAAATCACAAATCTGCTCCCACTGACTTTAATGTAGATACATCGATCAACGATCATCTCTACAAAACCATATGACGTTATGGTATCATTAAATTTTAGATACCATTGTCTGGAAGCTTGTTTTAGTCCATATATTGACTTCCTCAGCTTACATACCAGATGTTCTTTTCCAGTGGCCACAAACCCTTCAGGTTGGTCCATATATACTTCCTCCTCTAGGTCTCCATTCAGAAAGGCGGTTTTCACATCCATTTGGTGAAGCTCAAGATCATAATGAGCTACCAAATCCAAAACAATTCTTAGAGAATCTTTCTTTGAAACTGGAGAAAAGGTCTCTTTATAGTCAATGCCATCATTATGAGTGAAACCTTTAGCAACAAGGCGAGCCTTGTATCTATCAATGATGCCTTTCGAGTCGCGTTTAGTCTTAAAGACCCATTTACATCCGACGGTTTTGAAACCATTAGGCAACTCTACTAAGTCCCATACTTGGTTATCACCCATAGACTTTATTTCTTCTTTCGGGCATTAAACCCTTTTTCAGAATTGATACTTTCCATGGCTTTTCGGAATGTGTTCGGGTCTTCATCAATGCTCAAGTCACATTCAATTTCAATAGCGTAAACCATATAGTCATTTCAAAATAGCAGATCATTTTTCCCTTTCAGATCGCCTTAATGGTTCTTGTGGTACACTATTATCTTCTTGAATTGTGATAGGTTCGTTTGTTCAACTAGTGGGTCATGTTGTTCTGTTGTGTCGTTTGACTGTGATACAACAATAGGACTAACAACCTTAGGTGCAACAGCAGGTGAAAGGACTTCAACCTGGACTTCTTTAATGTCCACCTTTCGTGGTTCACCACTCCCACTAGTTTCACCATTTTCAATGAACCTAGCAGCTCCCGTTTCAACTATTCTCATACTATGTTTATGACAATAAAATCTATATCCCTTTGATTTTTCAGGATAGCCAATGAAAAATCCACTAACAGTCCTGGAATCAAGTTTCTTTTCTTATGGATTATATAGCCTTACTTCTGTTGGACAACCCCAGACACGTAGATGCCTTAAGCTAGGTTTCCTTCCCGACCATAGTTCATAAGGAGTCTTAGGAACTGCCTTACTAGGAACCCGGTTCAGCACATACGTTGCAGTCTTTAATGCATATATCCACAAGGAAAGGGGTAAAGAACAATTACTTAACATGGTCCTAACCATTTCTATTAAAGTACGGTTCCGCCTCTCAGCTACACCAGGCATTGTGTATTGTGCTGCCTCTACTTTCAAGTAGTTTTGCAAATGGACCTGGACATTGTCCACTTTCAGTGGTTTTCCCATAAAATTCACCACCTCTATCAGATCTCACAACTTTCACTTTTCTATCTAACTGCCTTTCCACTTCATCAATGAATATCTCTAAGACATCCACAGACTTGGACTTTTTTTTTTTTTTTTTTGAAAGGAATGTTAAATTATATTCAAGCCAAAAAAATTGTTTTTACAATGTGTCATTTTCTTTAAACTTTATGTTGAACGATAAAACTAGAAAAGACTTACGAGTTTCAAACTATTTGCTTAGACTCTCGTCGTAAGCATGATCACTGGCTGCCCGGATGGAGCTAAATCTGTTCCGCATATTCAAACCATTAGCTCTGTTCCCAATTTGAACCCGATAAAACTCCCTCGCTATCTCTTGATATTTCAAAAGCTTTTTCCACATCCAAGAGCCTAAAGAAGTTAACTCAGAAACTGACCAGAATGGGCCCTTGTGTAAGAGAGATGTATGTATCCACTTTACCCAAAAGGATGGTTGATTAGAGAGGAGTCTCCATATCAGTTTTAAACAGCTGACCTTATTAACTTCAACGAGAGATTTTAAACCAAGACCACCTTCTTCTCATGGTTTACAAACATCCTTCCAAGCGACTTTTTCCTTTCTCACATTCTGTTCCGGGCCCGACCATAGAATCGCAACACACATTTTCTCAATCACCAGTAAGCAGCCTTGGGGTAGCCGGTAAGCTTGTAACCAAAAGTTAACCATGCTAGAGATTACAGACGTTATAAGTTCAAGTCGTCCGGCGTATGAGAGATATCTTGCGGTCCAAGAGGTTAACTGTGTTCTGATTTTTTCGAGTAGTATATTGAAATCCACCTTCGTTATCTGCTTCGTCAATAACGGTATTCCCAGGTATCACACCGGGAGTTGCCCAAGACTAAATGGAAATGTCTGTGTAATTTCTGTCTTCTTACTTTCGAAACTCCACCTAAGTAAAGCATTGATTTCTCAAGGCTGATCTTTAAACCCGCCTATACTGCTAACTCGTCAAAGATTTTGATGGTTTCTTCAATTGAGTCTTTCCTCCCATCAACAAAAACCAGTAAATCATCGGCAAAACATAGAAGAGTAATTTGGAGACCTTTGCACTTTGGGTGGTATCCAATACGTCGATCCCTTGCTGCTTTATCAAACATCCTTGACAACAGATTCATGCATTTTACAAATAGATATGGAGAAAGGGAACAACCTTGACGTAGTCCACGAGAACTTTGGAAAAACCCTGCTAGTTCTCCATTGACTTGAACAGAAAATGAAGCCAAAGTGATACATAATTTGATCCAATGGATGAATTGATCCGAAAAATGTAGAACTGCAAGTGTGTTCAACACGAAATCCCATTGAACGGAGTCAAAAGCTTTTGAGATGTCAATTTTCATTGCACCTCATGGAGAAATAGCCTCTTTATGATAATCTTTCACCAATTATGTTGCTAAAAGTACATTCTCCATTAATAACCGATCTTTCACGAATTCTGTTGGGTAGCAAGCTTTTGAATCTATTCGCAATGATCTTGGAGATCACTTTGTATATGACATTGCAGCATGAGATTGGGCGATAATCTTTCATCTCCCTCACCTCTGTTTTTTTGGAATTAGAGCTAAGGTTCTCGAGTTGATACCTTTGGGGAGGAAACCTTTCACAAAGAACGACTTTATTGCGACTAAAAAATCCGTACTCACTATCGGCCATGCGGATTTGAAAAATTCACTTGTGAATCCATCAGGTCTCGGACTTTTGTCGTTTGGCATGGAAAATAGAACCTTCGTAATTTCCGCATCTGTTACCTCCTTTACTAACCGGTTTTGGTCTGTTTTAGAGCAACAAAAATCCATCAAGTATCCAAGTTCCTCTTGAGTCATTCCCGTATAATCATCTGGTATATAACTAAGAAAGTCTTTGAAAAATCGTTATGCTTCTTGTTTGATATCCTTAGCATTCTTCATTTTCCTAACCTGAGCCGTGCGGTGAAAGTAGGAATGGTTTTTGTCACCTACTGTGAGCCAATGCTGTTTAGTTTTTTGTTTAAGGAACTTCTCTTCTATTTCCGATAACCACACCCAATTACTATAAGCTCTAGCCTCCTCTGCCATGCTCAACGTGATGGGATTTTGTAGCGTTTCCGATTGCTTCTGGCATAGGTCCGTATATGCCTCACGAGTACGCTTCGGTATGTCTCCCAACTTGTCCTTCCCCAACAATCTTATCATCGGTTTCAATGCTTTAAGGTTCTTTGAGAATCGAAATGTTGCTGATGTTGATACGAACAAAGGTTCCGTTTGTTCCGAAGCTTCCCCAACAGTTCCAACAAACTGTGGTAGTGTAGCAACTACATTCATGAATTTGAAAGGTTTTCTCTTGACCGGACCATCAGCCTCTAAAGCAAAGCGCCCTCGAGAATGATCAGAGCATCCCCCAGATTCAAAAACTCCATATGACATCGGGTATACATCCAACCAACAATTATTAATCAAGATTTTATCAAGTTTTTTGCAGATTAGCCCATCCTGTTGTTTGTTGCTCCAAGTGTATCGCGATCCGTGACAACCAAGATCCTCTAAGGAGCAATATCTGACCACATCTTGAAAGTCCCTCATCCCCGGTGGAATAATGGGATGATTTGAATAATTGGAATGTTCTCTAATATCAAGAATTTCATTGAAATCTCCTGTGATCATCCATGGCTTACTACGGAACAATGGAGAATCTTGATGACTTTTCAAGTCATCCCCTAAAGTTTTCCTCTCTTCAACCAAGTTTGAAGCATAAATAAATGAACAAAAAAATTCATCTTCTTTCCCTTCCAAGAGAATGGAAATTGTGATCATTTGGGAACTCTTAAACATCGGTGTAACTCTTACACTATCCTTCCAAATCACCCAAATACGCCCCCTTGGATGATGTTCATAGTTTGAAATAAAAGAAAGACAGTTGGCCACCAAAGAAAAAATCTTCATTGCCTTACGCTCTTTAACTCTTGTTTCCAAAAAACTCTCAAACTGAATTGCACTACTTTGTAACCATTGTCGGATAACGGAATGCTTAGAAGATTTGTTTAAACCGCGGACATTCGAACAGAAACCAGACATATTAAGGTTTTTTAGGTGGCTTCCTTCTCCCCCATTACTCTGGAATGTATCCAAAGCAGGTGGAAGTTGAGCATCTTTTACAACTTTATGTGAAGACTTTGATGCACGAGGAATGGATGTGCGTGTCCCTTTGTCCACTGCCCCCTCCTTGTATCTCGCCTCTCCGTTTTACTTTCTGCATTAATTTCACCCTCTTCTATCTCATTTGCTTCCTCTGTTTTCAAAATATCCACATTTATTTCTTTCTCCAATTCCTCAACTTCGTCAGTTTCTTCAACCTCAAGACATGCAAATGGAGAGGCTGAGGAAGTAAGAGATTGAGGGTTTTGTTTATCCACTACTCTGCCAACTTTATATGGAGAAACCTTTGTCCATGTAGACGCATTTTCGCTTGACTTCTCACTCACAGTATTCGTGGCCTCTTCTGAAGCATGATTCTTACTGGTCATGAAAATATCAGTAGTAACCTCATCTCTTTGCACCTCTGGAAAATTATTTTCCTTGTGTACAACCGGTGACTTCTCAGTTGTACTTTCAGGGATGATAGACGGCCTTGGTTCTACTCTTTTTAGAATTGTGACATTCTTCAAAGGGCTCTTACGCCCTTCTGTGAGATGTCCCCACTTTCTACAATTCTGACATCGAGGAGGTAAACGGGGATAAAAAAACTCAACCATTGCTTCCTCATATGCGCTAAGCTGAAATTTAAATTGTGTGGGAAGATCTTTTGACAAATCAACCTCCACAGATACCTTTGCTATGTCAAATTGTTTGCATATTTCCGTCTCCGGGTGTAATCGCTGAGGCACCCCAACTGCACTAGCTATAAACCCCAGACTTGGACTTTTCATGCAGTAGATATGTATAACCATAACGTGAGTAATCATCTATAAAGGCGATAAAGTATTTTTCACCGCTCCAAGATGGAGCGTCGAAAGGGCCACATATATCGGTATGTATTAACTCAAGCAGCTGAGTGCTTCTCGTGGCTGGTTTCTTTACAACATGTTGAGTCTGCTTTCCTTTAATGCAGTCTATACACACATTTAGGTCACTAAAGTCCAATTGAGGAAGAATTTCATTCTTTACCAACCTCATCATCCTTTCTTTGGAAATATGAGCTAATCTTTGATGCCACAAGAAAGCAGAACTTTCATCCGATGCACTACCTTTAATGCCTCGACTTTCAATATTAAATAAGGATTCAGAAAATTTCTAATCAAGATTGAATTTATAAAGTGAATCAAACAAAGTACCACTACCATAAAAGTAATCATTTCGGTACAATGAGAAAACACCACGTCTAATCTTAAAATCAAAACCTAAATTATCCAACCTACTTATAGAAAGAAGATTTATGGCACATTCAGGTACATAGAGACACCCTTCTAGATCTACATGACATCTAGTGTCCAAGATCAATCTGTACATCCCAATGCCTTCAATTTTTGCCTTCATCCTGTTTCCCAAGAACAAGTACTGCTCAAGTCCTCTTATGGGTTGGATCATACTGAATCCCTGTTTAATATGAGACACAAGAGTAGTAACACCAGAATCTAACCACCAAGTATTATTAGGTACTTCAATAAGATTCAATTCAGAGCAAACAAAACTGAAATGTTTACCTTTCTTATCGAACCATGCCTTCCTTTTAGGACAATCTTTTCTGAAGTGTCCCATCTTCTTACGGATGAAACACTTCCTTTCTTTCTAGATTTGACTTTCAGGTCCTTTCACGGAAGTCGCATCCTTCTTTTTGTCCCATTTACTTGGTTTTCTTTTCATGCTGCCGACACTTCCAAGCCCTACGAGATTAGCAACTTGTTCCTTCATCTTCTTTAATCCCCCTTGCTCTTGAATCAACATAGCCTTTAATTCCTTAGAGTTCCATTTCTCCTTAATGGTGTTGTAATGCACCTGGAACTTGCTAAACTCAACAGGTACAGAGTTCATGATGAATTGGACCAAGAATTGCTCATGAATCTCCATTACCAAGGAAGTTAACTTTGCTGCCAAGTTAGACATGTGCGTCACATGATCATGGATTGGCTGAGACCAGTCAAACTTTTTCGTAGTAAGCTCACTCATGAGACTTCCCACAGTCAACTTGTCAGCCAAATCCAATTGTGAACACTCCCTAATTTTTTCTATGAATTCCCTTGCTTTATCTGTCTTAGGCATAGATGGCTTAATACTTTCTCCCATCGTCATCCTCATGAGGTTCAAACTCAGCCTGTTAGAGCGCTCCCAAGTCTCATACTTAGACTTTTCAGTTTCGGTACTCTTTTCCGTAATGGCTCAGGGTTCCTCATCTGTTAGGATGACACAGTCCAATGCCATTGCTCCCAGTGTAAACCGGATTTGATCGGACCATTCCCCATAATTCAGCCCATTGAACTTTACTACAAAGTTAGCAGATGCAAACAAATTTGATGAAGCTGCAAACATTTATACATGCTTACCCATTAGTGCTTTGAAATTTTACTACAGATTCATGGAAGGCTTTTAAACTTTTAAAGCATGTATTTAAGTAACCTTTGGGCAATACTCAAACACAAGCACTTTCATTGATGCTAAATTTTAAACTTTTACAATTAATCATATCTTACAATAATCAATAAGCGTGTTACCTTTGGGTATCCATACTATTGACTATAGTAAGAAATGATTAATCCTTTTCATATTATCAACTATATATAATGATCCACCTTTGGGTGATCTCCAAAGATATAGATAACAAAATAATTGATCAATAAAACTTGATGTCATTTTTAGCATCTCTTTTATCATGATCAATTAGGAAACATGATGAAGTTCCACATATCGATCAAAGACAAGATTGAATCGATCAAACAAGGATTCATTTTGTACTATATTTTTAGATGTTAAAAATGTGGAAGTTATTATGTCATTTTTAGCATCTCTTTTAAATCGATCAAAGACAAGATTCATTTTGTACTATATTTATAACTTCCACATATGTATATTCATCATACTCCACTCTTTCTTCTCATATCTATAAAGAAATACATTTTAACATTGTTTTCAAACAATATCATTTTAAATTTAATATACATTTGGCAGCTGCTTTTTTTCATTATTTTAAATTCAATTTTATAAATACACGTTTAATACTCCATAAAAATGTATAATATAGATGATCAAGGGTTTTAATAACATCAATAGTCACATATATTAAATGTTTATGAGAGTAAATAATAGTGTAGTTGCAAAATTATTTGTTTATAGATAATAGTTGTAGGTTTTCAACGTATTTTCAACTCTCATTTAGTTATAAAATATATTTTAAAATTATCGATCATAAAATATATATATTTTTCTGCTTTTTTTCTAGTTATGGTTAATTAGGTGAATAATACTTTTATGATTGATAATTAGATAACTAACATGCAAAAAAATAGAATTAAGTAAGTAACAGAGAGAAATAAATATAGGACAAAATTGCCCCTACATATATAATTAATTAAGTCTGAAAAATTATATAAAAAATATATTACTCTCTCTTTCTCAAAAAAATTTCCTGGCTGAATCTTTCTTTTATAGATCTGCAAAAAAAATTGATCAGAAAAAAGCAATAAAAAAAGGATGACAAGAAAATAAGTATGTTGTAATAGTTAACTGTTTAGTAACATAGTTGGCTATTTCCGAAATTACCTATTCGAAAACATAGTTGGATATATTGTAATAGTTACCTGTTTACTTGCTTTTAGCATCTTGTTAGGTGTGTGCCAAAAATTAGACCTAGGATACATCACAAAAATGCAGCCCCATTGTTCTCTAATAAATTTGTGTTTCAAGAGCTCTAAGGAAGAGATCTCGCTTTGTAGAGAAGAATCTTCTAACCCTTTCTCTTTTAATCAAGTTTATTCAACATGAATTCATCATCTCTTTGCTGTTTTTCGTGCATCATGTTTGATTAATCCACTAGTTAGGAATTAGGGTTTTCAATGAGTCTTATGTTTCAATAGAATTGATGATTGTTTAGGGATAAAATCTAGTCTTCGTCTTTACTTATTCTTAATGCCTATTTCTTTACCGCACATCTAGCAATTTGATCATAGATAGGTGTATCCACGAGAGGGTTCTTAATACCTCCAGATCTAGTATTCGACGAGCTAAGGGTCTTAACAATCATACAAATTAGTTAAGGAGTTTAGTGAACTCTATCAGAACTTGTTTATACCGCATGTTCTCACCTTTATTAACCATGCGAGAGCTGAGTCTATGAGAGTGTAGAGCATAGAAGGTTGGAGCCACGAAAGTGGAAAAACCTTACAATCGTGTTCTGAGTTCTAGACATCCCAATCATTATCCTTATCCCTAGATTTTCATTCGATCTTTGTTGTTGCATAATTCTCTGCGAATTTCCCGAGTCCTAGCGTCTTTCTCCCATTGATTTACAACTTACAAATCACGTTTCACTTGCTCACAATGGAATCAATCACAAATGACACCATATTCTGTTCTAGCTTAGTTTTATTCATTACAATTCAAAGTGTGGTTAAGAAGTCTATTTGGATTCGATTCCTTTACTATACTAACCGTGATTGTTGTGCACTTACAGGGTTTAGGGTTAAGAGGGTAAAACTGGACTGAGAAAAACCATACCCCACTAAGTTTTTGGCGCCATTTCCGGGGACTTTAAAGAACATCACCTTTGAAGTTTTGCCTAAAACCTCGTCTAGAACTTTTCAAATTCAGTTTTTCAGATTTTTACTCTTTCTTTTCTCCACTTTGATTTCGTTTTCTTTTGATTTTCTCTGTTTGTTTTAGGTGTTTTATGCCTATTACTAGGAACTCTCCAAAACAGAATCTAGTTTTACCTTAAGAAGGGATTGGCAAACTTGAACGAGCTCTTAAAAGAGAGAGAGAGCGCTTAAGATGGCCGGAGAAGATGCCCATCGAGATATGACCGAGGAGGAGAGAGCCCTCACTGCTGCTGCCTCCCATGGAGAGGCACGCCAAGAGGATGAACAACCTCTTCATGGACGTCCTAACCCACGAGCTCGTGACAATGTCGACGACCCCCCTGAGGATCCTGCGCGAAATCAACACCGTGTGAAAGACCAACACCTTATTCCACCGGTGAATCTAAGGAACCAACCACATGCTCGTCAACTTCAACACCAAGGGAATGCTAATCTCCAGCAATCCCAACACCAAAGAAAAGCACCATTCGCCCAACCTCAACACCAAACGATTAGATATGTCGATTCCTCCAACGATTTTTTCTTGGATAGAAACCCAATTCGTCCACCACCACCACAAAGGAACGACTTTGAGATCAAACCCCAAATCATAGCCTTGGTGAAGCAAAACCAATTCCATGGTTTGCCATCCGAGCACCTGCTTGACCATATCGATACCTTTGAAGAAATTTGCAGTATAACTCGTGCTAATGGAGTTCCGGTGGATTACTTTAAGTGCAAGCTCTTCTCGTTCTCTTTGAATGACAAGGAACTTAGATGGATGAAGTCTCTGCCCCCTCCATCCATTACCACTTGGGACGAATACAAAGGAGCCTCCCTGAATTAATTCTACACGAAGCAAAGATCGAGTTCCATGAGGAACAAAATCTCAAGTTTCAAGCAAGGAGCCACGGAGTCATTCTTTGAAATATTAGAACGTTTCAAGGAGTACACTAGGGACTGCCCTAACCATGTTTTAAGTGAAGGAAATTTAAGGAATGTTTTCTACAATGGAGTCGACTACACACATCAAACATCTTTGAATGCTGCGAGTAATGGAAACTTCATTACCAAGCTCGTACCTGAAGCGAAGCAATTGATTGAGAATCTTGCTGCAAGTGATTGTCATTTTTCCCAAGACTACAAAAGGAGCATCAACCCCACACGCTCTTCATCCGAACCAACTCAAATCGCGGAGCTTAAGACGATGGTTTCATAACTACTTAAAGCTCACCGTGGAGTTCATGCTATTGAGGAGGTTGTTGGTCCGAATTTTGAGCCTAACTTGGAGAACTTTGAAGGCACAATAGAAGATAATCAAGAGGAATTCAACTACATTGGAGGTAACTATGGAAATCGAGGTTTCAACAACAACTATCGATCGCACCCAAATCTGTCCTATCGGAGTAATAATGTGGAGAACCCTCAAGATCAGTTCTATCCTAAGCAAAACACCACTCAAGGAGCCCAATACCAGCCTTTACAAAACAACCCTACTCGTCAGGTATGTATCAAGTGAAGCAGACTTTCCCTACCGCCAAGCCTAACGCACCATCCACTCTAGATGCTAAGCTTAAAGAGTTGAAGAATCACCTACTAGAAGCCCTTGGACAAACCAAGAAGGAGATTAGCCACAAGGTTGATAATGTCTATGCTGAGCTAAACACAAAGGTTGAGTCTATTTGGACTCATGTTTCCAAGATGGATGTCCAACTCGCCCAAACAAGCGAAGCCGTTAGGAAACAAGAAGAAGAAAAGTCAAGGAAGTTTTGCAACGTTGTTTCCGCCATTAAAGATACACCCATGGTTTTTCCTAAACCACTTTAGGAGGAACCTAATTTGGTCCCAAAAACAGTAGAGACACGCCGGCCAGGAGAATCAAGGAGACCTTACAAGAGATTGAAAATCCGGACAAGTATATTGTCCCATGTTCTATCAATGGAATTGAAGTCTTTATTTGATTTTATGATACTATAGGTCAATCAAGATGAGTTTTACATGATTATAGCATCTTTTGTGGAGAAGCCCGAGCTAGTTAACTATAGATCGCTTCTAGCTCGTTGAATGGTTCGAATTAAGCATGATGCCGCTAAGGAGAATGTAGCAAAGTAGGCTTGTAGTGATTTTGGAGGGACCATCACGAAAATATTGTTGGCTTGCAGATTTGATTTTAGCCAAGAGACACTCCCATCACTTGAGGATAAGCAAGACATTCTAGCACTTCAAAGGAAGCACTTTATATGCGGATGGTATGAGAACGCCACCTTACATGGATGAGAAGAAGTGTGTTTTCCTTCCTCACAAGGAAATCCCAGCCTTGAGTAGTGGTGTGATCACCTTTGATCCACCACGATCCTCTTGGTTTATTCGTTGTTCCGGTGATACGATTAATGGCGTTGCACTTTAGTACAAGAAGAAGGTTATGTTGGCACAAAGAGAGAGAGTTATAGGTACACAAAGAAGCCCTACATCACAGCCCTCCACCTCCCAGAGAGAGAGTTATAGGTACACAAAGAAGCCCTACAAGAAGGTTATGTTGGGATGGTCATGAATGCGTGACTCATGGGGATGTCTTGAACCGGCCAGGTGATATGTGGATTACGAGTTATGATCTAAAGGCTACATTCAAAGAAATCATGTAAGTTCCGTATTTTCAAACCTCCTTTCCTTACTTTGCTCACTTGCTTGGGGACAAGCAAAAGGCTAAGTCTGGGGGAGTTGATAAGTCCCATATTTTACCTATAATACTATGGTTTTCTATACATATTTAGTGCATTTATGCATGGTTATACGCCTGTAGAGGTAGTTTTTCTCGTATTTGTAGATAAAGAGTCTTTATTAGGAAAATCAATCAAAAAGGACTAAAAGGAGCATTATGGAGTATACACCAACCTACAGCAACTCATACGAGCCAAAGAACCCATTGGAGCCAAGAAATTCCTAAGTTTACATATTTCACCAAGATGGACAAATTTCATACGTCAGAAGTCTAGCAGTAAACGGAGGATCAAATGGATTTGGAATTGGATGAAACCTGTAGTGAAGATATCCCTTTGAGTTAGCTTTACAGTGGAGGTGAAATCGCAGCATTTGGACTTGTGTGGAGAGGGTTATACCTAGAAGACCGAAGACATGTCCAACTGCCTAGAAGATGAACAAGGAGGAGCACCGACCCCTCACACCGACCCGATCACGTGGTCAGTACCCATACCATCAGGATGCATCAGGACGTGGAAAATGAGCACCCCATACCGACCCAATATCCCGATCGGTGCCGCGGCCCTCTGCGGAGCTGTTTCGGCTATTTTGACGTTTTTACCCTTTTCGAAGCCCTAGAAAACTCAAGACCCTATATATACTTGCTTTTACCCTCTTGTTAGGTGTGTACCGAAAATTAGACCTAGGATACATCACAAAAACGCAGCCCCATTGTTGTCTAATAGATTTGTGTTTCAAGAGCTCTAAGGAGGAGATCTCGCTTTGTAAAGAAGAATCTTCTAACCCTTTCTCTTTTAATCAAGTTTATTCATCATGAATTCATCATCTCTTTACTATTTTTCGTGCACCATGCTTGACTAATCCACTAGTTTGGAATCAAGGTTTTCAATGAGTCTTATGTTTCAGTAGAATTGATGATTGTTTAGGTATAAAATCTAGTCTTCATCTATGCTTATTCTTAATGCCTATTGCTTTACCGCGCATCTAGCAATTTGATCATAGGTAGGTGTATCCACGAGAGTGTTCTTAATACCTCCAGATCTAGTATTCGACGAGTTAAGCGTCTTAACAATCATACCAATTAGTTAAGGAGTTTAGTGAACTCTATGAGAACTTGTTTATACCACGTGTTCTCATCTTTTAATAACCATGCGAGAGCTGAGTCTATGAGGGTGTAGAGCATAGAAGGTTAGAGCCATGATACTGGAAAAACCTTACAATCGTGTTCTGAGTTCTAGACATCCCAATCATTATCTATATTCCTAGATTTTCATTCGATCTTTGTTGTTGCATAATTCTCTGGGAATTTCCCGAGTCCTAGCGCCTTTCTCCCATTGATTTACAACTTACAAATCACGTTTCACTTGCTCACAATTAATTTGATCACAAACGACACCATATTCTGTTATGCTTAGTTTTATTCATTACAATTCGTAGTGTGGTTAAGAAGTCCATGTGGATTCGATTCCTTTACTATACTAACCGTGGTTGTTGTGCGCTTGCAAGGTGTAGGGTTAAAAGGTTAAAACTCGACTGAATAAAATCATACCCCACTAAGTTTTAAGCACCGTTGCCGAGGACTTTAAAGAACATCACCTTTGAATTTTTGCTCAAAACCTCGTCTAGAACTTTTCAAATTCAGTTTTTTCAGATTTTTACTTTTTCTTTTCACTACTTTGATTTCATTTTCTTTTGTTTTTTTTCGTGTGTTTCAGGTGTTTTATGCCTATTACTAGGAACTCTCCAAAAGGGAATCTAGTTTTACCTGAAGACGGGATTGACAAACTTGAACGAGCTCTTCGAAGAGAGAGAGTGCTTAGGATGGCCGGAGAAGATGACCATCGAGATATGGCCGAGGAGGAGAGAGCCCTTGCTGCTTCTGCTGCTGTACGTGGAGAGGCACACCAAGAGGCTGAACAACCTTTTAATAGACGTCCTAACCAACGAGCTCGTGACAATGTCATTGACAATGTCGACGACTCCTCTGAGGATCCTGTGCGAAATCAACACCGTGTGGAAGACCAACATCTTATCCCACCAGTGAATCTAAGGAACCAACCACATGCTCTTCAACTTCAACACCAAGGGAATGCTAATCTCCAGCAACTCCAACACCAAAGACAAGCACCATTCGCCCAGCCTCAACACCAAACCATTGGAGATGTCGATTCCTCCAACGCTTTTTTCTTGGATAGAAACCCAATTCGTCAACAACCACCACAAAGGAACGACTTTGAGATCAAGCCGCAAATCATAGCCTTGGTGAAGCAAAATAAATTCTATGGTTTGCCATCCGAGCACCCGCTTGACCATATCGATAACTTTGAAGAAATTTGCAGTACCACTCGTGCTAATGGAGTTGCGGCGGATTATTTTAAGTGCAAGCTCTTCTCGTTCTCTTTGAACAACAAGACACTTAGATGGACGAAGTCACAGCCCCCTCAATCCATTACCACTTGGGATCAATACAAAGGAGTCTTCTTGAACCAATTCTACACGAAGCAAAGATCGAGTTTCATGAGGAACAAAATCTCAAGTTTCAAGGAAGGAGCCACGGAGTCATTCTTTGAAGCATTGGAACGTTTTAAGGAGTACTTTAGGGACTGCCCTAACCATGGTTTTAGTGAAAGAAACCTATGGAATGTTTTCTACAATGGAGTCGACTACACGCATCAAACATCTTTGAATGCTGCGAGTAATGGAAACTTCATGACCAAGCTCGTACCTGAAGCGAAGCAATTGATTGAGAATCTTGCTGCAAGTGATTCTCATTGTTCCCAAGACTACAATAGGATCATCAACCCCACACGCCCTTCATTCAAATTAACTCAAATCGCGGAGCTTAAGACAATAGTTTCACAACTACTTAAAGCTCACCGTGGAGTTTATGCTATTGAGGAGGTTGTTGGTCCGAATTTTGAGGCTAAATTGGAGAAATTTGAAGGTACAATTGAAGATAATACGGAGGAAGTCAACTACATTGGAGGTAACTATGGAAATCGAGGTTTCAACAACAACTATCGATCGCACCCTAATTTGTCCTATAGGAGTAATAATGTGGAGAACCCTCAAGATTAGTTATATCCTAAGAAAAACACCACTCAAGGAGCCCAATACCAGCCTAGGCAATAACCCTACGTGTCGGGTATGTATAAAGTGAAGCAGCCTTTCCCTACCGCCAAGCGTAACGCACCATCCACTCTAGATGCTAAGCTTGAAGAGTTGAAGAATCACCTACTAGCAGCCCTTGGACAAACCAAGAAGGAGATTAGCCATAAGGTTGATAATGTCTATGCTGAACTAAACACAAAGGTTGAGTCTATTTGGACTCATGTTTCCAAGATGGATGTCCAACTCGCCAAAACAAGCGAAGCCGTTAAGAAACAAGAAGAGGAAAAGTCAAGGAAGTTTTGCAACGTTGTTTCCGCCATTAAAGATACACCCATGGTTTTTCCTAAACCACTTTAGGAGGAACCTAATTTGGTCCCAAAAACAGTAGAGACACGCCGGCCAGGAGAATCAAGGAGACCTTACAAGAGAAAGCTTCATGGAGAGCCACTCAAGAAGATTGAAAATCCGGACAAGTATATTGTCCCATGTTCTATCAATGGAATTGAAGTCTTTATTTGATTTTATGATACTAGAGCTAATGTCAACGTCATGTCTCTTGCCATGGCAAGAAAGCTTCGATGCTTGGAGTTCAAGTTATCGAAGGTCAACATAGAATATGCTGATTTATCATCCTTTATACCTTATGGGATGCTTGTAAACGTCATGGTGAAAGTAGGAGATGGTGTTGTCCCTACTAAATTTCTAGTATTGGAGATAAAGACAAGAATGCTTAACCCAATTGATACTTGGTTTGCAATTCTTAGCCACCGCATGAGCCTCGAATGCCAAGTCTAAGGAGGTTCAAAAACCAGAAGGGACAAGACATAAGGAGGTTTACAAAGATGTGAGCTCTATTTTGACCACCAAGAAAAATGATGAGCTAGAGAGCCATTGATGAAGATCTCACCGACATGTTCAACGTGGTCAAAATCATTGTACCAAGAGAAGACAAGGCAAATCTCTAGGAAACCATTGACAAGAAGCATGAAAACACATTGAAGCTTTTCCCGAAAGTTGTTGTTGTCAAGTATGACATTGGAGACACGCCTAAGATCTCTCAAGGAGATGAGAAACCCAATCCTTTAGTGGATTCACCAATCCTTTAGTGGACTCACCAATCCTTTAGTGGATTCACACGAAGCTTAACCATCAATAAGGAGTCGAGCTAATGACTTTAAACAAGCGCTCTTGTGGGAGGCAACAGGTGGTACCGGGTTCATCACCCGTAACCATACCACACTCATATTCAACTCGATGTGGAGCTTCGAGAAACATCTCGGAAGAATGGGCCAGCGAGGACCCATGAAGACAACTCGGCCTGTTAAGGAGCACCTGCCGACCTAGGCAAATACAAGCAAATCGGAATACTTATCTCGTATAAAAGGAAATACTTAGAATTAGTATAACTTCCTTTTATCTTTTAAGAGATTTTCCATTTATCTTTTACGGTTATTTAGACCGACTTTGTACTTGTATATATACTTGATGTATTCCTCCAAAACGGGGACATCTCCTTCACTAGAGATTTCTATACACATCTTTTTACTTGATCTTTTCTTTGTGATTTTGCGCTTAAACCTAGTTCCTCTATTCTTTGGGCCGATTTCGGATTGCTGCTCAATTTGGGGCCGTCTAAGGGGACCTATTAGGTTGACTGTGAACTTTCACGAGAAAAATCCTTTAAAGATGTCTGGAGACGAAATTCTAACTCCACGCGTTACGAACGTAACCGGCTCGGAAGAGAATCCAACCGATGGAAGGAATCAAGGGGCGTTGAAAACCTTAGAAAAACATGGTCCTACCCTGGAAGTTCTTACTCCGTAGAAGGATAAAAAACCAGAGGTCCGATTAGAGAAATCGAACCCCCAAATAATCTTGATTCAAGATACGGAACTTGATGTTCCAGCTGAGCGGAAATCATTATAGAAAAAGTACGATAAACAGTTTAGTGATCATGAAAATTTCTGTGAGGAGATGACTCTCTTCATGGGACGAACCGATCAGAGTTCTCGGAATCGGACAACTCAGATTGATCGAAACTTATTTCCAACCGAGACGACGCCCAGAGTCTTATCGGCAGGAGGCCAATATGCGACTCTTGTCACACCACCTTCACGAAGCCTGGAGGAAAGGGACGATGAGCTTGCAACCATGAGGGAAACTATCCGTCTTATAAACTCAAGGATGCATCGCGTAGTAATCTCAGCTCCTGAGCTCGATAAAGTCCTTGAGGGAACAAAGCAGACCCCTTCACCACCACGATTGTAAACACTCCGGTCAAACTAAACGCTAAGATTCAGATCGCACTATACGAAGGAAAGACCGATCCTACTCAGCATCTCACGGTGTTTAAAATCGCTATGGGCCGAGCTCACTTCCCTGCCGAGGAAAAAAAGGCCGGTTACTGGCAGTTGTTTGTAGAACACCTCCCTGGCGATGCTCTGGCCTGGTTCTCTCAGCTCGACCAATTCAATCGATTAGTTTCATTAGTTGTCGATGGCTTTCCTGAAGCAGTACTCGATGCATATCGAGAAAAAGACTTCAACAGCCAATCTTTAGGCCCTCTAACAGAAACCAGAAGAACCTTTGAGAAAATTCATGGGAAAGTTAAAAGGAACCGTTTCCAAATTGGTTGTGGTAGACGATGCTGCAATCGATGCGCTTCAGAAAGCGTTACTCTTGAAGAGCCCGTTCTGAAACGAACTGACTGTTAACCGACCCGCTACCTTAGAAAATGCCTTGCACAAAGCATCGAGGTTTATGGAGTTAGAAGAGTATCAATTGGAGGTCAAGGAGAGTGATATACCAAGCCGCGGTAGAAAGGGACATAGTTTCCAAATCAGCGACGACACAGAAGAACCTGCGCAGAAACAATGGCCAAAGAACACCCGACCGATGGAGAAAATTAATGCCCGGAGCTGGTGTGACTTTCACCAAACATCGAGACATTCGACGGCTCAGTGCCGTCACCTCTTGGACGTATTAATGAAATGCTACCGAGTCGGGAGATTTCCTGATATGGAATTTCAGAAGAACTTCCCCGGAAAAGCAAACCCGGCTGAACGTGAAGATGACCAGGACCAGCCGAAGCAGTTGCCACCTGGAGTCTACCCACCCAAGCGGGACCGAGACGACTTGCACGGGGATAAGAATCATTCGGCACCTCGGAAGAAACTCTATATGATTATGGGCGTACTCGAAGAGTGTAACGATTATGTAAGATCGATAGAGAAACACAAAAGGATGAGCGAGACTCCCAGCAAGTGGTCAAAACCGACCGAGAAAGCCCTTTTCATTACATTCGATGAGTAAGATACTAAGGGCTTCGATCGACCCCACAACGATCGTCTGGTAATTCAACTCGTTATCAACGATTGTGAAGTAGGTTGTGAAAGGATTGATACCAGAAGTTCGGTAGATCTTATCTATCGAAACACCCTCGAGAGGATGTGAGTAACTAACGAATACATCAAGTTTGGGAACAGGCCACTCACTGGTTTTGCCAACGATACCACCTCAACGGTCGGTATAATCAAGTTTCAAGAATCAGCTCAAAGCCGAGTCCAAAGCTCGGACAAAAAATGGAGAGGTCGACGTTCCAAATGAAAAGGAAGTCAAGAAAACCCGAGCCATGACGGAGAGTCAAGTATGAAAGCCTATCTGATTACTTTCGATCGCAAAAAAAAAACTACTTGTTATAGACGAGCCCATACAAATGTATGAATTACGAGTGACTTGATTCCTCCTTGAAGATACGTAGGCAGATCCTTGCAAAAGCCCAGTCAGGCCCTTAATAAAAACTTTACGTTTTTAAAGAGAATAAATTTTTTTTGATTAATTCGACTTTAAAAAGTCGGACGAATGCAAGAACGCATGCCCTGACCAAAAATCCGAACTTACCTTGTTCGGACTGTGATTACTCATGTTTGTGCCCTGGCCAGGTGTCCGACATTCAATGTGCTTCTCATAAGGGTCGTGGTGAAATAATCCACAAACTCTAATAAGCCGAAGTTAGGTCCACACCTCGAAATTAGGACAACCAAGTAAATTACACGCCGGCTCTCGATCGCATACTGAAGTTTCATCCAAGGCAAAAGTTGAGCTAAGCCAAAGCACTAGTCATTTGCACTCCTAGACCCCAAACCGAGCCCGCCTCGTACCTAAGTGCAGATTCTAAGAACCATTACCGAGCTGGTAAGCAGCCGAATTACATAGTTCGCATCCGCTAAAGAGTCTTTTGAAAGTAATCTTAGTGTTGAAAGTCGATTTTCCTAACTCGTAATCAGTTAAGGGTTCTTACGAAAGCAACTCTAAACTGCAAAGAATAAGCCAAACTCTATAAAGCTTGCCATCACTTAAGATTATTTAGAAGCGAAGCATGTTAATGCAGTCTAGCCACATGATTTGCATCAAAGTATTATGAAATACTTAAACCCGACCTTCCTAAAGATCGCAAAAGAAAAATTAAAGTATTATGAAATACTCAAAGCGGAACTTCCTAAAGGTCGCAAAAGAAAAATTAAAGTATTAAAAAATGCTAAAAGTCGACCTCTAGTGAGATTGCAAAAAAGAAAAAAGAGTATTAAAAATACTTAGAGCGATATCCTATGAGAATATCGGGAAAAAAAATTTCCTAAGTATTTATGAAATATTAAAAAAGCCAATTTCCTAAAATGAGATTGCAAAAACTTGCTAAATACTTAAAAATAAACCTTGGAAATAGGGTAATGTTTACAAAAGTAAATCAAAACCGACTAAAGTGGGCACCATGTTCAGAAAGTAACATAAAGTTGGTCACCATCTTAATTATCTTGGGGAGAGAGGAACGACCCGTGCACGCTGATTCCATCCGGAACTTGGGATGCGAAATCTCGAGGAAGTCCAGCAGGAGAAGGCGGCAGAGTTGGAAACAAAGTATCGTCACCAAGAGGGTCAAAGGATTCAACCTTGGTAAGATACTCTTCCTCTTTTTTGATGTAATTCTCAAGAAGACCAGGAGGGAGTTTATACTCAGCCTCTACCATCTTCTCCAAGCTCATTCGGGCCCCGCGCCTGTAGCAGAGTTGAGCCTTTACCTCATCTTGAGCGTGAAGAGCAATGAGATAACAACGTATCTACTCTAAACGAGACGAATATCTCGAACCACGGGCAGAATGGCCACTTGCGATCTCATCAACTCGGCGGCGTGCCTCATCACATTCCTTCCTGAGACGATCCTCCGTAAGGCGAGACTTCTCCAAATTAGCTTGAAGTCTGGGTATCTCGGCAGAAACCGCCTCGAGATGAACATCTTTCTTCTTCACTTCATCCTCCAACTCCTCAGTGTAATCCTCGGCATCCGACCTATTAGAAACCTCGGAAAGTCTCCTAGATTTCCTGGAACGGATCAGAATAGAGAGAATGGTGAACGCATGGATTCCGGGAGTAGCCCCTCTCATCTTTGCGGCCCAGTATTCGTTATTCTAAGTATCTAAAAACAATAAACATCCAGAGCGATGTCAGACTTCGAAGTTGAAAGAATAAAAAACTTTATAACATTAAAGTAACTCGTAGAGAGTCATTACTGAGTCTGTCACGAGCAAGGCGGACACGACTATAAGACAGGTCGTCCCAGCGATGACTCCCTACCCTTATCTTGTTAAGATCTTCTCTGAAGGAAAATCCGCGGGAGGAAGAGCCGGAGGATGAGGAACTACAAAACAGAATAGAACACGAATGTATTAGAGAAATTCATCATGAATGCCGAGGTAGTGCATGCATGCAAGATTTATGAAAATCTACCCATAGAAGGATTCCACCGACTATGATAAGTCCTGGTGGTATCTGGGATAGAGACATCGTTTATCTTAACGAACAAGTATCGGTCAAACCATTTGCTGATTTTACTTTTCAATTCGATAAAATTGCATCCGGCCTTCAGGCTGTTGTAAAAACGGTCGAGGACTTGACTATCCTTCATTATGGAAATCTGTTCATACTTTTCGACGGAAAAGTTAATGCCGAGCTCGGAACCAAGCACTAGAAGTGCCACGAGATTGCATGTCCCGGCCATTGTCATCTGTGAGAAACAGATGTTTCTATTCTCGCAATACCTTACAAAGGCATAAGGCAACGGGAACCACAGAAAACAATCGATAAACATCTGCTCATGAAAATAGATGTAACCCGCAAGACAATCCAGTGATTTCTCATCTGATATCGAAGGGGAGATCTTGTAAGTGTCAAACTGAACAACCAAGATCTCTCGGACGATCTATTCTTGAGCGACATGTGCTTGGCCGATATGTTCGTCTGGATACTGTTCACCGGATCCACCTCCTGTACGATCACTCGTACCAGCAAACGAAGTTGAAGCTTCAAGACTCACACTGGCTTGCTCCGAAGTGTTAACATAGATTGATGCGAATCTTGACGACAACGATTGGCGATTAGTGTTAGCATATATTGGTGCAGAAAGGTTAGAAATGACCGGAGGAGTCTCGTGGCCAACATCGAGAATGATCGGAGTGGAAGAAAATTCGAAAATCTTTGTCATGATCGGAGCAAAGGATAAACCCTAAAAATGCAAATGAGAAAGGAAAAAGGATGAGAGAGAAGGGAGAAAGAAGATTTTACCTTGTTCAGACGACTAATAAATAAGGAAAATCCAAGGGTCAAAAGATCCGGCATTTATACTCTAAGGCGCGAAAGTCTAGGGTAATCATTAAACCTTGGCGGCAGACGCGAGCGAACCGAGACGTCTCTTTAGTGTCCTTTCAAGAAGGAGCGGTCCTGAGCGTGCCGCGTGTAAAGGCGAAGCGACTTGTCAAATTAAGATATGAGTTGGGCAAATCTTCCTCAATACGTTTCGACCGAGCTTGCTGATGTAATACTCGCCAAACTCAGGGGGGGGGACTAGTTGGTGGTACCGGGTTCATCACTCGTAACCATACCCAACTCATATCCAACTCGACGTGGAGCTTCGAGAAACATCTCGGAAGAATGGGCCAGCGAGGACCCATGAAGACAACTCGGCCCGTTAAGGAGCATCTGATAAAATACAAGAAAATCGAAAGACTTACCTCGGATAAAAGGAAATACTTAGAATTATAACTTCTTTTTCTCTTTTAGGAGATTTTCCATTTATCTTTATGGTTATTTCGACCGACTTTGTACTTGTATAAATACTTGATGTGTTCCTCCAAAACGGGGATATCTCCTTCAATAGAGAATTCTATACACATCTTTTTACTTGATATTTTCTTTGTGATTTTGCGCTTAAACCTAGTTCCTCTATTCTTTGGACCGATCTCGAATTGTTGCTTAATCCGGTATCACCTACAACCCATATTTTTGTTTTGGTTTTATACTCTTATTTCTTTCAAGTTTTGAATTTTGATTTTGGTTTTTGGATTTCAAATCCTTTGTTTTTGCTTTTCCAGGAAAAAAAGAGAGACTTTTCTAGGACAAAAAATGAAGAAAACCGGTACCGATCGGTATCGAGAGAGACAATGTACCGTGGGGAGAGACGGCTCGTACCGATCGCTCATACCGCGTGCCGTACACGATCGGTACCGAGCAACGCATCCTGAACATTCATACCGAAAGCGCGTACCGATTGTGTTTTACGATCGGTACCAGTATCCCTTGTCTGTCTGTCCCGCGCCAGTCCATGACAGTGCCGATACCTCGTACCGATGGAAGTACGTGGTGCCGGGAGCTAGCCTTCCTTGCCCATATTGGACACGGGTACCGATCGGGCAATTCGATCGGTACCAAGGACATGTGTACCGACCCAACCTCCCTCGAGCCACTTTCCGGTACCGACCGTGCACACCTATCCACGCACTGGAACGGTACCGAGGATCCTTGCCCGTATCGGTACCAACGTCCCCACGTACTGATGCCGCACCATCCGTGTACCAACAACCGAGCATTGACCGCGACCCACACATGAGGTAAGTACCGACCACCGGTACCGGTCAACTAACCCGATCGGTACCAGGGTCGTTTGGTCCCAAACCGGATTTTAACCAAAAATAAACCCATTCCACTTAAAAATCTGATTTTTTTTAAAGGAGCTATTTCCCTTTAAATTTTATCTCCCAAAAGCAAAAAACATCTCTTTTCTCTAAAAAGTATTCTTGAGTTCAAGAACCCTAAAAATTTAATTTTGGGATTTTTTCTTAATTCACTAAGATTTGTCTAGTTTTTCCATAAGAACTCAATTTCCCAAACCAATCGCTCTTAAAACGAAGGTATGCTCACCTAATCTCTAGATTTTTGCAATTTCCAAGTTATGAACTTTTTAAAATTTTCTTTCATTAGGCTTGTTCACTTAAGTTGTTAGAGAAGTACCTTAGAAAACTTGGTTAGGCATTAAATAAGATTGAATTGTCAGTTTAATACATGATTAGCATAATTAATCAACTTTTTACCAAAAATTGAATTTTTGGGTAACTCCATGAAAACGAATTTGGATGAATTGGAGGATGATTTTGCATTCAATAGGTTGGGTTTATCATATATACATAGGATTAGAATAGATTTTGACATGTTTGAGCTAAAATTTGAAAGTTTTTGGAAATTTTCACATGTCATTGGAATTAAATCCGAAAATTATGATAAAATTTTGGAAAAATTATTTGGTTTTAGAATATCATTCTTACATGTTTCTAATCCATTGATGTGCTTTGAATTTATTTAATTTCTCATTAGAAGCAATTCTTTTGAAAATTTCAAAATTCTAGGTAATAACATCGATTTTCGAGGATTTTCTTTTGTATGTACTATGATGGATAGTAGGAATGCCCAAAGGAGATCCACAAGGATCCCTAGATGCGAGGAAGCAGCATCACTCGTAGATGACGATGAGACTCTCGCTTCAATTCGGGCTCATTCGAGGAAACCATCGAAAAGCACTTCAAAGAGACGTAACAAAGAGATATTGAGAGGAGATGATGAGGAACAAGATTACACCCTTAGAGATGAGGAAGATGAGGCTTATGACGAGCCCATGAGATTTGTGGAGATCACCCAAACAGTCCAACCTCAACCGACGGTTAAGAACAAGAAATCGAAGAAATCGCGCACCACTTCGGACATGGAGTTCACTCAAGCTCCACAAGTGGCAATGAAGTTTGTTGAGAGTGATATGTGAGCCAATGTTGACTACATGACTGGTCTTAATAAGTTTGCTATGCTACCCATTCCAACATTGTCTACGCTAAGGAAGGAATTCTACCTTTTACGGTTAAAGGAAGGTCGTTTGCTTTGAGTATTGAGGAGCTTTGTGATATTTTGGGTTTTGAGTGTCATGAGATAATAAAATACAGTGGTAGTGAGGAGCACTATGACATATGGTTGAAGATTGCAAATGAGAAGATCAAATCCGGAGAATCTAGAGCCCCACGGATTACACACGCTGCGATTCGTTATATGTATTACCTTGTTTTGCAATGGATTTTCAGTAGAACCGACTGTGGAGTGGTCAATCAAGATGAGTTTACATGCTTATAGCATCTTTTGTGGAGAAGCCCGAGCTAGTTAACTATAGATCGCTTCTAGCTCGTCGAATGGTTCGAATTAAGCATAATGCCGCTAAGGAGAATGTAGGAAAGAAGGCTTGTAGTGATTTTCGAGGGACCATCATGAAAATATTGTTGGCTTGCGGATTTGATTTTAGCCAAGAAAAACTCCCATCACTTGAGGATAAGCATGACATTCTAGAACTTCAAACGAAGAACTTTATATGCGGATGGTATGAGAACTCCACGAGCTTTGGCTACCTATTCACGCCACCTTACATGGATGAGAAGAAGTGTGTTTTCCTTTATCACAAGGAAATCCCAGCCTTGAATAGTGGCGTGATCACCTTTGATCCACCACGATCCTCTTGGTTTATTCGTTGTTTCGGTGATCCGATTGTTGGCGTTGCACTTTAGTACAAGAAGAAGGTTACGTTGGCACAAAGACAGAGAGTTAGAGGGACACAAAAAAGCACTACATCACAGCCCCCCACCTCCCACATGGCACCCTTAGAGACGCCACATGATGAGCCTCAAACCGACGGCCATAGGGCAATTTTTCAAGCTAGTTTTGAGGAGGAAAAGGAGAAATGTTTAGCTCTTGAAGCTAAGATTTCTTAGCAAGGGAAGTTGATCTCTACACTAGTGAGGGCCATGAAGAAGTCTGTTCCACACTTCTTCAAGAGATCAACCACGAGAAGACCCACGGCTAACCATGATTCGGTGAGCCTTTCACTATTGTCTGGTTTTGTTGATGTTGGAGATGAAGATGACAATGCTACTATTCACCATGGAGAGCACACACACGTGACCATGGAGAGCACACACACGATGCACATGGACAGCAACTGGTCGTCCATGATGATGATTCCGACGGTACAGTGACCCTTGATCTCAACGCCGATGACGAGCACATTCCAGGAGAAGTTATGGACACACCTGAGACGGTTTGAGAGACCTTTAAAGCCAGGTGTTACAACTTCAATTCTATCTTTACCTATCTTTTATTTTTCACTTTTATTGAATCGATCTCCCAATTGTGGACTGCTTTCACTCCGGGACGGTGTGAAGTAAGTTTGGGGGGGATTTAGTTGTACTGATGAGTTTTTCTGTTTTCTTATGTTTTCATTCGGATTTCATCGAGTCAAAAACCTATTTTGAACGATTGATATCTTATGAATGTACGCCCATATATTGTGATTCAGTGACCATTATTACAGGTTTATTCACGATAGACAATTCGGAAACCTTCATGACTTGAATTTCCCCAGAAGGTTTCGAAAATGCACTGCCTCCAATCAGCCCAATTTTGGCTCTGTTTACACCAATCCATCCACTGTTTCTCATTGAAGGAGTTAGCTCAAGGAAACATCACATTCAAGACATAATTTCTCTTTTTACCACCCTTTTATTGTCTTGAATGGCCAGCTCATCTTTAGTTGGAAACCCACCTATACCCTTAGCCTTCTTTCAAACCACTTGCACTCATGTTCTTAGGTTCATATGCAGATGTGTGCAAAAACGCCGGAGAGAAAGAGGATCGACTCAGTTCTAACCACTAGAGATGCGACGATTAGAGTATAGAAGATGGAGTGCAAAGATAGAGTTTTTAAAGAACGTTATTCCTTGGGAACGACACATCATTGGTAACAATTTCGTGACCTTATTGAACTCACGTGCTAAGAGACAGTTTGTCCCGCTTTCATTATAAAAAAAAATGGTTTAGAATGCAAAGAAAGGGAACGGAGAAACGTGCCTATAAGAGTCTAAGGTTGACAAAAATCCTCAAGGAATGGCGTAGAGGAGTGAAGAAATTGATGAGATTTACAAGTCTGGGGGAAGGGCGTTGAAAGTGGTTGGATCTCCGGGCTTCAACAGGTCTGTTCTCTCTTGTGATTTTGCATAATGTCTCGCATCCCCGGAGAATATGGTAACCCTAAACACAAGAAGCCTAACCACTTAAATTAGCCTTTTAAATCCTATCCTAGTTTACCTTGGATGATTCCTTTGATGAGAAACACCACACTTAGAGTTAGGAAAGGGAGGATTGAGACTTTACAGGATCGAGATTTATGGACCAGTTTGCGATGGTCATGAATGCGTGACAGATGGGGATGTCTTGAACCGGCCAGGTGATATGTGGAATACGAGTTATGATCTAAAGGCTACATTCAAAGAAATCATATAACTTCCGTATTTTCAAACCTCTTTTCCTTATTTTGCTCGCTTCCTTGGGGACAAGCAAAATGCTAAGTCTGGGGGAGTTGATAAGTCCCATATTTTACCTATAATACTATGGTTTTCTATACATATTGAGTGCATTTATACATGGTTATACGCTTGTATAGGTAGTTTTCTCGTATTTGTAGTTCGATAGTCTTTATTAGGAAAATCAATCAAAAAGGAAAAAAAGAAGCATTATGGAATATACACCAATCTACAGCAACTCATGCGAGCCAAAGAACCCATTGGAACCAAGAAATTCCTAAGTTTACACATTTCAGCAAGATGGACAAATTTCATATGCCAGAAGTCTTGCAGTAAACGAAGGATCAAATGGATTTGGAATTTGATGTTACTTGGAGTGAAGATAGTCCTTTGAGTCAGCTTTCCAATGGAGGTGGAATCGCAGCATTTGGACTTGTGCGGAGAGTGTTATACCCAGAAGACCGAACTGCCTAGAAGATGAAGAAGGAGGAGCACCGACCCCTCACACCAACCCGTCCAAGCTGGCAACGTGGTCGGTACCCAGACCATCAGGACGCATCAGAACGTGGCAAATGAGCCCCCCCATACCGACCCAATATCCTGATCGGTGCCACCGCCCTCTGCGGAGCTAATTCGACTATTTTGACGTTTTCGCCCTTTTCGAAGCCCTAGAAGACTGAAGACCCTATATAAACTTGCTTTTAGCCTCTTGTTAGGTGTGTGCCAAAAATTAGACCTAGGATACATCACAAAAACGCAGCCCCATTGCTCTCTATTAGATTTGTGTTTCAAGAGCTCTAAAGAGGAGATCTCGCTTTGTACTTCGCTATAGAGAAGCATCTTCTAACCCTTTCTCTTTTAAACAAGTTTATTCATCACAAATTCATCATCTCTTACCTGTTTTTCGTGCACCATGCTTGAGTAATCCACTAGTTAGGAATTAGGGTTTTCAATGAGTGTTATGTTTCAATAAAATCGATGATTCTTTAGGGATAAAATCTAGTCAACGCCGATATGCCTGGACGCCTATTTGTCTAGACGCCTATGTGTCTGGACACCGATGTATCTCGACGTCGAAGTGTTTGCTAAAGATTCCAGAAGGTTCTTTGCACTAATGGCCCAATCCAATTGCGAAGGCCACATAGGCGCAACCGACGTAAAGGAAAGAAAAGCCGCGAAGACTTAGGAAATTTAGCATTATCTTTATGGAAAGACTTAGCCGACTTAGGGAGCTATATATATCAATGTACAAGCCCTTGTAAAAGGCATTGGCAACTTTTATCACAAAAGCAATACAAAGCAATTACAAACCCTATTTTCTCTTTGCTCATCGTTTTCTCTTTTGTAGCTTAACATAGAAATCTCTGCTTCTTCTCGAAACCCTTACAAATCTAATTGTGCGATTTCTGACATCCACAATTTAGCGCCGACTAAAGGAATACTAGAGAGTTTCTCACACAAAAAAGCTACGTCACGCATCAGATCTAAGAAGATGGCTGGCAAAGGGAACAAGTCAGGCGAGGAACACACGTCTCGCACAAACGACCAAGAGATAGAACCCTCCGTTGAAGCTACTACTACAAACATCGTTGCTCAAGGCGACATAACCGAGGTCAAGAAGATGCTAGAGATCTTCCTCAAAGAACAGAAGAAGCAAGCCAAGATCAACGAGGCGACTTCAAGAGAGCTGAAAGCTCTTTGGCGGAGAAAGCGCGGAAGACTCGACACAACAAGACTTAGGGCCCGCGTTAACCCTCAACGCCTCGACTTCTCAACGCCCGACTTCTCAGCGCCTCAGACTGCTCGGAGGAACCCGGATGATCTACCACCCTACCGCCGAGTCGAGAATCAGACAAGTCTCCCGAACGCGTCGTGGATATCTCATACAGAGATGAACCAGCTCCCCAGAAGCGCGCACGAGCAGAAGGTGCAGAAGGCAGACGACAAGAACTGCGTGCCTTTGACACCTAAAGCGCATCAGGCTCTTCCAAGACGGAGGTGGTGAAAGACACCTCGGAGTACACCAACTACTCCAACGAAGAGCAGAATAGCAAGGAGCGAGAACAAAGAGCGCTCAAACGATCCTACACTACCCAACTCGCGGAGATGCAGGCTCAGATGGAGCGGGTAGCCTCAGACCTAAAGCGTACCCAATCACAAATACACCATGCAACTGGGAGGCGAAACCTTCTCCGCCTGCGAGGCGAAGACTTCTCCGCCTGCGAGGCGAAGACTTCTCTGCCTGCGAGGCGAAGACTTCTCCGCCTGCGAGGCGAAGACTTCTCCGCCTGCGAGGCGAAGTCTACTCCATTGACAAAGCTTCGACAAGCAAAGCACGAAGTCTTAAAATCTTCACAAAAACATGAAGTCTTAAAATCTTCATCATCAGCTTCGACAAGCAGAGCGCGAAGTCTTAAAATCTTTACAAAAATATGAAGTCTTAAAATCTTCATCATAAGCTTCGAGAAGCAGAGTGTGAAGTCTTAAAATCTTCGAAAGGAGAACACTTACAATGTTATCAACAATAACGGCTCAAGCCTACAACATCACGCTAACAATAACATCATAACTTTGAACAACAAACATCGACACCCAATGGTCCTTAACTCGATACTATTATCGCAATCTCCTAAGTACCACTAATTTCATGAGACTCCATCTCTTTGGAGATAGCCTCTTTCCATTTATCATCTTGTACAGCCTCGCGGTAATTCCTAGGTTCAACTCCTGCAGTAACTGCTGCTAAGAACACCCGATGGCTGGGAGAAAAACCCTCATCAGATATGTAATACTCAATACTATAGGGTAAATTACCTGGAACTGTGTCAGAGGAATCTGATGTAGAACGGGAAGGAACTTGGCCGTGGTGTTTATCAGAGCTTTTATCGGGTATGCACTGCGTATTATACATCATGTAATCTTTCAACTTGACCGAAGGTATGCGGTCACGTTGTCCTCGACCAAGCTTAGCTAGGACAACCAAGCTTAGCTACCTGCTCTATTTTTGCCTCCGTTTCTTCTTCTTCTTGTTCTGCTTCGTTACCCAAAACTGGTTCTGATGGGTTTCCAACACCCGGTCCAATGTCAGTTGATTGCGGTTCAATGTCCATATATTTTTCATTGGATTGAACCGGGTTTACTGATACAACTTCTTCTTCTTCGTGCTCTGTTTCTGGAAGAGCATAATTGACTTTGATAAAGTTGGAGATTCGAGTCGAATCATGACAGCGAGGTGACGACTCGACTGCAGCCACTGGTAGCACGTTAGTTTTCTCTTTTGCGTCATCCTCAGCCACATAAGGAAATACAGTTCCCTTGAAACGAAGAACTTTGGTATTGTTTATCTTGACAAGAATCTTCGCATCTCCTGTCATGTGATGTGAATCTCCTGTGTCAAGAATTACCTCTCATGTTTGATTCTTACCATTCAACCGGTTTGGTATTAAAGATGGTTTATGTTGCTCCTAAAGTTGAGTGAGAGACGCCCATTGTTCAGAAGTAAAGGTAAGCATTGCCGCACTTTGGGCTGCTAAAGCGGGGTTGGATCGTGGTTATCCTCGGCCACGTCCAGTGTATGAAACTCTTCCTCTTGTAGCTGAACCACGACCACCTCCTTGATTTGCACTTTGATTCTTCTTGGTATACCATTCAGGAACTCCTATGATTTACCAACAATCCTTGCGTTCGTGACCGGTACGACCGTAGGGAGTACAAGTGATAGTGGAACGAGAGCGAGCCACTGCTGCTATCAAGCCGTTCATTGTTGGAGCATCCGATTGATACTCTGTTTTGGCTTGCTCTGTTTTTGTAGCAAAACCGATAACATTCGGCTTAGACTCGTTCTTAGAGGTCTCCAATCTTCTCTCTTCTTATACCACCTTCTAAACACATGGTGTTTAGGTCGGGTAGTGGATCCAAACCTATCAAGTTTGTGCACACATTGCCAAATCTTGAATCATCAAGTCCCATGAGGAACTGGTGAACACGTTCTTCTTCAAACTATCTGTAAATCGTATTAGACGCTCCACATGTAGAATTTGATGGTGATTTGTAACTCGTCAATTATTCCCACTTGGAAGATAACTTCCCATAGTAATCTAGCACGCTCATGCCATCTTGTTGACAACATGCAAGCTCGGCCTTCAACTGATTAATACGGACCGAATTTCCAATGGAAAAACGTTTCTTAAGATCTCCCCACAACATGTATGCGTCAGAGGTGAATGTTACGGTAGATCGAATTCGAGGAGAGATCGAAGCTCGAATCCAACCTACAATCATAGAATTCACTGTATTCCATTATTCCAATACGGTGGAGTCACTCGCAGGTTTTGAGATCGTCCCGTTAATGAACCCGGACTTGCGTTTTGCTCGAAGAGCATTCTCTAGCTCCATGCACCATTCTGCGTAATTGTCTCTTGTTAACTGAACAGGACAAATTGCGGTTCCCGGATTACCGAAGAACTCAGACCGTAAGGAGAGTTCAAACTTTTCTCCTCGGACGTAGTTGTAATGGCTCCAGCTAAACCCGCTATTAATATCGTTGAAACAGGTAGGCAAATAAACAGCTACGCAGCTAGATAGCTAGGTCAGCTAGGTCATCAAAGATGATGGATTAAGCCTTTATAGGCATGTC